>JANRMT010062861.1:42874203-43021106 GCA_026402145.1 Polypterus bichir lapradei | reverse complement strand
TTTGTTCCTGGCTTGCACCCTGTTTTGGCTGGGATTGGCTCCAGCAGACCCCCATGACCCTGTAGTTAGGATATAGCGGGTTGGATAATGGATGGATGGATGGTTTGTGATACGGTTTGCATATTCATCTTTGCATCTACGCATTGGTACCATTTAATCAATTTGCCATGTAACCGTTTGACATTTTTGGATGCATTTAACCAATTTGATGCATAACCGATCAACATTTTTGACGTTAATTCATTTGACTTCCTTGTTTCTCGTGATAGGATTAAATGTGTACTCATTTTTTATGTTGATAACTGTTCTTCATGAAATTCTTCAATAAGATTTGGACATAATACATCTTCTTTAATTGGGAACTTTAAAGTGAGGAAAACGTTAAAATGTGTAAGAGCTGAGAGCGCAGGAAAAGTGTCTGACAAAAGCATTCACACAAATGAGGAGGTCTTGTTTGAAAATGTTTGAGAGGAAGGCAAGACTTCAAAAAAATGTCAAGGCAAAAGTTTCGTCTTCCAAAAAGTCTTGTCACGTCGAAGGATTTTTTTATATAATAGAGAGATATATATGCACACATATATATTGCTAGGCTGTACTGTACTGTATATGCATATTACTGCATGTCCAGATTTTGGAGGTCAGGTGTTTCAGGCACATCCATTTTGTTACCCTAACCAGTGCATAAACTCAGCACATAGCCAAGCAAACTCTATTGACAAACACTCACAGTAGAATAAGTTGTACTGAAAGCTCAGTGACTTTAAAAGTGGCATTGGTAATAGGATGCCACCTTTGCCACAAGTCAGTACATGAAATTTCTGCTCTGTTGCATCTGCCCCAATCAACTTTATGTGCTACTGTGAAGTGGAGGCCTCTCGGAGCAACAACAGCTCAGCCATGAAGTGGTAGACCATGCAAACTCACAGAGTGGAGCCACTGACTGCTGAAGCACATATTGGGAAAAATCACTAATCTTGTGTTGGATCATTCCCAACAGAGTTCCAAACTGCCTCTGGAAGCAACATTAGCACAAGATCTGTGCATCAGGAGCTTCATGAAATGGGCTTCCATAGTTCAGAAGGTGCACACAATCCTAAGATCACTATGTACAATGATACAATAGGTGTTGGCTGGAGTGGTGTGAAGTATGCCACCATTGGACTCTGGAGCAGTGGAAATGTATTCTGTAGAGTGATGAATCACACTTGGTTATCTAGAAGACTGATGGGTGGATCTGGGTTTGGTGCATGCCAGGAGAACACTAACGTCCAGATTGCATAGTGCTTACTATAATGAGTGAAAATGGTCTGGGGCTGTTTTTGAGGGTTTGGGCTAGGCCCCTTGGTTTCTGTGAAGGGTATTGTTAATGCCACAGCATACAAAGACATGTTAGATAATTGTGCACTTCCAACTTTGTGGCAACAGTTTTTGGAAGGGCCTTTTTTCTGTCCCAGCTTGACTGTACCCCAGTGCACAAAGCCAGGTCCATAAAGACATAGCTGAACTCGAGTGGCCTACACAGAGCCCTGACGTCAATCCCATTGAACACCTTTGGGATGAACTGGAATGCTGATAGTGATCCAGGTCTTCTCGTCTGAGTTCAGACACACTCTTATGGAAAGCCTTCTTAAAAGAGTGGAGGCTTTATAGCCACAAAGGGAAGGCCAACTCCATATTAAAACCCATGGATTTGGAATGGGATGTCCAACAAGCTCATAGAGGTGCAAGGGTCAGACTTTTGGCCGTTAAGTGTATATGTATATTTATAAAGAATATGTAGTAGAAAGAGAGAGAGAGTATATACATGTGATATGCAGTACTCGTATGCTGCATCTTATGTATGCTGTTTTGTTTGTTTATTTATTTGTGTCGTTTGCTGGCATTATGAGCAGACGTCATTAAGGAATTTCATGTGTGATGATATACCTGAACTTGAAATATATCATGTAAGACATCTGCTCATTATTGTTGGTTTCCATTCCAGATTGAACTGGTGTTTTTAATTTGGATTCCTTTTTTTAATGTTAAACTGAAGCTGTGCCTTGTTACAAGAAGTCTTGACTTCATATTTCAAATGGGCTTTGCTCTACGACTAAGGGCCCTCATTACTCTGAGATGTCATGTTAAATCTGATTATAACCATGATATCTAAGAACTTGGAGGACTTTAGAAATGTAAACTGAGCCTCACTTTGAAGAAGGCAGATCCTGTTTGTCTGAAGATCTAGAACAGGGATGTCAAACTCAGAGGGGTCACAGTGGTTGCAGGTTTTCATTCCAGCCATTTGCTGTATTAGTACCCAGTTACTGTTGTTAATGAAACAGACTTTATTTGCTTTCATTTTATTTGACTTGCTTTTTAAGACCACTTTTGTTGCTTCTTTGTTGTCTAATTAGCAGTAAAACAATACTGAGAGGGGTGGCGCAGTGGTAGCACTGCTGCCTCGCAGTTAGGAGACCTGGGTTCGCTTCCTGGGTCCTCCCTGCGTGGAGTTTGCATGTTCTCCCCGTGTCTGTGTGGGTTTCCTCCCAAAGACATGCAGGTTAGGTGGATTGGCAATTCTAAATTGGCCCTAGTTTGTGTGTGTCCTGTGGTGGGTTGGCACCCTGCCCGGGATTGGTTCCTGCCTTGTGCCCAATGTTGGCTGGGATTGGCTCCTGTGTTTGGATTCAGCGGGTTGGAAAATGGATGGATAGACAATACTGAGATGCAAAGCGCCCCAACAAATGACTAGCTAACCTCATCTGACTTGCACCTGTGTGTTCTCTTTCAACATCCATTTCAATAAAATATTTGAAAAAAAAGACAGGAGAAGCTCTAAGAAATATTGATCTGTTCTGACACACAAAACATTTTGATGAAATCCTCATTAAAAAGAAAATCAATGGGCCATGGAATTAAACAACAGGTCTAATTAACAACAAGAATGGGTTTCTAATTAAGAAATTGGTTGAAGCTTAGCTGGCCATCTCTCAACCTTATTTTTGTATGGTTGCTATTTATTGAAAAAAGAAACAATTAAGAGGTCCGAGCTTTAAAAAACAAGGCAATGAAAAGTCAACAGAAATCTGTTCAATTAACAGCAGTGACTGGTCACAAATTAAGAAACCATCTGGAATGTCAGCCACTGCAGCCCTCCAAGAACTGAGCCGGACATCCCTGTTCTTGAACTACAGCTTGAAAGTAGGTTGCTCATCAGTCTGTGCGTTTCCATGTCAGACTGATTTGGAACCGGGTGTCAGAGGTCTTTTTCACACTTTAAATCGAAACTTACAACTTTCACAGATACACCTTCACTCCAGATTCCAGTTGCCGATTGCTTTAAAGCTAAGCCTGTTAAGCAGGCGCTGACTGCTTTTCCATTCCAGATTGAATTGTAAACCTTCATTTGTAAAAGGTTTGCAGGGATGGATCAGATCTAAGTTTTAGCTTGAAGCCTAATCGTGTTAAGAAGACAGTGGCTGCAGGTTTCCATTTTAACCCTTTCCCAATCAGCGAACAGTTTTCACTGCTAATTAACTCCTTTTCCATTCATTTTAATAGCCCTGTTTGATTTGTTTCTTCATTAAATGGCAGCCAAATAGAAATGGGATGTGAAACGAGCCAACAGATGAGCAGCTAAATTGGAATTCCAACCGGTTTCTCAATGAGAAGCCAATCCTTGCTGTTAATTAAAGCTGTTATTGAATATCATGGCTTGTTGCTGCAGATGGCACAGTGGTGCAGTGGGTAGCGCTGCTGCCTCGCAGTTAGGAGACCCGGGTTCGCTTCCCAGGTCCTCCCTGCGTGGAGTTTGCATGTTCTCCTCGTGTCTGCGTGGGTTTCCTCCGGGCGCTCCAGTTTCCTCCCACAGTCCAAAGACATGCAGGTTAGGTGGATTGGCGATTCTAAATCGGCCCTAGTGTGTGCTTTGTGTGTGTCCTGTGGTGGGTTGGCACCCTGCCTGGGATTGGATTCCTGCCTTGTGCCCTGTGTTGGCTGGGATTGGCTCCAGCAGACCCCCGTGACCCTATGTTCGGATTCAGCGGGTTGGAAAATGGATGGATGTTTGATTTGTTTCTTCATTAAATGGCAGCCAAATAGAAATGAGATGTGAAACAAGCCAACAGATGAGCAGCTAAATTGGAATTCCAACCGGTTTCTCAATGAGAAGCCAATCCTTGCTGTTAATTAAAGCTGTTATTGAATATCATGGCTTGTTGCTGCAGACGGCACAGTGGTGCAGTGGGTAGTGCTGCTGCCTCGCAGTTAGGAGACCCGGGTTTGCTTCCCGGGTCCTCCCTGCGTGGAGTTTGATTGTTCTTCCCGTGCCTGCGTGGGTTTCCTCCAACAGTCCAAAGACATGCAGGTTAGGTGCATTGGCGATTCTAAATTGTTCCTAGTGTGTGTGTGCTGTGCAGTTGGCTGTGGGGGTTTGTTTCCTGCCTTGCACCCTGTGTTGGCTGGGATTGGCTCCAGCAGACCCCTGTGACCCTGTAGTTAGGATATAGCAGGTTGGATGATGGATGGACTTGTTGCTGCTCTCATTCTGCCACAGCAGACTGTTGATTTTCTGTTTTTTCTAAGACCACCATCAAGATGTTTTGGTGACCTGAGCAGGCCAACATGACATTTCTTTATTTTCAGGTTAGCTGGTCATGTGGCAGCTTGTTTTGTGTCTCATTATTGTTTGGCTGCTCATTAAGGAAAAAGAAACAACTAAGGAGTCTGAGTCACGTCAATAAAAACTAAGGCAAAACAAGTTAATCAGCAGCAAAAACAGCTCACTAATTAAGAAGATGGTTAGAATGAAAGCTCTCAGCCACATTGGCCCACCAGGACCGGAGTTGGACACCCTTGCTTTAGATCCTAAAGACTGGATCCTGTAGAAGTACATCACACAAGACATCCGCCCATGACCTTGGGTCTCCCAAATTAGGCTGATCTGATACTCAGAATTGTAAGAGTATTTGAAATAAGCACCGTATTTGTCAAGCAAAACGGTCCTAACTGGCTCAAAAATCTCAGTGGGATGAAAATTTGGTCCTACTCTCAGGATTAGGAGTAAAAGAGTAAAAGATTTGTAAAAAGGTATTGATTTGACAGAGAGATGGAATAATATTCGTAACACATCTTGTATGTCACATGGTCGACCTATCTGCATGGAGAAGTCATGTGCTGTCAGCCAAAATTAAAGTGTTGGTAATGTTTTGACCACAGGGAAAATGCAGCTTTGCAATAGTAATACTGCGATGTATAAATTTTCCCAGCACTCCATGTGAGGTAATGTTAAAGCAAGCTGAATTCATGCAAATCAACATGCACATAAAGATCATTGCCCTCAATTGTGGATGATCACACCTATGAGAAATGCGAGTCATATCACAATATCAACACACAATGCTCATGGGTGCAAACTGTACCGCACAGATACACTGCAAGAAACGAAATCTAAGCAAGTGAAAAGTATTTATGTCATGACATTAAATCTTGTCTTCCTTATTGTAAGAATTACCGACTTATCAAAAAATGAGTATTTATGATTTTTTACCTTATGTAAGAAATCTTGTCAAGTAAATCTTGCTTACCCCGTTGGCAGATATTTTTGCTAAATCAAAGCAAACTCTCATTTAAAGTTTTTTTTTTTTTTAATCTAGTTTTTCTATATGCATTTGTTTGCAGTGAAGGTGGTGCTGGATGGGTGATTGACAGCTAAATGTCATACAGTTACACTGAGCACTGCATTCCATGAACCCCTGGAATGTTGACGTTTCACTTTACCAGCTGGGGAAGGTTCAAGAAGGCAGACGGAGACCCCCAGGGGCACTGGATATACAGCCCTACCGAAGCTGGGGGGGGGGCGGGAGATCACGGAGACAGACAGACACGTCATGCGACTCTGAATGATATTCGGAAACACTGATTACTTTTAGAGTCGTTTCCCGTGTGTCATAATAGCAGGAAGGTGATTCTTCTGGAAGTATGGCAGTGGATCTTACTCCATAAGATCATCCATTATTAAATAAACATGTCCGTTATCAGGCTTAACACTCATTTAGTGTGTGTGTTCTTGGTCTTTCCATCTCAGTGTTTGTTACAAAATTTTTCAAGATGTTGTGAAGTGGCAACAATTACGTGCAGTTTGGTGCAGTAACCAAACTTAATTATATTTTGATTCTGCTTCTTTAATTATTATTATAATAATAATTGTTATTATTGTCTCTGTGACAAAGTCTCAGCATTAGTATTAGTATGCTACAAAACAGCATCAGAGTGCCTTAAAATTGTGATGTGTTGGGGTTCAGAGTAGTTGTCATTTGTAAAAAGTACAGTGAAGTTCTACTGTGAATGTCTGACTAACATGCAACACGTTTCCGGTGTTTGGTATCAGGATCATCCAACCAACCCTGGACTCATCAGCAGACCATGATAGTGTCCATTCGCTCACACAAACGTCATTGCAGACATCTCATATCAAACTGATTATAGTCTGGATTATTTTAATGAATTTGTCAATCTGGTTCACATCAAAATTTAAACTTCAAACTGGGGTAAAATACTAAATTGGCTCTAGACCCCATGTGTTTAATGCTCTAGAACTGAGACTGTTAAATAGATGGCTCATAGACTAGGCCTGCATGTCATCCTGATCTTAAAGCTTTACTTGGAGCAGGATGTGAGGAGGTTCTCAGTTTGAGGCTGATTACCTTATAAGCCTCACTGAAAGTCTGCACAGGCTTTACTTGGTATCTGATGACGTGTACTCATGTTGTTTTTTCAGATGGTTTGCTGGTAGGGTCTCACGGCTTGCAGCTGAAGAACGGCTGAGACACAGTGCATGTGGTGTCTTCCTGGTCAGGGAGAGTGAGAGCTCGCCCCGTGAATTCTCCCTATCTGTCAGGTAAATCCTCCGATTTCAAACATGGCAGAGCTTCTGTCAGCAATAAATCTGCATCTGTGAGTCCCCACTTGTTCTGATCTTATTATGCTTACTCAATATGCCGACTAGAAAGAAGTGCAGTAGGCTGAAATCTAACACAGAGACAGCAGTGAGCAGAAGGAAACAGTGACCAGAATAGCAGAATCTCAGCTCCAGCACAAATGACTGCACTGACAGAGCCGCAAGGTCCACGGACTTCCTCTGGTTGTGCAGGAATCTGCTGACGCATTTCCTGACAAGTTGAGAGACGAGCAAGAATGTGTCGCAGCAGCCGCTTTACCCCACTAGACTGACAAAATGGATGATTTGCACTATGGAATGTGACTAACGCCCAGGGGCTTGATGCTTGTCACTTGTACCTCTACCCCTGGGCAAAACAGCTACGCTAAGCCTGACCATGATCAGGAACGTTGCCAGAAGTGGCAACTGTTCAAAACAAAATGAAGTCAAGGGGTCAACTCCTCCAGTTTATGATTAGTCATTTCAGCCAACACTACAAGGTGTAAAGGGTCACTAAGAAAAATAATGGCCTGTGAGTTCACAGGTCAAGGTGAACCCATTCTCAGGTAGCAGCATAGATGGTAGAGTAACTGCCATGTCAGTTGGGCCAGTAGTAACTCATGGCAATTAACCGGTTTCCTGACATTCCAGTATGCTCCAATAGTCCTTCAATACACCTTTCAGAACATTCTCATCACTAACCCGGCACCACTTTATCCACTGCACATGATATTCCATCACCTTGGCTCTATTATTACTCATATATGTATCCCCATACTACCCCATAACTTTCCCACTGTCATCATAGGGCTCCTAAATGGCAAAGGTAGGGATGTACAAGGTTTATCAAAGCACTAAGTGATTATTGTGGTGCCAGAACTCACCTTGACCTCAATCATCCATCCATCCACTATTCAACCCACTTTATCTTAACTCAGTGTTGTCCAAGTCTTATTTCCCATCTCGTCTAAAATTATCCATGTACTTCCTCACAGCTTTCCTATTAATGTGCCAGTGCTGATTGAAGCCTCTTCCACTCATTATTCACTGCACTCCCAAGGCTACTCCTTAGCTAACCTAGTGCAGTAGCAGCCCATGGCTCCCTCACTGTTATCCCAGTCATACTGTACACACATAGAATAAATTACTGAGAAGTGTGATAGAGAGCAGTATTTTAGGGACCTTGAAATCTATGTGAATGTGAATATTATTGGCAAGCCTGTGGGACTGGAAAACTTGCCCTTATCAAAATTGTTATTATGTCCTAGTTCTTGGCTGCCCAAGGAATTCAAGGACGCAACCAGTGATCATTCCTTCTTATTAGTTCTCCCTGTAATATGACTGTACTGACCTTGTGATACTACATGGCTAGCCAAGGGCTAGTCTAGGCTCCTCCTGGTTATAGCACATGGCCCTCTCCATTCTATGCTGGTCTTACTTCATGGTTTCCTAGTGCTGACCAGCCTTATTCTACCCATAGTTCACAGTTCACCCAGGATTAATCTCTGGTTTTCCTGGTGCTAGTCTTGTTTCCTCCCACTGTTAACCCTCTGTCCTTGTAGTGATGTTCCAATGTTTATATAGACCTTGAACACTTGTATTCCACCCATAATTCTCAGCTCTCCCGCCACTACCTCAGTCCTACTCCTTGGCACTCCTTGTTCAACTCATAATTCATAACCTCCCTAGTGGTATTCAAAGGATATTCCATGGCCAACCAAGGGTTAATCAAGACCTCTCCAAGTTCTGGTCTATTCATTTTCAAGTTTTATCTGATAACTCTCGCAGTACTACTCCAGGGATACTCCATGACTGTGTTTTTGCTGGTCTATGCTACTCCCAGTGGAAGCAAAAGGCCCTCCAAGTGCTGTTCAACTCTTTCATCACTGAGGAGCCATTAATTAAGAGTAGGAAAGCGCAAGGAGGGCCATGAAGGCTAAGGCCTTGACCAACCCTGTTGTACCTAGTGCAATGCCAGTCTTTCTTAATGGTTCTCTAGCACTATTTGAGGCCATGACCTGTGCTAATTGCTTCTTATTTATCAGCTTTTTCTGTGGTGTAACATCACTGATCAAGGCCTCAACCAGTCCTGTTTCACTCACAACTCTCTCACTGCGACAGTGTATTAGAGATACTCCATGGCTATTCCTTTGCAGATGAAGGATTCTCCTGCATGTAGCACATGTCCTGCCCATTGCTATCTAACTTTTTCATCATTGTGGAGTCATGAAGTAAGAGTGGAATAGAACTAGGAGAGGAGTGAAGTTCAGGGACTTGACTAGTCCTGTTCCACTCATTGTTCATAGCTGATGAAGACCTCAACCAGTTCTGTTCCACTCACAGCCCTCCTAGGCTATTTCAGAGACACTCCATGACTATTCCTGTGCTAGTCAGGGCTTCTCCTGGTTGTAGTCTGTGACTCTCATAGAGAGATTTCACTCATACTTAATGGCTTCCCAGTGCTATTCAAGGCTTTAAGTCGTGCTAATGCCTTCTTGTTTCTTATCTCTTCTTAATGCTGCCATATTATTGATCAAAGCCTCAACCAGTCCTGTTCTATCCATAATTCACAGCTCCCCAATGCCATCCCTGTCTAATGTCATGGCTCTCCCAGGGCAGTCTAGGCATCAATCAGGGCCATTTCATTCTGTTTCCAAATTTTCATAGGGCTATCACTGTATGGTCAAAAACTTCTTCAGTGCTCTATTTTGGTTGTTCCACCTTGCCTATCTCATGGTTATTGTGACTCCAAACTGGCTCAGAATTTCAGCTGTGCATGAGCAACAGAATCACCCATTAGAAGAGTGATGGCACTAGAGATGGGGGAAAGAGCTTTTGAGCTCTTAGGAATATGGCATTTGATCCTATGACTACAACACATAAAACGCTAGTCTCTCCTGTTTTGCAGCTATGGCGACCATGTCCAGCATTTCAAGATCCTACAAGATGGCAAGGGGAATTATTTTGTCTGGGAAGAGAAGTTTGTGTCCATCAACAAGCTCATTGATTTCTACCGGAACACTACCATCGCCAGGGAGAAGAACATCTTCTTGAGGGATAGACAGCCTTCACTTGAGGTAGACAAGATTGCAAATGTCATGTGAATTTGAGAAGGAAGGATTAGAGTAGACCTTTCTGAAAAATGTGCATAGCAAACAAGTATTTGAGATCTAAGGTCATGCTTCATGGTTATGTAAAGACTAGCTGGTGTCTGAGAACACTTCTAAGTTTCAGCCTAAAATCAGAAAGGCAGCTTAGTCTGCACATTAATATCAAAGTGTCTAGAATTGCAGGAAATGAATTGCCCCAGATAGAATGTCAGGTGTCATGGATGTTAGGGCCAAAGGCAGAAAAAGTTCCAGGGTGTAACAGTGAGGCCTGAACCGTATTGTGAGATGCCGGTGTCCAACGCCATTTGTGGTGGACGTCCCAAAATGTTGGTAGCCTTTAGATGCAAGTCTGAAGAACAATTAGGAGTAAAGATCCAGAGAATAAGAAATCATAAGTAGTGAGAATCTAGAAATTAGAGCCTGGGGCTACTTACTGGTAGAAGCCAGAGGCAATCAGAGCAAAAGAGTGCACAGAGTGCACATCTTGGAATGAAGACCCAGAGTGTAAAAGGCCACTGGGAGTGAGTGAGGTCAGTCAAAATCTGTGAAAGCCCCAAAGTGTCATGAGCCCAAGGTGATAAGGGCTCCAGAAAGGCAGAGCCCCAGATGTTCAGGCGCCACATGGAGCAAGGCACTGTTGTTTTTTGAAGTTCTTGGCGGGCTAGGTGTGGCCGACAGACACTGAATGCAGAGCTCAGTATTTTTTGATCCCCGCCTCTGACAAGTCTGCACAGACCCCTGTGTTACAACACAAGTGCTGATGTGAACGGCCTACATGTGTGCGGCTTCCATAGGGCGGGTCACTTGTGGCTTTTCTGTCAGTCAGGAAGAAGCGATGCAGCTGGGATCTGCAGCCTGAGTAGTATCAGTCAAGAAGGAACAAATTCTGCCTGAGATGCCCATGACTGTGACCGTCAGGCATGCCCTCCCCACCGCCAACTTTTATTTAACCACAGTAGGGAGAACAAGTTGCCAGACCAGAATCCCAACAGTCACATACTCAGAATAATGAGGGGTACAGCAAGGTCACAGTCTCACCCATCCTCGTTCAAATACAATATAAGGAGTAGGCAGATGTTTAACTGGTGGGCATTCTCTCTGTCCCAGTATGCCGAGCAGCTAAGACTCCACACAGACCCTGAAGGACCAGGTCAGCAGAGCTTTCATGTCATTTTCATAATGGACACACATGATGACACTGAACTGGCTCAGAGACTCATATCTTTCATTTTTTTCCCTCAGAAGCCTCGGGAGGCACAAGCTCTCTTGGACTTTACACCAGACCAACCATCTGAGCTGAAATTCCGCAAAGGAGATGTTATTGAGCTGCTGGACTGCTCAGACTCCAGTCACTGGAAAGGCCGCTGTCACGGCAGAGTGGGAGTCTTTCCATCCAAGTATGTCCTACCAACCTACAATGGCCAGATGTAAGCACTCTGCTACCAGAAAAGTCAAAATATGCTGCCATTCTGTGCGGTCACTGCTCTCAAACATACCAACTTCCTGTTCACATAACCACAAACATACTGACCTCCAGAATGGTCACTGTTATGTACAGTGACATTATCCACGAACACCTCGATGAAGGCTGTTCTCAAACACACCAAATTCCTGCATGGTCACTGCTTTCATGTGACCATGTACCACCCTGAGCCCACCTATGATCGCTAATCTCTTTATGACCACCATTCTCCAAAATAATGTCATAAGCACTGATATCCTGTAATCAAGCCCTATCCCTGCTCTCCTGTTTTGCCAACTACTGCCTGAACGACTCTCATAAGTCGTGTCCTTCTCTTTGGTCACCAGTCTCCAGACACCACTTGAACAGGTACACATGTTGCATTGCCAATGCTGGTCAGCCTGTTTCCTAACATACTGACATCCTAAGCGGTTTCTGTCCAGATTACTTTCCGCATTACCCTTAACCACACTGACCCTCCCGCATGACCACTAACGTCAAAACAACTGCCTTAAATGGTGACCTTGTCTATGGCCTCTACTGTTCAAACCTTTCATATTTAAGTGGACAAGGTATCGTCAAAATATATTGTAGCTTTCAAATAAGCTGGCCTTCTGCATGCTGTCCACACCACTTTGAAATGTGTGAACCCTCTGCATGGTCCTTTCTGTCCAGTGTACACTGAGATCCCCTGGCACTGTCTGTGTTAATTGCTGTGTGAACTGCTTTAAGACGAGGATCTCTTAGTAGCAGATGAGTGATGGACACTTGAACTACTTCTAGCCTAACAAAAAATGCACCTTCTATAATAAAGACCCAGCAGAGACATCTTTAGTGTTGTTATTGTGTCAGAAGTGGACAGTTCACCCCCATAATGACATGTGAGGAGCAACAGTCTATTGTGGGATGATGTACTCTACTCTTTGTATCCACAAGACAAAGCAAATGCACATTTGGGGGATTCTTACTGGTTTAATACCAACACAATGAATACATTCATGGGTGGCCTTTTCATCTCATTCCATGCCTGGCTGGACTACTTCAGGCAACCCACAAGTCCAGCCGATGCCAATGTCCACAGTGAGACAGACCCTGCAATGATGCCACAGAAAGCAGGATGGGTATGTGGGATCTCTGCTAGCAGTTTGATGCTTTGGCCCATTCCTGCTGGCTGTACCAACTGCAGGGTACCTGGTTCCCAGGTATGTGCTTCACCTTATTGTTGCACCAAGGCCAATGGACAGAAAAGCTTTAAGCAAAGTATGCATAGAAGAAAACATTAATGCACATGAGGATAATGGCATTGATGCAGCAGAACCGGGACCAGAAGGGACTCTCATAGGTGTCAAGGCGTGGTGGCTGTATTTGGCTCTCCTCCTTACGGTGGGTCCCACAGATCACTGCCATCCAGGAGCGGGGCTTTTGAGCCTCTGAGTCCACAGCTGAAGACAAGTACAGGAAAATGATGACAAGTCAGTGGCGCCTATAGAGTACCCACTTCAACACACTGTAAAATAGTGGCCCTGGAACAGACTTTACTCAAGAAAACGTACCTGTCACTCTCTCGCTTGGAGGTGACACTGATGCGGATACCTTCTGCATGTTCATTCCAGGAGTCACTTGCTCTTGTGACAGGGTCCACCAGGTCAGGCTCCGGATCTGAGACCAAACGACAAGTGTCACAGGCATAAGGCACCATGAAAACAATGTAAGACTATGATGCTAGCTCATACATGAAGGCGGTCCTTCACACACCCACCTGCCTGCACATGTCACCCATCTACCCATCTTGTAACAAACTGGAATACTCCTTACACACTCAAATGAGCACCTAGTTGTTGAACTGACACAAACCTGAATCCCCTGTGTACCTGGCAATTAACATATACCTGAGCCCCTCGCTTACTGCCTTCTGAAAAACTAGCCCACCTCCAAATCCAAATTCAGCCCAAAAAGCTCACTAATCCTATGAATCTTGACTCTCCAAACAACATCAAGATCAAGATCCCTAATGTCCTGCTCTCAGCCACACTGCTTAGTAAATTATGTGAAGTTTCTCTGGTCCTTTCCAATGTTTGTGCAAAGCCCTACCCATAAAGAGTGCTTTCAAATTTCAGACCTCCCATTGTGTATTCACATCTAAAATCTCTACTTCCTGTGCATTATGTCTTTAATATTCTTAAAATTAAACATGATCTGACACAATCTTCTGTAATGTGCCATCTGATTCTAAATTATCTGCCATTTTGCCTCGCCTGTTATCATCTACAGTACTTAACTATCTTATTATTCCTGTTTCTGCCCAGATCACAGTGGCCTTAGTACTGATCCCTAAAACTCCATTTTAACATCACCACATTTTGATAAAGTTTTTCACATCATAACCCTTTGTTCCCTCCGCTTTAGCCAGTTTTGTACCCATCTACACAGAGCACCCTCAATTTCCATTACTTTCAGTTTGGTGCCTAGAGTGTCACGTGAGATCTTATAAAAAGCCTTCTTAAAATCCAGATAAATAACACCTTATGCACCTCCTTGGCCATCTGCTTTTATTGCTGCCTCTTAGAGCTTCAGCGTATCAATGAAACACAACACTTCTCTGTCTATACATCTTCTTTGCACCCAACAGGCACACACCGAGCACTTCTCCTTCTGCCTTGTGACACTCCTGACCATTTCATTACTGATCTCATAACACTCACACATCTGAGCACTTCTCCACCGAGTTCCCAGCACACCTGCAAGCCTATGTCTCCCTAGCTGTGTCTTGTCTGTTGGGCACCTCTTTACTTGGCTTATGACATGCACAAGCGCACACCTGAGCACTCCTGTACCTGACATACACATTTCGACATCTCTTGACATACAACCCGTGAACACAATTGTAGTCACCTCCTGATTGTACTGATTAAACGCTGACAGTGAGAAAGGAGAGACAGTAACGGGAATTAAATCATAGTCACGGACAGAAGGACAACTGTAACCAATTAGACTAGAATAACCGAAAGGCTTTAGCCAAAGCACAAAACAAACTTGTAGTCAAAAAAGGGCACACAATGATTCCGAATACCACAAGAATGAGAAATGAAGCAAAGGTTTAGTCTTTTGTTTTTAAGAACTAAATACCAGGAGCTGCATTTTGCCATTATTTATAGTGTCACACTAATGATTAAACCATCATGCTGTGCAGGGCTTACACCCCACCACAATCAGAAGGGTCGTCGGCAACTGAAACACAAAATGCCGATGCAGTAAATAAATGTTATATTAATTGTAAAAATAATTGACTCTTCCCAAGAGACAAATAAAATTACAAAACGTAACCAATATTTATCTATCTATCAATAAGATACTGAACAAGGAAAGACATAATTCCTCACAAACAAAATAAATGTTAGCCCCAAGAGGGATGATAAATAACTTTTAAAATCTGATAATTCTCCACACTGAAGCACCACTTTAATAATAATAATAATACATTTTATTTAATAGGCACCTTTCTTAACACTCAAGGTCACCTTACAATGAACTTAAATACAATAAAAACAAAGAGAACGATCAATCAAAAAGCAATAAGGTACAGAAGCAGTAGCAAACAAAGATAACAGGCAGTAACCGTGTTAAATTCATAGTTGCTATGCCAGTTTGAAAAGATAAGTTTTGAGGGCAGTTTTAAAATGTGTTATTGAATCAAGTTGAAGGATATGAGAGGGAAGAGGGATTCCAGAGCTGTGGAGCACTACGAGAGATGCTCGAGCTCCCATAGATTGATTTTGGGCATGTACCAAATTAACATAATTCGGGACCAAAACCTTGAAATGCCTTTCAGACAGCCTTGGTGTCACAATCCCTTCTAACCCATTAACAGTTGTGTTTCGTTGACTCTCAGATGGGCTTAAAGTGGAGAAGGACAAACAAACTGTGATTGTCTTTACTACACTATTGGCACGCAGACTTATCTTGGTCAACTGAAAGAATCCTAACTCTCCTCTGTAAAGTCAGTGGGAAACTGATGTTATATACTATTTGAAACTGGAAAAAATCAAATTCTCACTTAGAGGATCTGTGCAGAACTTTTTCAAAACCTGGCAGGATCTAATTAATAACATTTTAGAATAAGCTTTTAAAGCACTGAAGAAGCAGATTCTCTCCCCATTTCTTTTTCTTCTCCATTTATCTTTATTCACTTGTTAATTCATCTATTTACTTATTTTTACTAGCTTTAAGTTTTACTCTGCTGGCCATGCTCTCTTTCTCAGGGGTGGGGGTTGATTTGTTTTCGATCCAATTTTTGTAAAAATTGATCTATTTGTATGGAATGTTGTGTGATTACAATAAAATCAATAAAATCAAAAAAAATGGCAATACATTTTCTACACTGCACTAGGCTATGTATTAATTGCCTTATATAGAACTTTGTCACTTATTATTATAAATGATGGACCGCCAAAAGAAAAAAAAAATAATAATAATAAGAACAGAGTGTGATGTGTGGTACAGAAAGTAGAGCAGCAGATGAGGATCTAAGGGAGTGAGCGGAAGTGTAAGTGTGTAGGAGATCAGTGATGTAGGGGGGAGCTTTAAATGTTCACAGCAGTATTTTGTATTGTATTCTGTAGTAAACAGGGAGCCAGTGAAGTTGAGAGAGAATAGGTGTAATATGTTCAGTGGATTTAGAATAGTAGGTTATTATCCTAGCAGCAGAATTTTGAAGAAGTTGTAACCGATGGATAGGTTTTTGTGGGAAGCCAGATAGAATAGCATTACGGTAATCTATACATGAGATGACTAGGGTAGTCCGAGAAACATTACTTATATGGGAAGAAATAGAGAAATTACTGTCTAGAATGACGCCCAGGCTCTTAACCTGAGAAGAGATGTTTGTGTTAATATTGTTAATTAAAGTAGAAGAATGATTAACCTTAGCAAGTGTGGATTTAGAACCAAGGATGAGCACCTCAGTTTTATTGCTGTTTAGCTGGAGAAAACTGAGAGTCGTCCATGACTTAATGTCTTGGAGACATGCCATAAGAGTATCTGGAGGGAAAACAGAAGTGGATTTAGTGGACAGATATAGCTGTGTAAAAATGAAATTTAATGCCATGGTGTCAAAAGATATTACCTATTGGGAAGACAGAAATGAGAAAACTCAGCCACCTCATGTCACACACACCTAAATATCTCACCTTGTGACATAAACTTGGCCTTCATTTCATTTGTGCCCTGACCCACACACACCTCAATACCTCCCAGCTCACCTTCAGACATATGCATCTGATGATCTACTATATGTATATAGCTCCTAACACTCAGCATTGCCCCCCAATTTATGTGAATACCTCTAAGCTCAGCACACAGACAAATACAACTCACCTGACTGCACGGAATAGCAGCAGAATTTAGCTAAGAAAGGAATCACAAGATGAACTGTAACCAAAGTAACAAGCAAAACAAGCAAATAACCAAAGGCTTAACATGTGTAACAGAAATCAAGTAGAGAGGGTAAAAAAAATTGAAAGCCAATAAAAACACAAAAAAAAAAACATTGGGCCAAAACATTAATCTTCAATCACAGTCAAAAAGTAAGGCCATAATTTGTTAATAAGAAATTTGTGAAAACATCAAAGGAATAATAGTTGTAAGGTATGAGTTGAATCCAGCCAAGGACAACTACGATGTGACCTTTATTCCCTTGTCCCAGATACATTACACAATGCACACTGCTGGTTGACCTTGTCTAGCAATGGTTTAGCATCCATCAACAAAAAAACAAAAAAAAAAAACTCAAAATGACGGCACTCATAAGAAAAACAACATGACATTGCTGGAGAGTTTTGCTTATTTTTAACATTGTTAAAAAGTATGTGGATGAAATATTGGGATAGCTTAGCTATTAGTTAAACAAATGAGTCTGATCGACTGAATGGGATTTTTTCATTTGTCAGATTTCGTATGTGCTTATTAAAAACAGATGTGAGCACAAGATGCCTTCTTCTCTAAAAAAAACCCCTGAAACAAGGTCCAAATTGTTTTTTGAAGTCATGGAGAATTTATAAAACAAAACCAAAAACAAAAGTCCGATCATGTCACATTATGTGTAGGTGAACTAAGCGACTGGTTAGAGCAGCACTTGGGCCAAGGTGGCCAAATGTAGCACTTTAAATGTTAGGCGACCTGTTGGGAACTCAATGGCAGAACATGTCACCCTTCTAAACTTCTCTCCTGTTGTGCAGAGTGGCTTATGAAAGCTGATCAATGGAGTAAAGTATTATCCGTCAACAACAAAGTGGAGCATTTCACAATGCTTTCAAAACTGTGATTGCAAATACAAGAAGAGACTGTTAACAAAGCTGGCACTCCAACAGCACTAAGGCTCGTTCTTAAAATCCCTTGGCTCAGACTCAGCAAGAATGATAATCCACCATTGTTAAGTCACTGATTCCACTAGAAACTTTGCTTCCGTGCAAGCAACAGCAGGCATAGAGAGTTGTGCTTAGAGACGGACCAGGAGCTAACGTTGCAGAGTGAGGGAATTTTGATTGATCATGGCAGTATAATGACAGAGGACAGGCTTAATGGAAGGGCTGTGTGTTGCCGAGAGTATGAGCTGGCGCAAAAAACACTGAAACAGAAGATGCCGTTAAGACCGTTATAATCATGAAGATCTGGCGTGTACACTTCTGAAAGCTAAGCTGGATTAAGGTAATAATACTCATGACTGTAATTATGCTTTTTAGTTAAGTACGCTGCCAGTCTGGTTTGTGTACAATTATTTTTCCTCCATAGACCTCTGGGGACATGTGTGACAGAGAAGGTGCATTACCAACAGATTTGCATTGGCTGATGATGTGCGTGGAACCATCATTAAAGCCTCTGGCACAAGCTGGTTGCCATGTCTGTCCTATAGCACACTAAATGAGTGACGAAAGTGGGAGTGCCATACAGCTATAACATTTACTCTGTGAATGTGTGTGTACAGTATGTGTGTGCAAACACTGGAAAGCATATGGGAATGGGCTTCTGCTTCTCCCAAACCCTGTTCAAAATGGATGGATGGATGTCTATTAGTTGTGATGTAAGTTCAAAGAAGGTGGCACAATTATGTTTTGCTTAAAGTGGCAATAGGAATGTGTACATCCTGACTGCAACATACACATCTTACCACCTCTCGACTCACCGCTTAATATACAAACATCTAAGCATGTCTCCTCGCCCCCTACTAACACACACACAAACTCTCACCTGTGGATTTCCTTCATTCACTTCCTGATACATTTAAGCCTCTTTCTAGCTACCACTTTGCTCACTGCATGACACCCAAATCTAACCATTGGTCCCATTGACCTCAACACTCATGGCATATCTGGGCACCTTTGCTGATTTCTGCCAAGCCATACATGAGCACCTTCCTACCCACCTCTATTCTTACCTTGTAACTGCCATATCTGAACACCTTTCTACTTGGCTTGTGACACAATGTTCACACCTGACCTTCCCTCCACTAAGCCCAACACACCTTAGCAAATCTCTACCTGGTTTCTCACATGGACACCTGCGTCCCTTACCATCTTGCCCCAATATGCTCCTATAGTCCCTTCACCTCAAATCCTCTCATCTATCACTCACATCTACAGCATTGGACATCTCTTTTACTGTAACACATGCACACCAAAGTAGTTGCATTCATGTCCTTGTGATCAGACCCACAATTTTGACAACCCCACACCCACCATCCATTTTCCAGCTCCTCACCAAGTTCACTTGGGTGCCCTCGTACCCTCATTTAACTGGCCCCTGCAGCCCTAATGGCACCTGTCCAGCTAGCATGTTACAGATCAACGTATTTAGAACCTCACCTGTACTGCAGTGGGTGGTTCTGTCAGCAGACTGACCACCACAATCACAACAGTTGTCAGAGCACAAAGAATGATAGCAAAATGCAGATAGTGGACATTCTTTAAGACCGATGGCCTGGGATCGAAGACACCACAGCGGGGTGGTGGATAAATGAATTCCATGATCATCCTTGTCAGTCCAACTGCCAGGCCAACCATGAGACCCCAAAACGCTCCCTGAAACAAAGAAGCTTGATAATTTACAAACACCATCATGTAATTGCTCCAAATTCCATTCTTCAGATATGGCACGCAAGGCTCTGGTGCGTCTGGGTGAGCCAAGGAGCAGCAACCTATGCTAACAGTGATGAGATGATGGCATGCAAGTATATAATTAATTCAGCCAAGTAAAAGCCCCACCCAGTATGTTCACAAAGCTGCATCCACCTGCATAACCCTTCCCACCTCATCCCTAAACCTGCCTTACCCCAACATTGCTCCTCAACACAACTGCCCATATTCCTACCCCATCTGCAGCATTCATCCTGTGTTACTGCACCTCAAATTGAAAATAAGGCATTAGAACAGCCAGTTCCACTCAAACAGACTCACCGCTTCATTACTCCTCTTCCAAAACACTGCAAGGATGAAGACAGCTGTCACCGGAGGAGCCAGATAACTCGTCACTGACTGAATGTAAACATAGAGCTGCCCACTGTTGGCGCTTTGCAAAATTGGAATCCAGACAACACTGACCACCACAAGAATGACTGTGACAATTCTGCAGGACAAATCCAAATGGGAGCCATGAATATGATAAGGGCACATGCCACTCCAGAAGCCCCCCTCAAACCATACCTCTCCAGGCTGTCATTTTAAATCAAATTAATGACCCAAGGTGGTCCAACGCAGATGCTTCTGCCACCACATGTGTCATTGCCCTTAAATCCCAACCCCATCACCCTCCACCCCTTGGGCCGCACCTCCCCACTAGAAGCAGCTCACGCTCGCTGGCCTGCCTACGGAACTTCTTCCAGATGTCCATGGTGAAAAGGGTGCTGCTGCTGTTGAAGATTGAAGTAAGAGACGACATCAAGGCAGCCATCATGACAGCAATCATTAGCCCTCGTAGACCTGTGGAGTATGGACAACACAATGAGGGCAGGAAAAAGAAGAACCCACCCCTAAAGGGGCACCTAAGTGCCAAAGCGGAGGACAGAACCTGTTATTGGAGTCTCATATAGGAGAACATCTGCTAGGCGTGCTTCTGCACAACCATGTTCTTTTTTTATTTATTGCTGACTCACTAAATATTTTTAATGTGTGCCCTATTTTTAGGTGCTTACTAAACAAGGTGCCGCTTTAGCATAGCAAAAAAAAAAAAAGAACAGGCTGACAGAAAGCCGCAAACATCTTGGTCCTCCCAGCCAAAGGCAGAAAACATGAAAGACATCAGAAGAAAAAGGTCATCAACAGTAAACAAGAACTATGGCCACCATTACCACTGGGCATCAGCTCAATGACCAGTTTTGGATAAGCAATGTTGGAGCAACCCACTTCTGAGCCGCAGACTTGGAGACATTCCATGGGATCCACACATGCAACAGAGTCTAGAAAAACAAAAGCAAACAGAGAAGGAGGGCAATGTGGCAAGTGCTAGATCACATCAAAAGTGGCAACCATTCATGCCACCTTACCATGATGACTTCACACTAAAGATGGTGCACTCTGAGCAGATAGATGAGTCCACCCATAAATGGGCTTATAGCTGGACACTGGTACACAGCACATAACTGCTAAGATCTCCTCATCCATCTATTTCCTGATCTCATACTGTGTGATGAGAGCTAGCAGGAGCCGGTGTCATCAGCACTGGGTTCAAGAGAGCAGTCAGGGCACACACACGCACACAGTTAAGAGCACTGCTAATACTATACACAGAGGCTTGAAATAAGTGGGTTAGGAGAGTGGATGAATGTAATATATATATAGGTAAATATTATATATATATATATATATATATATATATATTCTGTATACCTAAACACAAAGGAAGAGGAGGAGGAGGTTAGGAGCAGAGCACATTGATACATCCGCCACACGACAAACCACCTCAGGATCCCAAATTAGGACCCAAGTGCAACTGTGCAACAGGCGACACCTCAGCACCACGCTAGTTTGGATGGAATGGAAAAGTGAGTTTTTTTTACGGTGGCTGGAGTGCCAATCCTGCCACCAAGCTCCGAGTTCTCCCTGCAAGTTGGAGGACCTGATTGCAGGTTAACGTCATACCCAAGATGGAGCCATTGCAGGTTAAGGGCCTCGCTCAAGGGCCCAGCGAAGTGGAATCACTTCTGGCATTTACGGGATTCGAACTGGTGACCCTCTGATTGCCGGCGCAGACATAAAGACTCAAGTGCAAAGCTACATTTTAGTGTTATGTACAGTTGTGATGAATAGTTCACATAAGTTCATGTAATGGACGTGTATGTCCAGTGCAGTGCAGTGAAGTGCAGTATTGGGCTTTCAATAATTTCCACAATTGCTATTTTTCTGGGATAATGACTGTACAACGTAGATCTTTATTACAAAAAAAAAAAAATCTGAAATTTTGTGAACAGGTTTTAATGTATTGTGGATTTTCTGAAACCAAGATAGGGTCAAAAATATACATGCACCTACTTAGATGATTATTAGGTGGTGCTGAAAGTCCCAAAATGTGCTTTAACTTTATGCCGCTTAACTGATCATTATTGACTTCAAATGGCAGCTTCTCTGTGCTGAACATTTGACAAAACTCATTTGACTGACCAACACACGTTACAATGGAAATGTCCAAGGAGTTCAGTGCACACATGATGAAGAAGATCGCAGATTTACATAAGTCAGAAATGTCTCATACAACCATTTCTAAACAACTTCAGAGTCCAAGATCTTCAGTTCAAACAATTATTTATAAGTACAAGATATTTGGAACTGTTGTCACTTTGCCAAGGACTGGAAGAAGACCCAAACTGTTAACCTCAGCTGAGAGGAAATAGGCCCAAATGGCCAGATGCAATCCTAAAGCCACCAAGAAACAGGTTTGCCATGAAGTGGAAGCTGCTGAAGCACCAACATCAATGTCCACAGTCACACGAATTTTAGATCGCCATGGACTGAGAGGCTGCTGACCAAGAAAGAAGACCATCCTCCAAAATGGACACCTTTAAGCATGACTAAAGTTTGTGTTTCATCACATGATAAAAAAAATCCCCTCTGGAGGAAAGTTTTATGGTCAGATGAGAGAAAGATCGAGTTTTTGACTTTCTCTTTTATAATTTTAATATACTCCACTGCCAACTGGCCATAGTTCATTCATTAATTAATGGAAAGACATTATTGGTTTCCATTGATGTTTAATCAGCTTCTACCTTGTTCTCTGTGCATTAACAAATCTATATTTTGATATGTACTCATTTTGTATTTAGTATTTAGTTTAATCTGTACTTGTATTTTAACTTACGTGGCGGACAGCTGGGGCTCCTGACCAGCCGGGACGCCTGGAGGATGGAAGGACCAGGAGAGATATAATACCTCCCCAGGGACACGAGAGGGCAGCCGCCCTGGTTTGCATCGGAGCCACGGGATCGGAGCTTAGAAACTCAACCCTGCTGAGGCCCGTGGCCACCACCAGGAGGTGCCCAAATGATTATGGAGCCATGGATTGCAGTACTTCTGCCACACCAGGAAGTGCTGCAGGAAGGTCATCAGGTAGCACCTCTAGCACGTCCGGGTGAAGTATAAAAGAGACTGCCTCACTCCATTCAGGGAGCCGGAGTCGGGAGGCAGAGGACGGAGCTTGCGAGGAGAGGAGAGGAGGGGAGGCAGCAGAAGAATAGAGAAAAGGAGAAGAAAAGAAGGGACTGTGAGCACTTCTAGCTGATTGGTGCGCTGTGTGAGGTGTTGTAAAGGAAAGATAAAATAAACATGTGTGTTTGGACTTCTGTGTGTCCTGTTGTCTGTGTTAAAGGGCTGATCTTCCACACTTAGAATTGTCCACAATTCACTGTGTCTGCACTCAGTAAAGAATACTATACAAAAATAAATAAATAAATAAAAGTTGCATTATATTGTAGTTGTTTGGCCACAATGACTATAGATATGTTTGGAGGAGAAAATGTGAGGCATTCAACTCCAAGAACACTGTGCTAACATGGTGGGGTAACATCATGCTCTGGGACCGTTTTGCTGTCTGGTGAATTGCACAAAGTGGATGAAGTAATAAAGAAGGAAACTTGGACAAAACTGGATCTTCCAACAGGAAAACACACATCAATGCTACTTTTGGAATGATTATATCAGGCTAACATTAAGCTTTTGGAATGGCCTTCCAAAGTGTCTTAACCTCAGGCCCAATGATTTATGTGGAATGTGCTTAAAAGTCAGGTCTATGCCAGGAAAACCAATAAATTTGGTTGACCTGTACCAATTCTCCCAAAAAGAGTCAGTAGTGGGTCTCATTGGCAATGATGATGAGACAAAGTACAGAATGGAAGTGGAGGAGCTGATGGATTGGTGCAAGCGCAGCCAACCTGTCTCTCAATCTTGATAAAACTAAAGAGATGAACATGGACTTCAGGAAGACCCACCCTGCCCACACTCCACTTTATATCAAAGGTTTGGCGGTAGAGAACATGAAGGGTGCCAGATTCCTTGGTGTGCACCTGGCGGAGGACTTAACATGGTCTGTTAATACTCCTCCTTGACCAAGAAGGCATGGCAGTGACTTCAATTTCTGAAGAAGCTAAACTGGCCATAACCTCACCAAATTCTACAGTGGCATCACTGAAAGCGTCATAACCTGTTGCATCACCGTGTGGTATGTGAACTGTAATGCGTCTGATTGAGAGTCCTTACAACAGACTATGCACTGTGGAGGCCATCATTGGGACTTCTCTCCTTTCCATCACGGCCCTGTTCACAAAACACTGCATCCATAAGGTCTCCAGAATTGTGGGTAAACCCTCTCAACCCTCCCACTATCTCTTTCCTTGCTTCCATCTGTCAGAAGGTAACGGAGCCTGTGGACCATCGCTGCCAAACTGAATAACAGCTTCTTCCCATAGGCAGTCAGGCTTCTGAACTCAGTGTTAGCCCCCTGTCCCTGAGTGTGCCCCCTTATCATAGGCTCTTATCAAATTACTCTTCTGTACTTCATTCCTATGCATTCCTTGTCCATTATTAATTTTTCATCGACTTCTGTTTGTCTATAAGATGTCAATTTGCACAGATGTTGTTCCTTGTTCTACATTCTCTTAGGTAAAATTACCCACTCCTTTGTATTGCTATCCATCCATTATCCAACCCACTATATCCTAACTACAGGGTCACGGGGGTCTGCTGGAGCCAATCCCAGTCAACACAGGGCACAAGGCAAGAAACAAACCCCGGGCAGGGCGCCAGCCCACAGCAGGGCACACACACTAGGGACAATTTAGAATCGCCAATGCACCTAACCTGCATGTCTTTGGACTGTCAGAGGAAACCCACGCAGACACAAGGAGAACATGCAAACTCCACGCAGGGAGGACCCGGGAAGCAAACCTGGGTCTCCTAATTGTGAGACAGCAGTGCTACCCACTGCACCACCGTGCTGCCCCCTTTTGTATTGCTATTTGTCATATATATTGTCTAAATATTTCATTGTGGCCCTAAGAAATCTAATTTTCTACCTCTATATAATGTATAAGCCCATTTGATTTGACTTGTGTGGTCAAAGGTCCAACCTGAATTCTGCCAGAAGCCGGTTGAAGGCTACCACAAGTGTCTGACCGAGGAGAAATGTGCTAAGGGACATTTAACCAAATATTTGGTGTGTTGTATGAATATTGTCAGAAAGCTCACACTAAGTTAAAATTTGTTTGCTACATTTCTGATTTTTTTTTCTTTTTTTGCAATACAATTATTATGTTGTACAACCGTCCTGCCGCCTAAAAAGAACAGTTGTAAAAATCTTTGAAAGCCCAATCCTGTCCTCGCAATCATGTTAATTTTCTGCGTGGACGGTAACTTTTCACCACAACTACAGTATATATTTACATATCCATCCATTATCCAATCTTCTTATGCAGTTCTGTGTCCCGGCATCCTCAAACGCGACTTGACTAACCGTAGTGGCAGTAAACTCATATACGTGTAATAAAGAAACTTTAACGGGTTCTCCTCCTTCGTTAAAATTTTATTTTGATTGACTGTTCCAAAGTCCTGGAAAACAGGCAAACCGGAGGAGAACAACTAGAAACAAAAGATTTGGGGTGGGGGTGGGGTGGAGGTGGAAGGTGGGGGGGGGGGTTCTAACTGCTCCTAAAATTCACGAATCCTGCACCCTTTTCTGAATCAGCACTGCGTCACAGCCTCCCGGTGGGGGCGGGCAGACCAGACAGTGAATCAGCCCCAGGTGTGCTTCTATGTCACCTGACCGGGGTGTGCCTCTTGGGCGGGCCAAGGAGACGCCTTCTCAACTGATCGGGTGGCAGTGCCGGTAACGAGCAGCTTCTCTTTCACCAGAACTGGGAAGTTGAGCAGTATCCAGCGGCTCCAATTATGGTACGCGATGTGAGCCGAGGCTTGCGGTTTAGAGAGAAATGGAATCTACGCAGCACAGCTGGAAGTTTTTGGGGAGCTAACATCTGGACTCCTAAGTGACCCGGCGACCGTGATCTATACTCCAGATAGCACTGCGATTTAGACTAGGAACCGAACCTTTCGCCATAATTTGAATTACTGAATAACCTAGAAGCAGCGGTCTGGACTGCTGAGTAACCGGGCTGCCTGGAGGACTCAGTGACCCTGTGGATATTATCTGCACTACGCAGAGAGGAGGTGTGTGCTTGTTGGAACTCGGACTGAGCCGGCGCCTGCGACTGTGACCGGACGGCTGTGTTTTGTAAGACAAAGTGAGCCGGCGCTTTGTGTCGACACTGAGTGGCTGCGAGCAGTCCCCCAGCCATGGCTCTCTCACAGGTTCAGTGTCTGGACGATAACCACGTGAATGTGCGCTTCACGGAGGGCAAGCCCGAGTTCTTCTACAGTGAGGAGCAGCGACTGGCACTGGAGGTGCTGCTACAGAACGGTCCACAGGCCTTTCGGGACGAGGTGCAAAAACTTAAAATTCGGGACTTCCTCTCGGAGCCCGAGCTTCAGCGGATCGCCGGGCTTGTGGAAAAGTACCGCCCAGGAGGGGAGGAGCGCGATTCGGAAGAGGGGGATCAGGACTCTTTGGAATATTGGCCGGACAAATCTGACGTGTCCATACCTGAGCTGGACTTAGGATGGCCGGACATCTCATCGTACCGCGGCGTGACCCGAGCCAACGTGTACACGCAGCCACCTATGGAGGGGCAGGCGCACATCAAAGAGGTGGTGCGGAAGATGATCGGGCAAGCGCAGAAGGTAGGGGGTCGGAAGGGGCCAGACAGGCGGCCATTGGGGCCGACTAATCAGTCAATCTGAGATGTACACATTGCTTTACGAGGCGGCCTTTCTAAAACAATACACAATCCCCATTGTATTAAAATGCAACACACTGTAGAAACGCCGACAGTCTAGCTGTGCGAGAACAAGTGAGGGTTAAGAGGGCCACTGCAGACCGAGAAGACAAAAGGGGAACCTTGCTAATTTAAGCAAAGGAGAATATAATGGGGACGGGATTGAACTGTTTAAGATTATAAAGGGGATTAACAGGACTGTCGCTTTAAAATAAATTCTTCAATATGAAGTCCGGGACACTGATGGAAACTTTTACAGTGTAAACTTCATGAGTTTGTTTTTTTTTACCCATTTAAGAAATCAGTGACCACAAACCAAGCAGTGTGGTGCACTCCTTATAATGTTAGTTTCGTAACAACACTTCATCCTTCTTAAACCATTGCTAGGCAAAGAAACATTTGTTTTGAAAATAGCTCTTTATATATGAAACTTGTGTTTGAAAGGGTCCCTAATAAATGGACAAAACAGGTATCTTTATATCAGCACACTAACCTATCAATGATATGTGAACTTAACTTGTGTTATTTTATGTAACAAAAGTGAAGCAAGGGTCTTGTTCAGAGAGCGGACACCACTTGAGATGGTCTTCCCCTCACCCAAACACTAACCTTAAGGTCATTAAAATAGGTCCCTGAAGTTAAGTCAATATTTTAGGGCTAAAATGATAACAGAAATGTGAAACCTACTTATATACCTAATCTTAATTATTGTGAAACAACCAAGTAGAGCCCGCTTTCGGAACAAGAGCCGTGAAGGAACCCATTGGTGTGCTATAAATCTGCGGTTATTAATTCAAGGATATTTATGGAGCCTGTTATTGGTCTAAGGATATTTCTGGAATCTTCATGTGGATAGTGCTTAAGGGAACCAAAAATGGTTATCCTATGGCATCACTCTAAAGAAACACTTTAGCACCTTTTTATTATTTTTAAAAGGTTTGAGCACTGGCATCAGGAGGGAGGTCTTCAGAGGCTTAAACCCCAGATCTCTTCATTTAGTTTTGTATACAGTATGTTATCATACGTATATTCAGTATCAGCAAATTCAACACCCTAAGGGGGACCGGGGACCGGGGACCCCCCCCCCCCCCCGTTTTCCACAAATGAGCTGAAACCCCCAAAAAGGACTCCTATGTATGTCAACAAACTCAAAAACATGCTCCTCTGTATAACAACTCACAGGACATTCGGCTAAGAAGTTGCGTAAAATTTAAAACACAGCATAAGGTAAGACTAGACAACGAGACAAAGGAGTTAAGACCCTGATACCACTAAATCCAAGAAATGCCCCTGGTGTAGAGTGCTGGAGTTTAGGGACCTCTGAAACTTTACTTGATGTTATTTTGGAGAAATCGGGTGACTACAATAGGTAATCTTCTTCTAGTGTTCTATTTGAACCTCACAAATAAAATTCTGCCGAGATTTTAACCAGATAAACTGGTTTCAATTCATAGTGCCTTTTCATTGTTATAATCAATCCAAAAGAGTTTGTAAATATTATGTACCAAGTTTAAATAGATTTGCTGACAGATACAAAAATAATAGAAGTTGAGTGTGAGTACATGCAGAGGACTGAATTATTATTATTATTTCCAGCCCCAAGCTGTCCAGGTAGTAACCAGCCTCAGGGGTCCAGTTTGGTGGACAGGGGCTTAACCAAATGGATTGTGTGGCGTGCTCTCCTTCTTGCTGGGTTGGGCTCCTCTCACTGCCCATCTTCATTCTTCTGTAGGTGATCGCTGTGGTCATGGACCGCTTTACTGACGTGGATATTTTTAAGGACCTCCTGGATGCCGGATTTAAGAGGAAAGTTCCAGTCTACATTATACTTGAAGAAACCAGTGTGCCACATTTCCTTCAAATGTGTGAGAGAGCTGGGATGCACACCGGCCACATGAAGGTGAGTGATGAAGCCAATCTGACATGGCAGTGCAATGGATGACTGTGGTCAGCTGAGCCTCAGTCCTCAGTCACAATTGATAGCAGCTTTCAGATTCCCCCAGTAAATAAACTGGAGGCAAAAATATGCTATAGACTGATATAACACCTGAGCCCTGTGAAAGTGAGAGCTGGGTGCTGCGGACCCACCCTGCCTAAGGGCCAGGCACAGCAGGGCGTATCTCCGCAGTTCTGTGCCAAGAAAATCTTGTTCTGCAGGCAAGTAATGTTTTACTGCGCCAGTTATTAGGGGTTCAGTTTTGCTGTTGTGTTGCTGCCAAAACAGACAGACTTTAGGGCTTAGAGTGTGTTGTGCACAGCATGGCATTAAGGCTGAGATTACAGTTCATTCAGTGGCTTTCAATAGGGGAAACAAACTTATTGTGTATATATATATATATATATGTGTGTGTGTGTGTGTGTGTGTATGCTTATTGGGTAAATAAAGTTGTAGCACATGGTGAAAGGCACTATAGAAAAATGAATGAGACACTGGCAGATAACTCTTGCATACCTTGCCTGCAGAACTATGTGTTTCCTGGGGTTTACTGTAGCATTTCCTTATGCCAGCCTGTTCTTGCCTGTGTTACAGAACCTGCGGGTGCGTGCCACACGTGGATGCGAGTTCCACACCCGCTCGTCCCTCAGAGTCCGGGGTCTGCTCAGCCAGAAGTTCATGTTTGTGGACGGAGACCGGGCGGTGTCCGGCTCATACAGGTGAGATGACGAAAGTGTGCCAGGTATCGGCCTTCCATTCCATTCCATTGTCTTAGACTTTTTTTTTGTTTTTTTATTTCTTGCTCTAGCTTTACGTGGACTGCAGCCAGAATGGACAGGAACTTGATCACAGTGCTCACGGGGCAGGCAGTGGACATATTTGACAAACAGTTTCGGGACCTCTACCTGACTTCTAAGAGTGTCAGCCTGCAGCAGATCAGTCTGGAGAAGGAGCCAGCGCCGGAGATGGCTCCCCAGGTACCCGTGCCAGCACTGCCTTCTGCTGAAGTTGTGCGCAAAATGATCAACCCCAAATATGCTTTGGTAAGGACCAGTAACATGGAGACTGGTTCTGGTGGGGCTTCATCTGAAAAGACCAGTGAGCCCATCAAAGACAACAGCACAAGGGGCAATAAGGCCAAAGTCAAGGCCCCAGAGCCCAAAGAGGAACCGGCCATCATTCACCCTGGCCTTCTGGACTTGGAGCGTGCCAACATGATCAACTACCTGCCGACTTGGCCGGACCCTGAACCCCCAAGTGATGTCATTGGATTCATCAACATCAGGGATGTCAACAAACCCATCCAAGCACACCTCATGAGGTCTCAACTCTTTGAGACATCCCAGGCCATTCGCTTTAAAAAGCCCATCAAATTTCAAGAAAAAAGTGAGGCTCAGGATCCCAACCCCAAAGGGGAGATGGCCAGCCACAGCACCAAGGAGAAGGAAGAGCACCAAAAGAAAGTCTCACAGGTGGCAGAACACAAGCCAAACCTGTCCACGCCCCCCGTTCCAAAACCCCGGACAGTCCAGTTAATATTTAGCGATCAAAAAACAGACTCTCCAGAGGTTATGAAATTAGGTGATGAGTCAGAAAAGAATCGCTCATCTGAGGGTACACAGTTCCAAAAGACCCCAATAGGCTATAACCGCACATACAGTCCTGGTGAAGAGCTGAGCATACAGGCACATGACGGAGGCCGCGGATTCAGCCCGCATGAAGTTTCCAGCATCTCATCAACATCAGAGGAGTACTTTGAGTGCGAGGACCTGGAAAGTGCTAAGCAGGGAAATCTGCCCAATGGCTTTCCTGATGCTGATGCCAGGCTGAAGCAGAGCAGTGCAGGACCAGAACAAAGGGAAATGCAGCTGGAGCAGAGAGAGCTTCATCGAGACCAGAGGAAGGTGAGTCTGTGTGTACTATTGTGTATGCCCAGTATCCACTTCTAGTCTGTGCCAACTGGTATTTCAGATTGATTTAACACCCACATTTTTAGTACCCATGCCCTCGGTAGTAGTTACAAGTGCAGTCACTTGTATAGAGTACTGTGAAATTCTCACTAAATATCAAATCAGCATGCAAAATGTTGCCACTCTTGGTGCCATGATAAATAATGTGTCAAAATACAAAACTTCATATCTGGCAGTAGTTACACTGTATAATTTGCACCCCTATGCTAATGATGATCTCTCACCTGGGTACAGTGTGCGGCTGATCATTCCTGGCAGGATGATGATGAGCATGGGCAGCATCTTGAGGTAGCTTGCCAGGATGGAGCCCCCTTTTGCATGGCTTAGATTTTTAGCAGACAGTGACCGTTGAACTATGACCTGAAGAAATAAAAAGAGTCATCACCACCATGAGGCTGATGCAGGGTGGTATGACTGTTCTGTCTTTAATTGTCCATCTTTTTTTCTTGTTTGCAGACAAAGCACTTGCACAATTTCATCACTAGCTATCCATTTAACACTGCCCAGCCTGAATGGGAGCAGCAAAAGCTGTCGAGAGGACCAGTAAAGGTGGTCATTGCCAAACCAGGAAGTTACCACAGACCTAGTAAGGCTATGGCACCTGTAATCGGAGGCCACAGGTACTGGCACAGCAAAGGCTTTGCCTGTGGGAAGCCAGGTTTTGGCCCATCAATGTCTCCTAACAGATCAACCAGTGGACACAACTTGGCTGACGGGCTCCTCCAGAAAACTGACAGTTCGAGGACGCCTTTTGGCATCTCCTACAACAAACTGTCCCAGGTCAAACTCCTTAAAGGTAAGGTGCCCAGTCATGGTGGCACCATGCAGAGGAAGACACGACTGGAGTCACCGAGGAGCAAGGATGTGGTCTAGTAGGATGAGTATTGGACACTTAGACCCAGGACTGACCAGGTTCTTTTTATTTTATTTCATTTTTTTAAATGCCCAATTCTCATCCCTCCCTTTATCCTTACCTGGTCAGTACACCAATACCAAGTGGCTAGGATGGTCAGTCCAAAGGTCATGCCAGTCCAGGGAAGGTCGCCAGTCACAGGGTCTCGGAAAAGGTGCATGGCATCTGCGCGTGGGAGGTGGCATGTTGTGTTGGGGATGATCTTGGAGGGGATTGCTCTCAGGTAGCGGTCCTCAAGGTTCTGGTAGCCCCCAATCTTGCTGAAGGCTGTTGAGGCACCACAATATATGGGCACCATAACAAAAGAAAAAAATTAGTTGGACCTGTTTGAAACAGTGCCAGCCTACACCCATAAGGCCACTATTGGCTTTCAGGTTGGCTTCCTTTCTCGGCAGTCACAATCTCACACCATAAAAAAAAAAAGGAGGAGGAAAATGACCTGTCTTACCTGTGATGGTGAGAACAATGGCCCCAATAATCATGATAAATGTCTGCAGAGTGTCCGTGTAGATGACAGCGGCCAGGCCTCCTGTGCACAGATAGAAAAGCATTAGGCCACTGGGGACATTCCCTGACAAAAAGGTATTGTGCTGACCTGATACCTGCTATGGTGTAGAGAGCAGTCACCACCAGCATAAGAACAGTGGACACGTAGAGATTCCACCCCAGGCAGACTTGCACAAACAAGGCCCCAGAATAGAGATCAGTCTGAAAGAGAACAGGGAGCCATTACACATTAATACTGCTGACCATTCCAAAAGGCAATCTTCAAGTAGGTGGTCAGTCTCAACCAGAATGGTAAACTTTTAATTGTGAATATTGTTGACAATTTCAAAGGTCATTCAGATTTTTCCACTCCTCAAGTAGATGATCAGACTGGGAGGGAATAAGTAACCTCGTAATTGTGAATATAGTTGACCATTTCAAATGTCAATTCGATTTGCTCTCTTTTGAAGTAGAAGGCGAGTCAGAGAGGGAATGCGGCTTTTAATTATGAATACTGCTGACAAGCACAAAGGTGACATGCCCTCATTGACCTCTTCCACGCCCTAGATGGAGGTCAGTCTGGATGAGCCAGGCAGAGGGCAGATAGCGCTTCATATATGAATATGGCTGCCCTGGTCATACAGCGGTGGGTCCCCAGCAAGTAAAGGTTTGGAGTGGAGAGGCTTTATATGTGAATGCCGGTGACCAGTTCAAAGGTCACATGCTGTTGGGCCTCCTGAGTGGAGAGGGTTAGCCAACTGGTGGGAGGAGCGGAAAACATAATGTGAATCTTGCCGACCTGGGCCTGCTCACATGCTCACACATGGTCCGAGTCGGTCTAGATGGGTGAAGGATATCTGAAGCGAATTCCCACAATCAGACAGCCAGGCCTCATGCTAATTGAACCTTCTTCTCCATTATGTAGCCCACTAGGTGTGCCCTCGATGCCAAAGCTGTGTGCCATCCTGCTTCAGCACACATTCTTGTGGCCTGCTAGACTCCCTTGGTGACCTCCTGGTCCTTTATCTATGCCCCCTCAGAGACTATATTGTGACCCACAGAGGGTGATAAGCAAGATTTGGGAACAACCTCTTAATCTGAAACTTAGTGACAGAGCAAGATGGCAGTACCCACTCTGCCACCACCACCTCCAATGCATGCAGTTATGAAGTTGCTTGTTTGCCCGCAAGAAATGTTTCTACTAAAAATAATAAAAATACTATTTAAAAAAAAAAAAAAAAAGATGTTGCCACTTGAATGATGTGGTTGGTGCCGAGTGTCTTACCGAAATCTTTGTAAAGATGGACAGCAGCAGAGACAAAGCTGACAGATACATGCGGATCCGCTCACCTCCAAAGCGCCGTCCCAGATACTCCGGCATGGTGACGATCTGCAGGGAAGTGGTCAGACAATTTTTTTTTTAAGCAAAGTGACCCCACAACTAAGTCCATCACTGCTATTATTTCAAGGAGCAGCCAATGCCATTGAGGTGGCGGGTTTATGGGATTTTTTTTTTTTGGTGGCTTTAAACGTACGTAAACTAGAATAAGGCTCTAGTGTTAATGGCTATGTTAAGAACAAACCATGTATGGATTCCAGAAAATCCTTTCTTAGTTGCCTACAATTCACTGACCCGGGCCAGGCTGGTAGGGTTGGGGCTGACTATTCTTGATCGTTCCACATGTCCTTGTCCAAACTGGTCAGCTTTTAAATGACTAAGTCTTGTTGTGACCCTGACCAAAATATACTTGTTTGAGGTCACCACGCCTAGTATGACCCCATAATGGTCTTGGCAAATAATACAGTTAATCTGACTATGCTTGGCCCAGCTCTACTGAAGCAAACCGCGCCTGCCCAGTTTGTTCACAACTGGCAGTTTGAGAGCTGACCAAGCACACTTACCCCCGATGATATGTACACTGGAATGAAGACCCAGGCCAGCAGCATCAACACATAGGTGGCCTGCAAAAAGGAGAAACACCTTGAAAAGCAACTCCACAGACAATAGAAGCAAGACTGACGTCAGAAGACATTGCTTGGCAGGCCATCTTCTTTTATCAAGGGCCCGTCTGGTGGGCACCACCTATTTCCTGTATACCTTTGTGTAGTTTATCACACGGCTCTTTTTCATTTATTTACATGTAATCTGCGCCTCTGCCTTGAAATGTAACCAAAGGAACAAGAAAGGAAGGTGTGGTGAGTGTCAGGAGCTGGCAAGGCACTGCTAACAGTTTAGGGATGCCTTCTTAATAGTCTGTTTAGCACATGCTGCCTGTATGCAGGCAGTTCTGTAATGCCCTCACATCTCACTGGGTCATCTTAAGTGATCACACACTTTTGATATAATTTTTTTTTTTTTATCCAAATGTAGATGGACTGACAAGAGGTCTCACATTCCATTCAAATCCTGCAACAGCAATTCCTCCTGCAGCCCCCGTGCCTGCCAGGCCGATGAAAAGTCCTGATCCTTCACTGCTGGCGAATAGTGATGCACCAATCTAATAGACACACAAGGGGAAAGGGGTGAGAAAGAACCTTTATACTGCGTCATTCAGACATCAGAGATTTGACACTTACCGGCCACCACTGCATGTCCCTGCCAGCCAAAAAGTAGCCACTCAGAGTGTTGCGGCTGACCCTGCAGGAGGACTGAGAGTGGAAGCTTTTTTAAAATCAAGCTGCCTTTGATCATTCTGAAGAAAAACAAAACCTCCACACAAAAGCAACCCTCTCCTCCTTACATGGACCCCAAACTAAGAGGCCTATATGGCAACTTGCTTTGCGATGGTATTTGCAGTGAAGGTCACTATAAAGTAAAAAAGTATCTGACGGTAGCAGCGTAGGTACTAATGCTTGAGAACCTGCAAGTGTGTCATGTGGCAGCAGCTGCAAGTTCCCATTCCTGGTTGTAATAACTCCTTGGTCACAGCTGACACGTCAGTTCTGTATTCTCAATCTGTAAATTCATAATGAACTGAGGACAAAGCTGCATATAAACACACTGAGGCACACTGGCAAGTACCTGCTCTGCCTAGCTCAGTACTTTCCAGGTATTTTGTTTAACAGCCGACTTGGATACATACTGCTCACTTTATTTGCACTAAGGTCTGAATAATAAACACAACCATATATAAAATAAAAAAATAAAACAAAAAACAAAACCTGTGAATTTAGGCTCATTAAATAATTTAAGTTCAAGCATTTTTAACTGAAACACAACACAGTTTGCAGTCATTACTTACCCTCAGGATCAAGTGAAAAGCACCGGTCTCCACAGGCAAGCACATCTGGACCCCCACAATTTATCTCCCACACGGTAGATTGAACTTACCCATATCCCTACAGCGACATTCAGCGCAAAATAAGCCACAATAACCACAATGTCTGCTACACTGAACTTCTGAATAGTAACGGAGGAAACCGAGGTAGAGTTGGTGTCCATGATGGCGTCTGAAATGGACAAACGAGCAGAGGTTTCAGACACTGATCACTTAAGATGAGAGGCACAAGTAAATTGATGATTAAACACATCAGCTCAGCAGAGCAGAGCCACAACCCGCCCACTTCCAGGGCCAATTTGTTTTCTCAAGTAGGACACCACTTGATCACCCGAGGTTCTAAGTGTGACACCAAAGCTTAATGGTCCGCAGCCACGTGAAACATCTGTGATCCAATGAGTTGCACAACACCATCTAATAGGTGTACTGGGATAAGAACAGCCAGAGCAAGTGGTCAGACCAAGTGATCAGCAAGGTGCCAGGAAAACCTGCTGCTCCTGGGGTAACTGATAAACCTGAATGAGTTACCAAGTAGCCTGCCTCACCCTCACACCCACTGTGTTGGAAGGTCTGTTGTTCTTTGCACTGTCATAAGGGAGGTGGTTTACAGCCAGACTGTGTCGAGAGTTAATGGACTGAAGTGCTGCACAAACACTGGCAACAAAAACACGGCATACACAGTCCCCACATTAACGTCCACAAAGCAGATGGCAGAGTTCGTACTGCATGCTAGTGCCTCAAGTGTTTGTCTGTGTTGCTAGGCATAGCCATGCCACAAACCACCCCCCCCCCCACAAATCTGGGTCAAAGACATAACATATAGAGAAGACAAGACCACCATTGCATTTGTAGAATTTTATTTTGGATGTTGGCAGACAAATAGGAAAACACCCCTTCAATTCAGCAGGTCATGTGCAGATGGCATTGTTAAACCCACATAACATCTTCTCGAAGATGAAGGGAGCTCTGGTTTGCTGCATCCTGCGATTACATTCTTCATATAAATCTTTTTTCTTTTATTCAAACTGAAGCCTAGCACCACATTTTATGTGCTAGACCTCCCAGTTTGGAGCTTCTCTCAGATTAGCAGCACTGGAGTTCCCAGGTCCTTCAAGATATTTTTGGCACTGCCGTCACACCCAGGTCAAGGATGAGACACACTTAAGACCCTCAAGATTTGGAGTGGTGAGATGACACAACAGATTACCTGCCAGCAGCTACTACTGCCTCCACCCACGGCCAGCCGTGGCCTTTCAAGCACCCAGTGCTTCTGGGACTTTGGCTTTATAGGCTCCACAAGAAGACATCCACAATGTGGTGTCACACAAAGGAATGTTTGTTCAGGGACAAATTGTTTAAAATAGTGCAAATGACATATAGACATGGCAGGAGGCGCAAAAAAAAAAAAAAAAAAAAAACCTTGCTGCAAGCAAGCACCTCTAAAAATCAAAAAGTAACAAAAAAATTGGCCCCTCTGAATTAAGTTCACATCAGTGTTAGCTACACGCTCACACAAACATACACACAACTGCAACAAGTCTCAGTCATCCATTCCAATGTTCCGGAAAAGGTAGGACATGGACTCTCCATTGTGGATACGTCGAATGGCTTCTGCCAAGATCATGCTGATGTCAACTGTCTTGATCTTTGGACACTGCAGTTTTTGGATCTCGTGAGGTATGGTGTTGGTCACAACCACCTGTAAATAGAATGGTTTTCCAGGTTTAGTGAAAAGCATGGCCAGCAATCAAGCTGTGCCACAGGAAACGCACCTCATCAATGGCAGACTCTTCTATCAAACGGGGGCCATCCGAGGACAGAATGCCATGTGTTGCCATCACATAGATCTTGTATGCTCCCCGCTCTTTAAGGGTATCTGCAGCAGCAAGAAAGCTGTCCACGTCGTCAATAATATCGTCCTGGAACAATTAAAAGGTGCATTATTTCCTTCCATTTATGACCGAAACAAATGCAGAACTAGAATGATTAAAGCCAGCCGTTCAGAGACTTCGGCATGAATTACAAGTCTCTCCACAAAGAAACGGAGTGCTGGTTACAGCCCAACCTTCAGCAAAGCAAATGTTTACTTACCACAATAATGGCAATCCGGCCGCCAACATCTCCCACTACCGTGATGGGTGGTTTCTCCTTGGGAATTAGCACTGCAGTATAGAGAAATAAGAACTTTGCTGAAGGAAGGCAGACCCTACACTAACATCGACAAATTTACCCCAACCTATTGCTCCTCACAGCCATGCAAGCAAAGCGCGTTCAAGAGCACAAAGAACCAAAAAGGTATACATCTGGCCGTTTGGCCAGGCAAAGAAAATAAAATGAAAGACTAGGATAGGGCTGAAGCCACAGAAGAGAGACTGTGAGCAGAGCTGGCCAAGGGCTCACTTACAGGGTATCTCCAGGCTGGGGTGAATGGCCGCCATGTTCTTCACAGATGGTGGAGAGTGACGGCCATCGACCTGGTCCGACTCGGCGTCCTGGGCTTCCCCATGAATCACAGCAATGCCTAAACGCAGGCGCTCAGCAAAGGATTGTGCCCTAAATGATGACACGGGGAGAGACACTGAAGGGTCACACAAGGGCAGCAGAATTCACACATGCAATCAGGTGATCTGCCACTAAGCAAGGAGATAGCCCAGCAATCAAAATTTCATCAATCAGTGAGAGAAATATGTATATAATAAAGAGCTCTTGGTAACCAAGAATGGAAATACCCCCTCTCAGCCTATCCCTTAAGCAGGGCGACTCACCCAGGATGTGCCCACTTGTGCAATCACATGCTACTGCTTCACAAGGGTGGTCTCCATGCAGGTGACATCACAACTGAAAGTCTCACCTTTTAGCTGAAGAAGGGGACTTGGCTACAATCACAGCATTCCGGTAGTCAGGAATCTGCAGCAATTAATCACACACAGTACATATTATCAGAGGTGAAACAAAAGCAAGGACTATATAGTGCCAACAATCCCTGCAACCGAGAATACTTGAAGGTACTGCATGGTCCATGAGACAGTGTGTACTGTGGATATTCCCCACCAATACTACATACCTCCTCCTGGATATACTGCAAGAGGAAAGGTGAAGCACGCAAGTTATCCACTGGAATGTTGAAGAAGCCCTGGATTTCCTTCTGATGCAAATCCATGGTGATTAAGTGAGTGAGACCTGAAGCAGTAAGCGCAGGTCCGTTAGCAGAGGTCTTCAGGGGCCGTCACCACGTCATACTGATGACGCTCATCCCACACACACCAAACACAACCTTCCTTACCAGCTTTGCACATCATGGACGCCAGCAGCTTAGAAACAATGGAGCCACGCTTCCTCATCTTGCACTGCTTACTGTAAGGGAAATATGGCACTACACCAATGATGCTGTGGGCACAAGACGTCTTACAGGCATATACCATGATCAACAGCTCCATAACAGTGGTGTTCACATCTCTGTCATGAAGAAAAGCAGTGTAGCAATAAGATAGGAGACAAATGTTTCTTTTCTGTCATACCACCTGTCTATTAATAACTTACTTTGAAATGGTCTGGATGATAAAGACATCTTTGCCCCTTACAGATTCCTGAATTTGAACACGAGTTTCTGTTGAAGAAGAGTAGGATTAGACTGCATCAGTCTTGGTGATAAACATACAAGACATTAACCAGACACACAAGTCATCTTCATTCTTCACACCACCTCTCCCCCCAAATAATTCTGTGCCATCAGCAGGGAGAAAAGCAGGGCGAACAGCTGAGTAAAACTGGCACAAACTGCAATGAGTATCAAGCAGCAGAGTGGCAGACTGTTGAAAGTGAACACTGAAACTGAGCCAAGAGCTCTGATGGCAGTCCAAGTTTACATGCCAGCATCAGAACTCAGACACTTTGGATTTAAAATTTTACCACATTTTACCAAATTTATTTTCCATTCTTCCATTACTGGTAACTCCATTACTGGTATAGAAAACTGTGTTTGAAAATACTAAACACAAAATCAATAAAGTGACTTTATTTTGGGAAACTGCTGCCACATCTACATTCAAGTTGAACAGTTAGAGAGACTATGTATCAAATCAACACTTCTATTATGTGTCCTTAAATACACTATACGCACAAATTTAATTTAGATATGTCTGTTGTACTATGCAAAATGCAAACAAGGTGGCAGGCCTTGACATGTCATCTCAGTACTTGCATGTACAAGTTTTTCAAACAATGCTGTACACACCACACAATGGAATAACATCAATATAACTGGGGACTTTTAGCATAAATGTTGGTGGATTCTGTTTAAAAGACCAACAGATTATACCACAATTATGAACGCAAGATGTGCCATGCCATAGGATGTCAGATAAAAGGCAGATGTCTAAGCCTAGGTTAGACAGACTTTGGCTCTATTCATTTCAAAGAACAATGACCAATAGATTTATGATCTACAAAAGCCCCCTTAAGGTTTGTTTTCCGCTCTTCTGATGCCAAATGGTAACATTCTCTCTTACTTTTTAAATGTTTAAAAATTGTTCATCATATTTGTGTTTTCTTAAAACAAGTATTATGCAAAACAAAAATTAAGGACTTTAAGTATTGATAAAAATTGAGCAGTAGTGTTACCTTTAAAATCTCAATTTAAAAAAACACTTTCAGTTAACATCTTTGTGATCAATTGTTTTTACAGTCATAACTAGCTGGTTAATGTATATTCATAGGTGAGCTTAAGTAGATCTGTCAGCTCTATGCTTTTACCAGATCTAGAGCTTGATGTTTAGTACAGGATTATAAGAATCAAGTCTTCCATTTAAATAAATAAATAAATAAATAAATAAATAAATAAATAAAACACACACAAGGTTTAACTTAAAGAAAAAAAATTCTTAACCTAGTCTATTGAGACACAAAAAAAACACATGATGGCAGAGCCAGCTTTATCAGTTTACAGTGTGAGTTTGTGCATGTTTTAAGAGTGAAGATGACAAAAACCAGCTGAAATTTGCAATGGTTTCATTTTGTATCATCTCATCATTAGTAAAACAAAGGGGTCAGGCTGAATTATGAAATTAGAGATGATGGTGATGTGGATCACTGCCTAATAAGGCATACTTTACATCATTACAATTTAAACATAAAATTAAACAAATGGGTCTTGGAAATTTTTATTTTGGTGCATAAATTATAAAACCAGCTTATCTATTATTGGTTGTGGGAAGCCAGTGCCTATCCCAACAGCACCAGGTGCAAGAAACAAGATCCAACATTTTGATGGAAGGGCATAATCACACCAATAGCCACAATTATTTAGAATCTCCTATTAACCTAACCATCTATGGAGGTGCTCTTCCCATTTCAGTGTACATTTTACTCGGATATCTCAGACAGGCAGGAACAAACACAGTTGTAACAACTAAACCTATAAACATTGTAAACCAAGTGGCTCCTCTTACGCTGTGCTCATTCCAAAATTATATTTAAAATTTGTGTTCCAAAATTTCCACAATGACCAGGAATTCATGTGCTTAGCTTATAACACTACATATGTCCCCAAAGCTATCTGCCTTAGTGTTTCAATGTCATATACGGTAGTGGCAGCACAGAACCCTTCAGATGCAGTTAGTTACAGAGCTGCTAAAACAGTCTACATCAAGGCTAAAAACAAAATTGTCAGCTACTACATTTTTAAATCCCACTGAGCCTCTTAGCCCAATGGATTGTGCATCAGTACAACTAAAATACATCTCTTATATACATTTCTCTTCTGGTTCGTCCTGCTTCCTCTTCAAACCCGGACCCCCACCCCACATGCAGCCCATACAGCATTTCTTGATTCCTATTCCTCCTCTTCCAAACCCTTCCCCCCCATGCAGCCTGTGGCCTCCCATACACCCTCACACCGCTTTTCTCGATTCCTATTCCTCCTTCGGACTACCACGTTCCTTGCTCCACTCTCATGACCCAATTGGTGTCACGTCACCGCCCTATATCTAGCCTGACCGCGTGACCTTTCACTTATGCTATGTGTGCGCCTAGGAGTCTTTTCCGTAGCCTGCTACAGGAAGGTACTCTCTCGACCATTGGCATTGGTTTCGCTCCTTGCTATTTTCGTTATACTGCGACGGTTGTTTCCTAAGCCTTTGTTATAAAATGAACAACAGTATCTTCGAAGGAAAAATGTTTGCAAAGATTTGCTTTAATCTAGAACAACCAGTCTTCAGCCACGGTCAGCCGTACAAGGCTTTTTCTAGGGTTAGATCTTTTGACTCATTATCTGTCGTCTCCAGCAAAACACCTACCCACAGCTGCGTCTTTCAAGAAGTATTATTTCTTCTTGATTTCTGAATTCCTTTCTCACTGTTTTCTGTTCCTATTCTTACACTGCCGTATGCTACGGCGGGCGTCGGCTAGTTAAACATAATAAGCACATATTTTACTAGGAAAGCTACAGAGGTGTACTGCAGCTAGTCATGATGTACATGTTTGAGAATGACAAATACGCAGTTAAGACCAATCTTGTATTACGACTAATTTTGCAGGAGTCCATGAACTTAAGTTATAGTAAACATCTGGACACACACGAAAATAGGAATTCTAAAATGATAGATGGGTTCAATTGAGAAATGGGCAGCATTAAAGTGCAGGCAAATCATTTTTCAAACCTCTTCCTCCTCTTGTTTTTATCAGTTTAACATTCCATGAAAATTTTCTGTGCTATGCAGAAAATGTTAACATGTTTAATGCTTGTGTCTGTACATGCAAGTCATAGAATCTAAACAAAGCTTCTTCGTAACAATATACTGTACTTTCCAAAAAATAAGTTTTAAGGTGTTTTGTCAATGAAATGTTGTAATTGACAATGTCCTGATAATTTAGGTATTTAGCAGTGATTTTGATTCAAGTACTATTTATGTTTAAAAAAACAAATGAAAAATGTCAGAATAAAGTCCACATGCCAAGGCAAATAGAGCAGATGGTCATGGCATTCTAAAAACACCTGAAATTTCCCCATTTGGTGTTATACATGTAGACAGCCCATCATCTGTCAAAAGCAAGTTCCTGAATATAATTGGAAAAGAAAGACAACCTCTGAAGTGCTCATTATGACCATGTCCATACAAAATACCATTGGAGGATTTCTGCTACCATAAATAACTAACTATTACAGGAAGAGGTAAAATTCATTTTATAAATTTACTACTTGCGTAGAACATCTTTATATAAATAAGTGTTAACCATATCCACAGTTTAAATGTGATTACTCTATATTTAACTTAAGTGGGGTTATATATGTAATTTGTATTCAGCATTTCGTACTTTCCAATTTGCACATTTAAAAACCATACACAAGCACCATAAGCCAGTATTTAAAGAATAAACTGAACCTTCTTGCAGCTAGTCACAGGTAATCTTTCTAAGATTAGCTGTCAAAGAGCCAAGCCATTATCTAATTCACACATTGAAAATACTAAGTACAAGAACAGAAAGACAGACACTAAAAAGGTAGTTTACAAAAGGAGATGATCAAACATGAAGAAAAAAACTGTCAACCTCATTAGTTGCCACTGCTTGTCCAAAAAAAAAAGTTTTTCATCCATAATATACTCAAAAATAGAACCAAAACCAAAAAAGTACATACATTTTTACAAAAATCTCTCTTTAGCAATTATAAAAGGACTGAAAATGTCCCCAGGACAGATTTTTCCTATCATTTCTCATGAAAAACAAGGCTAAGAAAAATTCAACTGACCTCTCAAAATGAATGGAGTTCCTTTTAGCAGAATACAAATACTGTCTAGTCCTTTCTCATAATTAAGTTTTGCTCAGTTTATGGTTTTGTTTAAATAATTTCTTGGTCATTTGATTGTTAAAAGATGTAAGGAAACTGAGCTAAAAGTTGCCTGTTAGACAGTTATAATCTTAAAATGCATTAAAGACAAATTCACTGTCACCTGTCAGGCATTTTATACCCGCTAACTACTAAGTTAATGTATTCAACCTAAAATCCTTTCATTAGCCCCACAAAATGTGTGCAGTTTAAATTTTTGTATTCTACATCAGAGTAGATAAAAAAACATACCATCATGTTCTAGGTTATTAGTAGACATTAAAAGTAATGTTAATCATAGAAATTATACTTTGATAAACACCAACTGATGTAAGATGACAATAATAAAATTTTAGTTTTTCAGGATTTTTACAGGGCTAGATTAAAAAAAACTACATGAACCTTAGAGACGGCATTTAAAAAGCTTATGACTACAAGGGAAGTACTACCCAAATAACTGTAAATATATATATATATATAAACAGTCATAGCCAAGTTTTAAGAATAGCATATTGTATGTTACACCTATACTTAGATAAATATTTCTTTCTTAAAAACAGTTCAGAGATACTAAACTCCTGCCAAAAGTACTCCATAAACATGAAAAGGAACACACAAAAGCTAGAATTGGTTCCCTTCAGCTTAAATCACTTAAGTAAAAATATAGTTTACCCTTTTCTGTTGGGGTAAGTAATTTAAAGCTTCACCTGAATATGGTAACATGATTGATTTGTCATTTAAAATAGTCAATTTCTATCACTCCAATTTCAGATCTGCCTTACCAAGACTAGATTCATGTAGCTAATTACAATGGATTAAAAAAAAAAAAAATCTTCTTTTACTCATACAATTGTATGAATCAACCCCAAACATGGTCAGCATTTCAATGATGGAAGAGACATCAGTTCAATGAAGGACAGAAACACTAACAACTAATTAAAATTCTATGGTGATCTAGGCCCTCCCCAAGGTGACCAGCAAATAAAACGGATTCTTCTGCTAAGTGCATATCCTAGGCTATTTTATAATCATTATAGCTTGGGTAATGCCATTAAAACATTGAACATTTTTGTATAAAAGCCAAGAAAACTTCTTAGCTACCTATGCAGCTTATGTTTTTTTTTTTCTTCAGACTATTCTACACAGCTAAAACTAAACTCAAATAAGCATAGGTATTGCAGGAGAATTATATCACTCATATTAGGTTTCTCTATACTTTACACTAGTTTCTTCAAATATACTTCCACCCATACACCAATGAGCCACAGGTGATACATTTGCAACATCTTTACTCAAGCCTTATCAATTTAGATTAATAGCAGCCATGACGAACCTTCAGTCTCCTCATCATATTTGAAGACTAGAGCTTTCCAATGATACACTTCACTAGCCACCGAAACAGACATGCTAAAAATGCCCTTCACGTTTTCCTGGTAGCAGTCTGCTTCATCTATCTCTCGATATATCTCTATTATAATAAAAAAAAAAAAAAAAATCCTGGGACAAGACGTGACTTATTCAGAGAGATACTTCCATGTCAAAAAGATTTAACCATGCCTGGTGCCAGAAATAAAAGAAAGAGTAGGTGACAAAGTAGAACGTCGAAAAGAATTCATAAACGTTGGCACGATACACATGCATAGCTGGTTACAAATAATGAATGTACAAAGATTCGAAAGTCTCAAAAAAAAAAAAAAGATCGCATCAATGCAAACAAACGGAAGTTACTCTTTTGGATTTAAACTTTAATTAGTGGACTTGTAGATCGTGTAATTCGTGTTGCCATCAGGGAAAAGTAGTGTTTCTTCCCAATGAAGAGGCGTATGTGTGTGGGTGTGTGTATGTTCCAGCATCACTTCCAAATGCTTGGAGCAATTTTCATGAATCTTGATATACATGATTCTCATTGGTTGACTAAAAATACTTGAGGGTGAAATCAACCCTAACCCACCCCCCTTCTGGGCAGGGTGTGGAGTGATCTTGCGGTCGTGTATGCATGTTATCATCCAGTTGATACTTAGAACGACCAGCAGAAGGCGAAATAGAGGTGACTGCCAGCATTCTTTATGTTTGAGCACCACTGTGCAGCTGTTGCTTTTGAAATTGAATAGAGTTGGCCGGATAATAACATACATGCAAGACAAGCACATTAGTGAGTCTTCATCGTTTTATTTGTCTGAGAAAAATTAAAAATAAAAAAAAAACCCACACACTTTATTTTCCTCCAAGGCAATGCTGGGTATTTCAGCTAGTATTCCATATTCTAATTGGTGACAATTTTTGCTGATTAAAGCATTTTTGCTGCCATGGTTAGAAATTTATTGAAATACCTTTTAAATGTTTTACCAAAAGAGAAAATGGATCACAATATGGCATTGTGACAATGCGGGTTCGATACATGCTCCCATTGTCTGTCCGGAAGCCCTTGAACCCTACACCATCGGTAATGTTACCGATGACCTTAGCAGTGAGGCACAACCAAGCAAGGGGATGGTGCAAAAGTGTAAAGTGCTTTTATTAAAACAATCAACCAAAAAAAAAAAGTTCAAATTAAACACAGTGAAGTGCATTCAAAATTCAATAAATAATCCATAAAACAAGTGTGAAACGTGGAGGTCAAAATACCATTACAAAAATCTAAAACAAACGAGGTTAAAATAGCACAGGAAGCCATCCTTTAAAACAACAAAGCCCGGTGTCTTCTTTTACCTGGCGGCTCCCCTGCTTCACCCATCTAGGCTTCGCAACAGGAGAGTCGCCTACCTGCAGGAACAGCTGCCTTTCACACAGGTCCGGTAGCCCTCCAATCCCTAGCTACGTCAGGCTCCAAACTGGACAGAGACTTGGGTGTCTTCACCAGCAGCCAGGGCGCTCACACTGGACTCAACACCCAAAGCCTCCTCGACTCCCGCTTTCCTTTTGGTAGAGGAGTAAGTCATCTCCTCTACCACTTTCTTCAGCCCCTTCGAGTGTTGGCCAAACACTTCCCTTGAGGGCTCACCTCCCAGCTGCCTGCTCTCTCTTGATCGAGCCTGTTCTTGCTCGCTCTTCTCCCTCACACCAGCACTCTCCACCTGCTTCCGGTCTTCTCCTACAACCTCCCGTTCTCTCTCATTTCTTTCTTTTTCCTCCCCATAGCCGACTCACGCTTCTATCTATCAAGAGGGCATGGCATAAATCAGCAGCACCAGGAACAATCACAGATGCAGTTTCCCACCTGTGCACTTAGGTGAGAAACGCCCACATCGCGAATCACCCCCGAGAACCACTTCAGCCACACAACCACCACACCCCCTCACCAAGCCGCAAGCGCGGTGCTTATTTATTTAAAAGTGACCCTTTTTACATGAGCTGTGGACCCACTACACCACAGGCATGCCCAATTAGCACACAGAGCATTTGACTTGTAGGAGTGCCAAGCCACGAGAACAAAAGGTGGTGTTCATTGTTTGCAGAGAGTGATATTTTTCTGGGAATTTTAATAAATTTATTTCTACAGAGGCAGAGGCTACTAAATATTTTTTTCCACAGAACAAGTCCAAACAGTAAGGAAAAATGATTCCCCTGTGCTTCCATGTGGCAAGCAGTGCTTGGCTGACAGTATCTATCTGGATTTAGACTATGTGAAAGTTTATTTTACTTTATAAAGAAAAAAAAAAAAAAAAAAAAAAAAAAACACACCCCACACAGTCATTGCGACAAACTACATAACAAAAATTCAGGTGGAATATTCTTTTAACAGAAATGGCTTATTTTAAAATTTATACACTGTGTTATTCAAAAAGTTAATCTTAATTTCCACATCATAAAGGACATTAATCTGGCTTGCGCACCATGAACATTCTACAAACTACTGGTCCTGTTTTTTTCACCACTGGAATTTTATAATATCCATTTTAAATACCTCCTTTTGATGCTTAATATTTAAAACTTGCCAGATATATTTCTTTTCTCCTCCTAGTAACTGCCGGCATTACAGATAGAGATTAATCAATCAGTTTCAGTATAAACCAAGACTAAAAAGTCAGTCTCCAAACTGTTAGAATTTTACTATAGCTTGTAATTTTATTTTAAAAAGCCTTGCATTCCAGATTACCCTGAAAAATTGCTATTGCACAACTGAGTCAGGTGTGTACATGTGTGTGTGCCAGGCACAGTAAGAGGTGGCTAGTCCAAATTCACTTTAGTTAGCCTACTGAGATGCTGTGAAAATAAGATAGATCAGTTTTTTTTTCCCTCCTGACAAACCACATATAAATCAGCGGAGAATGAGCATTACATATATAAATAATCACGTGCTGCAGAAAATGACCGATAACCAATTTTTAAAATGTGCTGGGAACAAAAATGTCAAGCAAGTTAAAAAAAATAATAAAAAGTTAACTTTGCATTAGTTGCCTTTGTTAAGGGCTTACTCTGGCTGAATCACTTCACACACCAGGGCCATTTTCTGAGCAGGTCCAATTTTACTTTCATTTTCAAACAAATTGATCTGTGGCTGTATCTGTCATTCATTGAAATCTATGCAAACACTGACCAACTAGCTTTGCAGAAGGCACACTTGAAAGAAATATAAATTTATTCTTAAAGTGGACAGAAGGGGTGTTTAGCTTGAGTGGTAACATCTTGTCCACTTGGAGGTCAAGACTGAATATATGTTCATATTTCTGCACCAGAACACAGACTGAATAACTGCAAAAGGTTCAGTTCACTCTGTTAAACAAAAAAATAGACAGATTTTTATATTAAAAAATATTTTTATACGCTCAAAAGGTTGATACTTCATGTTTGGTTTCTAAATGCAGCTATGCTGAACTCCTAAATGAGTCAAATTCTCCCCCTTAACATTTAATTCCTTCATTATTGTTATTCACCATTTTGTTTTTATTGTACACTTCATCATTTACTGTACATGCTGTTAAATAAAATTTTAAAAAAAAATCTATGTAACACACTTGATGAATCATTTGTGTCCATTTGTTTCACTTCATTAAAACCTCATTTATTTCTGCTAGACCTATCAAGGAGTTCATGTTTGTCTTAACACAACTTGTGTATTTTATCTAATATTATTCACTGCCTATAGTCACTCTTGTACACCTCTAATGTACTGCATAAACAATAAGTTTTTTATTCATAAATTACTGCCTGCTACAGGAGACAATATTGATTGGGGACCATCAAATTGCCAACAGTTATAAATGTCCAGAGCCTAAATGGCTAGTGTGGGACAGAAATGGTAGTATCTGGAGCACCACACTCACCTCTGTTGGCCTCCTGGTACACTTGCACTTTTCCTAGCTCCACTCCCAGGCGCCTGCAAGTACAACAAAAACATTAATAAGCCGTTTAGCCTTTAAGTGTCCTGAGGGATGTATGATCATGTGCATGGGAACTCACGGACTATACTAATTACTAACATACTCCTATGTAAAGACACCAAGTCAAATGTTAAAAATTGTTTCAAATAGGAAACTTACTCAGCAATTCTTCTGGCCAACTCTATACAGGCAGGATTTGAGTTGGCTGAAAATATAGCGAGGCCTCCCTTGGTGGGATTCATAGCGGGGTCTGTTTTGATCCTGGCTGCACGAGGGTGGAACAACCTGCTCCCAAGCAACGAGCACTTTATCCTGTTATCCTGTAACAAACAAAGAAGCGGAAAAAAAAAAAAAAAAAAAAAAAAAGCTCATGTTCAAAAGTTTCTGCAACGAGGGGATTTTCACGATCTTTCAAACTTACAAAAATAAACGTTATGTTATCACAACGACCACAATAGAAAATGAATTTGCTGCACTGTACAGTGTCAACAAACGTTCTACAAGTTGTGCCTGTTATCGCATAACAAAGTAGCCTTTCTAAAAAATGACAGGCCTACACACACACTGTAATGTGGTGACCTCGGGGTAGAGGGCAGCGACACCTTACTCGCGTCCTCACGGAAACGAGACCCTAAGCCGTTTGAATCACTGCACTCATACATGGTCATTAAATAAGTAAATTTAAACATGCATAGGTAAACAACTCCGTGCTTACCAGCGTGTGTTCTTTGTTCTGCCAATAACGTGCTCTGGGTCTTCAACAACTGCACATCTCTGTTCAACCAAGCCCAGTTGTTAAGATTGGCACCCAAAATATCCAATGAGCAAACAGCTACGTCGTGTTCCGTGTGCAAAAGAAGCCATTGTGGCGCAAGCAGAGATCCACAATATCACGGTAGATGACAAAAGGAGCCAAAATGGCTGCACAGCAAGTATCGCTGTCGAGATTTCGCTTCTAATGATACTGTTTAACGTCACTGAATGACACAACCATTTGACAGGTGACAGTGTCAATGCGCAAGTCTGCGAAGTGCCGAAAAACCGAGTTAGCCGTAAATGAAAAGAGGATTTGCCATACACTATCGTTATATAGGCACGTCCGCTGAGAAGGGAAACAGGCCGCACCATTGCTCGGTACTACGACTAACATGAGTTAATAACGGCATTTTTATAAACTACACCCAACCGTACTGCACATACCAGTACTCTGGGATTTCCACCTAAACAATAAAAATCCCTAATCGTTGTTGCACTTTGCCTCACCAGTTAAAGACCGTCCCTTTCTACTCATCCTAATAATGTACTGACCTATCCTACGCGTTTGTGTTCCACTGCTTGCCTGTGACTCACCACAACGCACTTCTAAGCACATAAATTGGCATAGTCCAAGGGAAACACGCAGGTGACTCTGGGCGTGATCCGGAAAAAGCAGAGCCCAGCGGTGAATCAACCAATCAGAGGCGTCTGTAACCGGTCTGGTTTTTTTTTTTCTTTTTTTGGTTTTTTTTTTTTTTTTTTTTTAAAGGCGTGCAGGTGCAGTATTTCACGTGCCTAATCCTCCTCCAGTAGGGTTGGGTTTTATAGAAGAGAGGCGCGCCGAAAAATTGGACGATGACATGAATAAGCCACGCCCCAAGTCGTGCGGCTGATTTTCACCGTGACGGAGACGCTACGCTTGATATTTGCGGAGAGTTTTTTTGCTCGTGCGTTTATTATCACAAAGCCACAGGCATAGATAGTTACAGGATTAGAGCAAACAATAGCAAACTGAACTGCTGGTGTATCCGTCAGGCGAAGTCTGTCTACACGGCGTTGTCTGTTGACGTGACAAAATAAGTACAAAAAAACTACAGACCTAAAATATCTTGTTCCCTTGGAGACTTGAAGGTTGAGCAGCAAACTGCCTGCGTGGACATATCCTGCGCTCTTGCCAGATTACTGCTGCGTTATTTTGTTTGACTCGAGTATGCAAACCTCTCCAGACACCCTTCACAACAAAAAGTCCGATGGGCACCTCTTCGTTATGAGGTTCAAGCCAGGTCTGTCCCATAGTAAAAAGGGAATGATTGGAGCCAAAGTGACAGGAGTGGAGCCCACCTGAATAAACAAGTGAGAAAATGCACGCATACCATGCTTAACATTCCCGTTTATTTTACATTTTTAGCTATTTCATCAAGGGGTTAGTTTTCACAGCTTTGTGTATTAAATATTTTTTGTAACAATAATTCATAAAAATTAATGATAATACTACTTACGTGTGTAAGCAGACTACATTAGATATCAGCATTTTAGCAGCACCTTATAATGTAATTAAAACGGAGCACAAGAGTTATGCTATCTTAATAGTTTATACACAGTAGATTCCAATTCAGGCGATATGAAAATGGCATCGATTGTTGTGTGCTAATAGTTGTGGAAGGTCTGTGACTAATATTTTTTTATTTATTTTTAAGTAAAAAAGGATTCCAAAGTGATACAAAAAACCAATAATCATCCAACCCCAATAATCCCCTCTTTCTCAATCTTAGTAATAATATCACACCACTCAGTTAAATAAACTAAAGGTCAACTCATAATGTATAAACAAAAATTCTGAATTTGCATAATCTGTCATCATTTATAAGAGATGAAGTAATGATTTGCTTCATGTGTTAGTGGTGCACATTGAACAAGAATAGTTGCACAAAATATTTGAAATACTAAATTGTGTGCTTGAATTATACAGTTGTGCTTGAAAGTTTGTGAACCCTTTAGAATTTTCTATATTTCTGCATAAATATGACCTAAAACATCATCAGATTTTCACTCAAGTCCTAAAAGTAGATAAAGAGATACCAGTTAAACAAATGAGACAAAAATATTATACTTGGTCATTTATTTATTGAGGAAGATGATTGAATATTACATATTTGTGAGTGGCAAAAGTATGTGAACCTCTAGGATTAGCAGTCAGTTTGAAGGTGAAATTAGAGTCAGGTGTTTTCAATCAATGGGATGACAATCAGGTGTGAGAGGGCACCCTGTGTTATTTAAAGAACAGGGATCTATCAAAGTCTGCTCTTCACAACCCGTTTGTGGAAGTGTATCATGGCACGAACAAAGGAGATTTCTGAGGACCTTAGAAAAAGAGTTGTTGATGCTCATCAGGCTAGAAAAGGTTACCAAACCATCTCTAAAGAGTTTGGACTCCACCAATCTACAGTCTGACAGATTGTGTACAAATGGAGGAAATTCAAGACCATTGTTACCCTCCGCAGGAGTGGTCGACCAACAAAGATCACTCCAAGAGCAAGGCGTGTAATAGTCGGCAAGGTCACAAAGGACCCCAGGGTAACTTCTCACATTGCCTAATGTTCATGAGTCCACCATCAGGAGAACACTGAACAACAATGTTGTGCATGGCAGGGTTGCAAGAAGAAAACCACTGCTCTCCAAAAAAAACATTGCTGCTCGTCTGCAGTTTGCTAAAGATCACGTGGACAAACCAGAAGGCTATTTGAAGAATGTTTTGTGGACGGACGAGACCAAAATAGAACTTTTTGGTTTAAATGAAAAGCGTTATGTTTGGAGAAAGGAAAACACTGCATTCCAGCATAAGAACCTTATCTCTGAAACATGGTGGTGGTAGTATCATGGTTTGGGCCTGTTTTGCTGCATCTGGGCCAGGACAGCTTGCCTTCATTGATGGAACAATGAATTCTGAATTATATCAGAGAATTCTAAAGGAAACTGTCAGGACATCTGTCCATGAACTGAATCTCAAGAGAAGGTGGGCCATGCAGCAAGTCAACAACCCTAACCACACAAGTCGTTCTACCAAAGAATGGTTAAAGAAAAATAAAGTTAATGTTTTGGAATGGCCAAGTCAAAGTCCTGACCTTAATCCAATCAAAATGTTGTGGAAAGACCTGAAGCGAGCAGTAAATGTGAGGAAACCCACCAACATCCCAGAGTTGAAACTATTCTGTATGGAGGAATGAGCTAAACTTCCTCCAAGCCGGTGTGCAGGAATGATCAAAAGTTACCAGAAATATTTAGTTGCAGTTATTGCTGCAAAGGGGGGCTACACCAGATACTGCAAGCAAAGGTTCACATATTTTGCCATTCACAAATATGTAATATTCAATAATTATCCTTAATAAATAAATGACCAAGTATAATATTTTTGTCTCATTTGTTTAACTGGTTTCTCTTTATCTCTTTTAGGACTTGAGTGAAAATCTGATGATGTTTTAGGTCATATTTATGCAGAAATATAGAAAATTCTAAAGGGTTCACAAACTTTCAAGCACAACTGTGTGTAAAGTCGAAATATTCTCGAGTGCAATAGAAAATTGTCATTATTTTTAACAATCTTGGAGTGTTTTTAGAGGGCTAGGACCACCTGTAAAGAATGAAATATCCATCCATCCATCATCCAACCCTCTATATCCTAAGTACAGGGTCACGAGGATCTGCTGGAGCCAATCCCAGCCAACACAGGGTGCAAGGCAGGAAACAAACCCCGGGCAGGGTGCCAGCCCACCGCAGAGAATGAAATATGAAAAATATATTAATGATCAGCAACCTCGAAACAACACAAAAGGACACTCCACATGCACTCTTATAAATAAAGGTGCCAAAGTGATTCTTCAGAGTGATGCCATAGGGAAACCATTTCTGATTATCAAAAGAACCATCCAAATGATGATTCCAGAAAGAATCATTATTTAGATCTGACACAGATTCCATAAATAACCAGGAACTGGTCATAACAGATTCATGAAATACCAAAAAGGAGTAACTTTGACACTAATATCACATTAGTGGATGAACTCCTGGGTATGTTACTCCACGAAAGGAGAAAAGCACCTGAAATAAGTTCCATTTCTAACCTGCTCCTTTGTATGATATTAATTAGTTTAAATTAAACACCTTCTAGCTGCAGGTTGAAAACGTCTTTACAATATCAACGTAGAGATAATGATAAGTGTATACTGAAACTTAGAGATAATGATAAGTGTATACTGTAACTTAAATATTGTTAGTCCAGTCTATACATATAAAGTGAGTTAGAATTTCTTTTCTCTCTCATTCTTTTAAACACAGGTGTGTTTTTGTGTGTTTCTGCACGATCGGCTTGTGCTTGCCTCCCACGGTGTTTTGACTGACTTGTCAAAGATCCGAGGGGCTATCAGACGAGTGAAAGAGGAAAATGCACAAAATATACAAGTTTAAGTAACCATTATTCAGGTAAAATTGAAACAGTAAATTAATTCGTAACTGAAGTCGCATATAACGTTTGCATATTTGACAATGCTTTCCAAAGAGGGATTATAGAATTCTATACTTTGTACATTGCGATCTGTTCGAGGCATCTCAGTCTCTAAACGTGTCCTTCAAAAATAAGCGTGCCATATTTCAACAAAATTGGTCTAGTTGGAGCGAAGTTGTTCAAGCGGATAGACAGATATGGCAATCGCAATTGGTGCTCCGCACATAAATATGCGAACGCACCTAAACATCCATTCAATGGATACCTACTTCGCAGTCTAGAGAGAATATACATACGTCATCACACGGGCGCTATAATGTGGTCAGTTTTACAGGTGACACGTATTTCTTGCTTAAGTTGAAGTGATCCTGCTCTTTCGGTAGGCGTCGTGTCTTGTAGCTGTGGACGCTGGGGGGCTCTGTTGTTCTGAGAAAGTTGTGCCATGTGGGTCTTCAGTTGCCAACACGGGTCGCTGCGGTTCGGTTCCTGTGCTGCACGCTTCTACTGTCAGCAGCGCGGGGCGCTGCGGGGCTGCTGTTTTTCCCCCTTTTCCTGTGCTGCCGTTCCGCTGTCGGCGGCGCGGGGCGCTGCGGGACTCTTGTGTGCTAGCTCTGCGCTGCAGGTCCGCCTCTGGCTGCAGCGCACTCTCCTCCAGCCCCAAGCCGCGGCTCAGCCTGTGATGTGCGCAGCCATGGCACCGGCTGCGCGGGGGCTCTAGTCCTTGTGGTTCTCGTTGCTTTATTTCACCCCTTTACATTATTTTGTGTCGTTTGCGGAGAGTGCGGCTATTCGAAGGCGGCGCTGAGAAACGGTGGCGGATGCGGGAGGAGATGCTGTGGATGTAACGCGTCTGCAAGATGGGGAAAGATCAGGAATTCCTGCAGGCGGTGAAGACGGAGGACATAGCCACGGTGCAGAAGCTCCTGCAGAGGCCCCGACCTGGCAAGGCGAGTAAGTAGCATTCCCCATGGGATCGCTGCCACGCGCAGCTGGTTTCCCTGTGACTCCCGCGGCTGTCCGATTACGGCAGGAGCAGAGGGATCGGGCAGCTCCGTGTCTTCCCTACGCTACTCACAAAGGATCGCACCTCCAGGACGACCTTATGATCATGGGTCCCGTCGCGTGCTGCGTCGCCTTGGAGATGTGTCTTTTAGTTTCAATTTCATCCGTTTACTCAAGATTTTATAAATGCATTGATAAACAAGCAAGCCCCTCAGCCGCCTATGTGCGTGTCACGGCGCGCCTTCCGAGAAGCGGATGCTGGATAGCAGGTGTCGTTACTTTGCTAGCCGTTAAGTCGGACAGAGACGCAGTTATTCGTCAGCAGACGCTCGCATCACTGCCTGTCCAGGACGCACTTGTTTAGGGACTGGGTTTAGAATGCTGCTTGCTTGCGCTGCTAATGGGAGTGATCGAGTAGGGATGTGAGTGTTCTGCTGGAACGAATGTAGATGCAGTTACTTCGAAAGGTGGTTTACCTTGGAGTGGGCTCTGCACCCAGGTGGCTCCATTTTGAGAGCCAGAGTGGTCAGAGACTTGGCCGTCAGTGTGACCACGCCTCAGCGGACGGTAAAAACATACAGAGCCTTGTCGCTCCCAGTTGTGTTTCCGAGACGACACAGTGCATCTCATCACGGATGCGCACGAATCACTGGTGTTCGCGACTAGTAGGGGGACGGTGGGTAAGGCCGATTGAAGCAATGGCAAGGCAGCGTGGGAATCGAGGGCAGTCACGTGACCCCGCTGCTCGTAGCAGCCAGAGTGTGTACTGTGCCAAGGCAGCTCATCTTTAGCAGCAGCACCATGCGATCGATGTGCCTGAGCTTTGCTTCCATCAAACTTAAGAGCAAGTCTTTCCACTGTGAAGAAACACGCAGAACTAATCACTGAGCACTAAGGCTGACAGTTGGCTCAGCTTGTCAGAGCCTTATGTATTCCTGGCTTTGTGTGGGTAAAATGCTAATCTGTGGGAAAAAGAAGTTTGTATGTCAGGGCTGAACGTCTAATGTCATGTGCAATTGGAGCCATCGCATAAGTTTCACTGTACCAGATTGTTACAAGCAATGATGTTCCAGATACACTTTTAGTTTTTCTAGACTTGGCCAATTTGAGAGTGTTATTCTGTGCATTGCTAGGTACTATTACATGGTTGTCTTCAGTCTGTTCCCTGTCTAACTAGTCTTTCTTGATTGTATTAGAGTATTGTCTCCCCTTCCATGAGCTATGCCTGTTTGCTTTTTTTTGGACATCAAACCTGATCTGGTCTGAGTGAATATGTCCTGCAGTGGCACCCCATCCAGGTTTGGCGTCTGCCTTGCATGTGATTCTTCTAGCAACACTTAGTTGGATAAGGCAGAAAAAGCTGAAAGATGGATGAACATATTTTTCTGTGCTGACCTTTCTTTTTGGAGCCTGCTATCCTGGTCTTATCTCAGCTGTAATTTTCTGGACTATATTATACTGTGAGTTCTATACAGCTATATTCTAAACCTTTCTGTATTGTCTGGAGTTGTTCTAGACACATCTGTCTTAGAGTGAGCTATATAGTGTAAAGTGTGCCACATAGGAAGATATATATTTTAAAACATTCTTGTTTGTTATGGTGCTTGAAAGTGGTGCATGCAATAATAAATTTCACCATACTCCGTATCTGTGGCAATAAATAGTAGTATATTTGTCCCAAGGGGAAAGTTTAGCTTTTTTCACAGAAGCTCAAGAAATATAACCAACAAAAAAAAATTCCTTCAAACTCACACAACTTACATCAAGAAGAAAAAGCTTCTGACTTGGCTAATAAGAGCACAGTCAAAGCGAGGCATTAAAAAGGCATTTTGCATAAGTATGAAGGAGCCACAGTAGTGTTTCTCGGCACACTTCCACCTTCATAAAAGGAGGAGTGTCTACCTCTGTCTATGTGTCAGTCTAGTTTCAATGTCCTTGTCATTCCAGATGGTGCATCACAAACATTAACACTGCTTTTACAAATCCCATACCAAATGCATTTGTCAATCCAGCAAGAGTATCACAAACATGTGTAGTAATGCATTTGATTAGTACAAATGTTTGTGATGTGCTTATCTGTTGGAATTACAAATGCAATGCATTTTACTACTACAAACATTACAAAGTTCATTCCAATAGGTGGCACGCTGCAAACGTTACTGCTGAGATCTGCATTGATTACTTGGATTTCAGCCTGTCTTAGATGGGCAGTACAGATAGTCTGTTGAATAATTAGTTGACTAAAAGTATTCAGTGCTAGTGCATCAGAGAGGATGTGCCACATTGTTCATAGTGGCTGTCCATTCTGTCTTCATTCTTGCTTCTGCTACTGCCTCATGCAGGTCAAATGTGCATCCCATAACAGAGCCTGTCTTCTTAAGTAGTTTGTTGATTTGGTGGGCCTGTTTTGAAGTGATGTTACTGACTAGTGTGTAACATTAGACTTTTCTGTCTTGAGCTAGGCTGTACAATATGTAGTTCTACCCAGGTATCTTGTTCTGGATGATGCTGTATATATTTCTAAAGTCATTTGAAGCATTTTGTGCTTGTGTATGTCTGAAGAGCTAAACTACACTATTTTGTTTTAAACTTTGACATGCTGTGCTGTTTCTGAGGTATGTAGTCCACTCTAAAAGTTGCATGTGGCTGGACTGTTTGTCCCCATTGTTTTGTATTCTGGAACTAGCTCTTCTGTTCTGCACTCTGCTTGACTATGCTATCAAGGCTACCTCACCTTGCCTATCTGTGTGAAGGTGTGCAGTTTAGGAGCAGATTGTACTTTATTTCATAGCAATACATTATCACTTGCCAGTTCTTGGCTGTTTTAAACAAAATCTATTATTTATCTAGTATTTTGGGTCAAGTGATATTAGGGTCTGTGGTGGGCTGGCGCCCAGCCCGGGGTTTGTTCCTGCCTTGCGCCCTGTGTTGGCTGGGATTGGCTCCAGCAGACACCCATGACCCTGTGTTAGGATATAGCAGGTTGGAAATTGACTGACATGACTGATATTAGGGTTCATGTAAACTGATGTAGACCTGATTTGTATCATTTATGCTAAAAACTGCTCCTGTTTCAGACCTGGCCTTTATTATTTCTTTTTTGGGGACTTTGAATCCTTGCTTTTCAGCTTTGTTGTTCAGGTTTCACTGAACATCCAGACCATGCCATATTTGCTGTTTGGTATCCTCAGCTGTTTAACTACTCATCAGTGGTGTTCTGAGATTTTCATTGATGGGATTAACAGCTAGGTCAAGGCTTTCTTCTCAGACTAGACTGTGCTATTAAACGTTCTTCCCTGTGTCTTGCTTTACAATGTTTTGATCTTAACTGCCTAATCTTCTGCACCTCACAATTTCACTGTTTGCTGCTATTACAAGTCATAACCTCCTGAACATTTTCCTGCCCTTCTTAGACTATGCCTCACTTGCCTCTGTGGATGCATGCTTTTCTGTGTCTAAGTCCAGTTGAGGTCTTCTTTTCTTCACTTCCTAGACTGGACTGGTCTGTTTTCTCTCTTAATTTCTTTCAAGTTGTGTACTCTCGGGCCCAGACTTTCTGTTATATGCTGTCCTGGATTGAATTGCACTGTGATATTCTCTGCATATCTGTTGGCTGACCTGTTATAGACAAGATTGTGCTATGTCTGATTCTCCAGGTCACACAGTCCCCCTTCCTTGCAGTCCCTTGGAGTCCCAAGTCAATCTGACTTGTTGGCCTTGGTCCTTAAGGAGTTGGCTGCGTTGAGCTGAACCAGTCAATTGAGGTTCATGTTTGTGGTATTTGTACTCCAGATGTGTGCACTCTCCTGCCAAGTAGATCACACAACTCTGCAGTGGTTCAAAGATCTGCTGGCTTAGACTATCAAGGGAAGTTGCTTGTTTTGATTTCTAGTGCAAGTGTGAAGTGCACCCGTCTGGCAATATGGGCTCCTCTGTCCTCAAGCTCCATCGAGAAATGAATTCTGTTACCTTGGAAACCTGGCAATACGTTCAGTTACCAGCAGAGATCCGTTTAGTGCTCCTCCGCTGGAATGAGTTTTTTTTTTCATTTCCCTTCCTTACTTCACCTTGGTTTATCTTGTGCCATGTCCACTTGTCCTTGTGTGCTTACTCCCTTGATCACTATCAATTCTGTAGTGGCCCTGGTAACCTGCAGAAAGATCTTCACAATATATCAAACACCTTAATCTCTTTTCTCTGTCCCCAATATGTATGTTTTGAGTGCGTTGAAGCAGCAGTCCACACCCCAGTTTCTGATTGTTCTCAGCTATCTGCTGATATCTAGCACACAGTAGGTTAAGCGATGCATAGCGGGAATATTCGTCATTTGCTGGGTTTAAGAAAGTGAGATATGTCTTTTGGAAAACTTTTAATGCTACAGATTGTCTAAATGGTTGGACAGATCCTGATGGCCAGAATGTCTGAGTTCTATATCTTTTGGGGTATCACTGTGAGTAGCTCCCTGATTTGAGAAACACGGGGCTATTTTTATTGCCTTACTTGGCCAGTCTGTTTGCTCCCACTCTGCTGAGCTGGCTGTCCTCATGTGTAGACAGTCCTTCTGGTATTTTATATTGTAAGAAGCTACACTCTGTTGCTGTAGGTGCTGCTGAACTGAAATGGTTTTAGTGTTCATGGCCATGCTGTTCTGGGCTCGGACAGGTTGTCATGGGTTTGCTGACAATGTGCTGTTTTACCTCTGTTTGTATTTTAACAGCACAGATGTGCCTCTAGTTTAATGACATGTTTACAGCCATTTGGAGCGGACTGTGGCTGAAGCCCTGTGATAGCACTACAAACAGATGGGTTGGTTTTCTTAACATGTAATTAATAGTCATTTTTCTGCTAAAGATTCAAAAAGGCCTGGTGTGCTTGTTTTTGAAAGATCCTTCTCTTTTCACTCTTGGCCATGACTTGGAAGAGGGGAGAAAAATGCTTCCTTCAGATGAGATCACTAAACCTGCTGAGCCACCTGTTTACATACTGGGCCATCCATACAGTTGAATTAATAGTGACATCTCAATTCAGGGTGTAGTGTCGCACTAGTTAAGAGCATAGTACCACATTGCTCCAGTCAAGTTAGCCAAACCTGTGTGATACACACTATGTTAAAAAGTAAAATCCTGTAGTTTGTATTAGTCTGGGTGGATGGAGTAGCTGCCACAGTCCATAATCCATTCCAAGGCCCACAGGTGAGAGGGTACGTCACAAGGCCAACAAGAGCCAGGCCCCTTTTTTCCCTTCCTCCCTTTTCATCAGTCTTCTCAGTCAGGTTCAGCTTCTGTAACCATAGCAACAAACCTCCATAGCAACTAACAGCAGTCCTCTGTATAAGAGATTTTGAAAGGATTCCAGCTGCCATGAAGGAGGGCATCAACAGGAGTGGCAAGGTGATGTGATGACCTCTCTCTATCTTATGATGAGCACATTAAAGGTGACCTTCTTCTAATCCATGTGAGACTTCTGTTTCCTTTCAAGTCAAGGTTATAGTTCAGTTTTGGGTCTTTTGGGTGACGTGTTGGATAATGCATTTCTCATAGCTGGGAATGTGCTGGCATTTTATCACCTCCTCGTCTGGTGTAACACAATCTCTGCAGCAGATAGGTGCACTTTTAATTCAATGTTTCATTGGTTGTGATTCATTATTAGCCTTTCACGATGACAGGGTGAGCTAGTAGCTGAACTGTGGGCAAAAGCTTTCCTCCTTGATAGTGGGCACTGGTTTCTTCTGTATGATCCTTAGTTTGGAGTGAGGTAAGGTGGCCTGATGTTAGTGTATTTGTCTACATTTTCCTTGGCTAATACACATGCCGCTCATGATATCTCTACAAAACTCCATTAGGGTTGCTTCAAACAGCAATAAGGAAAAGGTACCCACTGGGTCCTTAAGAACACCAAGGAGTGCAATCTATTTGGTTTGAAAGCATCTCATTCTGCCCAGTATATCTGGTTCACATGGACTGGATCCTTTATCAGTTGTTGGCAATGTGTCCAAAGAGCCCAACTTTCATCTGCTGACCTTTACTTTTATGTCCTCTTGAGTCTCTCTGCCTCTTGTCATCTTGGGTTCTGCCAGTCATTTGGGACTGTACATTTCATCACGAGAAACACATTAGGATTGTGAGCATCTGATGGGAAGGTTTCCTGCACTGCTTATGCTCTTTATTAGTTGCTTACTGGTTGCATGGTGGATGCTATGTAGGGCTTGGCTGAGCAGAGGGGCTGAAGGCTCCCTGGCTCTTCACATTTCAATCCGCTTTGGGATTAGAGACAGCATTTCAAAGTATACTTTATCGGCTAATCGCTGTGCTCTGCAGGCGTCGGCACTGTTCATGAAGGAAGCACATGCTGGTCTGCAGGCCTAGAGGCAGACACGTGTGGGGGTGGTGTAGGGGGAGCCCAAGCATCTGCCCATATCTCTTCAGCCTAACAAAGTGTCGTACTCTGTTTATGTGACTAACATTTAATGGGACAGTTGGCAGGATCATTTTGTACCACATCAATAGTTTCATAACATTCTGAAACCTGCTTAATTTATCTGTGAATTGTTCGTTGCAGCCACACACATTCTGCAAAGCAGCAATGTAAGAGCTGAATGGATGAACAAGTCTTCATGTACAAAATAATACTGGTTTCATGTCATGGAGTGACTCTTAAAGAGTCCAATCAGGCTTAGATGTGGCTCATCATGTTTATGGGGGTGTGGTCAAGATGTAAATCAGAAATTATGTGTCTGCATCCCGTCGATTTCATGGATCACTGCTTATTTAATAATCTCACAGAGTTATTAGTGGTTGTGCTGACAACAACTGTAATCATACAGGATGCAGCTCCTCTTGAAATGATTTTAGAGCACTTGTATCCCTTATCGATTTTGTAGGTTCAGATTGCTTTGTGGGTTCTCTATCTATCTTACCAGGAACAGTTCATTTATCATCAAAGCAAATAAAATTTATTTTGAAATATTTTGTGAAAATTAAAAAATATTAAAACAGCCAAGTGCACAGGGTATCATGTACAATACCATCTGTGCAAATAAAAAAATAAATAAACAATTATTTATATATTATTATGCTCTCTCCATGAGATTATTTCATAAGCACTTAAACTGTGGGAAAAAAAAACAATTGAAGTCATCTAATTATTATGAAATACAGTTTCATCATCTTGTTTCAATAATTTACTTATGCTAAATGTAATTATTGTAGGTTTTATTTTAAAATGGGTTTATTTTGAAAGACTTTTTATTTAACATGGAATCTTTTCTACATTTCTAAATTAAGAGCAATGGTGGGGTCAATCAAGACCATTGGTTGGCCACATATTCAGACTACACTAACAGCACACAGATTCCTAGTAAAAACAGCACTTTTGCTGTATTTCTTTCAAATTGGAATGTGGGAAATGGTACTTAATCAATCTTAAACTACTGATGACTTATTTACTAATTGTGAAAAGCAGCCTGTGCACAGACAGGTAGACACTGATGGTTTACACCCAAGCACACGTTTATTCATTTTTCACTATTTACAGTGTCCCGCACAAAACCCTGTGCCCCTGCACCAAGCACCCTTAAGTCCAGGCCTCTTCTAACAATGCCTCTCTCTCTCTCCACTCGTCTCCTCCAGGCTTCGTCCTCTTCCACCTGACTCCAGCTGCCGAATGGAGGGAGGCGGCCCCTTTTATATTCACCCGGATGTGCTCCAGGTGCCTCCCGATGAACTTACGCCGGCACTTCCTGGTGTGGCGGAAGTGCCAGCTGAGCATCCGGAAGCGCTCCGGGTGTCCCTGGTTTTCCTTCCCCCAGCACCCCCGGGTGTGGTGGAAGTGGTGATGTCCAGGGCTTCTCTGGCATCCGCGCCCCCCCTGGCGGTGACAATGGGCCCCTATAGGGTTGAGCTTCCATGCTGTGTTCCCGTGGTCCCCATACCAACCAGGGCGGCTGCCCTCTCGTGGTCCAGAGGAGGCATAGTCCCTCTTCCAGTCCTTCCAGGCGTCCCGGCTGGGTACCGCCCCCAGTCGCTTGCCATACAATGTTAGCATTTTGTAGAGCATTTGTATATGTGAGCATTTCCAATGTATTGTCAATTTGTCTCAAAATAACAGACAGTCATTGGCAGTAAATGAAAATCAAGGTGCAGTGAAATGTCTTATGAACAATACCATCCTGATGTTTATCTGTTGATCCTCTGGCTGACATTAAGGAAGCAAATTATACATAACTTTTCATACATCTTGTGTGTCCTGTATGGCCATGACAGGGAAAAGATTGAATCAAATACACATTGAAATACATGATTTATAAATAAAAAAAACAACAAAAACAAGAAGCAGGAGGTCCTCAGTTCATTACAGGTGATGATGATCAACTCCTTCACTAAAATAGAAAATTTAGAATGAACGTGCACACACACATGACCAAGGGTGTAGAGAACACTGCAGGGCCAATTGGTCCACCCATCTGCCAGAAAAAAGGCTTGTAACACCCTGTGCAAGAACTGTTTCACAAGGAGCAATATTTTTCCAGATAAGTAATTGCTTTAATCATATGATAAAAAATTGAAAAATAGCTTAAGAAGACAAAGGTGAGGATTTTTATAAACATTTTAATAACTAGTGAAGTTCCCAGCTTTGGCTGGATACATTTGGTTCATGGCTAAACATAGCACATGACGAGATAAATAGATGTACCTTTAGACAAAAGATGTAAACCTTTGAGGCAATGAAACTATTATCCAAGTTAATTGGTAAGAAAACATTATACCTGCAGTCTTAGATGAGACCCCATTTCAGCCGGTACAAAGTGTTGTGTGTGGCACACTGATAACAATGTCTTTCCATCAGCCTCAGAACACTCTTGATGCCAGATGGGAATTGTAGTCCTCATGTCAGTGTTTGGGTTGCCCCTCATTATAAACCCTCTGTCAGGCAAGCCATATAGCCTATATTTTAAATTGGACCAATAGCAATGCACATGCAAAATTTTGTAACAATCGGTTCTTCCATTTTTGAGTGATTGGTTAGACAAACAGCTTATGAACTTATTTATATAGATAACTAGCTGTTCCCCGTGGGTCCGCCCGTGTAGTAGTGAAACAGAACAAACTTTAAAAATCAATAAACAAAAAGGTATCGCTAGTAACAAGTGCAGGCAAGTTACGCTCCAAAATGCAGAGGCAGACCGACTCCCTACTCCTGATGTCACACTTCCTACCCTTGGCCCGCAGGCTCTGTCTCGGATTAGCGCGAATATATCGCTCCTGCAAGCGAACTATGATTCTTAGCACGATGAGAGAAGTCGCAAAATCAACTGGAATGTTCAAGCAAATTATAGAAAAAACCCATCTAGAATGTAAAATCTAAATCTGTTAAGTAGTTCTCTCATGAAACGCGAACAGACAGACATTGGGGTTTATGTATATAGAGATGTAAATTACTTAGGGAAGCTTCTTACATGTTTTACACAACATCTAGTGCTGCTATGATCCTTAATGCAGAAACTTCACTGCTAAAGATCCTAATGTGGTCTACCACCTAGATTCAGGCAAAAGTAATTCACAGCAAATGATTAACCAATAAGAATAAGTTCAGCCTGTTGGGCTTGGTTGACAGAGGACAAAACCATCATAAAGTTAGGAGGAATTCTGATATAAATAATGTTGTCATTAAAAGGGTTACTCAGGAATGTGCTCTTTGGAAAGGTCCCATAGTTAGCAGGCTTTAAAAAATAAGACCAGCTTAAATGTAACTAAATTATTGAAACCAAAAATGGCTATGAAGTTGTATTACATTAAATTAGATTTTTATGTGCTTTTTTATTTTCTTCGCTCAGTTGGATGACTCTCTTTATAGCTATAACTGCATTTTTTCATATGATTATTTATTTCATTATTGACTTTATTTAATCTGGCACAAATGGTTTTCCATATTTGGGTGGCTTTCATATGGAGCACTGAAGGAGGCAGGGATCACCCGCCTAGCCAGTTCAGTTCTAGCAGTCAATATTTTTGCATGCAAGCTGTAGAATTTTGGCCCACGACTATCTTTGAGAAGTGAGCACAATACCCTCATGTTTGCAAGAGCTTTTCATCCAAAGTCCAAAGTTGTATGTGTTTAGTAAACTGATGTTTCTAAATTGTCCGGGAAGGAGAGAGGGAGTGTGTGTGTGTGTGTGTGTGAGTGTGTGTGTGTGTGTGTGTGTGTGTGTGTGTGCCCTCACAAAGGACTGACAACCCTGTCCAGGTTTAGTTCCATGCTATTCCCAGTGCTGGATAAGCAGGTGAGAGAATGACTAAAGGAATTATTTAAAATGCATGTTAAATCTTTTATGGGAAAATAAACTATAACTGCTTGCCAGCACTTTGGAGTTCACCCTTGTCACACACTTCCTTAAAATAAACATTTAAAATAAGAGAAAATATTTAGATTTTTAAAGAAGCAAATGTACAATTTGTCAGTCAGTCAGTCATTTTCCAACCCGCTATATCCTAACACAGGGTCACAGGGGTCTGCTGGAGCCAATCCCAGCCAGCACAGGGTGCAAGGCAGGAACAAACCCCGGGCAGGGCGCCAGCCCACCGCAGTGTACAATTTGTACGTTTCAAAAATAATGCGTTTTTAACGTTTATGGAACTTGTTAAGGAAACATGTCCAGGGAAGATGCCTCAGTCCCACATTCCCAAGGTAAGTCCAAGGTAACACCAATAGCAAGACATTTGTGAGAGACTGTATTGAATCGTTGCACCTGCTAGATGTGTCTCCTACATCTTTCTTTACTTTCTTTTCAGAGTTGCTGGGCTCCACGAAGAGAGTCAATGTCAACGTCCAAGATACTGATGGGTGAGCAGGGTACTCTCCTCCATTGCCGTAGGTCACTGGCCATTAAATGGGACATGTACATTGAAGTCAAATAGATCACCCTCAGAGATACAGAAGATAGGTTCACATAAGGCCAGGTCACAGCCTTTAAATCGCATGGTGACAGTTCACTCTGTGATTTTCATGAGGTGTGACATATATGTACATACTTAGTGCATGGAACAAGTAAGAACATTTTTGGGGAATATCTGGAGGTGTGACCATTTTAAGACAGGTTATGCTGAGAGACTGACCTACCATAACATACCAGTAGACTGGTCATGTCAGCATGTCATCTTTGGCTGTGTTGAGCAGAAGCATGCCTGAAGGAGTTCTCCATTAAGTGTTTTCCCATATTATTAATAGTTGCTACTTATACAGTACGTTACTTTAAATCGAATGGGTCATGGACTGGATGTTTTGTAATGAGATACATAGAGACAGGTAACTTAGTGTTGTCAGAGGACATGAAGATGGTCACGTTGGAAAGGGACTCATGGGAATTAGGATTACCTCATGATGCACAGGTTAACATGCCAATTTTTTTTCGCCTTCTTTATTTTATCCACCACAGATTTTCTGCACTACATCATGCAGCTCTCAATGGAAATACTGACCTCATTTCCCTCTTGTTGGAGTCCCAGGCTACAGTGGATATTCGAGATCAAAAAGGTATGTTTCTATCATGACCATACCAACCAGGTTTGGCCCATTTAACTTCACTTGCAGTTACTGCTGATTTAGCCACATCCTTTTGTTTTCTAGGCATGCGTCCACTACACTATGCTGCCTGGCAAGGCAAAGTGGAGCCCATGAAAATGCTCCTGAAGGCAGGCTCCTCTGTTAACAGCCAGTCGGATGAAGGGCAAATTCCCTTACACCTGGCTGCACAGCATGGCCACTATGATGTGGTGAGTCATTTTGGATAAAGAGAGGTGCGAGGGTGGATATGTGGTGATGGAGATGGTTTCAAACCTGGCGCAAGAATAAAGGAAAAACTTTGACACAGGATGTGAAGAGAGAAGTAGCAGTAGGCCTGCCTTCTGTGCTTTGTCTCTGTTTACTGATAATGGTAGATATTGGTTAACTCCATGCAGGGCTCCTTATGTCCTCTTTTCTTTTCCCTCTTGTAGTCGGAGATGCTTCTTCAGCACCAGTCCAACCCCTGCATAGTAGACAATGCAGGCAAGACCCCGCTGGATCTAGCATGTGAATTTGGCCGAGTTGGGGTGAGTGTGCCAAGAAGAGTTCTGATCTATATAGCTGTCACTTGTCTTCCTTGGAAAAGAATGTTGGCATATTTGGCTACAGGATACACCTTTTATGGCATTGTACTTAAAGTCCTCCTCCTTCAGCAGATGTGATGTGAGTGAAATCTGACAGTCACAGCCATCTCTATCTTGACTTCCTTGAAGCATTTGATAAGGTGCAACATGAGACTTTGACCATCAAACTTAAAGAAGTGGGAGTTCAGGGTGTTGCTTGTAGATGGGTGCAAAACTGAACCAGACGCAGGAAACAGAGGGTGATGGTGTGAAGAATCTTATCAGAATTGGATGATGTAAAGAGTGATGTCTCAGAGTGGTCAGTGGTAGTTCAGCTGCTATTTTTAATATAAATATAAATAACAAGCTGGTTAAGTTTACAGATCATACCAAGCTAGGTTGATTGGCAGATAATCTAGAATCCGTTAAATCATTACAGAGGGATGTAGGCAGTAGGCTTGTGCACATTTGTGGCAGATTAAATTTTTTCTAAGTAAATGTAAAGTACTACAAGCAGGAAGTAATATTTTAGATTTGAATTCAATTCACAGTGGGAGATCTGAAAATTGAAAGAACACCTTATGAGAAGGACTTAGGAGTCATAGTGGACTCAACATTATCAATTACCAGATGTTGTTCAGAAGCCATTAAGAAGGCTAACAGAATGTTAGGTTATATAGCACGGTGTGTGGAGTGCAAGTCCAAGGAGGTTATGCTCAACCTTTATAATGCACTGGTGAGGCCTCATCTAGAGTACTGTGTGCAGTTTGGGTCTCCAGTCTACAAAAAGGACATAGCAGCACTAGAAAAGGTCATAACAGAATGACTAGGCTGACTGAAGGGCTACATGCAGGGCCGGATTTTCCTATAGGCTAACTAGGCTTCAGCCTAGGGCCTCAAGATCAAGAGGGGCCTACATTCAAATTGTTAGCAATTTGAACAAACTTAAAAATGGGAGGTGAAAGGGCCTCATAAGTGGAATAGCCTAGGGCCTCTTTTCATCTAAATCCGGCCCTGGCTACATGGGTTGAATTATGAGGAAAGATTCAAAGTGCTCAGCCTTTTCAGTTTAAGCAAAAGAAGATAAGAGGGCATGATTGAAGTGTTGGAATTAGTCTATTGGACTGAGACTATTATTTTAAAATTAGTTCAACAAGAACACGGGAACACGGTTGGAAACTTGTTAAGGGTAAATTTCACACAAACACCAGTAAGTTTTTCTTTACACAGAGAACCATACAGTAGATGCATGGAATATGTTACCAAGTAGTGTGGTAGACAGTAGGACTTTAGGAAGAATTAAGTGGCTAGGACTGGCAAGCTTTGTTGGGCTGAATGGCCTGTTCTCGTCTAGATTGTTTTGATGTTGTATTAGAGGGCACAAACACTCATTTGTGTTTCAGGCACCCTGTACTCATAACCCTAATAAGAAGCATGAAATGAGGTTATTTGATTTTTACACATGTCAGTTTGAAAGTAAAGTACCTTAATTTTTCTGAAAAAATGTCATTGTATCCCAGAGATGCAGCAGTGGATAGTAGGCATCATATGGAGAATGATTCACTAATAAGTATCTACTGATGTCAGATGAGTTAATGGTCTCGCCTCAATTAATTTTGCAGGTTGTTCAACTGCTTTTGAGCAGTAACATGTGTGCTGCCCTGTTGGAGCCCAGGTCTGGTGATCCCACAGACCCCAATGGAACCAGTCCACTGCATCTGGCTGCAAAGAACGGGCACATCGACATCATCAGGTAAGGGTTAAAAGAGCAAGTTCCTGTGTTAAATTCAAAAGCACAATGGTGTGTTTAATCTGATGGGCCTAACACATAAGCAGCTTAACTGACCAGGCCAAATAGATGCCCATGTTGAGCAACTTTTCTTTTTATAATTTAGTTTATTTTTGAGTCCAGGATCCCCCATCTTTAATTAGTTTAATGAAGCCATCCCAGAATGAGAATGCTACATTAGACTGATTATTGTCTATGATTAGCATCCACCTTAATAAAAGATATGTGTCTGTGTATCTGAGTGCCCATACATTTGCCATGTCTCTGTCATTCCAAAAAATGGAACATTTGTAGTGATAAAGTGCATTTTTTTACTACAAATGTTAATGATGTGCCATCTGTTGGAGTGACAAATGGAATGCACTTTAATACTATGTGCATTACAAAAAATATTTCAATAGATGGTGCACTGGAAACATTAATGCTCATGTGCATTGATTACTTAGATTTCAACCCATATATGCAGTACAGGCCAAAAGTTTGGACACACCTCCTCATTCAATGTGTTTTCTTTATTTTCATGACCATTTACAGCACTCCATCACTTTCCTTTTTGGTCAAATAGCCCTTACATAGCCTGGAGGTGTGTTTGGGGTCATTGTCCTGTTGGAAAATAAATGATCGTCCAACTAACCTGACTTCTGCACAACACAACTGCTGGTCCCAACCCCATTGATAAAGCAAGAAATTCCACTAAATAACCCTGATAAGGCACACCTGTGAAGTGAATACCATTTCAGGTGACTACCTGTTGAAGCTCATCGAGAGAATGCCAAGAGGGTGCAAAGCAGTAATCAGAGCAAAGGGTGGCTATTTTGAAGAAACTAGAATATAAAACATGTTTTCAGTTATTTCGCCTTTTTTTGTTAAGTACATAACTCCACATGTGTTCATTCATAGTTTTGATGCCTTCAGTCATGAAAATAAAGAAAACACATTGAATGAGGAGGTGTGTCCAAACTTTTGGCCTGTACTGTATGTGTGTGTGTGTGTGTGAGTGTGTATAAAATCTGAGGAGTAGTTTCATCATGTTTACAGAATACATCCATCCATCCATCCATTATCCAACCCGCTATATCCTAACTACAGGGTCACGGGGGTCTGCTGGAGCCAATCCCAGCCAACACAGGGCGCAAGGCAGGAAACAAACCCCAGGCAGGGCGCCAGCCCACCGCAGGGCACGTGCACACACACACACACACACACACACACACACACACCAAAGCACACACTAGGGACAATTTAGAATCGCCAATGCACCTAACCTGCATGTCTTTGGATTGTGGAATACAGTGAAACATAAGCTGCAGCTCCAACAAATGTGCAGCATAATAAACAAAAATGTATTAAAGTGCATAATGTTATATAGTAGAATTATTATTATATTATTACAATATCTAACATTCATACCTCTGTTTACCTATATGTATATGTACATAGTGTTTATATGTATGTATAATGTGAGTCTGTATAAATGCACACATTATTTTTATATGAATGTATAATATTACAGACTTCTGTATTCATATTTATAGGTATTTTACGCATGTTATTCTTCATAAAGAAAAATTTTGTTGATTTTAGAAAATCCTATTTTAGTTAAAGTGTGTGTGTGTGCATGCAACTTTGTGTTTGCCTGTATGTGTATTTAATGCAGTGTGGTTTAAGCCATTGGACTTTATACCTGCTGGTTCAGGTTTTCAACAAGTCACGTAACCTATTTGCTCAAATTATAAAAAGTAAATATAAACAATGGCACTACATCTTTAACTGTAAAACATTTGGGGGTAGTCAATTACTTTAGAATATTCTATATAAAATAAAGACTGCTTAAAGGTTTGTAATAAACATGCCAAGAGTCCGTTTTAATTGATTGAGGCCCATAATTATGTCAATACAACTACCGTGGTCTCCCTCTTGAATTTGGGAACTGTGTTTTCTATTTATAGTTTCACGAGAACTCCACTAATGTACATAGACTGTGTGTGAAGGTGCTCAAAAAGTCCTAAGGTACTTTGCATTGCTTTTGTAAAGAAACCATTTAAGATCCTGGGCTTGCTTGGAAGGAGGAATTGTGAGCTTATACTGTATATACAATGTGAATTTTGCTGATTTTGATGCAGGGCACTATATTTTCTCAGGAAACCTGGTAAGTCACGCCATTACTTTTCCTATAGTAAAATGAGGTAATGACAGCATTTTGTTTTGGGGATACTTTGCAGTAGCTAGGGAAGGTAAGCTAGTTAAGACATGAACAAGTACAAGTCCTCTACAGCGCATCTTCAACCTGAGTCTGGAACAAGGGAGAGTCCCGAGGCTTTGGAAAACATCTTGCGTCACCCCAGTCCCAAAGGTATCACGTCCCGGTGAGCTGAATGACTTCAGGTCTGTCGCACTAACATCACATGTGATGAAGACCATGGAACGACTGCTGCTTCACCACCTGAGGCCACAGGTCCACCACACTCTCGACCCTCTGCAGTTCGCATACCAGGAGAAGGTGGGAGCGGAGGATGCCATCATCTACATTCTACACCGATCTCTCTCCCACTTGGACAGAGGCAGTGGTGCTGTAAGAATTATGTTTCTGGACTTCTCTAGTGCCTTCAACACCATCCAACCTCTGCTCCTTAGGGACAAGCTGACAGAGATGGGAGTAGATTCATACCTGGTGGCATGGATCATGGACTCTCTTACAGACAGACCTCAGTATGTGCGTCTCGGGAACTGCAGGTCTGACATTGTGGTCAGCAACACAGAAGCGCCGCAGGGGACTGTGCTTTCTCCGGTCCTGTTTAGCCTATATACATCAGACTTCCAATACAACTCGGAGTCCTGCCACGTGCAAAAGTTCACTGACGACACTGCTATCGTGGGCTGCATCAGGATTGGGCAGGAGGAGGAGTATAGGAACTTAATCAAGGACTTTGTTAAATGGTACAACTCAAACCACCCACACCTGAACACCAGCAAAACCAAGGAGCTAGTGGTGGATTTTAGGCGGCCCAGGACCCTCCCGGGCCCTGTGATTATCAGAGGTGACTGTGTGCAGAGTGTACAGACCTATAAATACCTGGGAGTGCAGCTGGATGATAAATTGGACTGGACTGCCAACACTGATGCTCTGTGCAAGAGAGGACAGAGCCGACTATACTTCCTTAGAAGGCTGATGTCCTTCAACATCTGCAGTAAGATGCTGCAGATGTTCTATCAGACAGTTGTGGTGAGTGCCCTCTTCTACGGGGTGGTGTGCTGGGGAGGCAGCATAAAGAAGAAGGATGCCTCACGCCTGGACAAACTGGTGAGGAAGGCAGGCTTTATTGTAGGCATGGAGCTGGACAGTTTGACATATGTGGCAGAGCGACGGGCACTGAGCAGGCTCCTGTCAATAATGGAGAATCCACTGCATCCACTGAATAAGATCATCTCCAGACAGAGGAGTAGCTTCAGCGACAGACTGCTGTCACCGTCCTGCTCCACTGACAGACTGAGGAGATCGTTCCTCCCCCACATCATGCGACTCTTCACCTGGGGGGTAAACGTTAACATTATACAAGATTATAGACTATTATACCTGCCTCACACTCTCCACCTTGCATTTTTTAACTTGCACTGCTTTTGTTTTGTTGCTCTTTAATTAATATTGTTTTTATCAGTATGCTGCTGCTGGAGTATGTGAATTTCCTCTTGGGGATTAAAAAAGTATCTATCTATCTATCTATCTATCTATCTATCTATCTATCTATCTATCTATCTATCTATCTAAGTGATGCCAAGTATGTGTAGATCCTGGAAGAAATCTCGTTCTTGTCTGCCATAGATACTGTCCTGGTCAGATGACACACATTGTATTGGGACACAAATGAAATGAATTTGTAATACTGGTCCAGACAATGTCTAGAACACAAAATCTCTGACTGGAACTCTGAAAGTCACTTGTCCAATTATAAAGAGCTTGAGCTGTCTAACCAAGAAGTGTAGCAGGTAGTTTAAAATGTATAGGGGGTTATGAAACACTTCTCATGGCACTATACACATGAATTTAGACTGACATTGTTCAGAGTTGCATTTATGATGGTTCCGCTGGAGTACAAATACTTAGTGATGCATCAATGATCCTGGTCAAAGTTTTTTGCCAGAGTTGGGCCAACAGTTGTTTCTACATTACACTTTTTGGTTTCTATGCTCGAATTCTATATTGCTTCACCATTCAGAAAACAAAAGTGCTAACTGAGAGCAAATGCTTATTAAAAATGATCATTCAGGGTTGTTGGTTCCAGATGTTTGTTACATTACCTTTATATTGCAAAAACTTTTTTCAGCATCAGCAGATTTTTCATTCATTTGCTCATTTTCTGAACTTTCTGATTTCATTACAGGGTTATGGGCAGCCGGTGCATATCCTAGATAGCACTGCTAGGCAAACTTTTACATTCACTCATGTAAAGTCATTTTAGAATTGCAACATAAACGTACATATAGCCTTTGGAATTTGGGGATGACGTCGGTGTCAACTCATAGGGAGAATGCACCAAATCTGCATAGACAGTGGCAGCAACAGTCTTAAATTAAACCAAGTTTTCTCCTCAAAAACAACTTTTTGTGGATTAAAGTATGGTGATACATTTGTTTCTTATTGCAGCCTTCAGAAATGTATCAAAATTATACAAGTAAATAGCATCTCTATAGCAGCTTCTACAATTCACTTCAGTTGTTTTATCATATTATTGATGCCAGTTCCTGTTACATGATTTTTACATCCTTTCATTCCCAAGCTGGGCACCAACAAATCTTACTGCTGATGGTAGTTTTATTTCATTTCTTGTCATATGGGGGTTCTATAACCGACTTATGTCCGTCTTCCCCAAGTGACATTGCTTCAAAAGCTTTTATATTATTACCAGTAAAACTCTCTTTTCGTATATGCCACTATTTACAATAAGGCCTGTGCAGAAATTGCTTCTATGCCACTTATGGGAGGACATCCTAGAAGTAAAGTAAAATATAAGAGCAAAATGTAACCTTAACTAACATCAGAGAGTGGCACGGTGGCGCAGTGGTAGTGCTGCTGCCTCGCAGTAAGGAGACCTGGGTTCGCTTCCCGGGTTCTCCCCACGTGAAGTTTGCATGTTCTCTCCGTGTCTGCGTGGGTTTCCTGAGGGTGCTCTGGTTTCCTCCCACAGTCCAAAGACATGCAGGTTAGGTGCATTGGCGATCCTAAATTGTGCTTGGTGTGTGTGTGTGTGTGTGTGCCCTGCGGTGGGTTGGTGCCTTGCCCAGGGATTTGTTCCTGCCTTGCGCCCATTGTTGGCTGGGATTGGCTCCAGCAGATCCCTGTGACCCTGTGTTAGGATATAGCAGGTTGGATAATGACTGACTAACTTCAGAGACTTAAGTTTGAATCTGTGAGTACCGTTCTTGTGGAAGATGCACATTCTTCTTGTGTCCATGTGGTGCTGCATTTTTTTGTAGCTTCCCAACGTCAAATCTGTTAGATTATTTGGAAATTTAAACTTGTCTTACTGTGAGGGTGCCCCCAGATAGACGGGTGTCCTGCATAAGCTTGATTCAGATGTCATACCAAATGTTTTCAGGGTAGACCCCGATCCTTATATTGGATTTTTTTGTTTATAATATTAACTAATGTGGTTGTCTGCAGTGTTTAGCTTCACATGGGCTCTGAGGTGCACATGCTGAAACATTTAAAATACTTTATAATGTGCTCTCACCTAATACTGCATGGTTAATACTAGACATAGAAGCAATTGGAAGGGCTTTTGCTTGGCTGAAAGCCCAGTGGTGGGTTTTCTCGATTTTGTTGCGCTTTCAACTACTGGTAGACAATGTATATGAGGGTCTGAACTATCAAAGGCTAAAAAAACTCAATTTTAAAAGGCTTCTCCATGAAGCCTCAGAAGTTGATCCATATATTCTTTTTGTACATACTGTATTCCACAATGCAAAGGACCATACCTTATATTATGAAAAAAAACATAAAGCAGAAACATGGCTGATGTTCCTTTTTAATCTTCTATATGTTTGTTACTCCTACAGGTTACTGCTGCAGGCAGGCATTGATATCAACCGGCAGACAAAGGCGGGCACAGCCCTACACGAAGCTGCACTGTGTGGCAAGACTGATGTTGTTAGACTGCTGCTTGATGTGAGTCTCACCGTAAGGAGGGTGCATGTGGGCTTGCTGGGTGTGCCCTCCAGCATACTTGAGTCGTCACAGTTGGGTATAGTCGCTAAATTTACAGCAAGCATGATGATGTCTTCCAAGGGATTCACCTGGGAAACATTTGGAAAGTATACACTATAATACACCCCACTACCCAGTGTCCTGGGATTCAAAGTGGCACGTTGACTTCACAGATGAGTCAGCTGCTAAATCTGAGCGCTGGGCATAATTTGAAATGCACAATGACCTGCAGGGCAGGAATTGTAATCCACATGACCCATGACAAGCTGCAGTGTCAGATCTGTGTTGCTGTTGGGATACCAAGAAAACATCCTGGTTCAGTCTGTTACTTTAGATATGAGTTGATTACTGATTTGTTCAGTAGTCACTCTTGTCCAGTTGACTAACATCCATTGGTTTATTGGGCAGAGATTCTGTTAAAATGTCTGATTTGCCCTAAAGGTTTTCAGTGGCAGCTACAGAAAATCATTTTGTTAACAGAAAGATCCCATGTGACCCACTCCCTGGGAAACAACCTTTTATTTTAATGCTAATTTTGGTTTTCTCTTCTCTGCTCCCCTATGGATGAAACTCTCTGTGGGCTCCTAGAGTGGTATCAATGCACAAGTCAGGAATACTTACAGCCAGACAGCTCTGGACATTGTCAACCAGTTCACCGCAACACAGGCCAGCAAGGAGATCAAACAAATGCTTAGAGGTAAAACCGAGGCTCTTTGAGTAGAGGAAAATGTCATATGTTAGGCCTCCAAGTTGCCTGTGTAACCCTTTTTTTCTCTTCCTGTCTTTGTCAGATGCATCTGCTGCTTTGCAGGTCCGGGCAATGAAGGATTATTGCAACAACTACGACTTGACAAGCCTGAACATTAAAACTGGTGACATTATTACAGTAGGTAGCAGCTATAATCTTTAAAGCCCAGGAGGCACCTTCTCATCTTTATAACAGAAGCATTGCTGTCTGCAGTGGTGGCTGGTGAAAAAAGTTTGAGCAGGGGTGTGCATTTTTGGGGTGGGGGGGGGGGGGGCAAACTGAAGCAACAATTATCTGTTATATAGTGTCTTTCACATCTATCAGTCTGTCTGTTTGTCTATCTGGTCATTCCACATTGTGGTCCTCATCATAGTGCCAATGCACATCTTGGCCGGTCCAGTACAAGACACGTAGGACAAATCCAGGCTAAAATGTATTATATACCCTTTTCACCATGCTGTCCAATCTGATGCCAGCTTTCCCCTTTCTACTGTGCTGCAAAACTTCAATCTGTAACATCCACAGCTCCCTTATTCTTCCCATAACTTGCCCTATAGATGTGGAATGGAAGCGGTGCATCTGCCACCTAAAGTTTATACTACACCTGTCTCTAAAATGCTCAATTCTCTGCCAACTTGCCCAGTTCCCCAATCTGCCAAAGCCCACACCATAATGTCCACACCCCCACCTCCGTAATCTGCCAATAACGTGTAGTTCAGTCTGTCCTATAACACTTCCATAACATAAGTCCAATCTAAATCTTATTCTGCCTTTTCTAATAGAGTGCCCAGTCCTTGGCCATTCCCACTGGATTCCATAAATGCACATCTTATAATCACTAGTCCTCTGATTTGTTTCTGAAGTCTTGCAACCCAGTTTATCATTTGCCACAGCCCCAGAGTCATTCCCACCCTAATTTTATTCTACACTTGCTGCTAGTCTGCCCTGTCCTATGCAAGTTTGCCAGGCTTTCTTCACCTGGGCAGAAATTCACATTGTAAGATCTACAGACCCCCACATCTTAAAACATAACTGGCACCCCACAACCTGTCTGGTACTATACCCACAGGACAAGTCCAACCTAAATCTTTTCTGCCTTTATGATCAGGATACCTGTATTTCATTGAGCATACATTTTGACCTCCTTTCCTTCAGGCCTGAAAATTTCTTAATTACTTTCTGATTAAACTGAGCAATTGCCAAAAAATTACCCTCATACTATTGTCTATTTCATTGTTTCCCAACTTTTTTTTTCTGTAGTGGCACATGTTTTGTAACCAAAATCATCCCAAGACACACCACTATATTACTAACCCTAAACACATTATGTCTCACACATGTGCTCAACCACCCTAAGGGTGGTGAAGCTGGTAAAAAAGGAGCTCCGAGATCAGCATTTACAGAGTGAGCACTTTGGTGGCATCTCCAAGCTGCTTTGCCTTTTTGCTCAACCACCCCTGTCTCAGAGGCAACTCGTATGCCCACTATCCACTTATGCTGTGAGACTCGTTGGCGAGCACACATCCAGGGCAGATGGACTCTTAACAGCCTGGAGACTAGTCTGAAGTGCTCCAACTGCTGTGTCTGCAACATATTGATCATGAAGCTACTTTTATGCCCACTTTCCCAAGTAGATCTATCCTCCTCAGACAGGTCTCGACAACCCAGGGAGGTTGAAAGGTGCGCTACACTATTATTTCCACGGCACACCTGGGTAACTCTCATGGTGCACCACTGTGCTGTAGCAGACTTGTTGAAAAACACTGCTCTAGATGACTGCAGATACTTTCATGCCGCTTTCATTTTTCAGAAACATGTTTTAGTTCTGTGGGCGGCATGGTAGCGCAGTGGTAGCGCTGCTGCCTCGCAGTTAGGATCGCTTCCAGGTTCGCTTCCCGGGTCCTCCCTGCATGGAGTTTGCATGTTCTCCCCGTGTCTGCGTGGATTTCCTCCGGGCACTCTGGTTTCCTCCCACAGTCCAAAGACATGCAGGTTAGGTGGATTGGCAATTCTAAATTGGCCCTAGTGTGTGCTTGGTGTGTGGGTGTGTTTGTGTGTGTCCTGCGGTGGGTTGGCACCCTGCTCGGGATTGGTTCCTGCCTTGTGCCCTGTGTTGGCTGGGATTGGCTCCAGCAGACCCCCGTGACCCTGTGTTCGGATTCAGCAGGTTGGAAAATGGATGGATGAATGGATGTTTTAGTTCTCTTACCCCCGTCGTTGTCCACAATGCTTTGACGCTTGAAAGAGCAAACAGGAAAAGCAAAAAAGACATTACTTACACCACTCCATTTTGTCATAACAAGAGCAGAAAAACTCTGTGTGTATGCTCGGCCAGCTGCTGAATTCTTAAGTCAGGTTGGTCCAGTCCAAGCTTCTTTATCTTCTTTTTTTGTTCCTTCAAGTGAACGATTTATGAAATGGTATTTCATTAAAGAAATAACCAAATTTTCTTTGATTTCTAAAGTTCCACTTGAAGTTGCCATCTCCATAAAGTCACACTCGCTCATCTGTAGTTACGTTAATGGTGGGTGTGAACTGTGAACCATTGATGTGAACTTGAAATAGTGTGTCAACGATTGTCCAATCACATTAGATTAAATAAACCAAAAACAATACTCATTCACGGCCAATAATTGTGGGAGTGTTCGGGGTGCAAAATAGTGCATCCCTGGAAAAAACTGAAAGCAACCAATTAAAGGGCAGCCTCAGGTAACCTGTTTGCCAAAAGATCAAGGACTTACATCCACTCTCATTTAGCCAGCGCCCTTTACTCAGGAAATATACAGTAGGTATTCTCACAAAAATTAAACACGTACAAGTCGTAACCAATTTTTAATAGATGTTGACATGTGCTGACACCAGGCAAGTTGTGCAAATACACAAATTTATTTCATTTTTATTTTGCGTTACCTAATTGATTTAAGTAGAGTTTTTTAAATATTTGGAGGGGTTCCCCAGCACCCCACATTACAAACCACCATTGATTTTCTGACTATGCAGTTCAACTTGCTGTGGTTGGTGGCTAGTGTGTCAGTAGTAAAACTGGGTACATATCCAACACAGCCCTCCTGAACAGCATGGAGTCAAGGGGGCAACTGTCCACATCTACCGTATATGTCTGACAGATGCTGGTCCCCAATAATCATACTGGCTTCTTTTATGCCCTCCAGGTGTTAGAGCAGCACCCTGATGGGCGGTGGAAAGGCTGTATCCATGACAACAGAACTGGAAATGACAGAGTTGGGTATTTCCCATCCAGCATTGCTGAAGTGATCAGCAAGAGAACAGGTAAGAAACTGAGACGTGATGAGTTTAGTCTGGAAGGTGCCTTTTGATTTTGTAGAACAGGTTTTACCAGCCGCTCTTAAGATGGAGAGTGGGTAGAATGATAATGTCTGAAGTCATTACAGCTTGCTAGTGTCTTTTTGTTTAACTAGGCCCCCTCAAAACTTGGAATAATACTGGTTGCTGTCTAATATTATTGGTCAATGACTTAGAGACTATCTACAGCAAATCATCCTGTGATTCTCTACCTGTGCTGCACACTGGGTATTTAAATGCAATACTGGAGCTGACTGTGAGTCTTTTAAGGTTTTAACTAATGAATCCAGTTCTTCAATTATTTCTCTACAGTCTAAATGACTGTAAATTAGAGGTTGAGAATGTTTAGAATGTGTGCACGTAAAAGTCAAGTCCAACTTCTCAGACCTCTATAGAACTTTCACACACTTGCTTTAGGAAATAAATGCTGTTAAACATTTACAGAGATAATTTAAATAAATGTGTGCGTGCTCATAACAGTTCGCTGAATAAAGTTCCAAATGAACAATAGATAGTGAAGTTTCCCCAGGATTTTGGTGAGATTTGCAGATTATAGTCCATTAATTTCCTGCTTTCACGTGACAATATGATATAAAGGAAGGTGAACCCTGGATGTTGTGTGAAAAATCAAAAATGTTTAAATGTGTTTGATTTTCTTTATAATTAAAATGTACTACACCGTACTGCACGAATAGTAGCAGAGCTATATACAAAGAATAACACACAATCGTATCTGTGCACCATATGTGTCATGGTTGTTTTATTTCCACAGCAGCATTGGTGAATAGAAGCATTTCTACCAATGGTGGAAACACCTGAGTACAATGCTCCCACTTACTAACCTTGAAGCAGGCATGAATCATTCAGTAATAATTTGATTTAACAACTTTCCTCCCGGCTTAGATCAACAGCAAATCTCCCGACATCTTCTCAATGTGCACATTATGTGCTTGTTTGTGACGGTTCTCAAGCTGGCTGCTGACCTACCTTTTCACTCCATTATTATTGATTTCTTTGGATTAATGTCTATACTTCATAAGGCTGTCATGACATAACAAGCTTGGCCTTGCATTTTACTGCTTTTCCTCCTCTTCCGCGGACAATTCAAAAGTTGTTTCCTAGAAATCACACCAGCTTTCATCTTGAAATCTTGCATGTTCCATTTTCTGAATTTCAGCTCTGGCTTTTGTTCATACAAGACTTGGACACAGCAGCTTACTAGTAAATCTGTGAGAGGGCCTGTCTGTGTGAAAGGTGGCTACTGAGTAGGGTTAGGTGGCACATGGAAAAGATACAGATGATATACTTTGCAGGCCAAGATTACATGAGGCTAAAGACAGTTCTTCAAGACTGCAGTAATAGTGCCCAATATAAGAGGGGGGAACAAGAGGGTTTCATCCAAGTACAAAATGATCACACTCCTCACCCTCCAAGTTACAAAACCTTTGTCTGGGTAATGAAACAGGCTTCAGCTGACTGGCAAAGCCAGAAGACAAAATATTGATTCTGTACTGGCATTGGAAAGGCAGAGAAACTGATTATTTTGAGGGTCTTGGTAAGTTTGCTAATTCTTTCTATTCTCGTAGAATTTTTTGTATCTCTGTGAGAGGTGCTGCATGCCATTTGATTTCGTGTTTGTTCAACAGGAGCTGTGTTCACATACTTGGCAGTTAGGTTTGTTTAAAGTGGGGGTAGGACTCTGCCAAGGTTGTGGTTTGACATTTCTTTTGCAAACTTTTCATGTGCAGGATATCCATGCACCACCAAGGCTCTGTGACTGTCCAGTATGAGGAGCTGAGGGTTACATGTTTGCTGTTGGTAAATATATCTTTTTGGCCTCAGGTGTCTAATTTTGTGTTCAGCAATGCACCCTGGCAAGGCCTTTAGCAATAGGAGACTGCTGGATACGCGTTATCTAAAAGTAAAGACTGGATTGCTTTGGAAAACCAAGGGTAGTACCAGTGTCACCAAGTTTAGAAGCTTATAATGCTGAGCAAGGATAGAAGTGTTCATGAGAGTGATCGATGAATCGGTGCAGGGATGATTATTGTTTGTTATACTAAATGGTGGTTGTGAAGCTGGAGTTAAGTTCTTGGGCAAAGTGTTAGATTTGCAGGTCAATTACATACCCATGTTCATCTGTGAAGCATCCTGACCTTATGAAGTTACCAAAAAGAAGTTCTCATGGCGGGTTGTTTAGTTCACTTCCCATGATAGGATTAGCAGCTCAACCACCCTATAGGATCTTGTTGAAGAGCCCATTTATGGTGAATTGTTAAGATGTTTTCACGCCTCATTTTTTTTGGTGCAATTATTCCTAACTCTGAGGTGATTTCCATGAAGTCTGGTTTGTTTTGGTAGATGTGAATATGCCAGTCACTCTCTGGTGTGTTCCAAAGCAACAGCACCGAGGCCCTTTGGAAAGGGTGGTCCCCGTGCAGTGCCAAGTGAACCCTAGAGAGGTTTGCATGAGGTATAAATATGATCCAACACTGTGGTGATCTGTGGTGGTCTTCTGTCGGCAATTAAGGAATCATATTCACAGCAAAGTGAGTTGAGGGTTAATATGGGGCATTTAAAGCAATAAAAAGGTAAACATAAATGCACACATAGGTAGAAATGTAACACAATTTGCACAATTACAAGTTGATCAGAGCAAGCCTAGCACCTTATTCAGCCTCTCTCGCATATGAGAGTTGAACAAAATACATAAAGTGGTGGCAACAATCAAAAGCAGTGACATGTAAGACCAACTGCTATCAAGCCCACTACTCTTACACCACGAAAGTGATGTGTGCAGGTGGAGCATCTTCTCAATGTGTATGCTAACTTTGACATATGTAGTAAATGTTAATCAGACAATACAAAATGAACAATATTAACAAATATTTATAAGAGTTAACGCTGTAGACATGTGATTTGAGATTAGGTTCATATGGTGGCTACTGAAGAGTAAATGCACAGCATTGTACAGTTAAATGAAACTTGCCTGATATGTCCATTGTCATAAAACTGAAGCACATCACAGTGTGTGCCCTCAGCAGAGCTTTCCTTCTTCTGTACATTTGCCAATTTGAATTGTGTCTTTTTTGCACCATGCGTAGTAGAACATCATTTTCAAGTAGTCTTCCAGTTGTTTTATATTAGGAGTTTTGCTACAGCAGTGTTTGGTAAATAAACCAAAGAATTATGGAAAACGAGGCCTTGCACGAATTGTCAACCCTCCTTGATATTTTTTCCCAGGAAAAAATGTTTCTGCCCAGTGAACTGTTTATTGGGTTCACTTGAATGTCTGCAGTGTGAAACACAACTAAACTAACAGGAAACCAATCATCCACTGATTCTGAAGAAAGTAAACAGACTACGAGTGTGAATACGCCTTTAGACGCACAATGAGGTGGTTTAGGTGTCTAGTGTTGATATTCTTTATGAGAGACCAGTAATGGCGCACTGCACAATAATGTGCAGTGAATACACTTGACTTGAGTATTCCTAGTTTTCCTCCTCTTTCTCTTTACGTTTAGCATGTGTTTGCTCAGAGGTTGATGTGCTTGCTGCTTCCTGAGCAGCTCTTCTTTTCTCCACCCTAAGTGGCCCGCTTCTTCTCTTATTTCGTCTGCATCTTGTCACGTTAAAACTGATTAAGTCAGTGTTTGTGTTGCAATTACTTTTTCACTGAAGCTGATACTTGAGGCAGATTGAAGACTTAAGAAAGATTTAAGATAAGAAGAGGTAGGGAAAGTGACGGCGAAGGTGGCAGGGATGAGAACGGCACCCGTACACATGCCCCACACGGCCACCTTGTTGGCTTCTGCCGAGAGTTGATTCTACAATAAAATAAAATAAAAATAAAAAGAGGAATACCCTTGGAGGTCAATCATCAGCCCAAAAGCGGATAGTAGACGTCACATAGTATATGTGTACCAAATTCAGGTCAATAGCTGAAACGGTTTGCGAGCTACAGGTGATTTAAAATCCTGGACAGACAAACGAACAGCCACGGTAGCATATTATATAAAAAGAAGTCCCAAGTGTGCATTCAGATAGGACTCTGTGGAACAGACCAAGGATTAAATCTCATAGATGGCTTAGGAAAGCCCCAGAAAGAGCTGTAGACGTCTGGTCTAAACAACTTGGCCTGCTGCACTGAGATCCTTGCCTGGAAAATCTGATTGAAGATGAGATGAGAAGTTTATAGGTCACGCACTGACGTAATTGAAGTTATTTTGTTAGTTTACTTGCTGCAGTTCTACATTTTAGAATTTGCTTACTAGCAGTCATTGGCTTTGAGGGCAGGAGAAAATGGCAAAATGGAGTTGATTAGGTTCCCTCATTATACTACTTTATGTATTATGTAAGAAGAGGCGTGTATTTCTATGATCCTGTCCCAGATTAACATCATCACCTCAGTGCACCTTTCCTTGCAAGCCAGACGACTAACTGCTGCTTTTCCCTCTACTGCTAGACACTTCTCCCCTAACAGTGATCAGCTGCTAACACTCTCTGTTCACGTTCACCTGATTCCTTCCTGTTTTTGATATTGATGATGAGGATGAAGGGGGTGAATGCCTGTGTAATACATCTGCCCAAATAAAAGCTGGCAGGCATGGATCATTTCTCTTGCACGTAGATCCACAACTGTACGTAATAAGGGTGTTTGGAATTGGCTAGCGTGTATAGTTTATAAGCTGCATTGTTACAGCCAGCCTGCCGCTTGTGGTTCAGTGATTTCTACACAGGCTGATTTATCCCAACCCCTCTAATTTAAAAGAACATAAACAATGGGACTGAGAATATTTTGGTGCCCGTGCAAGAGTTTATTGTCGTAGTCAGCGAGAGGATACAAAGAGCAGAGACATATTTTAGGCATGCCTCAAGGCATAAGCTGTACTTTTGTTATTTAAAAAAAATGTTTAACATTGTTAAATCTCAGTGTGTTTTTTTTGGGAGGGAGGTCATTTTATTAACCTGTATTAGATATTTTATTATTGTTGCATTTATCCAACCAGCTGAATTAGGCGTGGGTTGTATTTTTTGTTTTGTTTGCTTTGTCCTTCATCACTGAGGCTGTCTGAGATGGAGCAGGGAGACGTGTTTAACACTACACTGCTGAACAGTTTCTAGTATTCTGCTATGTCGCTAAGGCTGTCCAGGTTATAGCTGCATCACTGACACTGCCTTAGATGTTTTAACTGCTTTCCTGATGCATGGCTGAAGCTCTCCATTTAATAAAACTTCATTGAACCATTCCATTTATTGAGCGGGATTGCGGGATATATGACTGCATCACTGAGCTGTCTGGGTTACTTTAACTAAATGCTGCTGAGGCTGTCTGGGATATACTGTATGCCTATATCTCTGAGGACCCGTCTTGTATTACTCCCTCACTGAAGCTGTCTGGAGTATTCAATGCCATGTTACTGATGTCTGAAATAGAGCAGTCCTTTTTTGTTTTAGGTGGAATATTCAGCCTTTTCAGGTATTTAACTGAATAAACCTGAGGCTATCTGAGTACGTAACTGCATGTCACAGGCCAGCCGGGGTATTTAACTGCATTACTGAAGCATGGCTAAGACTCATGTTGTCCTGGACTATCATTAATTCATTTGGTTACTGAAATGCATGTTGCCAAAGCTTCTAGGCTATTAAACTGTGATGGAGAGTCAGTCCTGGTAAAGGCAGGCAGTATGAGGTGTGCTTGACACCCTGAACCTTTCTTGGGTTTTTTAAGTAGGCCAGATACTGTGGGTTATGAAGATCACTCATTACATCTGCCAGTTGCACTTCTAAAGACTTGAGGGCAGCTCAGCTGCATTGCTTTGGAACTCAAAGGCTGTGTTCTGATTCTGCTGTTCTCCCCTGTTTTTAAAAAAGGGTCCTGGCAGATGAATTCCACTTGTGTATCAGCTGGCCTTTGTTTACTCACTCAGAATTAACCAGGCTTCACTGACCACCAAAGCACAACTGCCGTTTCATGCCCAGTGCAGATTTCTAGCAAATGAGGCAGGGAACACATCTTTCAAGCAAACAGTCACTCCTTTTCCAGGTCTGTGTGACCTCGCGGCCCCCACCCCCCCTCCATTTGGGCCAAGTGACCAGTGATAAAAGCTGCTGGGGCTCTGGATACTTGCTGTCCCTTTTCTAAAGTGTGCGTGTATATAACTTGTGTGTTAAATGCATCTGTCGATTAGATGGTGCATCAGTCAGTATGGATCTTAATGTTTGCACATGTGTTATGTTTAAGGACTTAACATTCACGCGGCATTCAGTTTCTTTTCACATTGTGGGTCTAAAATAATGCTGAGTTGATGAACCCAAGTATGCTACTTTGAACCACATTGCTACTTAACTGACTCCACACATCTATTTTTCTAACATTTCTGTGAAATTCACACATAACCAGCTTTCACCTTTGTTCCATGTCCTCATTAAAATTGCTTTATAGCAACAGCTGTTTTTTGCCCACCAGATTCCATTTGCAATTTTAAACACTTTGATAATACTGGGCTTAGGCTGAAAAAAATTAAACTCTTTCACTTTAACTTCAAGATCATACCTGAAATGTGTTACAATTGTCAAGACACTTGAGCTGCACCTGCTGTTCCAGTTGTGGCCTCACAGTGTGTTGCACAGATTTAGTGACTTCTGTAGTTCCAACTTTGTGAGGAGTGCAACTCTGCATGCTGTGTGATTGTGATCAGTGATGAGTCCACTAGGATCTCAACGCCTTTTTCATAAGGGGGACTTTCTAGCGAGCGGCGCGGTGGCACAGTGGTAGCACTGCTGCCTCGCAGTAAGGAGACCTGGGTTCGCTTCCTGGGTCCTCCCTGCATGGAGCATGTTCTCCCCATGTCTGCATCGGTTTCCTTCCACAGTCCTAAGACATGCAGGTTAAGTGTATTGCAGATCCTTAGTGTGTGGGTGTGTGTACGTGTGCCCTGCGGTGGGCTGGCATCCTGCCTGGGGTTTGTTTCCTACCTTGCGCCCTGTGTTTGCTGGGATTGGCTCCAGCAGACCCCCTGTGACCCTGTAGTTAGGATATAGTGGGTTGGCTAATGAGTGTCTGACTGACTTTTTAGCTTTGGTGTCGCATATTGTAATCTTTTTAGTTAGCCAGTAAAAGATGTCATTTTACTTGACTTTTCATTACATCCATAATAGCTAACATGGCACAACACCCTAGTACTACCTCCCTGTATGTAAAATTTTACATTTGACTCAAATCTATGTCCAGTTCTCTTCTACTTAGGTCTGTGTATGATTTTCTAATATTTCCCTTTTAATGTCCTTTTATATATGTAACAAGACTTTTTTTTATTCCTCACTCGCCTAAATCGTGTAATTAAATCGGTGAGAGCAGCAGTCCCACCACTGACTTCTATAGGAATTTACTTACGACGAAATCTCCCGTTTCCCTGTGTTCTGTTAGTCTCCACTCAGGCACAATGGACCCCAAATCTCTGCCTCTGGGACCTTCCCTAGAAGAACAGAGCACCCTATTATGGTTGTATGTACTGTACGTGTGTATAATAAATTAGTGTGTGATGGAGGTGTATATTTGTAAGTATATTTTTGATAGACCTGTACTTCTACACAAGAAAACATGAAAAATTATTACTTCGGCTTTTTTTGTTCATGAAATCCATTAGATGATGAAATGTAATCTTCATATTAGGAGACATTAAAATATGACTTATTGATCAGGTTTAATGACATTTACCAATGTGTACCTTTTAAAATATTTACTGTTTATGTTGCAATAGACCCATGTGAATAGGAAACTGCATATAGCTCACTAACTTCAGCCTCATCAGATATCAGGCTAACAAAACAACAGAAAAGAGAACAGAAAAAACTGAAGTTAACAACGGCCTACCTAAAAACGTCATTTAGATTTCCATAAAACTGAACCCACTTCATCCATGGGGATGAAGCGATGGTGATAGATGCTGTGAAAGTTTTTTTAACCTGGAGTTGTGCAAAGGAAAATGAGAATTTCAAAATCAACTTTTAAAAATACTCAGAAAGATGGATTAACGTGCAGCACCCTCTCGACCCCCCAAAACCATATGCAGGGCCCAGGGTGTCTGCCCCAGTTGCCTGCAGGGAATGGATCTCCCTGATGCTTATCCTTTTAAATAGTATGTTCCTCAAGATACTGCGTGAACAGACTTTTATAAAGATCAGTTACATTCATAGGCTACATCTGCTATTCTCCAAATAAAAATGCATTACTGTATAGTTAAAATGAAATACAACAATAATTTGAAACTGTATGTAGAGGGAAATTTGAAAATGCCAGTACCAAATGAAATATTGTAGTAGTACAAAATGTATGGTGGCCCAGAAGTGCACATTTTAGAAAATTAACAAACGTGGCACCACAGGAAGAGAATAGCAGTGCTAATAAACAATGAATGCAGCAAATGGCAGCGTGGGATGGCAGGGCACAATGGAGTGTTGTCATGATGTCTATAGCTGTCTAGCAAAAGCAGCTAGGATAGAGAGAGTTAATACTAAAGATGGCAGAGATAAGTGAACGCTTGTGTGTGTATACCTTCACATAGCGTAAGAATACATTTAACAATGATTTTGCTGTATGCCAGCAACTATGTAAATTTTAAAAAGGAAAACTCACTGGGCACATGCTGTATGTAAATGGAAGAATCACACAAAATAGGTAGAGGCACTGAGGCATTTTCTGTTGTCCTCCTCTTTCCTCTTCATCTTTTCCCACTTCTATGTGCTCAGTCTTCTCCGTACAGCTTGGTTCTGCACCTTCTCCCCATTGAAACCTTTTTCCTTCAGATCTGACACTTTATCCGACTACCTCTACTTTGGCCTCCCTTGCTTTCTCGTCCCCAGGATTTCCATTCTCATCTTCTTTTGCCCACATATTTCTTGTCTCTCCTCATCACATGTCCATACCACGTCAACCTACTTCCTTGTACTTCCTCTCCCGCTCTTGTTGTACCTCTGATTATCTCATTTTTGATTCTGTCCTTTTTTGTAACCCCACTCATTGATCCCAGTGTCACATCTAACTTCTTCTCCTGCGCTCCCCTTCTTGCCCATGTCTGAGCTCCATGTGTCTTTGCTGCGCTCACCACTGTCCTATAAACCGTACCTTTAACCTTCCACTTAATTCTGTGAGCACACAATACTCCTGATTCCGTCTTCCAATTATTACATCCACACTGCGCTCTGTGAGTTAACAATGCATCTAATTTTCCATCTTTGGCTACCACTGATCCTAGATACTGTATTTAAACTTATCCACAATTTCAATAGTTCTACCATGCAGGCTTACTTCTGAATCCTGATCATCACTAAACCTCAAATATTCCTTCTTCTTCCTATTTAACTTCATGTAAAATTATGCATCAGTGTTTTTCATTTTAAACTAGGGGGCTTTGCCCCCTGCTTGCTTCGCTTGCCTACCCCCCAGCCTGTGCTTTGCGCCAGCCACTTCACGTCTCTGCCGCTCACATATGTGGATTTCACTTTCACCAAACAACAAACCTTTTAATTCTCATGGATATGCCTCTTCATTGAGAAGAAACACTACTTTTCCCTGATGGCAACACAAATTAGACAATCTACAAATCTCTGACTTAAAGTTTAAAGCCAAACAACATCTACATACTTCTGTCATATCACCTATGTCCATGTATTCGATCTCTTTTCACTGTTCCGTTATTTCACCAAGTGTGTTAGCGCTAATGCAATCTTTACTATCAGTTTTTTGAGACTTTCAAATTTTAGTACTTTCATAATCTCTAACCTACTCTGCATGTGTATCGCGGCAACATTTTTGAACCTCTTTAGGACGTCCTACTTTGTCTTCTACTCTTTGTCTTTTATTTCCAACCCTGCTTGGAGCTGAGAGTGCGGGAACTGTGTGACTTTTCAAAATCTCTTTGCATATAGTCTTCTCTCGTGGGACTTGAAATTATCTGCCGTGGGACTTTAAATTATCTCCAAGAATGTCTCATCCCAACATTTCCTTTTATAATAGAAAAATGTTCTTTCTATCATTTTGATTACCTATATAATACACATTAAAGCATCCAACTACTAGGAAATTTACAGAGTTGGGGTATACTGTAAGTCATCACTGTAGTCAATGATATGCATGTTCCTGCCCTTTTGATATTCCCATTTGCTGCCACGTTATTAATACAATTTTCAGTGCTGTTCTCCTCCTTAGCAATTTGTCAGTCAATCTTCCATTTTGTGCATTTTGTTTGTTTTACTTCAGGACCACCATTCAAAATGTGTCTCTGAAGAAACAATATATTTAAAGTATAGCATTTGCCCTGTCTATATATGTGCCAACTGTCCCTTAAATACCTAGCACTTGATACCAGCTTTTTTTAATCCATTATAATCAATTCCTTTCTGCATATAATGAAAGGCCTGTTATGCTTCAACTTGAATTACTGGGGTAGCACCCCAAACGTAGATATTTCAGAGTCTGTATTCATAGCCATTAACTTCACTGGGATGTTCAGGGTAAGTGATATATGTCATTCTGTCAGGTTTGCTGTTAATTTTTTGATCTTGTTACAGCATATGCCATGGTATAAATTTCAGTTTGATTAATGTGACTTGAGTACTCGCTGAGCGAGTGTGTTTGTGCTCATATGTGCTCCTGTGTCAGCGTGGGCATGGACCTTCGCACACTTGTATTCACCTCATCATGATGTAAATTCATTTGTGCAGTTGTACCTGAGATTTTCACTAACGTTGACATTGCCACACAGATCTACGTGGCTTATAATACACTGGCATTGCAAGTGAGGAGTGGGAAGCCCCTCTCTTACACCACAGTTGGCTCAGCTTTTGCTTGATTTACTTTCTGTTTTTAATTTTTTTTTTCCCTTTTCCTTTATTTTTGTCACCAGGTTCATGGAACCCAGTCATTTGTAGCCACCAGTTTCAAACGATGGCGCTGTGTGTCCCGGCCTGCGCCACCGTGGCCAACGGTGACACGCACCATCAGTTCCATTATTTGCCGCCTCCTCCACCGCCACCTCCACATTCCCATCAGCCCCTTTTCAGTTCCTTTGGCTATCACAGGGCACCTAGCAGTGCTGGACAGCCACGCCCTGGACCAGGTAGACCACTGGCCGCTTTCCTTTTCTCCTTCTCGCTTCCAAGCTCTGTTCTTTCCATCTATGTGGCCATCAAGTGCAAGGTGCGCTCAAGCAAGTCCCCATGCTCCACCTACCCATGAACGTTTTTTAGCAGTCCGTTGTGCAGTCCTGGCACAGGGATGGGGAATAGTGATGAACGGCCATCCTAACCCAAATGAGCAAGAAGCCTCTTGCATTTACGTAAAGCTTTCGGTCACTGATAGTGTTGTGACCTTGAGAGTGATGTAAACCAAAGGGGAGATTTCTAGCATTCCATGGCATTTTCAGGAGGATGGCTGTGCTTTATAGGAATACAAATACCCATAATGACATACTTTACCATTTCTAGATTTTGGGGCATTTTAAATAATTGGCATTGTTGGTTACTTTCCCTTTGTATGTGGTGTCCAAGCAATACCAGCAGGGCACACTAAGGGAAGGGGTAAAAGGAGACCACCTACATGAAGACAAATGGACACAAATTCATGCATGCTTAGAGGCAGACTTTAAGATGAAGGATCTCTGGGGGCTGAGGTGTCCAGAGACTGCATAAAAATAATCAGACACATCGGTTAGGTGTCAGTCTCTGCCAGGCACCAAGGCTAGAGGGAGTATACCCAGGCATTGGGAGGAAGATGAGAGCATGCATCCCGGAGCAGACTACCTAGCCGCTCATTCTGATCGTGGCCAGTGCCAACTGCACCCTTCTGTTTTGCACCGTTTTCTCTTTTCCCATATCTTGTTAACTTTTCTCTGTGGCTCATCTGTGAGGTACCCACTTGCTGTGCCCTGTTCTGCATCATTTTTACCTGTTGATGGCTCATGTCGCCTCATTTGAACATGCAAGTCTGTAACTTTGGGGAGATCAGTTACAACATTTAGTATTTCTGCCCTCACATTTCTTTAACATGGGACTGCATGTAGAAAGAAAAGGGCTCAGATTAGTGCCCGTGCAGCCAGGTCAGCAAGGATTGTGGACCTTTGAGGTGCTGGCCATCACTGAGCTAGTAACTTATCCCTCCTTGCATTATGCATTGAGCCATGGAAATCTCGCATACTCAGGGAGACTGGTATGTTTTTGTGTACAAGTGCTGGGCACTTGGTGTCTTTCCTGCCTTACATTACATGGCACTTGGAATTTGCAGGTAACCTACTTATAAGGGGTGGACATTGGGATGCAGATGATATGAAAAACCAAGGAAAGCAATTGAGATTCGTCATTATTGCAGTAAATTTTAACTTGAGGTCCAAAGGCTGGAATGGAGGGCATCCGGTATTTAGTGATTAGCTGCAGGAATAACAAAAAAGAGCATTTTGTGGGTTTTTTTGTTTGTTTTTGTTATTTATTTATTTAACTTTACCTCATTGATAGGGACTATGGACTCTAGAATCTAAAATGACAAAATTTGGTATTAAAAGTATGTGAGTTATAATAGCAAAGGCTGGGTTTTTGGACAGCAAGTAGAGAAAAAAGATGGCAAAAACCTGAATGAGATTATGCCATCTTGGCAAACATGAGCAGGAACTTCATGGCCTCAACTAAAGTACAGATGATTGTGTCTGGCTGGCATTTAAAAGAAGGCTGCCCAATTTAAAATTATAGAGTCTAGGGTGTAAGATTGCAAAACTGTAGGGTCAGGGGCTCTGAGGCCACAGGTGTGTCTAGCCAAACTGCTTTGGGGGGGGGGTGGTAAATGGAAGGGGGGCACTGCCCACATGCAGGCTTTGCATGTACAAATGAAAGAGCAGAGGTACAGCGTGATGCCCCATTGTCCTCTCAAATTCTCCTTTTTTTGTCTTGTTTCTGGTTTGGGGCACCCAGATAAAATCTAAATAACCTGTCCAATTCTGTCCTGTCCTCTTTTTTTCCTTCCACGGGTTGAAGGGATTGGTTTGGCTTCTCTCCTTTCTTGACAATAATTCAGGTTTTTTATTGAAGGTTCTAGAGGATCTGAGTCCAGTCCACATGGGTCCCCCACTCTGGTCACAGGCTCAGGTGGCAGCGAGGAGATTTGGGTGCTACGGAAGCCTTTTGCAGGTAACTCTTACTCTAGAAACTTTGCTGCCGATTCTGAGGCTTGCTTACATACATACAGTAGCGCCTTGCATGTTGGGCCATTACAGTGACCTCCATGTTACAGATGGTAAATAAACATGGCTGCTTTCTTAGGTGAGCCATTCGTTCACTTGTTACATTCTGTTGAGGTGTAGTGCAGATGGCCTATGTGGCTTTTGAAGAATTGGATGTGCTGTACTCCTTTTTTTTTAAATAAGCTTGTGCTCTCTCTGCAGACTGTCAGTGTTATGTCTGACCCTTCTCTCATCTTCCTGGGACTGAGTTTACCCTCCTCCTCTTCCTTCCTGTTAGGATTGACCTCTCTTCCTCTATCCTTCTGGAGTTGGCATTGATTTGTGTCTTTGATTTCAGTTTTGTGTTTGGGGTGGGGAGGAGGTGTTATGAAATGCTGCATTACTAATGGGTTCAAATATAGAAAGATGTTCAAAAAAATTGCACTAGAATTTTACATAAAGGCATGCCTATATAAATGATTTGGCGTTTAAAGTAATAGCACAAGTAGCATACAGTGCCCTTTTGGTAGTCTTTACTCTTTGAACATTTGCACATTCTACTCTTTAAAAGATTCATTAAACTTGGAAATTTTGTTTTTTCACCGAATCACTGAATAAAAATATGGTTTGTGTAAGTCTAAGATCACTAGGCTTTCTTTGCTCTAGTTGTAACACCATTACACAGCAATTTTTGGATGTGTGCCTCTTTGCTTTTCCCCGTAGGATGTCACCGTTTCTGCAGATTTTGTCGTTTGCCAGAATATTTCCAGCTCTTTCATGAGAGTTAAGGATCGTCATTGATCTGTTTGGTCGCAGTCGTTCTCATTCTTCTTGCCAAATCTCTCCCTTTTGGTCTTTGGGATTGGGGATATTGTCCTTGTTAAAGGTGAACCCTTATCATGTGACAGCTCTATGCTTGGCACCGGGCACCTTGGTTTTCATCCCCACAAGCTTTCCAAATGGTTACATGGCATCCAAACTCAGATCTCTGCCCGTTCCATTTTTTTCCTGCTGTAGTTGTGATTTTAGGGTAACGCCACACACTCCACTTTTTCACGTGCTGCTTCCACCATCCTGCTGCACCTTCTGTAAGAGTAATCATCAGCAGTGACTCCCTTCTTGCGATCCCTTCCTAAAGGTCTTGTGTGTGATGTCTATGATGTTTTCCTCGTATATACTTGAATTATCATACCTGGTTAATCCAGTTCAGGCTTTCAGAGGGCTAGAACTTCTCCTAGTGTACAGGGGTGCAAGTCTTACTCTCACTTGCACTGGAGCCAGTTTAAAGAAGCCCGCCAACCTAATGCACAACTTGCAGAAATGTGGGAGGATAGCCAAAGGAAAGCCCACACAGAAGGTAAACACACGCACGCTTTACACAAACACACTGTGCTGCCAGATTTTCCTCTATTGCTTCAGTAATTCTAAAACTAAGTTTAGTCCTTCTGGTGTATCCTTACAATAGTTTTGATTATTTATGGTTACCAACCTTGAAAGAGAGACTTGATGGAGGCATGTAACTGTGATCCAAAAGTGATTCCACTTCTTCTTCTTCTTTTTCTTTTGGCTGGTCCCATTAGGGTTGCCACAGCGGATCATCTTCTTCCATACCTTTGTCCTCTGTATCTTGCTCTGTTACCCCCATCACCTGCATGTCCTTTCTCACCACATCTACAGTATTAACCTTCTCTTAGGCCTTCCTCTTTTCCTCTTCCCTATCAGCTCTGTCCTTAGCATACTTCTCCCAATATACCAAGCATTTCTCCTCTGCACATGTCCAAACCAACGCAATCTCGCCTCTTTGACTTTGTCTCCCAACCGTCCAACCTGAGCTGACCCTCTAATGTACTCATTTCTAATCCTGTCCATCCTTGTCACCCCCAATGCAAATCTTAGCATCTTTAACTCTGCCACCTCCAACTCTGTCTCCTGCTTTCTGGTCAGTGCCACCGTCTCCAACCCATATACTGTAACATAGCTGGTCTCACTACCGTCCTGTAGACCTTCCCTTTCACTCTTGCTGATACCCGTCTGTCACAAATTACTCCTGACACTCTTCTCCACCCATTCCACCCTGTCTGCACTCTCTTCTTCACCTCTCTTCCACAATCCCCATTACTCTGTACTGTTGATCCCAAGTATTTAAACTCATCCACCTTCGCCAACTCTACTCCATGCATCCTCACCATCCCACTGACTTAATGATGAATAAGAAGCTTCCTCAAGTGATACGTTTCAGATTTTGAGTTCCTTAAGCGGTTGTTTTTTATTGTTTTTTCACCAGGTCTGTGTGCCACACTCACCCCAACTATCTAACCCAGATAACTAGCAAGGGGTCAGTGCCCTGCTGGTCCCTAATATATTGTCTTGAATGCAGTGACATAAATATAAGGTTGTTTATTGACTTTTCTCACAAAAGTATTGAGATACCACATATGGTATACGTGTGGTTTGTTGGGGGACAGTCCGTGATTAACACAGAAATTGCATCTTGTAGATGAAGCGGGCCATTGCTGGGGGGTAGCTTAGGAACATGTACTGATACAGCGCGTTGCCGCACCCATCACACAATGAACCACCTCAGGATCCCAAATTAGGACCCGAGCGTAGCTGTGCAACGGGTGACACCTCAGCACCAGACTAGTGCAAATGGAATGGAACAGTGTGAGGTTACCACCTTGTCATGTTGTCCATGGTTTTTTTTAGAGCCCCTGCATTGAACAGTCTTGTTTTTCTTGTTGTGTTTAACTGTTAAAACCAGCCACTGTAGACTGAGCACAAGGGACCATTCATTTTACAATTTTTTTAGTTTATCCACTTGTACAAACTAATTAATTTCATGAATTTTCTACATTATTCATGAACTATGCTTTTGCACGTGCATTAAATAACTGTGTGCCATTTGTTGTGTTTAATTGCTAAGGCGGCAGGCCAAAACCAGCTGTAATGCTTGTTGAAGAGTTCTGTGCCATCTGCTCGGTTTATCTGGAAGTTCTGTGCACAGTTGGCAGTAAATATACACAGCAGGAATAATAAGGAGTTGAGCTTGAAACCACAAAATAAGTCCAAGATCAACCATTGATGCACAGCATGATCTTAAGCAGGCCTCTTCGCTCTTGTAGTATTAGCATACATCATTGGGGATGGTGTGCTGCTGTAAACTTGAAGCACTTCAGGACATTAAATAAAAATTTTAGCCTTATTGGGGCTAATGTGGGTGCTGGTCAGGTAGATGTTTCAGTGCTAGCTGACTGAAGGTTCAGTGCAGTGAAGAAAAATAAAGCCAATCCAAAATGAAACTCAACAAATAGATAACATCCAAAGGTTAAAAACAGCCACAGAATTGGCCATGCTACAAGATTTGTTCCTCAGTGTCTCCCTCTCTCTGCCTCCTCTGCTCTACTGTTAAGATGTGTTGTTAACAGATATGAGACATCTATGAACCCGATCCTCTTTTGGCTCTCTGTCCCAGCTACCTCCATTAGTATCCACTGGTTTCCTCGAGCCCGGCTCTCTCTTTCTCAACCTCCTCCAGTAACCTTCAGAAAGCTCTTGGTGCCCTCGATTATTTCTGCTGCCTCTCACTTATGAGTTCATCATTCCTGGAACTATTCTCCTCGGCTTGCCCCACCAGACTGCTTCTCACAACCTGTTTTCCTTTCATCCTCACATTACTTGCTGATTCTTCTCTTTTTCTCTTTTCATTTATTCCTTCCCTTTTCTTTCTTTTTTTTCTTTCCTACCTCTCATTGACCTACTCAGACCATTTGTTAGCGAGTGTAGGTGCCGCTATCAACAAACCTGATAACCTCTATGCCAATCTCTCTTGCACACATGAATAACTAATGGGCCCAATTTTCCATTGAAACACTCCATGGCACATATCCTTTCCTACACTTGTGAACCTCAGATGCAGTATTTTATAAAAAAACTAGGGGACTTAACCCCCTGCTCACTTCGCTTGCCAACCCCCCGGTCTGCGCTACACACTAGCCTCTTTGCGGTTCTGTCGCTCGCATATGAAGATGCGGATGTACAATTTAAACAGATTTTTATTTTCATGGGAATTACATATGCATCAATGCAACATATAACTGCCTGTGATTGAGTTTCATTTCTTTCTCTCTATTAAATAGAATTACTTTTTCGAATGTTTGACTCTGAGATTTGTTTATTGTCTTTGCAAAACCTATTCTAACTGGAAACTGTTAACGTTTTAATACAAATGGCATATCAAGATCTCCTTTGTTGTCTAATGTTATCCGCAGAAGATGTTCTATTATCTTACTTGGATACATCCTTCTTTCTACAGTAATTTGTGCGATGGAAGACCGGATGTTGTTAACGGTTGTAGATATTCTTCGTAATATTGTAAGCTGATGTTTTCATCTTCCGCACGATCACCACCAACTCTTTCAGCATAGTCTATTGATACACATTTAACCAAATTGCAGTGTAACTGTTCAACATTTTTGGACGCATTTAACCAATTTGATGCATAACTGATCGACATTTATGGCATTAATTCGTTTGACTTCCTCGTTTCTCTGTGCTAGGATTGAGCGTGTACTCATTTTTTATGTTGATAATTCTTCGTGATGAAATTCCTCAATTAGATTTGGACATAATACAGTACATCTTTTTTAATTGGAAACTTAAAGTGAGGAAAATGTTAAAATGTATAGGAGCTGAGAGCCCAGAAAGTGTGTCTGACAAAAGCATTCACACGAATGAGAGTTGAGGTCTTTTTTGAAAATGTTTGAGAGGAGGGCGTGACTTGAAAAAATGTCAAGCAAAAGTCTCATCTCACGGGACTTGGAAAAAATCTTTTTTCCAAAAAAGTCTCGTCTCCAAAAAGTTTTGTTGCGTCAAAGGCTTTTTTTATATAATAGAGAGAAATGACTTGCACTTCCCTGGCATACAGTGCTGCACAGAAGAGTTTAAGGATTTGCAGAGTTCATCCTTCCATTCATTTACTAACCCATTTCTGTGCTTCAGTGCAGTGGGTCCAAGGTAGGATGTCACTTGCAGGGTCTTGTTGAATTTATTATGTATAGACTATTGTGTGGTGTTATGATTTTACATTTGGATGACAAATTTGTCTTAAGCAACAAAACTGGGGAAATGTTGGGGGCAGTTGGATTCTAAGTGTAACCCTGCTTCACCACAAAGCTCCATGTGTACTGCTTACCTACATGAGGATTTAGTAGCTTCCTGTGGGTTACCTTTACCCCACTTCTTTGAAGAATTTGGCATTATGTTATAGAGGCATGGGGACGAGAAAGTTTGAATTTTGAGTCCAAAACTCCTGAACATGTCTTCCCTTTACAAATAGTTAAATGAATCTAGTGTAATGTGTAATGCCAGCACAGGTTCCACCATCTGCAGCCTGTTGAACCCTGTGCCTAATGCTGAAGTGCAGGGTGTACTCTGACGCTCTCTGACTAAAGGAGGTCAGAATGGAGCCATTCAGGATAACTTTTATGGCTAGAGCTCACACAGCCACACCAGCAGCTGCTCTGGTCCATTTTGCCGCTATGGTGACCCTTATTCTTCCCCTCACTGTACATCACTAGAGGATTTGCCTCACTTACTCTTTCAAGAAAACCAGCCACTGTAGACTCCATCTCCTCCTCTCTATTTGGACTGACTATCCTTTCCCTCCTTGCCTCACTACGGGTCCAGACACAGAAGTAGCTGGTGTTGAGTTTAATATTTCTTTGGACTCTGGTTCTGCTGACTTCCCCAATGTCTGAGTGAGCGATCAGCCCTGAATGAGCTTGGATTTCTCTGCTGTTCTGTCTGTCAAGGAACAACTTTGCACTTTCTGTCCCTCTCGTCCTATGGAGATTGATCCATTTCTGTGTCTCTCTGTTCTAACGGCAGGTGGTGACCGCAGCAGCGTTGGCAGCTCTGGGAGTGTAGCAAGTGCTCGGTCATCTGGGAGTGGACAGAGTGCAGGGAGCAGTGCACACATTCTGCACGCTCAGGCCGAGGGCGTAAAGGTACGGTATAAAAGCCATCTTAAAGTGCTGAGCATTGGACTGACCCAAAAGACTTGAGACACTGAGTTTGCATGTTAATCTGGACCTCTTAAGCAATGCCCTTTTTCTTTTTTTTTTTCCCTACCAAAGCTCTTGGCAACTGTTTTGTCTCAGTCCCAGAAGGCCAAGGAGCACCTCAGTGCGGAATCTTCAGGGAAATCTTTGGACCACCATACAGGTGCTAAAATGGATGGGAGGAAACAGTTTTTTCATTCATGCTTGTCGACATCACGGGAATGGGTGGAATTGGCTCAGAAATTTGGAATTGGCAATAGGAGAGAAATGGCCAATTTCTTTTTGGAATTCACAACACTAATGATGCCCACTGCTGGCAGTTGTGCCATCACTTTGAGCAGCTGATATGTGTGAACACTGAGTATGCCCAATGCTAAACTGTCTATTTTCTTATCCATAGGATCTTCCAGAGCACAAAGTACAGCTAGCTGCCCATATCATGAACAGTCATTTGGTGACCAGGCAGCACAGAGAAAGTCAGAGCTGCCATCAGAAGGCAAGGTAAAAGAACCCCCATCTCACATTTACCTCTGGACGTCTACCTTTTTCCTAACTGGTGGCCTACCTTTTGGTGAGATGAGCAAGTTAAGACTCTATAGCCCCCTGGGCCTTCTCTGCTGCAGACACCACAGAGAAATGTGGCAGGCTTCTTAGGCTGGAATCTCCTTGCAGTCTACTGTCCAAAAGCTGCCACCTCTGTGTCTGTCAACCCTCCCCATATATGTACTGTGCCCCCCACCCACATTTTTGCTGCCTTGCTCTCTTTCGATACTCAGGGTACCCATACAGAGACTCCATCTCTACTGCCAGGATACTCCTTTCACATTTGCTGTAAAATGCCCATGCCACTACCCCCAACCTGTGTCCATCATTCCTGTATCATCTCTGGGAGATTATCAACTGAGAAGGTTCTAGTTTCAGAGGTGCAGATGTGTGTTCCATCCTGTCTGTCTCGCTGTCCTCTGTATGTCCCAACAACTCTGGGGTCCCTTTGAATGTCTGAGAGGCTGTTTTTGTGTGGTGGGCAGCAGTCCTAAGCAAGTTGTGCCCACCAGGGTGGAGGGTCAGGAAAAGGCAGCCAGGCACGTGTGTTGTGGACAGATGAGTGGGCTGGCCTGGGAGAGTGATGTGTGCTGCGTGTGTTCTCTTCTAGAGTGCAGAGGCTGTGTCCCAGTGGCTGAGCGAGTTTCAGCTCCAGATCTACGCACCACACTTCATCAACGCCGGCTATGACATTCCTACTATTAGCCGCATGACCCCTGAGGTAAGAGTGACGCCCCCCTCAAGGCCAGGAGCCATCTGACTAACCACTCCTGTCTTGGGAGCTGGAGAGGCAGAGAGGGAGAGGAAGTGCCTGTGGTGTGGTGGGCTACCAGACTGAACATGCTACACCCATGTGGGCAATATTATCATGCATCTGTGACCCCGGATTATGTGCTGACATTGTGTTTTCTGGAGGTTGCACACTGTATGCGTCTGTTTCAGTGTCTCCATTGTCATATCATCTGCTCCTTGGTTTTTTCACCTTGCCCAGCCCTGATTAGCCGCCTTTAGTATCCCCAACCAGACTTCCCTGATTATTTCTCCTGTGCTCCCCAGGTTGGTTGCTTTTCTCTCTGTCCCAGTAGATCTCTGACTCCTCTATTTTTGTCCATCCAAGCATTCTAGACTGCCCTAGGTACAGTTTGATTCTTGGTTTTGGAATTCCTTTGCCCAGTTGTCTCCTCTGGTTTTGGCCTCAAACTCGCTCTTCCTCTGCCCCTTGTCTCCAGTTTGGCACTTTTATTTATTTATGTTTGTATCACCAACCTTTATTGTTACCTCTGAGATCCCAGATGATGGCCACACTCCTAAAGGTGGTTTCCAGCTGGTTAAAGAAATGCCTGAGTTGGCAGAATAAGCTGCCTAGAGTGGCATCAAAGACTTTTGTCCATGTTCACCTCTCATCATGGGGGGGACTCGCATCAGAACCACCACATTTCTATGGGAATAGCGCTGATAGTCACAGACTGAGATGGTCCATTGTGCCCTTCATAATCATATTACAAGTAGCATGGCACCTGATGGACCCCAACTGGCACATGAATGTGAATGTGCACTTTTTGACGGTGTCCATGCATTTTGGCTCTCCTCAGCCTAGCACTTCTCTAATTGTTTTCTTCCGTTCTAGGACCTGACCGCCATCGGAGTGACTAAGCCTGGTCATCGGAAGAAAATCACCACTGAAGTCAACAAGCTCAGTGTCGTTGAATGGCTTCCAGAGCACAAACCTGTGAGTGACAGACCCTTGAGCTACCTGTTCAAGAGAGGCTTTGCTCACCCTTGAATTTAAGTTGGCCTAATGAGTGAAAGATCAGAAACTTTGAGCTCTTTATATAGTTGGCTGTGGCTAAATGGTCACATTTGACCTGGCCCTGAGGCCAACATGTCTAAGAAACACAAACTCAAACTATCCATCCATCCATTATCCAACCCTTTATATCCTAACACAGGGTCATGGGGGTCTGCTGGAGCCAATCTCAGCCAACACAGGGTGCAAGGCAGGAAACAAACCCCGGGCAGGGCGCCAGCCCACCGCAGAAACTCAAACTAGATAGTATTAAAAAAAAAAATGCAGTTTGCAATTACAAATCAACATTTTGTTCCTCTATGCCTCAATTACTTAAATAATACCTGGCCAGTGGTTAATGTGATGGATGCAACTTTAATTATAAACCAGGTAGAACAATATTAGTGAGAAAATGTGCAAATATTTCCACTTAATTGAATGCAGGGTGATAACATTCTATAAAAGAAGCATGTCAGACATAACCCCTTTGGCTGTGCACCACTGGCTAGGGCAGGAGTCTCAAAATCCGGCCCTGGAGGGCTGCAGTGGCTGCAGGTTTTCATTCTAACCCTTTTCTTAATTAGTGACCAATTTTTGCTGCTAATTAATTCATTTTCCTTTCATTTTAATTGACTTGTTTTTTAAGATTTATTTCCCTGAATTTCTTCATCATTCCTCTGAATTGCTTCATTTCTTTCCTTAAGTGGCACCCAAACAGAAATGAACCGTGAAGTGAGTGAGCCGACAGAAGACCAACTAAGTCAGGGCCTCAAACTCCAACCAGTTGCTTAATTAGGTGTCGAGTCTTGCCGTTAATTAATCCCGTTCTTTAATTCCATGATTTGTTGCTGCTCTCATTGTGCAACAGCAGACATTTCTGAAATTGTTGATTTTCTCTTTTCTAAGAGCACTGTTAAAATGTTTTGGAGACCTGAGCAGATCAGCATTCCTGAGACCTTCACCTTTCTTTAGTTGCAGATATTGTATGATCGGCACAGTTTACTGGTCATGTTACGGCTCATTTTGTTTCTCATTACTGTTTGACAGCTAATTAAGGAAAAAAGAAACAATTAAGGAGTCGGAGACTTCAAGAACAAGTAAATTAAAATTAATTCAAAAGAAGTTAATTAGTAGCAAAAACAGGTCACTAATTAAGAAAAGGGTTAGAATGAAAACCTGTAGCCACTGCGACCCTCCAGGAGCAGAGTTGGAGACCACTGGTCTAGGGTATAGTGAGATTAGTCCAGAAAATATTTCTGCTACCAGGCATGTTAACTGTAGAAAGTCCAATAATGATCCACAATTTCCATAACATCTTTGCGATACGTGAGTGATATTTATAGAGGCATATGGTTTACATACCTTCATCCTTGGTGACTTACCACATTTAAGGTAATTGATTGCATTTCTTTTGTTTTTCCAGTTGGAGCACAGGCAGGTCAAGTGACTTGTTCTCGGTCACCCAGTGTCAGCAGTGGGATTTGAACCCACAATCTCAGGGTTTAAAACCCAAAGATTTAACCACTAGCCACACTGCTTGCCTGAAACCTTGTGGGTAGAGAAAAATTGCAAACAACCAGAATTCAATTATTGTCAGCTTTGGCTTGAGTGGACATTGAAATATAGAAGCCAAAAAAGGCACATAGGGGGAAAAAACATCTGTTAGTTCAATCTCAGGTCCAATTGATCATGTCTGAGGACAGCGCCAGGGTGTGGTGACTGCTGCGTCATCCCAGTGTAGGGAGTGTATGCCATAGCAGATCAGAATGCCACATTGCAAGTCAGGCTTACTCAACACCAGTCCTGGAGGTCCACAGTGGCTGCAGGTTTTTGCTTTAATCACATTTTTAATTAGAACCCATTTATTAACTACTAAAGTAACAATTTGGCTTGTTTTTAGTAAACTTGTTTTTTTTTTTATTCATAACCCTCAATTTATATTAAGGTTTGAATTGTTTTCTGTTTTCTTAACCAGTCATCAGTTAATAATGGGGTGCAAATGACAAAGGAACCACCAGCTCTCCAGCTAACGTGCTTCCATTTAAACCTGTGTGCATGCATCATGAATTATGCGTGTTAACACAAAGTTTTGAAGCAAACGAAAGAGAAGGCAAGGTCCAAAAGGTACAAATCAGTTCCAGACCACAAAACATATGGATAATGTTCTCAGAAAACGAAATAATCTACAATGTGGTAAAGATTTGTTTAGGAAGAATGAAAGCATTAACAAGCCGCTTAATTAATTCAGAAGGTTTATTATCTGCTAGCTCTGACTTCTAATTATAAAACTGGTTGGAATGAAAACCTGTGTCTGCTGCAGACCTCAAGGACTGGAGCTGAGTAACCCTGGTGTAGGTGAACATTGTTACTTGAATGTTAGACAGTTGCCATAAAGAGAAGGTGCCATGAATGAATCAACTGGGAATGTTTCACAAACCTGATGGTGAAGCCACAACAACTGCTCTGTACGAACGGCCCCTTTCTGTTTACGCCTTGTTGTGGTGATTGTTACTGCTGGACATGTCAGTGTGCGGGCTTCAGTGTGAGTAACTGAATGTCTGTGTTTATACTTGAAGAGCGAAAACACAAACCCCATATAATTCCCAACAATCCAACCCTTAAAGCAGTACGTAAAGGTATGAATTAAACATGACTTTGAAATTAGAGATGATATGCAGAGGACAGAAAGATCTGGAAGAAGGTGATCCGCTGTGGCAACCCCTAACTGGAGCAGCCGATAGAAGAAGAATAACAAGAGCGCCGTTTGGGGATGGCAAGTGGGGCAACCCACCGAGGCTCCGCGTCTAAGGGGGCCCCGCTTTTGAGGTCCACGTGTCCCGTTTGAGCAGATTTGTCCAGTTATATTCTCTAGTTATATTTTGATAAAGTCTGCGTGTTATCTTGCAAAAATTTAGCTGAATGCTGTAATGAGAAAATCCGGTGTATGTTAACATTATTTTTATTAAATTCGCGTGCAGGTTTCTACAGTCCGCACATACCAGTAACAGCATTTGACGTAACTGGCCCCACGTGGGGTTGGTCAGCCCTAGGCCCCGCACACCCCTATGGCCACCTCTGATTAATAATAGTAGTAGTGTCACACATACAGAGCACAGTGCAATATCTAATCAACGTGCAGAACATCACAACTTTCTGATGCCACAATAATCTTCATTTTATTGAACTGAAGAACCAAATCTGCATGCCTGAAGTTCAGTTATGCTCTCCGTTCATGGAAAAATCCCTGTTAAAAACTCCAGTCTAGTTAGTGGGAGTCTGTGATGTCAATAAATAAATAATGAATCTGTGGTCGTGGATATTTAGCCAATTGATGTCAGTTCACTGCCTTTCAGCTGGCAACCCACAGACGGTGTCCTGGCTCTCAAAACCCCACAGGCACACCTTTCAGTATCGATCAGTAAAACATCTACAAGTATTAATGCAGGCCTGATTTTAGTCTTAGGGGACCACCATGGTTAATGTATTATCTGAAAACAAAAACGACCGCAAGTAAACCGATGGCATTAATGCAAAACATCACCAAAAATTCACAACAGTTAAGACCAGGGTTGGAGCTGGGCATCTTATAACTGTATGATCAACCCAACAACATGTACGTATTAAAAAAAAATCAAGCTCACTGATCAATATAAAATGGAATAAAAAATAAAAGAAGACAACTCTGTTTGTGATATAGGCGTGTAGCAGCTGTTCTCACTCTCCACTTCTTTCTTTATTCTCCTCCCTGTGCCACATTTATAAGATTTCCTTTTTATAAGCACAGCTTTGGTGAGGTTTTAGATCAACTTGACAGATTAAGAGGTGTTCTCTAAAATGCACCTAATACAAAAGGGAAATTCTTTACACGCTTATATGCATTGTGTTTGAAAATTATACCAAACATTAAAATATAGTTTGGATTTTTTACCCCAGTCTGTGTGGTGGTTGGGGTTGGGGGAGATCTTTGGGTACTTTAGAATTTCCTTCAACATCCCAAAGACATGCAGGTTAGGTTTAATGGTCAATTGTCCCAATATTGATAAGTGCAGGCCTGTGTGGTAACCATCTGTGCCATTGTCAATGATGAGATCTTATGTCTTAAGGGTCCTATTACATTTTATGCTCTTTCCATCAAATTACAATACAATTTATTTTTGTATAGCCCAAAATCACACAGGAAGTGCCGCAATGGGCTTTAACAGGCCTTGCCTCTTGACAGCCCCCCAGCCTTGACTCTCTGAGAAGACAAGGAAAAACTCCCAAAAAAACCTTGTAGGGAAAAATGGAAGAAACCTTGGGAAAGGCAGTTCAAAGAGAGACCCCTTTCCAGGTAGGTTGGGTGTGCAGTGGGTGTCAAAAGAAGGGGGTCAATACAATACAATACAATACACAGAACAGAACAAATCCTTAATACAGTATAAAAATAAAACTTTTAGAAGTACGGCACAGAATTTAACAGTAGATGATATCACATAATAAGATTTGGATATTTTTAGAGTCCTGGAGACCTCTTCCATCAAGCTGCCTCCCCCATTTGGCCTTTCCACGGCTAAAACAGTGCTGGGCCAGCCAATCCGATGAAAGGACCCCTCTTTCCCATGATTCCTGCGATCCTCCATCAGGAATGACTTTACAATAGGCAGGCAAACAACTTGGCAGGTGGGCCGTGGCACCAATTGCCACATTTGAGTACCGAGAACAGAAACAGAATAGGTGAGGGTTAGTATTCAATTATAACTATCATGTTACTTATGTTTTAATAAGTAGACAGACAAATTAGTCTGTGGGTGGGCGGTATTGTCTAATTGCTACTCTATCACTGCACCAGGAACCTCTCAGTCTCTGGGCCTTTGGATTACAGAACAGCCTATTCGGCCAATGGAGAGCAAAGAGAGCTCCCTTGTCCCCAGTGGCCAGTCAGACTCCCGCTCTCTCAGCCTTACTTCTCCTGACGCTCTCCCTGAGCAAATCTAGGTGATGGCACCATTTATCCTTGCTCCCTCTTGGCCACTCAGTCTTCCTGAGAAGTTAGTAGCGGGACTCGAGTTTGAATGTCTTAAGATTACAGAACAGCAAGTTTAGCTGATGGGGCCCAGAGAGTTCTCCTTCATCTCCAAGAGTCCGTTGGGTTTCTACCTTACAGCATCCCTCTTACACGTCCCTCTGCCATCCTTGCTCTGCTCACCTCTCCTTGCCTTACACAATTCTGCAGTGATACAACCTTTAAAGTATGAACCATAATCAGATAATGTATATTAGGGATGCTCTGATCAGGTCATTTAAGGCCAATACCGATCACCGATTTCATGTTACTTGATCAGCCGATTCCAATACCACAGAACACAGCTGTTAACTGTTCATTAATTATTAACAAACTTAAATTCTGTTGCCTTATTGTTCAGTGACCATAAAATAGAAAAATAAATAAATTTGCCCTAAAATACGTACTAATACAACTAATAAGCATACAAGCATATTTATCCATAATACATATGGGATAAAAGAAAATAAAATGCTTCTCATGATTACAAGCTGTCTTATTGTTTCATTTTGTCTGTACCTATCTGAAACAAGGCTAAGTTAAAAAAAACAAAAAATATATATTTTCTCATACAATCAGATAATTGATATTGGCAATTAAATGCTGCTCAAATGCAAATATACATGCACTTAAAGGTTTTAATCTTTTTAAATCATTAATTGCACTACAGCTGTTTGCTGTTAAAATATACATTTACTGTATCTATACAGGTGTATTTTTTCTTCAATGTATCAAGAAGACAATCACAATTCTTGAGGTGAATTATAAAATATGGATTACCATTTTAATTACTTAGTGCTTGTTTCTTACCAAAACGTATGCTGTATGAGACGTAGCAACAAATAATAAACACAGTACAAAGCTAAAAGTAAAAAAGCCTATTGCTTACTAAGCAGCAGTTTCAAATGCGTCTTTGTGTTTTCTTTTTCCAACTAAAAGTGTAAGCTGCTGCATTTTAAACAAGGTCGCTGTCCATACTCAAGCAGTGTGTTTTTTAATTTAAACAAAATAAAGGTCTGAATTCCTTAAAGTAGCTTTTCTTGCCATTTGCATAGTTGCACAGGACGACTTCTAAGATTACTTTTTTCAGTTTATTATCCAGTTTCTTTAATGTAAATATACCAATGGCCTCTTGTTCACTGATAGTACAAGCTTCCACTCGCTGCTCTTTGTTTATACTGCAGGAAGTCTGTTGCCAAAAAAGAAAAGATGGTGGGCTGGCTCAACTATCGTAATACTTTGTGTAAAGGAGCGCTACAACTACACTACCGTAAAGCTTAGAAAAGCAGGAGCTGAAAATATTGCTTTTTGTGATTGGCCTTTTAACCGATCACCAGTTGAGTGTTTTTTAGTGAAAATCGTTCAGTTTCAATCAGCCAATAGATCAGAGCATCCCTACAATATGTTTTTTATTTTTTGTTTAAGTGGTACCTACCGAAACAAACCATTACACAGACTTGTGACTTCTGTGCTGAGTCTTCCTATCCTTGAAGCTGAACTGTTTCACCCATTTGGTGTAACGATTAACTTGCCGCCACTGAGAATGTCACCTTATTCATAGTGGAAGGTAGCAATGCCAGCATCTCCCCCACTTGCTTGGCTCTCTCCAAATTACATAATCCTGGCAGAATTTGTGTTTGAGCGCTTTTGGCCCATCTAACACCATCATGTGTAGCCCTCAATGTCCTCCCACACCATGTGACCAGTAATCTCTCTCTATATATAAAATCCAACATCTGTCTGTATGTCTGTCCGCTTTTCACGAGAGAACTTACGTAACGGATTTAGATCGGGTTTTTTTCTATAATTTGCTTGAACATTCCGGTTGATTTTGCGACTTCTCTCATTGTGCTAAGTATCATAGTTTGGTTGCGGCACCGATTTATTCACGCAAATCAGAGAGACAGGCTGCGGGCCGAGGGGGAGGGGGAGGCGGGACCTCAGGAGTAGGGAGCTGGGCAGGGCCCTCCTCACTCACGCATCATCCTCCATTCCAGTCGCTCTACCTCTCGCCACATGTTGGAGTGTACCTTGCCTCAGCTTAGCTAGCAATACCTGTTTGTTCAGCAGACTTGATCATCTAGAGATTGTTAAAGAGTAAAGTTTGACGTTTTTTTGAGAGAGATCACAGCTATGTGTGTTTTAGAAGGTAGCTGCTTATTGGCACAGATATCATGGCCACGTGCTCTTCTCCCCAATCGGGGGACACTCCCTTCAGAGCTGAACACGATCAGATACACGGGCAACGTTTGACGTTGAAGCATACACCTTCTGCTTGGCCAGAGATACCTTGCCAACTTTTTACATTTTTGGCAAAGACATCACAGCTGCATTCTCGCCTCTGACAGCAAAACCAAAAACTTGTATATCAAGAGGTCCTTGGATATGAAAGCTATCAATATAAATTCTTCTCAATACAAATTATTACTTTCTTTTTAATTTTTTATTAAGTTTTAAAGTTTGTCCTGTTTCACTACTACGCGGGAAGAGCCATGGGGAACAGCTAGTCTTCTTCTATAATACGCTACCATGGCTGTTCGTTTGTCTGTCCAGGATTTTAAATCACCTTTAGCTCACAAATCGTTTGACCTATTGGCCTGAAGTTTGGTGCACATATACTTACGTGACCTCTACTGTCCACTTTTGGGGTGATGATTTTTATTACTCTTTTTATTTTTATTTTATTTTATTGTAGAATCAATTCTTGGCAGTGGGCAGCAAGGCGGCCATGCGACGCATGCGTACGGGTGCCGTTCTCATCCCTACCACCTTCACCATCACTTCCCCTACCTCTTCATATCTTAAAACATTCTTCATTCAGATTCAAGACTTAAGTGCTAGCTTAAGTGAAAAATTAAGGAAAATGTATTAAGTAATTGCAACACAAACACTGACTTAAGTCAGTTTTAACGTGAAAAGATGCAGACGAAAGAAGAGAGGAAGCGGGCCGCTAGGGTGGAGAAAAGGAAGCAGCAAGCGCATCAACCTCTGAGCAAACAAATGCTAAACGTACAAAGAAAGAGTATGAAAACTAAGAATGCTCAAGTCAAGTGTAGTCACTGCACGTTATCGTGCAGTCCGCCGTTACTTGTATTTAATAAATGTCTTCATCCTTCCAAGGTCTCCACCAAAAGGGGCATTCACAATTTTATAGTAGGAAGTCTAACATTTTGATCTTTTATGTCTGATGCCACAACACTCCTTGAAGTTCCTCAAATGGGCCATTTCTGGAACTACCAAGGTCCTTTTTCAGCATTTGAAATACAGAACTAAGGGGTTGTACCCGAGGTTTGTCCTGAATACCGAAGGATTGATCAGGCCATTGTTAATTGATGATGGATGTGCACACATTAACTGTTTTTACAGTGATCGGGGGAACAACTTCCCATAGCCCTTCCTATAGAAGGCCATCTGGCGAGCCGGGAAGACGTCTTCAGGCAGATGAATGCCTGCCTGCTATTCCAGTGTACACTTTGAACTGCCACGTGACAGCTGCACATTTTTTTTTCTCAAAAACGGAGTGTTTTAGCTTGATGACACAGCCCTCAGGACGCCTATCTTTTGACATTTTTCACCATTTGCCATCTAGGTTGCTGAGTCCCAATTTGCTTGTGACTTTATGATCTTAAAACGTCTGGCAATGATGGATGGGTAGCGATTAAAACTCTACCATTAATATGGTTCATGGGATCTTGGAACTTCTTTCATTTAGAGCTTTAATGCTCTTGAAGTTTGTAATGAGCTTCTGATGCCACCCGACTAACTTCAGAGGATGTTTTAAGGTCTGTCAGTGTGACCTTCTTCAGGTCACTTTCTATGACTGTGGCTGGTCTCCCGTGTCTTAAGGTGAGCTGGGTTTGTAATAAGTGACTTGTCTTGGTGTCCCTTTCCTGCAGTAGTTTAGAGACAGCAGCTTCTAAATCCTGGAGGTGTTAGGGTATCATCTGGGGACAAACCAATGACATCCTCAATGTAGATGACATTAAGAATTAATTAAGAAATAAAACAAATAATGTGGTGCCAGCATTTTTGAACCAAGAAGAAATGAACCCCAATCTTGACCGTGTTGTTAACAGGAGGGATTCTCCCTCTCTGAGAATCGTGAAACAGTTTGTTCTGCTCGAACCACCATCCCCGTGAGCTCTTATAGAATCTTTACTGTGATGAATTCATGCTGTTCTGTCTACTAGCTTGTTGAGCTAAACAATCTGGCTGTCCAGTGGACGACTAAAGTCTGAAATCTCGACAAACCAACACAAGTATGCTTTATGGCTATAAATATCTTGTTTCTAAAAATACGGTAACTTTCCGCTGCCAGTGTTCACAGGCTGCCCACATCACACTTGAGCAGAAACGCCGCAGCCGTTGACTTTTAAGGCGGCCATTTCCAGAGTTGTATACTGGCGGAGTTTCTGTGTGCTCTCAGTTTCTCCATTCCTAGCTGGCTGGCACCCAAGAATATTGCCTGTTGGCTCGACCCCAGGGAAAATTTTGCTCAGCTCTTTGCTCTCTTCATGGCTTTGTACCATGTGCTCACATTCTTTTAAGTGACTGTGGAACCTTGCCACTTTTGGCTTTACTCCTTGCATATTCAGACTGGCGCAAACGACTGCTTTGGTGCACAAGCCCCTCCATTGTGTGTGTGTGTGTGTGTGCTGGTGTAACTTTAAGCCTCTCCGCACATATGCCTGGTGTTTATATGTGAGTAGAGCAAAGTCATTAGTCAGTTTAATGGAGGTACTGTTCACTGTTGCTGTTGACCACATGGTTCAAGGGAATGCAGGTAGCCATCCACTTTACTAGCTGAGTGCTGACAATGCATTGAAGTGACCACCACTAGGTAGTTTTCAAACTCAAAAAGGAAAGGGTGACTCAATCCGATGAGTTGAGCAAAGAGAACAAAGGAGTCAGACAGTCAACGGTTATGTGAAACCACAAGTCCATCTTTGGGGGGGTGCTATCACAAGCATACTCCAAGTCTTTAATCTCATTTCTCCATAGTCTGCCACAAATGCCAAAACAAACTGGTATAATATTGACCAGTTACTCTTTATGGGCCTTTTGAGGCATATGATAATTATGGCCGACACCTTCAACGTCATAACAACTGCAGTTGACGTTAGACCCTAAATTTCTTTGAAGACCCACCACTCTTCTGTTGTTTGGCCTGACTCATGGGGATGTATCAAAGTTTCACCCCTTGATATGAAACATGTCTCATGGGAACACTGGAAGTGGTGATGCTTCACTGCAGAAGTCAATATCCTAGTCACCCAACAGCCTTTGCTGTGGGTTCAGTTGACCCCCTAACTAATCACAGTAGTGTCTGCTATCTCATGTAACCTCACTCTTTGATTGTCTGGTACAATTTGCTCCACCATTTTGGAAACATTTTGTGTTGTTAGTAATGCAGGCCAGCCAGACCGTGGTTCATCTGCCACCCATGTCCGCCATAGTGAATTTCTGCAGGCATCTCTTGACGGTGGTGGTGCTAGTTCACATTAACTAGGAGACTGTGAATCTATAAGCGTTTATTGTTCTCTAGCATTAGAAATTAAATGGTGGCACAATGTACTAAAAGTGTAAGCTGCTGCATTTTAAACAAGGTCGCTGTCCATACTCAAGCAGTGTGTTTGTTAATTTAAACAAAATAAAGGTCTGAATTCCTTAAAGTAGCTTTTCTTGCCATTTGCATAGTTGCACAGGACGACTTCTAAGTTTGTGCTGTACAGAATCCATGATGACTTGATTCTCAAGTGAGGAATATACACTTTACCCACAACTGTAGAAACTTGTAATTTACATGTTTAAATACGCAGGAGCTAATCTTTAGGACCCTGTTTAGGTTCCAACATTTTGAGCACCCTTCTTATGGAATCAGTGAGTTGGAGCTTATCCTGGCAGAAAGCAACGTGGGCAAGGTGCCAGTCCATCTTAGGGTCTCTCTCTGTTGCCAGGCTGGTTTTAGGCAAAATAGCCTAGTAAGGTCATCGTTGAGATGTGGGAGGAAACCGACAAAGATAGCTACCAGCCAGTAGGGCATGCCATGGTGCCAGGCAGCTGTCCATTCACACAAATAGTTCACATTGATATATCACATTTACAAAGAAAGGATATTAAAACTGCAAGACATGAAGCCCCACCTTGGAGTCTGGCAGCTGCTAGATCTCATCTGCTGGACAGTCAAGCATTACGCCCGCCTTGTGTCTTACATAACACGATAAAAGGTAAGGTGCAGTGTATGGCATATCTGTATAAATGAAACACTTGCCGCTGATCCGAATCTTAAAGTAATGTGCTAACTCCTTTCATAATTTTAAACACTTCGATCAAGTCACCTCTTAATCTCCGTTTGCTTAAACTGAAAACGATTCGACTCCTTCATTCTGTCCTCATACCTCCCAGTCCCAGAATCAGCCCAGTCGTTCTCCTCTGTTTTTTTGTTTTTTTTGCAATATGGAGACCAAATCAGACTCCATACTCTATGTGAGGGCTCACTAATAACGTTATATAAATGAAACGTAACCTCCCTTGACACATCGTGCTATATAACCTGACATCCTATTACCATTCTTGTCTGCTTCAGTCTCGGTATTTTTACACATGCTTTAATAACCCAGTTATTCACAGAAACCTGGTTTCTAAAATGCCATGGAAAACCGTTAATTCTGGTTAGAGAAACCAGGGTAATTCACATAGATTTCTCGCAACTACCCCGGTTATTTGGCCGTGTAAACCCTTTACTGGATTGCAGGGAAGGATTTTGTGGTCTGCGCATTTCTATTGCACTCTGACAGCCTGTTCTTGTGTTACCTTCACACACTCTTCTAGCAGCCAAGAGTAGAAAACTGTGGAAGCAGCTACACTGATACATTTGCTAAGGGCAAATTCTCAGATAACCACATTATTCCTCCTCCTGGTTGACATAATCGGCCTCGGTATACCAGAAATGGCTACATTGATGATGATGAGCTGAACGTACAGTGCTAAGCTCCACACCACAATCTCAGAAGCAGTAGGGTAACACGTTTAAAGCAATGATTACTTTTTAAAGTAATGAGTAACCCAATGCAATACTTATTTACTGAAGTAAAAGTACCCGCATTGTGGTTATTATTCCAGCAGCACTGTATGACAAAAAGCACACGTACTGATGCGCCGCTTCATTGATGAGCTCAACCACACAGACAAAAAGAGAAGAGTGTGCTGCCTGCAGTCCGGTAACAAAAACATATTAATGAATTGTCATTTAAGTTTTCATCCTTCTGTTTGCTATAGATATGCTGAAACAGTGTGATCAGGTGGCGCAGCAGGCAGACTTCATGCCATGAATCACTGTGGCCCAGGTCGAGGAATTCAAAGGAGATGGATATTATATATTTCACAGGCCTAAAACGTATTTATAAAACACAAGGAAATGAACACAGGATTCAAGCTTGTTTTCTCATCCATGGCAGCCAATGATGACATTTAACTTTTTTTTTGTGCAGTTTAATAACGTCCAGTGGTTTTACCAAAGGACAACTCCAGCAGCATACTTGCACGTGTAAATGGAGGTTTATAAGAAACCTGTTTCTGCCTTACCCCAGTTATTCACCTTATCCCAATTGTGTGTGTGGCAAGTTAATGCACTGAGTGATGAGTCCGCTACAACTCCTAGATCATTCTTATCAAGTATATTTTCAATTTTCAGAACCTCCAAACCTCATGAATAGGGAAGTTGCGGATACTCATCCCATCTTGGAGTCAGGCGGCACGTGTAAACAATAAGGACGAATGTCTGCCATCCCACGCCACGTCTCATACTACTTTACTGGCTGCGGCCTCCTCACTCTCTCCCTTCCAACCCAGCTATGGGTCATTTCCACCTAATACGGCAACATGGATGCCGACTCCCAATGTGATACGTGTGCTCTTAACATCCAGCAGGCTAGGTTTCTTCACTTGTCCTATGTGATTTAAAAAACTGAGCAGTGCATACAAGGTAAGGGACATTGAAAATGGGAAGGAGGGCACAGGAGCTGGTCACTCCCAGGGAAAATTGGGCTGAAAGCAGACCACCAGGAGTACCCGCTGCGCAGCAATCTTGTCTAATAAAGCTTGCAGCTTTTTTGGTCTCCTTTGGTTATTAAATTATGTGATGTTATTTATATACATATATATATAGTGTGTGTGTGTGTGTGTGTATGTATTGTGGGAACCAGGGGTGCACCAGCTGCCCCGACCCCAACACAGCAGGCAGAGACTAAAGTTTATTTATTCTTCCTCGTGGGAACCGCTCTCCCTCGTTTCCACCGTTACAGCACAGTTCCATGCACACAGTATTTCATCTTCCTCATTCCACCTCCACTGGCAAGCTTCGCCCTCTTCCTCCCAACTCTGGCTCTTTGAATGGAGTGAGGCGGCTCCTTTTAAGCAGGTCATGGGAGCGCTCCAGGTGGCTCATCAGCCGTAACTGGAATCACTCCCAGGTGTGGTGGGAGTCCATTGTAGGGCTCTGTAGCTCCCCCTGGTGGGACCCCTGGAACCCCACAGAGCTGTATCAAACTCCAGCTCCCAGCATGCCCTACGGGAATTCATGGTGCCACAGCCGCCCAGGAGGGCTGCCCTCTAGTGTCCCCTGGATAAGTAGTGCCCCATGGCTACTGTCTTCCCAGGTCCTTCCATCCAGCTGAGGTCCCAGCCGGGTAATGGCCGTGGCCGCCCGTCACAATATATATTACATATGTATAAAAATGCTAATGTCTGTTTGCCACGCGATTACTTGTTAGCTAAAAGGGCTAGGACTTTGATCTTGGTCTTAATTGAAAGCTTATGTCCTCATGTTTTGGAAGTTCATAACATTTTAAATAGCAGTCACATGGTGGGCACTTTCCTGGTGTGCCGAAAAGTTTATTGTACCGCCAAAAATAGAGGCATGCATGTTCAGAATTGATAATAGAGTTCATTTTCTTACATTTGCAAACAACTGGTGGAGAGTTTCCTGCTGTTTATATGTGGCATTTTATTTTAGGATTGTAGGTCTGTGTGTTTCACAAGTGATGCATAAAACTTTTTAATCCGCTTCCTTAGGCACAAAGGGGCATAAAGCTAATTTAGAGTTACCATCCAGCCTAACAAGCACACCTTTGAGGACATGCAAACTCCATGTAGCAAGCGAATGGGCATTCGAACACAAGCACTGGCGTCATGAAGCAGCAGTGCTAACCACTGGCCTACAATGCCGGTGTGATGTCATGGTCCACCTATATTTTGCCAAAACCTTACAATTCACCCGAGTCTGCACACAGACGTACACTAATTTATGATTTATGCAATCTGCTATTTGTAAAGTTGACTGGACCCTTGCTGTGCCCACCAACACTGTGCAATGATCATTTATTTCTTTGAATGCCAATATGCTAGAAAAGCTATTCTTCGGATTGGATATGGCGCCTTTGACACCATCACAATGAACTTTACAGATATTGAGCCGAGTAACCACATGTGCCAATATGCAGGCATCCCCTTTGAAATGATTCGGATTGGATGGGTGGGTTTAGCTAAATCACTTCAGTTTCAGTTCAAATGAAAATGTCACCCAAGGCCAATCTGCATTGTAGAAATGCGATGTTTTTATGGTGGCAAGTTGGCGCAGCCCTGGGTTTCAAACAGCAGCCCAGTCATTGCATGTTCTTCTTGTGCTTCTGTAGGATTTTCTGTGACTCCTCCATTGAGTGGTCAATTAATTGGTGACTCTGGGTAGACCCCCTTTGTGCAGGGTAGTTACTGCCTGGGTAGTTCCAACTGGGTTAGTGGGTTCAATGCAGATGGGTGTATATCTGCACAACAAGCAAATGTCTAAAACACTGGGTGAGCAGTCCCAAAGCTCTCATGCCAGATTTTAGAATGTGCATCTCCAGAACTCACTCACACCCACCCTTAAAGCAGCCCTAAATCAAGGGGGCAGCCTGTCTGCTAGTTAATCCCCCTGAGCACCGAGCTAAGTGAGTGGCAGCTTTCTCTTCCCTCTCCATATGCAACGATGTGAAGCCCACCCTTGTCAGTTCACCAACTCCAACACAGCCCCCAAGTAAGTACCCCGCTGTCCATGCTGCTCCTGCTCGTGAAGTAGCTGACTAGGTGAGTATCCTTGATGCACCTCACTGGGTGGTACATGAACCCCCCTATAGTGAGGCAATGCCTGCCCACACTGATGTGCTGCCCCCTGACTTCTCGCTGCACTCTTTTCTTTTTCCTTCTTTCACAGGCCAGCTTGGCTGAGTGGCTGTCAATGATTGGCCTCGGCCAGTACTACCAAGTGCTGGTGCACAATGGCTATGAGAACATCGACTTCATTACGGATATCACCTGGGAGGACCTGCAGGAGATTGGCATCACAAAACTTGGTAAGACCAGCCGCTCTGCCACCACAACAGATAGGAGCTGGTGATCTGTGATGTTGGCGTCTTCCTGAGACCATCTGGATGCTAACCCCCTTTTGCTGTTCTTTCTCAAGGTCACCAAAAGAAGCTGATGCTAGCAGTGAAGAAGCTGGCCGAGATCCAGAAGGCCACTGATCACGGCCGTGATTCCTTCAGGAAGAAGGCCCCTCAGTCACTGGAAGTGGTAGCTATTGAGTCTCCACAACAGGAGACCGCAGAATGCCTCTCGCCCAAGATGACAACCTTTCAGGACAGTGAGCTAAGCAATGAACTTCAGGCTGCCATGACTAGAGCAGCAGACTCCCTGGATGGTACTGAGGCAAAGCAGCCCAGCAACCATGTGGCACTCCGCACTGCCCGCGGCTCACACAAGAACAGCCTGAACAGCAAAGCAAAGGCAGCCAGCCTCTCTCTAGACGGGCCCAGTGAGGCTCCTAAGGGGGCCGACGATGGAGGTTTGGCCCAGAGGAGGGAGGTGAGGCCAGTGAGACAGGCCAGTCAAGGCCAAGGCATTCAAAGGGCAAGTGTTCCCCCAGTCCTAGGCAAGCCACGCCAGTCCTTCCATGCCACGGGAGCTGCCTTCACTCCACCCCAGACACCTACCAAGCCTCGGCCATCCTCTCCACAGACTATGGGAGCTGCCCAGATGACCGCTAAGGTGAAGCCCACTCCCCAGCTGCTTGGCCAGACAGAACGACCCATGTCACCCAAATCCCTCCCACAGTCCCCCACACACAGGGGCTTCGCCTATGTCATGCCACAGCCGGTGGAGGGGCCTGAGGACTCTGTGAGCCACAGCGTAGCACCCGCACCAGCCGTCTCGGCAGCCACAGCCCCCATGTCAGTGCCCATGCTCTGTTTGCCTCCTCAGGGTGACGATTCTGATGAGGACCAGAGTCGGCCTAAGAAGCGAGCGCACAGCCTGAACCGCTATGCCATGTCCGACAGCGAACAGGACCGAGATGAGCTGATGGTTCCCGATGCTGGACCCTATGCCACCGTACAGAGAAGAGTGGGACGCAGTCACTCTGTGCGTGGCCAGTCAGGGGACAAGAACGTCAATCGCAGCCAGTCCTTTGCTCTCCGGCCCAAAAAGAAAGGCCCCCCACCTCCGCCACCCAAGAGGTCCAGCTCTGCCATCTCTAGCACAAACATGGAGGAGGATTTCACTAAGGAAGGTGGTGGCAATGAGCTAGAGGTGGGCTACCGTGAACAGAGGCGAGCTAGCGATTTCGGCGGGACGGTGGACACTGGCAGCGCGGGCAGTGTGAAAAGCATCGCTGCCATGTTGGAAATGTCCTCCATTGGAGGAGGGGCCAAAGCTCTGGCCATGCAGAAGTCACTGGGTGTCGGAGGCAGACACTTCCTACAGGTACAATGCTTGAGGCTGCTAGATAAGGTCGGCTCGTCCGGGCTGTGCCCACCAGGGTGTGCAGATGGACCTCCTGAAGAGTTCAAGCTGGGCTCGTTTTTAAATTCATCCGTCTATTTGCTTAATATACTTTACTCAACTGGGGAGCATGAAGGACCAGGGCCTATCTCAGCATGCTAGACCCCCAAGGCAGGAACTGGTCACTGGTGGGATGCTGATTCATCACAGTGGGCTAACAGAGAGAGACCAGTTAACCTAACCCAGCATATGGGAGGAAGTCCACACAGTGACCCAGCTGGGAATTGAACCCAGATCTTAGCAACTATGAGGCAGCCATGAACGGCCCAAGGACAGGTGTATTTTAATGTAATGCCATTCCTGCAATGGTGGTACAAAATATTACACTGCTTCCTCACAGACACTGTAGTCCTGGGTTCAAATCTTAAGATGTTCTCACTGTGTCTGCACAGATTTAAACCAATTAGCAATTATACATAAGCACCCCCCACAGAAACAGTTCCTGCCTTCCACCCAACGCTTCCAGGATGAGCTCTGCATCCCCCAGCCACCAAGCCCTGAGTAGCAATAGGTTTCTGATTGCTATCTTCATTTGTGTGGAGTTGGCATACTCGTCCCATGTTTGTATTGATCAGCATTGATAACGTGCGACAGACTTGACTCTCGTTCACAGTTGGTTCTTGCCTTTTCTGCCCAGTGATGCTAGGATGAACTGAATCCCCCAAGTGCCTGAACTGGGTTTGAGAACATTAACTTTGCATTACAAAAGAGACACAATTTATCAATCTTAAGAGTATGAAACATAAAGAGTGAAATCCAGCCACGTCTCTGCTGTCCCATAGCACAGGCACATGCTTTTCAAGGTAAGAGCACTAGCAGGTGACTCCCCTCCTTGGCCACTAGGGGGCTACTAACCTTCAGCCATTACTGTTAAACGTGCTTTCTCAAAATCCTTTGACTGAGCCTATCCTGTTAACATTGGGCATGAGGCAAGAACCAACACTGGATGGGATGGCAGTTCATCTGGAGAAACACTCGAGCCCAACCCAACTCTCTCATTCTGGGACAATTTTGAATTACCAAGCAACTTAACGCGCCCGTCTTTGGGTTGTGGGAAGAAAAGTGCAGTACCTGGGGAGTAAAAGCAAACTCCATACAGATGAGGATGAGCCCCAGGTTCAAATCCAGGCACCTGGGGGTGGGGGCTACCAGTCTTCTAGTATGTCTGTGTGATCCATGATGATCACCCCTAATTCTGTCAGCCTCTTCATAATGCTGGCCATCTATGTGTCACCTGTCACCCACATACTGTCTGAACTAGCAGCTGCTGTCATCCACGCTTCCACTGCACGATGCCCGTTATGAACCATGCATGCTCAGAGCCTTGTAAAGCCCCTCTTAAGTAATGTTTGCAAGCATCTTGGCACTTTCTTGTTAGTTCTTTATGCCTCCATTCTGTCTAAGCTTGTGCATGCACTCTTGCTAGGACCACTCATCTACACCACTACTGACCAACATGGCAGGGTGCCCGTATACCGTTTGTGACTTCAGTGTCCACCTCACTTCACCCTGGCACGCTGCCACATTCTGCCTTGCTAGTTACAATACATGTAGATCAAAGCTTCGCATGAAAAGCACTTTATGCCATCCCTGCTATTCCATATCACTTGAGCGGTCAGTTGAGCCCAATCCTTTGGTAGCTCAAAAATGAGTTATTTTGTCTTGGCTAAGAAAAGTTCTATATAAACTCAGAGATGGTCATTTTCTTTATCTGCAGGTGAGCCCAGATCATGCCAGGGTGGCCACAGTGCTGGCCAATGTGAAGCACAGAGATGCCATTGGGTTGGATGGAGAGGTGGTGAACCGGCGGAGGACAATCAGCGGGCCAGTGACCGGACTGATCGCGGCAGCGAGGCGTGATCGAGCAGACAGTGTACGGTCAGTAAAGGAGCCAGAGTCTCCAAAGGACACTTTGCAAGTAGATGGTCAGGTGACACCTCGCATTAGCTCTTCTGAGAACATCCCATTTGCTGAAGATGGCAACCTTACCATTAAGCAGCGGCCCAAGCAGGGGTTACCAGGGAAGCCAGGAGTAGGGGAGGTCTTTCCTGAGGAGCTGAGTGAAATGAAGCAGGAGGACATCTCCCGAGTGGACGCCACGGCCACCCTGAAGAGAAGGGTGCGATCCAAGCACCATCCCGAGGGGGTAAAATTCCAGCTGACAGAGTCCAGTACCGTGAAACGAAGACCTAAAACGAAGGAGAAGGAGCCAGGCCTGTCAGTGCAGGAGCTTAGTCTGTACCAGAATGGGACTGGCATCCTCAAGAGGAGACCAGTGTCTGACATGAGTGGCATGGACATCTCTGCTGCCCACGGTGAAGACACCCTGAACTCCTTTAGAGACAGTGCCGAGTTTGTACTAGCAACTTCCGATGGTGAGCACAGGAAACCCATGAAACCTCCAGTCTCTCCAAAGCCAGTCCTGAGCCAGCAAGGTATGGCTAAGAAGCCTGTGCCAACAACCCTTACTTCAAAGAAGGTGCCACCCTCCGGTGCAGGCATTCCAGGTGAGTCCTTACTTTCTGAGTCAAGTACAGCATTTTACTCTTGTGTGCTTCATTTTGAGCTGGTGGGTCAGTGAGTCCCGCAAGGTCACTCTCACTGGAAGCTACTCGCTGAGTTTGGCCTCTTGGCTCAATTAACCTTTTGGTCAGACCTTCTGTAGATTCTCCCCAAGTCCACTGGTTTGGGCATGTGATGTTAGTGGTCGAAATAGGGTTGTCCTGGACCCACCCGTTCAGATGCTTTTCCTGATCTATTCCATGTTTTTCTTCTCTTGTGAACAGAAATAAAGCGAATCCCCCCTCCTGTGTCTCCAAAGCCACCACCTCCACCGATTGCTCCCAAGCCCCCAAAAGTGCATCCTATCCTTCAATCCATCAGTGCGGGACCCACACCGACCCCCTCACCGGCAAAGCAGTCCGGCCCTGGCAAGGCTTCCAGTACACCGCCCTCACTGTGCTCCAGTCCTGCCAAACCCCAGGGACCCATAGGCCAGGGTCCATCTTCTCCACCAGTGCAGACCGCGCAGCTGTCCCCACAACCACAAGGGGTTCCAGTGAAACCTCCCCGGTCGGCCATTGCCGGGACATCCACAGACAGTGCCAGTCCAGATCTTGCTCAGCAGAAACTGGAAGAAACCAGTGCCTCACTGGCAGCTGCGTTGCAGGCTGTGGAGGAGAAAATCCGACAAGAGGATGGAATCAAAGCAGAGTGAGTAGGATCAGCTGAGTGGGTTGAATGGTGGCGAGAGTGGGATTGTGGGAGTCATGGCTGCTTTGGTAGTGTGAATGAGCAAAGATGGGGTGTACCTACGGGCACACAGAATGGGGGGTCGGTTACAAGAAGTGGTGCATCTCTGACATCTTTCATCTCCTACTTTTTTCAGTTCCTATGCTGAATCTAAAAGCACAGTCAGTATTTTGGATGACATTGGCAGCATGTTCGATGACCTTGCTGACCAGCTGGATGCCATGCTGGAATGAATGCATAGAAGCTCCAGTTAAGCAAACCTCAGGACTTGCGTGGGCACCAGGGCACAATCACCCCGTCTCCACACCCCACCAATCCGAAGACGGATTTACCTCACGTGAGACGTGGCAGCCGCTTCTGAGGGTCCCTGAGGGGCTGGAAGGTCAAGACGCTTCTCTGCGTGTGGAACGTTGTATAAAGAAATAATCGTGAACATTGTGAGCATGAAGACTGGATGCTTGTTCTGATGAGACTCTTGTGGTCATTGTCCACTCCGGCGGGGCCTCTTCGTGTGCATGTGTAAAGAGGAGCTAGCTGGCCGGCTCTGGTGAGGTTTACCCTGGAGAGGCCAGAGAACTTTCTGCCAGGAAGGTCCAATTCCCAGGCACACATCCACTTGGCTTAGCCACTGTTGGCATTTAGACAGGCCGGCTGGTGGCTAAGGGCAGAGTAAAGTCCATGCTGAGGGCCAGGGCCAAACTCATCAGCGTCCTTCCATGCAGACAAACCCTTGCCACTCTAAAGCAGCCTTACCAGAGTGTCCAGCAATTATCTCCTCCACTTGTAGCTGATAGTTCACGAACTAAAAGCACAAATCCCGGTCAGGTATTCCAGATGCAGGACCCCCTGCACAAGTTACCAGTTTACTGCTTTCCACCTTCTTCATTCCTGGGGGTCCTGGTCTCTCTGATCAAAAATTGATGCCACTACCAATTACCCCCCCCCCCCCCCCAAAAAAAAATCTGCAGCAACACATCATGTCAACATGCATGCACCCTGTGCAAGTGGCTGTGCCCACCAGGATCCACAGTACCTGACATATCAAATGGACCACCTAAGCAAATCCGTAACTCCCAGGATAAGTCAACAAGGGCTGAGATGTGAGTGCAGCAAGAGAGGGAAACACACACACACATACACACGGCACAAACACATTTTCTTTCAGACTTGTGTGCAACTGTTTGTTGCTGACCCTTTGTTTATTGGCACTTGTAGCGCCTTTCCCTTCCCCCTTGACGTGCCTTGCTTTCACGTCCCTCTGCTGAGTGCATGTGTGTACAGGTGGGTTGCTTGTGACCCTTCTTTATCCCCCACCCCCAATACTCCTTACTGCCCAGTGTGGTCTCATATGAGCTGCAGAGGCCCTGCTCATCAGGCCCTTTCCTCATCCCCGCCAATCCCTCCATTCTGTACTTCATATGTAAACTAACTGGATGTTTTGTGGTGCCGTAAGAGAGTTTCGTCCAAGTTCTTTTTTTCTTTCTTTTTTTTGGAAAGAGAAAAACTGAAATAAAATACTGCAGCTATATGAAATGACATTCTTCTTTGTCTTGAATTCTTTGAAATTTGTGCGTTTTCTGACCAAAATGGGACCAACTGGAGCGAGTTTACAAATGAAAGTGGCGAGCGAATGAGATGGTAGACGCCTTCTAGTCTAGTTTTGGGGTCTTTAAAAACACCTCGTCTTCTGTTTTGTGTTCATAAGAATTACTTAAGAATGCTTTAAAATCACTTCAGTTTTTTTTGCTTTTGGCCGGTGCCTCCTGACTCACCCACAGAAGAAAACCCCCCACCTATGATACACCGTTCGACTTGTCTTTATGTCTAGTTATGCAAAATGGCAAGCTTTTTGGAGTTCCCCTTATTTTTGGTCCAGAAGACCCATCTTCAGCAAGAATTATCAGAAGGACTTGAATTTTTGCATACCACCTCATCCAACTCCAGGAGAATGGAAAATGAGGGGGCAAAGTTACTCCGTCCCACAAAAGTTTGACAAAACGGGAGGTGGATAACAGACCTGTGGAGTGCCATTTTATGCTATTTTGTGGTTACTGATCACAAATACGATACTATTTTTGCTATTTGATTCACTCTCAGAATTTTAAAAAGGACAAATTTCAAATATAAACATGTGGAGTATCATTTTAGGCTCTTTCAAGGTCAGTGATTTCAAATACAAAGTTGATTTTGTTCTTTTCGTAGGGATCCAGACCTCTATCAGTGGGTGAAAAATGACACATTTCTAGTACAACTGAGAATATTTAGGCTTTAAACATTTAAATTGAAGTACATAGTTTAGTATTTCAAATATCTGACGCAAAAGATCCATCGCATGAAGTAAATCATTACATTTATACGACTTTTTCATCTTAATAGACATATAAAGGGAGTAATATTAACCCTATGTGAATTAAAATGTCACTCCTACTTCTTTTCAAATTTTTAGAGTAATGAAGGGATCTGGTTCCTTATTAAGATATTTTGCTGGCATGGTGACACAGTGGTTAGTTTAAGTCCTAGGCACTGCCCATGTGGTAGCCCAATCTCCTCATGTCTCTCCTATAGCCTTGGTGGGTTTTTCACCCACATCCCAAAGATATGAAGGTTAGGTTATCAGCTCTGAATCGTTGTGTGTGAGCTGGCACTTGATTTAGTGTTAGTTCCTACCTTGTGCCCAGTGCTGTCAGGAAAGGCACTAGAGTTCCACAACCCTGAATTCAATTAAGTCAAATTAGCCCTTTCTAAACATTTTAAAAGTTTATATTAACAGCTGTGTGCAAAATACATGTCTTTAAAGCTGTCATCTGACATACTGGCTAAAGCCTGACAGGACAACAGAAACGTGGAGTACAGCTAGTCAGTTAAAACTGCATTGTGAGTCCTGTCAAATATGATGCTGTGCCAAGTCAGCATTGCATTAAATCTTCACCTTGAAATGCAGAGAGCCATCCCCACTCAGTAAGAAACGTAATGTCATTTAATGGTAAAGGAAACATGATGCAAAGTGTGAAGATGCCTCATCCTGAAAATCGTACCGAACCAATCAGGAGGACAACCTTGGGCCCAGCTAAATGTGGGCTTTAACTATTAAAATAGCAGATCATAGTGGTCACGATTTAAAGCTCATTCTGCCATGACGAGAACCCCCCCCCCCACCCCCCCATTTCCACACCCATCCCTAACAAAATGTGGCACAGACCCCTCAGGGTCAATATTGAGGCAAAAGACCTCACAGAACAGCAGCACCCCTGACGCATGACCCAGCAACCAAATCCAAGGCTGGCGTCACTGTGCCACAGGCTTTCACATAATGCTAGCTAATGGCACTTTCTTTCAGTCTCAAATGAAGGTCCAAAAGGCTGGTGTACGCAGCCAGCTATACTGCATCAGGTCTTGACTTTCTGGCCCTTTTTTGTTCTTTTTCTGCACTTTTCCTGAATTTCATGTGTTCATAATTAATACTAACCGCTTGGCTCCATTTTGCTTTCCAGTCTTTTGAAGGTGTCCGGAGCAGCATAGAAAACATTTGTAGAAGGAACCGCCTTACTCCCAAACCATTTTTGTCCTTTCCTCTGAGCAGCGGCAGAGCCAAAACAGTTTTCAAAGTCCTGATAGAGGCACCTGTTTAAATGGCTGGGCAAACCAAATTCAGTATAGTTTAGTGTGAAGAAACTGCGGTATTGTGACAACTACCCATTCACCCGGCTGGTGGGTTTAAGATTTCCACTGGCCAAATCAGCAGGTCCAAACCTACAATGGAAGGAAATCCAAACTGAGCATGACCCAAGCCCAGAAAAAAAACCAAAAAAAAACACAACAACGACAACAACAAAACACCAAGGTGTCGAGAAGGAATGCTAACCTTAACAGTACTGTCGACGGCCCCAGAGAAAAGTCGTCCCCTAGATACTGCAAGGGCTGTCACACTGCCCTGATGGCGTAGCAGGGTTTGTGTACAAATCATGTTATCCATGCTCCACACCTACAATCAAAACAACAGAACAGAGTCAGTCATTGTAAATAATAAAATATTAGATTACAATCTGGAAAAGGTCTAGGCAGTGGACGTGAGTAAATTAGGTGAATGACCCTTCCTCCCAAGGGCAAGATTGCGAGTACATTCTGCCTCACGCTGCTGTACACATTTTGAAGCAGCATTTAAATCAGTGTGTAGTATGATCCACTGATTGGCATTTCTTCAGTTGCCCCATTATAAAACACAATAATCTCTTCTTCCTATCCTCTGACAAGACACAAGAAAATGCCCTACAACTCCTAAAGAGAAAGTCCAAAATTAATGTAAATAACATGTAGTATAATAATATGTAGGAAGTAAAAGTATTTGATATAATTGAACAATGAAGGGTCTAAACCTTGAATGTACAAATTAGATCATAGATGGTTTTAAAATTATGAAGGCACTTAGCACAGTTGCTAAATTTAGAATTAACTTTTCAGTTTGGACAGAGGTGAAAGCTGTCTGAGGACCTTCAATCTTCAATTTGGTGTGCTGCAACAGTCACATACATAGGGGCTGATGAATTATCTGTTCACATCAAATATTGTTTTTTTGCTCCTCTCTTTCTGCTTATGTTCTGACTATTGCTAGAGGCCCCATTCCAGAGTTAAAAGAGAAAAACACATAATTGACCCTGCTTGGTTTGCAGCGGGATCACACACACACACACACACAAATGTACTGCCCCCTGTCCAATACGAAGACTTGCTCACTAAACACCCACCCATGAGTTCTCGGAGGTACAGACAATTTAGCCTTGAGGTTGTTGAGCAGATGAAGCAACGTAATATGGGCAAATAAGCCTTCTGCTCTTTTTATTCCCATCTGCAGAATAAGCTTCCAGGAACATCAGGGTTTCTACAACACTGACTGATGTTAAGACAATTTAAAGACTCATATTTATCACTGTGTATTTTAATAGATTGAGTGGTGTTTTTGAAAAATCTGTTTTTACTGTTTTATCAAATTTCTATACTATGTTCTTTTTATTATTATGAACCATCTTGAGATGACTCTGCTTTTCACATATGCTATAAAAACAATTACATATACATACATTCAGTGTGTGTGTGTGTGTGTGTATAGTGTATATCAAATCCATCTCCCATTTGTGGTCTGTGGGGAGTTTCATTTTCTTCCTATAGCCAAATGGGTTTTCCTTCAGGTACTTCAGCTTTCCTTCCACACCCCCAACAGAATGCTAGTTAGATTAAATGGCAGGTCTTAACTGGCCCTAGTATGAGCAAGTATGGGTGTGTGAATGTAATGTGCCCTGTGATGGACTGATGTCTTGTCCAGGGTTGTTTCCCCATCTTGTGCCTGATGCTATCAAGATAGGGCTCCAGCCCCCTGAAACCCTGAATTGGATTAAATGGGTTTAAGGAATGTATGCGTCTCACGTCCATATTTTATATAAAATACATACACACTGTACATAAACATACACACATATACATACATACTGTACATAAACATACATCACACAAAAGGGTGATCAAAAATTTTTGTTCTCTATTTCGCCTTATACAATTTCTTGTATTAGGAATTTGTTAGTTTTCGCATGCCCCTTGGGGTCAGAGCACAGGGTCAGCCATTGTACAGCGTCCCTGGAGCAATTACAGGTTAAGGATCTTTCTCATTGGCCCAGCAGAGTAGAATCTCTTTTGGCAGCGACAGGGATTCGAACCAGCAACCTTCTGGATACCAGCACAGATCTTTAACCTCAGAGCCACCACTCCGCCCCAAATATTTAAATCTAAAGCTGAAAAGGTCATTCTAAGGTGCTGATTTTGTAAGTATTTATAAGTATTGTAAGTATTTTCTGTAATTCATATTTTTTAGCACACAGGTTTCGTTTGTGGTTTATAGTGTATATGTTTCTCACTTCACAACTAAGTCAACATGGATGCTGAAACCACAAAATGAAGTATTGTAGAATCACTGACTATGACAAATGACGGTGTTTGGTTCTGGTTAACAGTAATTAGCCTAAAATGAATCTCTGAAGGAGTGTTGTTTTCTAGTACTGGTAGTTCAATGATAGCACAGTACTTTAATTTTGACCGTTGCATTTTAAGGATGAAAAGTATAGGAAAATTTATTTTAAAAAAGCACTGCTATCAAACCTAAAGACAGATGCCATTTTGCATGGCTCCAATTTCCATTTTTGAGAAATATAAAGTGTAAGGAGGCCCCTCTCCCAAATGGAAGCTAATCTGGCAGTAGATTAAAAAATCTCTTCAAAATAATGAGCAATGACTTCTCCCCGATGACACAGAGGTAGAGCTGGAGGTGGAGTACAAACTAGTTTTGTCATAATATTCTGCAAATAGAGTATCGACACATTTTGATATTTCTCAGTTTGTTTGCTCCATTTTTGTGTTGCCAAAAAAATGTATTGCTTCCATTGTCCATTAAAAGAATAAGGATAAGTTCAGCATTTTTCAAGTAGAAATTCATTTTTACAGCTATGGTATACACTAAAGTGACATACGAAAATCTTTGGGTGTGTGCATTATTGAACCATGTATATCTCATGAAGTAGATGTATTCAGTACATTTTTAAGGCTTTTGTTTTCACATTTTGAATAGTGCCCCACAGACCTTATTTTACAATAAAAGTTTTACTTAAGAACACAATTTCCCATTGCAAATTACTGTATACAATTAATACAAAAAAAAAAAAAAACAATTTCACCTTTGAAAAATACAGATCTTGTCCTTTAAATGCCACTCTCAGAATGTGAACGATTCTTTTTATTGGTGCAAGAGGAGAGGTAGTGACTGGTAATGTTATAGTGGTTGCAGCTTTCCCAGTTTGAAGACCTTGACTTTGCTGGCAACCTAGCTGCCCTTTCCTCAAAATTACACCATTTGTAGGAGAAGACTTACAGACTGAACACCTTTGCCAAGCAAATATGCCTCAACATCACTGCCTCTAAAACACAAGTGATGTGCATAAATGCCAATCCTAGTGCACCTAATACAGTAAATAATACTCCACTCAAATATGTTTAGGAGTTTACATTATCTTCGCAGTCTTGTTAGTAAGCATAGTGCAGCACAAATGGACAACAGAGCAAGACCTGAGAAAGCATGCAGTGCTTTAGCAAGACTTCAGCTCATCTGGAAGTCCAGACAGTACAGCCTGAAAAAAAAAAGTCAGACTCTATAACAACAATGTCAAGCCTGTTCTTTTGTATGGCTCTGAATGCTGGCGTGTTGTAAAGGGAGACTTGAATAAGATCAATGCCTTCCACGGTGGATGTCTCCAGATTATTTGTCTTATCTTCTGGCCCATGAAGATCTTTAATGCCCTTTACTAGAAAACTAAGAGCCAGAGTGTTGTACTGGAAATCAAGCACTGAAACACTTAGGATGGCTTGACCACATCCTCAGAATGGACCAGAACAGTATACCTATGGTTGCTCTGAGATGGGCATTACCTGGGAAGTGCAAACAAGGCTGACCGAAAACAACCTGGCGGCAAACTATGGTAAATGAGATGAAGGAGACAGACCTAACATGGTGTGAAGCAGAACATGTAGCTCAAGATCGGACTAGATAAAGGCAAACCGTAAATGCCTTATGTGCCTTTCGGCATGAAGAGGATTAATAATAAAAATAGGATATTACAGCACAAAATGCTCCATATGTGTGTTTAAGTTAAGTATTTGGGTTCAATCTGTTTTTATATAAGGAAAAAAAGAGTTTGCTATGAAACATTTAACTTGTAAAGATTATCACATAAACATTAGATACTAAACACTGCAATGACAAGGGCTCATCTCATCAAGTTATCTCCCACAACTATGTTTAGTTGATATACTAATGTATGTATCAGAGTATTCTCAGTCTGACTGTGATGATTGTTGAGATTCTTAAATCATTTTTAAATGTGGAACTAGAACTCAAATGGGATTATGTATTTCCTCATGGGTTTTTCTTAAGTGTAACAGATTAACACATTGTATCCCATAGGAATATGATTTCAACTCATACTTGTATCAAATACCGAAGGGAATAATACATTGCAATGTATTATAAAATCAATATGGAACCAAAAAAAAAAAAAAAATCTGAGTATTATCACAATCTGACCTAGGCATCATGATTATTTTTTTCTTTGAAGCAAATTCCGCCCTCCCCCCTCCCCCAACTCAGGGGGCACACATATAACCTAAAATGATTTAGCAAATAATATGCAAATAGCAGAAATACTTACACGGAGAGAACGATCATAAGATGCACTGAACACTTTGGTTTGATCAGGTGTAGAGATGACTGCCAAGGCATACACGGTACCCACATGACCAGTCAATGTTCGCACCTGTTCCTTGGACTCAATATCCCAAACCTGCAGGCAACACGTATACACATGAAGATAACAACTCCATATTTTTTTTAGCATACCACTAAGCCCATATATTATTAAGACCAAAAGCAGTGATTTGATAATGATAATTTAAGTGAGACAAAGCTCTAGTTAACTTACATGGATAAGGTTTTCATAGGTGCCACAGACTATATGATGATTGGTCACAGCAATGGAGTAGACACTTCCCCCTGAGGTCTGCAACACATGGACACATTCAAGTGTCCGAATGTCCCATATCTGATGAAATCAAGTAGTGAAGAAAAAAAAAATATGTCATTAGGATACTTTGCTCAGATACCCCTAAGCATATCCATATACCAAAACTGGATTAAGCTGGTCCAATAATATCGGATGGCTGGACAGACTTCCAAATATGACTTTAAGATGAATCCCCTAGTCTAACAATGACTAACAAAGCAGTAAAAGGATGAAGTGGGGAGACAGATCTTAAGTGCATTAAGACAGTCTATCATGTTCCTATATTACCAACTTTGACTTAGAAGTTCTATGTCAGAGCAAGGTGAACTCTGTTGATTTCCTGAAGGTAATGCTTGAACTGGGAGGCTCTATATCAGGGGTTCTTAACATGAGGTCCGTGGATACCTAGGAGGTCCATGGATGGGTTTCAGGGGGTCTGTGAGGGTCAGATAATAAATTAACTGTTACATTCACTATACAGCCCGGTACTGTTGATTTAGAATAGATGTAGTAGCAGTAGCACTAATAGTAGTAGAAAACGTAGTAGATCTGTTTTAATTTGCACAAGTGAATGGTATTTCATAATTATGAGTGGGGTTTACTTTTTGCATAAAAAGCAGTGTTTTTTTTTTTAGATTGTTTACTTTAAAGTTTAATAATACTTTGTGTATGTTATATATGTATGAGACAATCAAATCTCGATCAATAAAGTATATTATATTTTTAAAGGGGTCCGTGACTCAAAAAAGGTTAAGAATCACTGCTCTAGATGTTAAAATCTCTCCACCTGCTCATTCAATAATGTTCCACAGATGAGAAGGTCTAATGTTTAACATCTAGGACTACCTACTTTGATTGTCTGATAAGATCCACTGTACAGGTAGTTCTGAGATGCAACAAGAGCTCGAACCCAGTGGTTAAGGCCAGTTAGTTCTTTCTTTAATTTCAGTTCAGTTCCCACAATATCCCAGACCTAAAAGACAAAAAAGAAGGCAAAATAAATTACAAACTACCAATCACAAGGTCTTAAATTTTGGCCCAGAGGTTTCAAAATTACTAAAATCAATATCACTAAAAGCACGCTTCTCTTTCCTACCAAAAGCAGCAGATAAGTTTACCGACAATTCCTTCTCTGGTCAGTGACTTATAAAAGTAGACCACCTGACTTTACACACCTTGATGGCCTTTAGAGATCCACTGAATAGCAAGTTGTGTGCGGACACAAGTGTGCAGACAGGATTGTCGTGTGCCCGAATGGTGTTCACCTTCTGGAGTGTTTGTATATCCCAAACCTGAAGGGCATGAAGTGAATCATCAGCAAATATCAACAGCAGAAACATGCATAGGACATATGGGATTTAAGGAGTGCGTATTCTCTCTCAAAATCTGTAATGGCTGATGTTAAAAAAAATCTAGCAAAGAAACTAAAGAATATCCTAGAGCTCTGTTATACTGTTGATTCCTTGGACTAAAAAGCATACTTACAATGATGGTGCAGTCAGCAGATCCACTGTACAATCGACTCCTGGAAGAGAAAGTCAACAAAAAGGAGTTTTTGTTTTCCCATGCTGCCTACTTTGTGCTATTTTTTATTTTGGATTTGAATGAGTAAAGACCATTAATTCATAAATTTAAATTATTCATACTCTTTTATACAGTGCCTTTTACAATCCTAAATATTGAAGACTAGAAATCTTAATGTATTTTGTGGTCTGTGGTATTTAGAGGCAAAGTTGACTGTGAAAAATATTACATAAAAATTGTTGCTGTGATGAGATAGTAACTTCCTCATGAGCCCAAATACAAATTCATATAAACACAACTCTTCAGAGTGCAAACAAGTTTACAAATTTCCCTAGATGGTCTCAGCTTCTGTAACCAGACTCTGGGACGCCTACCACTGCTTTACATGTGCAGTTCATGAAACACTAACCCTTGAATACACAATGCCAGGACTATGCCATCATGGCCCTCCAGGGTCTTTTGGCATTTGTATGTCGTGCAGGTGTCCCAGACCTGAAAAAAGTAAAAGCAGCTTAGATTTACAAATAAACGTCTAAGGTTCAATGCAGCCAAGTACTTATATTTTATGCCTGCACATAGAATGTACCTTGATGGTCTTGTCAGAGGAGCCACTGAAGAGTAAGTCACCAGTAGAATAAACACAAAGGCACCACACAGGACCCTGGTGCCCCACAAAGGTTCCCTTACACTTAAATATTTGCTGTGGGTCATAGGCTAGAAAAAATAAACAAATAAATAAATAACACAAAACTAGTTTGAGACATTTATACAACACAATGAACAACATATAAGAAATGAGCCTCCTAAACAGAAGGCAAACTAAAAAGGGCAACATACACAGAGATACTTACAGCCCAGGATCCCCATGTTGAGCCTCGCATTAATGTGTGACAGCTCATCCTGAAAGCAAAACAAAATAATTAATATAAGCAAATCTTTCTCAACAGGAGTGCAAAGCTTAGAAGTGAGACTTTTATCCACTGAGGGCTCATTAGCACATTATCTATAGTAAGCATGAATGTTCCAAGTAACAAAAATGAACTATAACCATTCTTACATTTAGCATGGAGGCATCCCGGCGAAATTCCATGAGGTCTTCACTCAACTTGCTTTGGTTTTCATCCAGTACATCTGGAAATGCACACATATCACAAAATGAAATCAACCACAGCGATGTGAACATGTCACCAAATAAGATAAGCAAAATAAAAAAAACAAGTGTGCAAATTAACTGACACACTTACCAAACTTAAGCTCAAGGTTCTTTTCAAGCTGATCCAACTTCTCTGATAGCTTCCCTAGCATGGAGCGCAGGAAGGCAATGTCCTGATCCTTCTGTGCAAGTGCCACCTGCATCTCGTGGAAACGATCATCAGTCTGCTGTAGAAATTCTTTAAGGCCTTCAAACTTGCAAACTTCCAGATGAGTCTCATAGGTATCCTGGTTTCCTATAAAAGTGCATCTGAACAACAAAATGTGTTACACAGTGATTCACAGGAAGAGGTAATGGTTGTTTAAGTCCTCCCAGGTAAGGTACAAGACAGCCTACACATACCCATATTTGGAGTGTGGGCACTTGATGTGTTCGCACTCTTTTAGATGTGCCTCCAGATTCATTTCCAAAAGAGGTGGACAGTTGGGGTTGTTGGGACAGCGGACAGGTCTGTAATCGCAACTCCCTTCATGTTCCCTGGAATCCAGTTATAAAATAAAAAACAAAAAGCATGAAATTCCAGAGATTAAAGAAAAAAAAAAAACATTTACGAAGAAAAAACATGAGAAAGTCTAAAACACATTATTCCCAAGATCTCAATTACATGCTAGGCAATACTGGTAAAAGGGTATAGCTATTAAAATGTTGAGATGCACTGCAATCTCAGTATAAAGTGAAATCTTACACATGTATATGAAAATAGAACCTAGTCATCTATATACCTTCCAGGGTTGTCGAGAGCCCTAAACTAAATTGGTATGACCAGAGATAAGGCAAGAAACAACCTTGGATGTGGAACAAGTACACTGCAGGGCACACTTCCCTTATACTCAATAAGGATGATATAATTTAGAGTTGCCAGCTTGCCAAATTGGTTTAAAATTAAGAATGCTAATTAAGTAAAAACCTGCAGCCACTGTGACACTACGGGACCGGTGTTCTTTTTTCCAGGTATAGTGAATACAAGTGTGCAAACTGAATGAATAAGGAAAATTAAGTTATTGTTAATGTTTATATTATTGGACAGAATATTGGTGCAATGTTTAGCACTGCTGATTTGAAGTTCCAGGATCCCAGGTTTAAATCTTGGCCTGGGACACTTAGTGTGTTTTTTTCTAGGTTCTGTGTTGGGTTTGTTTCCCCACATAGAAATGGCACACAGTTCATAGTAAATGGCCATTCTAAATTACCCCAGTAAAGTGTATTCCCTGTGTAGGGCTGGCATTCTGTCAAGTGATAGTCCTTTGCTTTATTGGTACTGATAGAAGTACTTGCTTCCATCAACCCTGACCTGGTTAAGAAAATTAGTATAAATAAGGATAGTTTTACATAATTATAATAATGAGAATATTATTGTATCATTAAACACTTTACTGAAACTATATTGGATCTATAATAAAAGAAAAAAAAAATCACTCATTAAAATGCTAAAACCATAAGATCATCAGAAAAGTTTTCAGAAAAACAGGTCATTTGCAATTCAGCCTAGCATAAGTTTGTCAGTTCCTCTTCATCCTATGTGTCCTTATTAATAATGTCAACTTGAGATGTGAATGACTCGAAGGTGCTACTTTCAGATACATTATTAGGTAACTTGTAAAATAGATAGTATCTTCCTTCTTCTACATGGAAAAAATATGTTCAGATAGTTGTACTAAATATAAATTTAACCAACACCAATCTGTACTACTTTTTGTCCTTATTAAAAAACTAACCATAAAGTATTCAGGGTGGCATAGCAGTGCTGGGGGTACTGCTGGAGCCTTACAGCTCCAGAGATCATGTCTGTGTCGGGTTTCCCTATGTACTCCATCTTTTTCCTAAACATCTAAGATGTCCAAACAGGGCTGTCTAACAACCTTAAACTTGCCAAGGATGAGTGAGTGTTCCAGTTAACACTATAATTAAATATGTTGATTCAGAAAATAGATGAATGGATAGATGGAACTGGCATCCACTTTACTTTTCTCTGCACAATTTTAAAAATTTACAACATGTCTCAACTTAATTTTCTTGCGCTTACTCTGAAAGGATTAATCTCTTCCTTCCATTTTCCTCATTTCTCCAGGAGTCCTGGGATAAGCTTTTCTCTGGTAGAAAGATCATTCTTACCACATTTTCAGTTTACTCACAATAGTACTTTAAATTTAAATTTAATAAATTAAAATCTGAGTATTATTGTTTAACAGAAAAAAACATGGTGATCTCTTCTCTATCAGGTCACCAAGAGTCAAAATTATTACATGAAAGATGTAACAAGCAGCAACTTTATTAGTCAAAAAATAAGCCAATTAAACCTATTTTACTGGAATGATTTCTGCATTAATGTTATTTGCAGAACAGCAGTAGTATATTAAGCTATTCCTTGCTCTTAGAATTTCACTTAGAATATCCATCCATTTTCTAACCAACTCATGCAGTTTTGGGTCACAGGAAACTGGTGTCAATACCAACAGCATCCAACTTTGAACAGGACAACAGTCCCCCACAGGTCATACTAGCAAACACATACAGGGTAATTTGGAGATCCCAAGTAACTTAACATGCACATCTACAGAATGTGGTAGTAAAACACACTGACACACAGGGAGAACATACAAACTCCAGACAGTGCCGAGACAAGGATTCAAACACCGGATTCTGGATCTGTGAAGTGGTAGGAGCACTAACTACTGTGCTACTGTGTCTCCAACTAAGTACAAGTTTGTCTGATGAAAAAAAAAAAAATCAGAATTTCAGGTGGAAGCCCACATAGACATAGGTAAAGCATGCACACAGAGCAACTCCATTACCAATCAGTGTACAAGTAGTATGAGTAAGCATTGTGACCCATTATAAGCATTCTGTCACATCTTAATTAACAATTTTTATTAATTATCAGTTACAAATTTACTTTAAGTGTTAGCAAAATACTAAGGTCAGTGCATTTGTCATGCAAATATTCATGAATTACTGGGGCTAGAACCTTGATCTTGGTTCGAAAGCTTATGACCTGAAACATGTTGGTGAAACGACAAATCTGAGGTAGCGGCAGCCTCAGCAAAGTGACCTGTGCTTGTGTGTTTCTTATGAAAAACTGATCAAGAAGGTGGCATGACAGAAAGAAAAAGAAGAGCAGCAACATCTGCTGAGCATGAAGCAAATTGCAGAAGCCGTTTACATGATAGAAAGAAGAAGAAGAATGACAGCTGCAGCCCCTGATGAGTGTCAAGCACACGCTGTGTGGCAACCTGCTGGTACTCTCGAACCACTGGGGCTAGAACTTTGATCTTGGTCTTAATCAAAAGCTTATGATCTGATACACCCTGAAAAGTCAAAGAAACTGATATACTGCCAGGCCTGAGAAAGTAATCAGCAAAGAGTGATAGCAGAAATAAGAGTGGCACCATCTGTTGACAGTCTTACTGGTGGGCATAAAAGTTTAACATAATAAAAGAAGACCATCTATTACTGATAATACCCAGCCCTACGGATGGTACATGTACCGTGTCCTAAGGTATTAACACTGATGTCCCGAAACAATTCAATTCGATTTTGATTTACAATGTCCCGATTCAATTCAATATTGATTTTATCTTGATTACATTAGCGTGCATGGATATATTTGAAGTGCTGGCTTTTTTAGAGATTATTTAACCATGCATAGCGAACACTAATATAATGTGAGAAATTTCAGTAACACGATTTGAAGGCTGTCTACATAGTGACTTCATAACACATGCATAAGAATGGAATGACATTTAACAAGCACAACTTGATAAGTATTGAACAGTTAACATCAGTATTTGCAAGATGTGGAACAAAATGATCATTGCTCTTTAAAAAAGAAAAACTTTTTCACAGCACTGCACATATTCAGAATTCACCATAATTTAACTAACATAGCGTATGTATCGCCACATCAGAGTCCACAAAAATTATGGGGGCTCCTTGTTTTAATAAAATGCTTTACAAAACTTTATAAAGCATCTACATCATCTTGAGAAGAATATTATTAAAAAAATAATCAAATATTGCTTCTTAAATAATAAGTATGTTATTCAGTAACCTATTCATGTGTTATGAATCTCCATGTAGACGCCCTTTAACTACTAAACTACTACTAAATTTATTCTTCTATGGGACATTTAAAATAATCTTTAATTAGTCCAAATTAAAAGATACAGCCAGAAGACTTATGTCTTTGTATAATTCTATGAGTTATATATATCTTCAGATTCTCACATGTAGCAGTTTAGTTAATCCGTCTCGAAAATGTGTCCTCATAGTTCCTCCTCAGAGAAAAAGAAAGCATTTTAAAACAAGGATCTAGAGCTGATTCTTATTGACAGCAGCACTGGATGAATGGATGGATGAAAACATAAAAAGACAAACAACCAGCCATCATGACTTACAACAATGTGGTACAGCTTATGGAGCTACTTCACATCAGCTGCTTTGTGCATACACTCACTTTGGTATCGCAGGCTTCTCTTAAAATTACAACAATTGCCACCTTGTTCAAACAGGTGAGACACATTGAAAACTAGCCATGTGCTTAAATTGAAAAAAAAATGTCTACTGGACTTGTCAACTTGTGATTGATGTGGTCACGTGATTGAACAGTACATTGGAGATGCTAGAAAGGTTTTTGGAACAACAGTCAGCCATGTCAGCAGTTCTGCATAGAGGCAATAAGGTCGTTCCCAGTGCAACTGGTATGCAGCACTCTTACCTGCAAAACATCCACCACAGGTGCACAGTTATTTTTAATGTAGTGATATGTGATTGTCATGTAGGAATCTGCCGCTCTGGGTGCCCATCTGTAGCAAGTTAGGGCTCTTCTCTCCACTGACCTGAGAGACGTGGCCATGCTTTGCTCAAGATGCTCATAAAGCTTAAGTACATTAACTTCACTCATTTGCTTTCTGGTTTGATATAGCATAGCGCAGTTCCAAAACCTGTATCATTGGTCGAAAGCCAATGTTTTCAGCAATGGTGTAGGGTCTCACGTCTTTACTGATAAAAACTGCTATAGAAACTATATCTTGTTATTTCTGTTATTTTTTGGGCATGAGGCGAATTATATGGATTAAAAGGAAGCTTGGAGCTAAACACAGTCTCCAGCATAGATTTACGTTCTATTCGTTTGGATGTCGACTGACATGGTTTAGGATTTCTCAAATTTGTTGTGTTGCAACTTAACTTCTGAGTTACACAGCTTAAATATGGTTTTGCTTGTATCCAGTTGTTCTTTACCAATGCACTGTTTAAGTGTCGAAAGGCGCAGATTTCAATTGAAGACGACACACCATTTTATGCTAAATAGTAAAGTGCTTTTACTGTAGAAAGTCTTACAGGCACACTAGCGACATCTACTGGTTTGATGACCAAAAACGAAGATAAGCAAAAATCTACCTATAGTAATTGAGTAGGATAGACATTCACATGATCAATCTTTACACTATTAGATCAATATTGAATCGTTTAAATGAAAAGTAACGATTGACTGGAAAATTCAATATTTTTACCCATACCTAATCATCAGAGTTCACAACCAGGTGTAAATATTGTGTTTATTGATCATTTACTTTGACGAAGAGCTTCCTAATATGAAAGAAAAGGAAGTGCAACGACATCTACTGACATCAGACACATCTTGGAAGGTGCTTAATACAGGATACAGAATGCAAGAACAAGAAGAACAGAGAAATGCATGCTGACAAAGAGCGCTACATTGGAAAGTTACATCACTGAGATGTAACTTTTTCATGATTTTGTTTTCATCATGAAAACAAAATACTGTCTTGCCAAAATGGATAAGTTCAGCTCACCCTATTATGAAACACCTTTATTGGAGGTCTGTGTGTTTCCTAGTAAAAATGTAACTTACAAACCTCCTAATAAGCAACAGTTAACCCTTTCAGGTGATAATAATATTCCTTCAGATATTTATTTTGCATTTGAGTTAAGTAGGCTAGTACAAACCAGAAAGCTCTTAACAACATGATCTACTAACAAAATATTTATTAACCATATTTCTAAACTTAGTCGGTGTTTGGAATTGCAACCAATTTGTTTGATTTGAACAGGGCTAAATTTAAATTTTCCAACACTGCAAAAATATTGTGAACTACATTTGCAAACTAAGTAATTAATGGTAAGTGGTTTTACATACACACATACATACACACACATATATATATATAAGGTTTTAAATCCTACTTGTCTTTTTAGAAGTGTGCTCTTTTTATTTGTGCAACATTGTCCATTTAAGTCAATTATGTATGACTTTGGCCAAGTATGAACAAAAAATATTTTAAGGATAGAAATCATACAAAAATAATGTTAAATATGGCTAATTTTAACAAATTAAAAGTTACACTAGAAATGTGTGTTGCTAGTTATACCCACAAGTTATGTAATATGCAAGCAACAGTAAATACTTTCTTGCTTGATTTCTGATTTTTATTACAATGAATTTCAATCACTTAGTATTTCTTGCCTATTTACTGAGGTAGAAAGAATTTGAAAGTTACAAGAGTAAGAAGCATGCCTCATCAATGGCAAAGCTACCTGAAAATGTTGTTAAATTGCCCTGATGTGAGAGTGTGGGTATGCCCTCCACTAAGGACATAATCAATTCATGCACTTTGTGATTCTGAAGTGGATGAGTGGAATCAAATACAGATGGATTAAGCATGTTAGAAAACAATCAATTAAAAAAAATACATATGTTGGCAACATTGTTGTATACCGATTGTGTTGCTGCCTCACAGCTTCAGGGGCCCAGGTTTAATCCCTGGTCCAGTCACTAGTTACACTGGGGTTGCAAAATCTCTCCATGTCCATGTGGGTTTTCTCAGAGGAGTCCAGCTTCCTCTGCAAATTCTAAAGATGTGCATTTTAGGATAAGTGGAGGCTCTAAACTTACTTGGAGTGAATAAATGAATGTGTGTATGCATATCAGCCCTGCATGAGACTGACGTAACTCTGCATGGTAGATTCAATGCCACAGTCTCCCTGCCTGTCACCATGAATTAAAAACAGCAGGTTCAGAAAATAACTGGAAGAATGGATACTGTTTTCTAGTTAATTAAACACACAAACCCAGTTTTTTTCTTCTGGTATGATCACGGTCTCAAAAGTCATAAAGCCACCTACATCATCACTTTAATGTCTATAGAAGAACTTATTACTGTGTCTCTATTTTAATGTTATACCTTTATTGTCTGATGTTAATTTTTCTTTTTTTTTGACTACGGAGCATTTAACATAACTATAAAAAAGAGCATCAGGCCAGTGAATTATTTTTGGAAGGCGAGAGTGAGAGAGGGGGAGAGAGAGAGAGAGAAAGAAAAGGCCTCACTTCCTGCCAATCAGCTTGATGGTGAACGGGCAGCCTCTGGGGTCCACTTCGAAGGCTCCTGGCTTTCCACTGCTTGCTGCTCGGCAGCCATATTTACAGTGAATGAAAAGCTCCCCAATCTGCTCAGCGACAGCAATGTTATTCACCACCACAGTCAGTTTAGCATTATCCACAGGGCACTTTTCTGAAACAAACATAATCAACTGACAAAATGAGCAAAATGTAAGTGAAAAAATATCAACAATGCAAGTGAAAGAAGTTGTTCAAAAACTCAAATCTTTCATAGCTTACCAGATGTCAAGGCACATCTTCTGCAAAAGGTGTGCTTCAGGAAAATAAAACACAGAAAATGTAAGAATAGTGAGGTTAGAGCTGTCCAGTAAGGAGTAGTCCAGCCCCACAGGCCTCTCCCTCTCCCTGGCCAGTGCTCTAACATCCCAATGTTATGTACAGCCCCCTCTCTTCCTGTTCAGCACAGCTGCCAAGCAGCACAGGCTTCCTGCTCAGAGGTGGTTTTTGAACTTGTTGCTCTAACTTGTCAGGCCCTTCATTTCAAGGCTCCTCACAGCTGTAAAACTAGCAAAATAATGGAAAGCTAAGACCTCCCTACTGTACCACTGCGTGCTTCCTGTCCCCTACACTGAAGAATTATAACAAGCTAAATAGGCATATCAACTCTCCGTAATTCAAAACCCACCCCCACAGGAGAGGACTATGTAGCTGCCACAAACCTCCCAGTTTCCTCTGATAACAGCATGGAGTAAAGGCATTACTTACCCCACACGTTGTGATCACTGGATCCTTAAAAACACTGCAGCACAACTGACAGCAAAGCTTTACTGATGGCTGTTCTGCAAAAACAAGTGGTTCCTGAAAAAAAATTATAAAGCAAAACTCAGAATTACAAATTATAAAGTGTGACTGGGTAATTTTGATAATTAGTAGCTTATCATAGACATACCACCTCATCATCTTCTTCATGCAATGAAAATGTGGAACGCAGTGACATGGTGGACTCTGAGTGCAGGGAGCGCACTGATATTGCAGAGTCTGAGCGGCGGGGTGTGTTGATTGGAGGCTGAACAGAAACACAGAGACACCAAAGATGAAGAAATACTAAGGATTTTTATTCTGGTTTCCACCTCCCTGTGTCCCATAAATGACCAAAAAAAGATGAGCAAAATGCCAAAGCACCCAGTATTCAGAAGGAGGAGACCCTTGACACATGCGACTCACTAAGCCCAGCCCGCTTCCACAGTACAGCGGCAGGAGAACTCACACTTTTTTACACTTTATGTTCAGGCTGGCTGAGTAAATGCAAGGACTTCCTGCAATTCATTTAAACAGGAGGTTTGCTGGACAGCTTCCTTTTCTTCAAATGCAGGCAAGTTAACGTCCCAGGATAAACTCACTATCAATTACAAGTTAGACTGCACCGCCTTTAATCTAAAATTTAGACATCTTCCAAACATTTTAATAGAAGCAGGGAAGAGCTCCTGAGCCATAGAGCATACTCTACAAATTCAGATTCAGCTAAAACAAAGGAAAAATATTTGAGCCATGTGGGTTTCTGCTGTACATTATGTTCAAGTTGGTGGCCTACCATAACATCATCCTCATCACGGGGTGAATACGTCATGGTACTGGAAGATGATGGAGTGCGCCGGTGCTGCTTGAATGTGTTTGTTCCTTCGGCTGAAAAACAGAATCAGAACAGCATTATCTACCAGTAGGACACAAACTTATATGAGTTCTATAGCATTACCTTAGATGAGCTTTTCCTACCTAATTCAAGCTGGTGGATCTGTGTGTTGGACTTTGAAATTAAGTAACCCTTAACCAAGATGCTAAGTGTTGAGAAACAACTATGTCCAGTTTTGGTCAGTATTTGCCTCAAGTGGTGAAATGATCACATTGTAAATCTGATGCTACCCTAAAAGATAAACCTTGTGAACATAATGAATCAGGTAAGGCAGTCACCTGTGAACTCACCTTTAGTGGTAATAGTGGTCACAGCAGCAAATGATGGACCAAATGTTGTCTCCATTCTAGTCTGCTTGAAACAAAGAAAGAAAGACAGGCATTCAAAAAAATAACTGGTGCCCTCAGTCTAATAGGCAATCTAATTTTAAAACTATGCTCTTCTATCCCCACAGTCTAACAGGCAATCTAATTTTAAACTATGCTCTTCTATCTCTTACCCCACTGACGTTTTCAGATGGTGTAACACTGACTGCTCCGGCAACTGCTCCAGAAAAACGATTATAACGTGGAGTCTTACTTGAAGTCATAATCTAGGGCAGACTTCTAAGTCACATGCATGCAAGCTGGACCCTGTGAAGGACAAATACACTATAGGAATTTGTACAGTAAAATGTGGGAATGAGCCTTCAGAATTAGTCCTAAACTTTAAACATTTAAACCCACAAACAACTTACAGATATAATCTACAAAAACAGTTCAAAAAAGGAAAAATGAAGACATGCAGCAGCCCTTGGACTCTTTGAAAGTGGCCTTCTTCATCAATATTCAAAACATGTTACATATGGCCTGAGATGTACAGTCATTTTCTGAGAAAACTAATGGTCAATGTAGATTGTATCTTGTCTTATGACTCTTACACCCACACTGTTGGCAATTAACTTGTCATGAATTTGTGCAATGTGGAAGCTAAACCAGTTTACCCAGTGTAATAGACAGCCAGGGCTTCTACTCTGCCAGGACGCCTTCATAAGTGAAGGACCAGGGGAGAGAGCTTTCACGGGGCATTACCTCCCATAGAATGGCAGAGGTCTGTCCCCTTAGCTTTGGACAGTGCCGTGTGTTTGGAGCGTGGAAGCTCAAGCCTGTGGTCACCGCCAGAGGGCACATGGAGAAAGGCAGAGTCCTTCGTGGCAGGACTACCGCACATCAGGAAATGCTGCTGGAAGAAGATCAAGTAATACCTGGAACATTTCTGGGTGCTCTATAAAAGGGGCCGCTTCACTCCATTCAGGGAGTCAGAATTGGGAGAGAGAGGAAGACACTTTACTGAGAAGGAGTAGATGCAGAGGGATTTAGGGAAGAACTGCTTTGTATTTGAGTGTTTATTTTGCATATTTTCTTGTGCATTGGTGGAAAACCAAAAAGAAAAGCGTTTCCCATGCTTTAATAAAAGTCTTGTGTGTGCTGGACTTGTGCTTGTGTCCATTGTGTCGGGTGTTGGCGAGCTGGTGCACCCACTGTTGGTCTCACCAGTTTAATACCCAATCATAGAGAAGGAAAATGTGCAAATTCCACTCATGTAGCAACAAACTCAGTATTTGTGAGCCAGCGTTTCTAGTCACCATGCTGCCCTGTTGAGATTCACATCATCAGAAAAATTCTAGGATGTTCATGAAGCTTTATGACTCTTGTGCTGTAGTTGCTAATTAGAAAGAAAGTCGTTTGACATTATCTTCAACTAGCCATCCCCTGTGGCTCTGCCCTCGCAGTAGTGAAACAGGCCAGTGAGGAGGGCCCTGCCCGGTTCCCTACTCCCGACGTCACGCTTCCCCTTTCCCTCGGTCCACAGACTCTGTCTCGGATTAGTGCAAATAAATCGCTCCTGCAAGCGAACTATGATAGCGTGATGAGAGAAGTCACAAAATCAACTGGAATGTTCAAGCAAATTATAGAAAAAAAAACACAACCTAAATCCGTTAAGTAGTTCTCTCGTGAAAAGCCGACAGACAGAGAGATTCTGGATTTCACATATATAGAGATGAGTCTTTCTTTTAAAAAGGTGGTCTTGTCACAGATTCTCTTGTAGACATAGGCGTGAAATGTAGCCTTTATCTGTCAATACATATTTTTTCACTAAGAAGTAAAACAAAATCACCCAAAATATTAATCTAACCATATTTCCAACCAATCATGGTCCAGCATGTAACTCAATGCAGCCTTTCTGTACTTATTTAAGCTTAGGCCTGTAGCCTAGATATGATACAACCCAATAGTTCTCCTCTGATATAGTAGCTGGTAAAAATATTCCCGGTACCTAAGACTGCTTGTTTTTTGGTTGGGGCAAAAAAGTTTGCTTCTGTATCTCTAATTTTAGCCTCTTTACACTGGCTGCCAGTTAGCTTTAGAATTGATTTTAAAAGTGTGCTGCTGGTGTTCAAGTCATTACATGGATATGCACCTGCCTATTTATCTGAATTTTGTGTTGTACACCAGCCATTCAGAGATCTTAGATCTTCTGGTCATTTGTCTCTTGTGGTCCCTCGTGCTAAGTCCAAAACTAAGGGGAACAGGGCTTTGGCATCTGCTGCACCTCATCAGTGGAATTCTTCATCTTATTATATTAAGGAGTTTCCTTTAACTGAACTGTTTAAAACTAGATTGAAGATGTATTTATATTCTCTAGTATATCTGTATATAATTTAGATAGCTTACATTTACACCTGGTATTAAAATTCATCTCCACCTCATGTTAATGTGTGCAGCACAGTGCACTATATCTATTTAGAGTCAGGGATGTCACAATACCAGAATTTCCATATTTGATACCAATACCAGTGAAATTTCACAATACTGTATACCTATTAAATACCACAATGAAAACAGAAATCCCTTTCACGGATTTTGTAATAGTAAAAGTACCTCCACTATTCAAGTGAACAATTTTGTACCTGCTTCTGTAAAAGAATATAAAATATATGAATACTAACAGCAACAGCAAATTTACAATAGTGGTATATCAATTAAGTAATTGTGTGGTAAACTAGTAGCAGCATTCATAAATATTAAATTACAATGCAAGGCTTGAATTTAATTTGCGATAGACTTGAGGGTTCCTCCAGTGTAACAGTAAATTGAGGGGATGTTGTAATCTTAAGGGATTTCAGCACTAAGCTTTTAAAGAATGATATCATCATGGACTAACCTTATTTGTCTTACCATGTCCATATTCTAATTTTATTCCCTGACATTTTCTCTCCTGTAACTGAAAAATACTGTTTAAAATCCATCCATCCAACCATTATCCAACCGGCTATATCCCAACTACAGAATCACGGGGGTCTGCTGGAGCCAACCCCAAACAACACTGGGCGCAAGGCAGGAAACAAACCCTGGGCAGGGCGCCAGCCCACCGCATACTGTTTAAAATGAATAATAAAAATAAAAATTTAAAAATTATTACATGTGTACTGATGAATTAGTGAACTCCAAGATAATTCAGGGTATTTTCATTTAAGCAAACTCTTTAAAGCTGTTTTGGTAACAACATGCCTTTAGAATCTGCACTTTATGCTTCTGTTAGAGGATTCCTCTGTTAGGTTTGTAACTTTTGCTAATGTAAAATTTATATTTGCATCATAAGCTGGCAAAAATAACCTTTACTGAACACTAATAAATAACGAATTAGTCAAATTAATTCAAATTTCAAGTGACACAAACTCCTGAGGCTTTAATTGTCCAAATTTGTCAATTTTTTACATTTGTTGCAACTTCAAGGCTTCCTGTGTAAAACCAGACTTCTTAGTTTTATATTAATTCATTATTCAAGAACCCTTGTAAATACAGTCTTTGTTGTTCTGTTTTCAGAGTATGTGACATGAGTGATCAGACATTGTTATTTTCTATCATGGGTACAAACACAGAATGAAAAAAATTAATGGGCTGATGTTACTTGTAGTCCATTACTTGTAGCCAAGAGACATTACATTTGCCAAAGTACCATTCAAATATATGATACACTGTACAGTGGTGCTTGAAAGTTTGTGAACCCTTAAGAATTTTTTTATATTTCTGCATAAATATGACCTAAAACATCATCAGATTTTCACTCAAGTCCTAAAAGTAGATAAAGAGAAACCAGTTAAACAAATGAGACAAAAATATTATACTCGGTCATTTATTTATTAAGGAAAATGATGGAATGTTACATATTTGTGAGTGACAAAAGTATGTGAACCTTTGCTTACAGTATCTGGTGTGAACCCCCTTTGCAGCAATAACTGAAACTAAACGTTTCTAGTAACTTTTGATTATTCCTGCACACCGGCTTGGAGGAATTTTAGCCCATTCCTCCGTACAGAACAGCTTCAACTCTGGGATGTTGGCGGGTTTCCTCACATTAACTGCTCGCTTCAGGTCCTTTCACAACATTTCATTTGGATTAAGGTCAGGACTTTGACTTGGCCATTCCAAAACATTAACTTTATTCTTCTTTAACCATTCTTTGGTACAAGGACTTGTGTGCTTAGGGTCATTGTCTTGCTGTATGACCCACTTTCTCTTGAGATTCAGTTCATGGACAGATGTCCTGACATTTTCCTTTAGAATTCTCTGAAATAATTCAGAATTCATTGTTCCTTTAACAAAGGCAAGCCGTCCTGGCCCAGATGCAGCAAAACAGGCCCAAACCATGATAGTACCATCACCATGTTTCACAGATGGAATGCAGTGTTTTCCTTTCTCCAAACATAACGCTTTTCATTTAAACCAAAAAGTTCTATTTTGGTCTCATCCATCCACATAACATTCTTCCAATAGCCTTCTGGTTTGTCCACGTGATCTTTAGCAAACTGCAGACGAGCAGCAATTTTTTTTTGGAGAGCAGTGGCTTTCTCCTTGCAACCCTGCCATGTACACCATTGTTGTTCAGTGTTCTCCCGATGGTGGACTCATGAACATGAACATTAACCAATGTGTGAGAGAGGCCTTCAGTTGCTTAGAAGTTACCCTGGGGTCCTTTGAGACCTCGCCGACTATTACACGCCTTGCTCTTAGAGTGATCTTTGTTGGTCGACCACTCCTGGGGAGGGTAACAATGGTGTTGAATTTCCTCCATTTGTACACAATCTGTCTGACTGTGGATTGGTGGAGTCCAAACTCTTTAGAGATGGTTTTGTAACCTTTTCCAGCCTGATGAGCATCAACAACTCTTTTTCTGAGGTCCTCAGAAATCTCCTTTGTTCGTGCCATGATACACTTCCACAAACATGTGTTGTGAAGAGCAGACTTTGATAGATCCCTATTCTTTAAAGAACACAGGGTGCCCATTCACACCTGATTGTCATCCCATTGATTGAAAACACCTGACTCTAATTTCACCTTCAAATTAACTGCTAATTCTAGAGGTTCACATACTTTTGCCACTCACAAATATGTAATGTTCGAACATTTTCCTCAATAAATAAATGACCAAGTATAATATTTTTGTCTCATTTGTTTAACTGGTTTCTATTTATCTACTTTTAGGACTTGAGTGAAAATCTGATGATGTTTTAGGTCATATTTATGCAGAAATATAGAAAATTCTAAAGGGTTCACAAACTTTCAAGCACCACTGTATATGCTTTTACAACGTTTGTTCTTACTGCACAGACGTTTGCCCACAAATGACTAACACAAATTTAGTGTTTCTAGATACAGTGGTGTGAAAAACTATTTGCCCCCTTCCTGATTTCTTATTC
>JANRMT010062861.1:42846041-42874193 GCA_026402145.1 Polypterus bichir lapradei | reverse complement strand
ATAAGAAATCAGGAAGGGGGCAAATAGTTTTTCACACCACTGTATGTATTCAGTATACTGTTTTGCCCTTGCTGATGTAACAGTGTGTCTCTGCGATGCTTTTCTCTCAACACAGTACATGTTGTACTACTAGAGACAGGTGCTTTAAAGCACCAAATCATTAAATAGATTTTATTTTGGTATTAATAAATTGAGCAGATCATTTCATCACCAGTGTACACAAGTCAAGTACCCACTTTGTTTGAAAATTATCTCAATACTTATTTGCCACATCTATTGTTAACACTACTGGTGGTACACTTACATGAGTGATTCTGGATGTGTGAGAGATTTCCCCTTCAACCCTGAAATGAACTGGAGAAATATGTGCAAACATCCATTTAGAGAATGAATGCAAAGTCTTCATTCCTTTGTCAGGACTGTGTAGGACATTGTATTAAAAAGTAATTCATCTTGACATTTCAAGAATAAACATGATGGCAATTAAATGCTCAATTTCTATAACTTCTGCTGTTTTTCCTTGCAAGATGCAAGATGTGAAAAGAGGGTGACAAGCCACACTGCCATAAAGACGGGGTGCAAGCCCAACTTCACATATGCTGCTGCCACGCTGCTCACTTTTCAAAGCTGCACAGATATCATAGCTGACCACCCTACCTTAATGGTGCCACTGCCCTACATGATTTTGTCTTTTCTGCTGACTTGGTTGTTTAATGTTGATAGAAATGTATTCAAAATCAATTTTCCACTCATGTTAAATGTAATCGCTATCCATTTCTGACCAACTCCAAATCTATTCTGTGTTATCCATCCCCAGTGCGTTTACACCCAGTCATGATGTATGTTCATGCAAGATGTAAACAGATGTACTTTGCTTTAGCTACAAATTCTCGCTTAACTTTACACGCTGATTTTATTATTTTCCCCCCACTCAGTTCTGGTTTTGGTCCCATGGCTGCTGGTGGCTTGCTTAATCTGCTACAATGTCCAAAGAAAGAAATACCTGATAAAAAGGGAAAACAGTTTGCAGACAAAACTGGGACAGAATAAATGATGATGATGAGCAGAGAGATTACTTTTGTATCTTGCTTTTAAAAAAAAAATATGGCAGTAGTTGTTTGGTTGATATAGTGCTGGGCTGTATGACCAAAATTCTATATCACGGTATTTTTCAAAATGGTACCGGTTTCACGGTATTCAACGGTATTTTTCTTTACATGCATGAGTTAACCACATTTTCCACTGCAATTACTGCCGTGGACTGGCTAAGAATAACCTATTCCACTGTCATGAGAATCGTACATTGTACAAAAAAACATTTTAATGTTCACACAAGTATTAATAAAGGTTTACATGGCCCCATAAAGTGATAGTTTTCAAGGAGGGGGGCACTAATGAGGCACTAATGAAGAGAAGGAATCACACTGCATGACAGTTGCAGTCAAAATATAGAACCTTTTTATTGAACAAATTTTTCAAACAAATTAAAATTTTGACAACATATTGTCAACCATCCAAAGAGGCATTTAGACAGTAAAATATCCAGAAGTGCTTGTCAAAAGTTGTAATACACTGAACATGTCTTAGAAAAGGAATAAATAGTAAAGATTTTTTGTAAACCAACTACACTTTCTGTTAATGTTAATAATCTCTGTCCACTGACACGTTAAAGTGACTATTTAAACAGCTTTACCATCATTAAACTGTATAATATTTAAACTAATAAATAATAATAATAATAATAATAATAATAATAATAATAAAATAAATAATTGTGCATCTTCCAGTAATAATACAATTACTTCAAAACGCAACTGCGCAAACGCAGGGAGTTGATGAGGTGATTGGGGCGAATCACACCCGATCATTCTCTATTGCTTCATTGGCTTACTGTGGCATGTGAATAAGGCACTGAGCCCACGGAGATGTATATTTATGGGCCGGCAGGATAGGGGGAAGCAAAAAAGAAAAGATAGAACACAAGGAGGTTAAAGAAGGGAAAAGGCAGTCATGGGAGATGACACAGATGCCAGGAAGGTGAAGGCAGCATGAGCTGTGGCTCCGTGAGGGAGCACAGGCTGAGGCGATCCAGGGGCTGGTTCATCCCACTGACTAAGCATGTAGAGTGGGGCAAGGGAAATGTAAGACCTCCCAATGTATCTGAGGAGTGTCTGAGTGAGCGTGAAGGAAGACGGGAGGTGTGCCGATCCCGGACAGTCTGGCTGCGCAGTGTGGCGGCAGCCAAGACAGGAGTTGGCAGAAAGCAGTTCGTGCTGCAAAGGCTCCGCCAGCAACACCCGTAAAGGGTGAGCCCTTTGAGACAGAAGGTGGAGTGCTGCGATCGGGTGAGGAGAGAGACTGCATTTTAACCTCTATTTTAACTGATTTATTTATTATGGATTTTATCCCCATGTGTCACTGGTTTTATGGACTTGATATTTATTTGGGTACTGTATTTTTCTGAACACTGCACAATGGACACTTTTGGTTTTACTTTTGACTGTTTTTAACAAAAGCACTTGAGCACTTTCCACCATCCCCTGACTTTAGTGAGATTTCTCAGCTCATCTCTGTCATAACTATCGACGGTGTTGGTTTCAACAGATTCCCATGTGGGAAGAGAGAGTCTGTAGGAGACCGGCATCGTCACACTATTACACAGTAACCAGGTACATTACACAGTATTGAAAAAAAATAAATAAAACAAGTACAACTTGGCTTGCAGTATTATCCAGTAGTATAGAAACTGTATTCACACATTTGAACATAATGGTCCACATCCGAACTTTTAAAACCAAAGTATCTTCAGACAATAGACATGCCACCTTTTTTCGTCAAAAGTTCTTGTGTGTCATCATGTTCAACTTTATCGTCTGCTACAGCTTCCGTTTAGGAATGTTCTCTGTCCATTTTCACTGCTCAATACCTCCACTAATGCATGTACAGTACTCTGTTGCATTCCTGTTTAGCGGTGCAGCAGTGAAAAAGGTCCCCCCCTTAAACAGTTTCCCACTGTGCCACGTTCCGAACGTTGTTTAGGCTATTTAAACCGGTGTTCCGGTATAAAAAAAATCCATACCATAACAAAAATAAAAAATGTTTTTTGGTACGAACCGGTATACCGCCCAGCACTAGGTTGATATATTCCGTTCCTCATCGGGTATATAAAGTGTTATTCTTGCCCTTAATAAAACTGATTTTGACACCCCAAACCTAGCAAAACACAAGAAACTACAACAAAACAGTTGAAAGGTTAACAGAAACTGAGAAAACAAATTGTTATTGAGGTTAAAACAAGCTGTAAACAATTTTTCAAGTACTACTCCAGTTACATAAAAAGCAGTAAAAATTAATAGGAACATCAAAACTTACAACAAGAATTTTCTTTACATTCTATTTTCTCTTTGGCTTCCTTCAATGCAATATGCACACTAAATGCCCAAATAGTGATTTCAGTATCTGAATACTTGAACCCTGAATGATTATTCATGTATTTGGCAACCTGTGCACATCCTTACTTTTGTCTCACATAAGATTACAGAAAAAGTAATCATAATTAAAATAAAAGGCTACTTGTATGAAAATATAATACTAAGTAATGGCCAGTAACAGCTTAGAAAAGGGAGATACTGCCACAACAATTTATTAAAAATATTAATAGACAATTGGATAAGTAGACAAAACCAAACCTTTTGACTTAAATTTACTGAGACTTCCAAAAATCTTTTGATATATGTCTGCAATAAACATTAATGTTGAATCTCAAAGCCTTAAAAAACTGTAATTCAGCTTGGTTAATGGTTGGAATATAAACAGTACAGATAAGAGGAGAATGCTTATTTACTACATGGGTTGGGATCAATTGTGGAGTTCCTCTTTCTAATTTATATTAATTAAACAGATTGCCTTACCACAATTGGAACAATTCCAAATGCAGAGGGAAAAGCGGGAAAAAAAACAAAAAACATTTGGCAACCTTCAAACCTGAGAAAATACCTGGAAACTGCAGTTTTATACAGATGGCTTTAAAGTGCAGAGGCAAAGCGAACATTCAGTGTAAATACAAGCTGACAATACAAATCCTACACAAAGGAAACTCTAACAAAGATTTAGGGTTTTACGTTAACTCAGCATTTTTATTGACAAGGCAGTATGTAGAAAAAAGCAAAAAGGACTTGATGACATTGTAAAAAATAACATTCTGAAACCCACTTAAATCATAAATTAAGAGACAACCTTGCACAAGGAACCAATCTATGCCAGGACTTTATAACGTGCCAGTGAGACCACATCTGGAGTACTGTGGGTAGCTGTGGTCACCACGCCACCGTTGGAGCTGTGCAGAGGAGAATGACCAAATGCAGCCTGTCCTACACTGCTACACAGAAGGAATTATACCTCTTTAGTCCTAGGCAGAGAAGACTCCATGGGTCTCCAAAATTCTGAAAGGTACTGATAAAGCTGATCTAGGAGAATTCTTAAGGAGATATGCATTCAAAATAGATTCTAGAATGCATGTTTTCACACAAACTGCAAAGGGAAACTGGAGAAGAACTACTGAGTCATGTCAATGTTTTGTACTTTCATCACAGGTTTTCTGGATGAAATGCTGAAACAAATTCACTATGGCTAACCAGACAAGCTTGAAGGATTTAAAATGGTCTCTTCTCATATTCCTAACATGTCATGTTAAAACCAAGAAATTTTCACAGTCAGTGTGCCACTGAACTTAAACAGCCATTAGAAGCTGGCATTGCCAATGTGCATCTAAGCTACATATTCTTAAAATTAAGATTGAGGCTCAGACAATTCTGCAAATTCCAAACTTTTTTTTTCCTGAAATCATATTATTCTTACATAATTGTAGGGAGCTTGAACCTTTCCAAACAGCAAATGGACATAATGCAACACCAGAAAAGACACCAACTCACTGTAAGGCACTGCCAGCCTAACCGCAGCAGACCAGTTTAGATAGTCCAATACACCCAACATGCTCATCTTTGGACTATGGGGGAAAAAACACATGAAAAGTACACACAATGACTAGTTTTCAAGTCTACACTGCATAGTCTAGGAGCTGAACATCAACAGTGCTAACCAATGAACCACAAGAATTCACTTTTATAAGCAGCACTAACTAAATGTGAAATCATTGTTTAACAGTGACGGTCTTTTACTACTTGAAATATGTATTGCTTTAACCAAGTACAATTTGATGTTGTCTCTAATGTATAATAAGTATTTTGCTTTGAAATTTGTTTGAATAAACTTAATAAAGCTCCAGCTCTGTGCTAAAATTAGACATTTTCGGGAAAGAGTTGAAAGATTCATTGTTATGTGCACAAAAAGTTTTTTGTCAGCTCACGAACACTTTTAATTTGTGGTAACCTCTATCTTTCCTTTTTAGACTCTGGTTATGACCTGATCTGCTCACTTGAGTGTCTGCCTTCTTCTAATTAATGCAATAACTAATTATTATTTTGCTTTTATTATAGTCTTTTGTTTGGTTGTCTATGCTGTTTGACTGGCATGCCTTCTGCCGTTAATCAAGGCTGGGAGAAATAACAACAAACCAATAAAATATATGTCAACTTTCTTAATAAGGAACCATTTTTTCTCTTCTAAAGCAATGTGTTTTTTGAGCTTAGTCTTAGTTAATTCACTTATTACAATTCAGAACCCTTAATTGCCTGCTTTAGTTTAAAACTGCTGCATTTAGGTTTTAATTGTTGTATGTTTTCTTAACCAGCCATCAGTTAATAATGAGGTGCAAATCACAAAGGAACCACCAGTTCTGCAGTTAATGCAGCTAAATCTGTTTTGAACCACAAAACATATGGATAATGTTGTCCGAAAATTAAAAATCTATGTAATAAAGATTGTTCTTGGACAAATTAAAGTACTAACAAGTCATATAATTAAATACTAAGTTTCACTATCAGACACGGCTTCTTATTATGAAACATGTTGACATGAACACCTACAGCCACTGCAGCCCTCCAGGACACAGGTCAAAAAAACAAATAATAATATATATTTTTGGAAAAAAAATCTAAAAGATTAAAAATGATTACCATTAAAACAATAAAAAGCACAATTGGTATTAAGAATAAAATGTATATTGCAAAATTAATGAGACACAAAACTTGGCTGTGTCCTCTTCTTGCACACTTCTTTTGGCAGTTTCAAGCTGTCCTGCAAGCTGAAATGTGTCTGCCATTTCAACTAAACACATGCGGTGCAAACTTAAAGAGAATTTAACACGCATTGTGAATGACACCTTAAACAGATTCCGGAAACTAACAACATCTTACAAAGTGACATAATCAGTGCATATACTGAAGCACCCCTGGGTCTGGACCTGAGGAGTGTCTCCCTCCAGGACATTACAATACAATATGAAGGGCAAGGGCACCAATCTGCCAAAAATATTGGGAGAAAGGGAGAAAAAAATGATAGGTTACAACGCACAAAATAATCCAGCAATAATAATAATCCTCAAACTGGCCCAGCATAGAAGACACACACGTGGCAAAGTAATATTCAATGTTCAACATGGGAACATGACTGCCACAGCAGACTTTGAATACCTGTCTTAAAAGTTGCATTAAAACTCTGCTAATCCCATCCTGTTATTCACCATAATCTATGAATTGATGATTATACTCACCACATTTGTTACAGGTGCATTTTACCATCACAACTTTCACTAGCACTGGTTTACTGTAGTATACAAGTAAATAAGGTACTGAATGTGTATATAATTTTTAGGGTTCCCACTTTTTTGTTTTATGTTCATAACAATTACTTATAAACACTTTGAAATCACTTGAATATAAAACTGATGGAAAACACAAAAAGAAAAACTTGAGTGAATAGGAAAACAAAAAAAAAATCAAACATTGAATAATATTAATAATTATTACAATTGTACATTATTTTTATTAATTACCAGTTTTAATTCAAAAGAATTGTTTCCTGAATTTTTTTCTTTTGTAATGACCATCAACAAATACCAAGTTACTAGGAAAAAGCAGGAATTGATCTAATGCATGAATATGTTCAGGAGTAAGCAGCTCCAGTGACCTAATATTATTATTATTACTTATTTGGATAATGCCTTTATCCAACTCGACTTACAGCATTTGAGATACAATTAGTTTCATTTCATTTTTTTCCTGAGTACCGGCAGATGAAGTTACTTGCTCATGGTCACACAGTGTCAGTAGCAGGATTTCATACAACCTCAGGTTTCGAAGTCCTACGTCCAAACCCTTAACCACTAACCTACACCGCCAGGCAAAAAAATACAAATATTGCATACAGAAAAGTACTTAGTTGCATAGCAATTCTGATGCAACCGATTAACCGATGGCACTATAGCTGAGGTCCACCGTCATACTAAAGTTCCCTGGTAAAGCAGGGTAACACTGTTATTTTACAATATTGCTATTATTTTAATTCCATATGTCGGTTTATAGTGGACAGCTATAGGAAACTCTCAGGCAGGGTATAAGTTTTAGATCTTCCCATTTTTGTCTCTTCCGATTACAGATTCTACCCATCATCGAACAGGTTTCCCACCCTCGCTACCACCACAGCACCACTATCCGTCTCGACTACAGCGACTCCACTCTCTGACCCATGGCGACACCATGTCACATCGACATCCAATCAAAACAACATACTCTGCTGTTTGTCACGTGGACGCCTCGAAGCATAACAACTGATTTCCCGTCAGCGTGAGGCCGCGTCCACCGAGGAGGGGGCAAATCCCAATCCCTGACGTCACGGCACTGCTCGGAATGGACTCGTTTTCTTGTTGATGCCTCACACAAAGTGGACTCGACCTTGTGTATTTATCGGACACACCACTTGTAGAACGTCTGCTGAAGCTGTGCAAAGTGGCGTTCGTGTCTTCTGGTTTTATGTCTGTAGGCCTACCTTGATGCCATAAACCCTCAAGTATAGCGCCCTACAAATTATTACACACGCTTAATTCAAGAGGTAGCATTATGAAATTCGTGAAACCAAATACGACCACTTGCGAGAGTATTTAATGCTACTGTGTACTGAACACATGGTGCGTACGAGCTCCAGAGGGGGAGGGCAGCAGCCAGAGAGAGACACGGAGCGAGTCTAGCTGAGGCCTCAGTGGCGCAACAGGAAGCTACTGAAGTCGACAACGCACTACTCTAGAACGTGAGCTAAAATAAAAATAAAACATGATTTAAAAGACTGTCGAAGTTCTTACCAGCTCTGCCAAATTTTATAGACGCTTTTTTGATTTCACATCTTTCTCCCTTGTCAGCAGCCAGCTCTCCAGGAAGTAGACGAACGTGCTCTGAATTATGGGAAATGTAGTACTTCTGGTGGAGGATAAATTGTCTTTTTGAAGGCGATACGGTGTTTTGGACTACAAGTGCCAGAATCCGGGTGTGTTTGGGGAATTTCCCCGCCTCCTGCTCTTCCGTGATAGGTTCAAAATCAGACAGACTATTTTGCACTTAGATTTCTTATTGGTCTAATGTCCCGAGGAATTTGTGTATTTATAATATTAACTGACATAAGTTGGAAAAAATGTGTACACATACAGACAAGGGAATGGCAATGAAATTAAAACAGATGAAGTATTCAGTTTTTAAAATTGCAGTTTTTATAGACCTGTTTGATTGTACTTCAATTTATCCATCCATTTTCTCCACAGTAGCATGAGTGTTGAGTGCCAGAATAGATCCTTTTGCTATATACATGGCTTTTTAAAATGAATCACTGTTCTTTAAAGGGCTGCTCGCAGCTGCCGCACTAGATGGAATTCTGTTTGCGCTATTGCAGGCTTGCTGTCTTTGTAGGCTCCCCTGCCGCTGGCTCTGAAGCTGCCAATTTACATGATGGAATTGCAGCTCATACTATAGGTGAGTCATTCCTGGCTAATGTAACTTGTCAGCACTGTAACATAGCCCTCCCTTCAAAGTTGCTACCCCCAGCAACCACTTCCAACTTCTTGAAATGGCACAGACCTCTATGAAATGGCAGGGTGGCCTTTGTTTCTGCTGTATTTGTGTTTATGATGACAAAAGCACATCAGCAGGGATATTGAACACTTCACTATTAGGTGGTGCAGTGGAGATGTTGGATGCTGTGTTGTCATGTGGTTTAGCAGAAGTGTTAAACACTGCACTTGTGTAGTAATTTGTTGATTACAAGTGAGCAGACAAACTATGTCTGGAGCAGCAGATGTATCAACTGTTTTCCTTCGCTGAACTGATGCTACAAACACCGTTCCAGGTCTGGATCTCTCCCTGCATTTCTACTCTGTAACGCCTCTGCAATCAGCCTCATCCTTTCTTGTGCAGTTTTACCATTGGCCATGCTTCACATAGCTGTCCTGGTGTCAGTGGCATCTTGATCTGCTACATTTTTTCCCAGCTTCATCAACTGGAAACACCACTGGCATTTGTGCACCCAGGCCAATTGACCTTAGCAGATGGAGAATAATTTGTGGAGCTGCAGAGGTAAATGTCTCTCAGCTGCCGTATGTCATGTACTGATGGTGCAAATGGCATACCAGATCCTGGCTCTCAGTCTTAAGACTCTCCAGCAACTCCTCAGAAGGGCCAAACAGTTCCATTTCAGTCTCTTTGGTACTCAGCAGTTGCTAAAATCAGTAAGTAGGTCTTCTATTCATTTGACACCTATCTAGTAGGTGTCCAGAGTGGTCCTTTTTGTCTTTACATGGCACTTTTCAGTAGCTTATGTTGTGGAAAATACTTAGTAATAAATTTAGTAAAAAAAAAAAAAAGATTCAAGTCATCACTATATCTGAAATACAAAGACTTTATTTACATCAACTGGTGGAACCTTTGTCACTAGAGTTCATTTAAATATAGTAGCTAGTAAATATTTAAGTCCTACCAGTGACCAATCAGATAAAAGGTACATTCTAGCAATACCCCTCTGCCATTAAGTAACATCCAAAGGTGACAAAATAATAATCAAAAGTCTAGTTTAAACATTTGTTTACAGAATAAGACTTCTTGTATTCAACCTATTACAGAACAAAGCACAAAGTTAAATATTACATATGATCTCATTTTTTAATTTAAATATGCTGGTACAAATGAAGTCAGGATGTCCCAGTTTAACAGGCAGACAGTTTCAAGCATTTTTTTTTCTTTTACTTTACACGTGCTAACTTTAAAATGACTGCTCGCCTTTGCTGCATTAGTTAGAATACTATTGGCAACACTGAAGCATTGCTGTGCTTATAGGTGGTTCTGCTGCTGCATCTGAAGCTGCTTGTTTGCTTGGTGAAATGCCAGCTCATACTATGGGTGATTCATCCCTGGCTGATGCAACTTGTCAGTGCTGTTGCAATATGTTCCTCCACCCATTCATCGTTTTATTATTCTACCTATGTAATCTACAGGGTGGTCCAGATCTAATTATGCAGATGCAGATCGCCTGGATGACTTTGATTTATGTGGGGACGATTCCAGTTTGGCGTGAAGACAATTCTTCATGTTGTCAGTTTGCACACTTCTTGATGGTCCGGGATTATTCAGGTGATTTTCTATGTAATAAACTTAGTAGGTTATAGCATAATGAAAATTGCATACTTAGATCTGGACCACCCTATACAGTAGTTCAGGGTCACAGGATGCAAGGTAGAAACCAATCCTGGAAACCAAGTTTAAGTCTACTTACATACATGTATTTATATAAAGCAGATTCACAAATATGTGGCAGGAGAGGAATTATTAACCACACAGAACATAAACCATACATAAAATAAACACCTATAAAAATGTCATTCTACAAAAAAAAAAAAAAAAAACAGGTAAAACTTATGAAAATTGAACTTAAGCTATCATGGGGTATCAGGTTGTAACTGAAGAAAGGAAAACAAAAATTGTATTTGACAAAGCTGTAGGTACAAAAAAATCACCTCTGGAGACCAAGATTATTATAGTTTTGCCTTTTTATATTAGTTTTTATTTCTATATTTTTTCTGACCTTACTTGGAAATTCAGTTTAGTTTTAGTTTTCCTTTATCATGTACTTTTAGTTTTATTTTAGTTTTTATTTCACAAAGACATTTCTATTTTATTTTTATATATATTAGTTTCAGTTTTAGTTTTCGTGATTATTGCGTGGAGCGCTGTAGAAGGAAAAATTTTTTATATTAGCATGGAGAATAGGAAATTAACATAAAGAGCCATAAAAAGTAATTAAAAGCTTCTAAAACATTAGATTAAGCATAAATTAGAATGTTAAGCAAATAAGATAGGTCAAGCAAATAGTTAACTAAAAATCAGTTATATTGCATTATTTTTAAGCTTACAGCAGAAATTACTAGAGAACATACAGGAAAAAAAGAACAGAGATTGATGTACATAAACCAACTTAGAACAGGATAAGAGTTTGAGAACACCTGTGTTCAAGGTTAGGAAGCTAAGGAAACGATACCTCAGACAGAAGATGGCTCTGTGAGGCACATAAAGAAACCAGCTGGATTGGAAAAACAGCAGAAAGAAAACAAAAAGCTTTTGCTGTAAGCAAGGTCACACTGACGTAATGCATGAAGAGAAAATCTTAGTAAATTCAGGCATTGGCAAAAATATTAGAAGAATATATTAGAAATTAACTTTAGTGTAGAAATTAAGACAAATCAAGCATGCCAAGCAATGATTAAATGAAAGCATATATTATATTTCTTTTTAATTAAAGCTTAGCTTTAGGCCACCAATATAGTATAGCATGAAAGGCTAGAAAAGGAAGTGACACCATGAAAGACCAAATATGGAATAAAGAACATCTGCCTAGTTGATGAACCAATCAAGAATAAGAAAAATAGAAACTGGAGTGAACAATAGACAGAATAGCCAGGTGCAGAATGAGCTAATCGAACAAGGTTAAAATGATAAGAAATTGTTATAAAAACTTCAATTGGTGCAATATTCAGGGCTCAGCTCAATTTGGCCGTATTGGGTTGAGTCCTTGTTATTTTTTGTGTTGATTTATTACAATAAAGCTTTGAAACTCTGTCTGTCTATCCCGAGTCCTAATAGCCTTTATTTTTAGGTAAAAAGCCTTCTGATGATTAATTTTTCGCCACGACAGTGCCTACGGAGTTAGTTTTGTGTCACAATTGGACAGAATTGTATACTTAACAGATCTGGATATGAGTTTAACGTTAGTGGAAGTTTACTACACTGCCTGGTTTACTATCTGGTTTTGTTTTTGTCTGATTTAAAACAAGCATAATCAAAACTAGACACTGAATATGAATAATTTTACACAAGTTTATAATTTTTAAAATATTTTCTCATGAAAATCACAGGGGCTTAGGAAGAACAGGGCTCTTAGACTTGAATCAGTGTGCAGACCCCACTTAGCTGTATTGAGAGAAACAAAGAACAACAAGCATGTAGTGTCAAGGTTAGGGGTGGTGAGTCTTGAATAGCCCACCATAAGAACAGTAAACCCATAATGAGCAGGGCAAGAGCAGGTAATAAGAGTATGGACAGGCACAAAACAACAGAGACAGCGTCTGAGATTAAGAACAACATATACATTATCTAAACCTGTTTATCCAGAGCAGGACCATATGTAACCTGGAGTCTACTGGAGCAGGTTTGGAAGCAAGGCAGGAAAAATCCCTGGTATGCAATATGTATGATAAGGCTGACGTTAAGAACAAAAAGAATATGATATTTCAACTATCTATTGAGAAAAACATTGAAAAAAGGGAGACAAATATTTTAAAATATAATTCTGCTAATGGATTACTTTCACAATATCAGGTATTTTGAGTTGTGAATCTGAACTAAAAAAGATAAATTAATAAATATGGAATGAATGCAAAAGCCCATTAGTATGTTTAGTTTTTCATCACTTGTCAGACTCTCTACCTTTGTTTGTATCGCTTCGTTGTTAAACGATGTTTTTAAAGCAAAAGTGATTGGTCAGCAACAATATGTTGATCTTGTATGATGACCTAGTCAGTCTCTCGATCAGTGCCGTTTTATTTTAAAAAACCGGGACTGGTCACCCCTCGACTTTCTTGTATACTCAAATATGGGGATGGATATTTGAGGAGTAAACCGCAAGACAATGATTATATTTTTATATTATGTTCATTAAGGAACCATCAACGACAAATCAATTTAATAATATATTGAACAATTATTATAAAAGTAAAGTTGAATAAATCGGACCCTGCAGCTGTATAAATAAAAAAAATCGAGTATGTGTTCAGGTAAAGTACCACTTCCGGGTGATGGATTTGGCCCAAAAGTTAATACAGTTCAATAATTGTGGTGTAACAACCACATGTCGAATTTCATCCATCTATCTAGTTGCGTTTTTGAGTTATCGTGTTTACACACGCACACACACATACAGTACACGCACGCGCGTACACACACAATTCCAAAAAACAGTATTGTCGGACACTGGTTAGTCTATTACGTCAAGATTACATCTTGATATACAACAAGCACAACGAAAGGCGGCACGCATATCTCTTTCTATTTCTCGCACTTTACGCACCCGCACTCAGCTTGCTCTGTCACTGCAAATGCTGTGTGAACAGCCGCCCTCCGTCACCAGCCGCCGTTCACTGTTTGAATATATGCGGGCGGCTCGTGGTGGATGACTTTCTGTTTTAGAGTTAAAGCTTACAAGGGTTAAAGACTAACGGCAAAAATATTCATTCGAAAACTAAAAATATTTTAGTAAATTATTCTTTTATTTCAGTTAGTCTTTCCAGCTACTTTAATAGTTTAGGTTTAGTTTTTCACTTCGGTTTTGTTAATTATTTTATTTCAGTTTACGAAAATGTTTTTTTAATAATAGTTTTAGTTTTGATTTTAGTTTTCATTAACTATAATAACTTTGCTGGAGACTCTAGGTCATTCTGAATAACCTAACATTCATAAACCCACCTAAACCAATTAAAGTTTACTGGGAGCCTATTCCACCAGCAGTGACCCATTGCTGGGTCCACTTATGCACACACCCACATTACAAAAAGAGGAATTTATTGTATTGACCAATTATCCTAACTTGCACATCTTTGAGTCATTCAGAATTATCTGAGGCAGCATTCTTCTGATGTACAGTAGATTAAATCTAAATCTCCAACCCTTCAGTTGCATGCAATCACCTAATATGAAATAAGAGTGTACATACATACAGTAATTGTGACAGAAGCATATGATTGACTTTATATCTGTCACAATTGATGCCATTTGCCTGACTTTATATTTTTCAAAACTGGTGCTATTGGCTTTAACCCATTGTGATATCTTCCATAATCTAGAAAATGTGAGTCATGAGTTAGTATGTGATGAATATATACTACTCTGATCTCTGTCTTTGCTAAACACGGGATCCGTAGCCATCTATTGAAGGAAGATACAAGAAGCTAAGCTCATTCTTAAAGATGGTTCTCACATTATCCCAGCAAAGAGGAAGCACTTGTTCTTACACTTTATTTCCTCAGATAACAACCTGTTGAATCCATTCTGGTGTTGCCCTCCTGTCAATTTTAGTTATCCATTCCCTCCACTTTCCCTGCCCCTTGCTTAGCTCTGTATCTTCTTGTCACCATCTTCTCCACTATAGATCAGATGAATGCTCAACAGCCAAGTATGTTTGGAATGTATCTAAAAAACAAAATTTTATACTGCACTTTATTGTCATATCAAAGCCAATTGCCTGTAAGTGGACTTCATGAAGTCAAATAAAACTTTGTAACCAATATACTATTCCAAAAAAGTGTTAAGTTCAAGATGATAAAATCAATTATAAAAATTGATAGTTCTGCTTGCTTATCAAATGAATAGAGAGTTTTTCATTTTAATCTGTAAAAAGGATTTCACATTTGGGAAGTGATGTGAAATGATTTGAAAGCAGTACATTTCATATCCAAGGTAGAGGGATTGCCATACTAGACAGTGTGTGAGAGAGAAGGTCAAAACAATTTCACCAATAGACCTTCAAAGAAAACAGCCAATCTGAACTTCTATAACCACCTTGGATAGAAACAGCAAGCCGATTGAGCCTCTTTGACCATAAAGAGTGTGTTGGCCTTTTGTAATTAAAGTGTTGAAAAAGACATTGTTCAGAAATCTAAAGTTGTCCACTACCTCTCCCACCCACCAATGTATAAAATTATTTACTGTGAACATTTTATAATTACAAAACTATAAATGTGGATTATTGGTTTCTCTGTTTTTGCATATATAAAATATGGTATCAATAACAGTAACTTCTATAAAAGATGGGGTTTGGGGAATCAAATTATACTAATACTTACTCACACATCATTTGTGTTTTGTGGAAAAATCACAATACCCCAATAGAGAACCCATGCAGACACTGGAGGACATGCCTACTCCACAGAGTCAGATTTGAACTTTAGACTCCGAATCTGTAACCAGATCTGTGCTGTCCCTTGATCAAGAAGATGAATGTTATTAATTTGGCACATGACTTCATCTATGATGACATACAAATACATTTGTGTTTCCTGTACTCTTCGACAGTATGGTGCAAATTTTCGTATTGTCTTTTAATGAATTATCTCATGCAAATGCATATAGATGAATGTTTCTCCAACATCGGTCTATCAAAAACTGTTTTATATAGTGCCTTTATCAGTAAGCATCCACATTTGGATGTTTACATCAGACAATTCAGTGTAGCTGTTGCAGTTGAAGCGCTTGAAATGAATGAGACAAGAAAGTGTGGCAGTTTGTTAGAAAATAGCCACATATGAACAATGCCAGTCAGAAGATCAGTATTAAAGTATTGTCATGCATTTATTTTACTTCCACATAAATAGATGTTTAGTGATGGACTGTGGCATCGTTTGGAGGTGACCTTTGGCATTTAGCTCTGAATTTTTTGAGAGGACCCCAGATCTGACCTGCAAGATTACTTCATTTGACCTAGTTTTTTAGTTTCAAATTAAATAGTGTTTAGGCTGTTCACTTTATTCAATTTCCTGTTCATTTTACTCTATATTTGTGTACTGTGGAAGACTGGGGGCGCCACAAAGTCCCAAACCCCAGACACAAGTGACATACATACAGTCATGGGGTCAAATACAGGATATTTATTATCCTCAATGCTTTCTTTAACAAAGACAATCACAACAACAACCAGGATTTCTCTTCTTTCTCTAACTCCTCTCCAGACTCCGACTTCCTCCCTCAAGTGTTGTCCTCTTCCTCCCAACTCCAACAAGGTCAAGTAGTTTCTTTTATCTTTGACCTGTTAGTACTTCCGGCAACGCACCATAGTCTGACGAAAGTACTTCCAGGTCGATTGGAAAGTTCTCTGAAGCAGGGAGCTCAACTCCCTGTAGCACCCCCTGGTGGCACCACGGATCCCAGCAGGGCTGCTTCACTACACTACAAGTAGCTTGATTCATGGTGTGGAAATGGATGCAAAGCCAAGGAATGCTGCCATCTAGTGTATGAGGAAGGCATATAGTTTTGAAACGAAGCCTCCTCCTATAATTCTATCACTTTGGCCTCCAAGCCGGTTAATAAAAATGAACTAGTTCCAACTAGGAAGTCCATCCGAGTGTGATCATTTATAAGTCAATGTACTTGATTGTATATTACTGTGCAATGCAATTGGTTGTATTGTAAAGTAAAATCTTCCGTCGAGTGATTTCCTGCAATGTTACTAAAGTGAAATTTTAATGGATGTACCGTATGGACCATTCCATATCGATTTTTTACTATCTAACTACTACTCGGCTTACAAAATATAATTGACAATTAAATATTATTAGAATCTATTTGGCGTGTTTACAGTTTGACAAATATTTTTTCTTAAATTTATTTTGGATTGTCACAGTGCCAAAGTAATATGCTGGTCTATTTCTAATTCCTTTGTCAGTGCTTGCTCTCCTCGTGTTCGCATTTATTCTTAATCTTGGCACAAGATTCCCCCACACCTTGGAGACGTGCACGTTAGTTTGCTAGTTTAATGGTGTTCCTGACTGTTGCGGAATGTGTGAGGGTGACGTGTTTTCTAGCATTATCGTGTTTCACCCCGCGAATAAGACATAGAAAAAGCGGGACCGAAAAACGCCCCAGCTGTTGTTGTTGCACACTCGAGCCAATAGGTGTCAGCAATACATTACAACTTAAATGTTTAGCTATCTGAATGTAAGTTTTAACTTAATAAACGACTATGTGAGGAAATTCACGTGCGAAATATGCCCTCCGTCCATCATCGAAGGCGCCCAATTCAGTTTAGGGTCGAGGAGTACAAAAGTGTTTCGTTACCATAAATTTAACTTTCAAAGACGGAACTGGCCTTGGACGGGGTACCGCACCAGACCCACAGTTGTCCAGCACACATATTTCTGCTTTCTGAGGAAATCTCAGTTTTAGAACGTGCAACATCCATATACATAGGATTCGAACGCAGGCCGCCGAATTCAGGGGACAGGTGTGCTGATCACTAATAAATTATAATAATTATAATTACAAAAAATAAAATAAGTGCTTTGGAACGTTTTTAGTGTGGCTTACACCCAGTTTTCAGTTGCTTCAGTGTCAGCTCACTATCAATACAAATAAAGAGGCATACAGTTAATGCAAAAATACTCGAATACCATACAAACTGATATGTCAAAATGGCTCGTGTTGCTATGAGCCCAGTTGCTCCGATCTATCGGCCAGTAAAACTGGCCAAATCTGGGGACAGTAGACAGAGCGTAATACATGGCTGTTCGTCAAGAATGAAAAGTTCAGATGTATACACAAGTTTTAGACTCTCTGAAAGGGACTTGCATTCATCCAAAGTGTTGACTAAAAAAGAGCCAACCAAGCATGAACTGAAATGATTACATAGGGTGTAACATGGTTGTACGACACTTAAATCGCCGTTGAGATAGCAGAGAGGAAGTCAATGGATTTGACACTTGGAGAAAAAAGTACCTGAAGAAAATATAGGAAAAATCAGGAGTGGTCTCCTCTAGACTTTATCCTATACTCAGATATGGGGATGGATATTTGAGAAGTAAACAGCAAGACAATTAATATATTTTTATATTACGTACATTAAAGAATCATCAACGACAAATAAAATCAAATTATTAATATATTGAACAATTATTATAAAAGTAAAGCAGGAGCGGATTGGGTCTCAAAACCAGCCCGGGCATCCTTCAACGAGTGAAGTGACGAGGTCAACCCACTCGGCCCATTATTCATTGTAATTTTGAAATAAAATTTAATGAAAAACAAAAATTTAGTAACACGACTTACACGTTATTAGAGTACATGTCAAATGTCAATGTCATGTCCAAGTGCCAGTACCCTAGTAGGCTAGTAGCTGCTCATTTACAATGGGATAAAAAGTTAGTAGAAATCTACGCTTTGCATCTAATACTTGAATGCAAAATTTGGTTGACCTAAGTGAAAGCGTAGTCAGGTTATTGTGTTTACATACACACACACATAATTCCAAAAATAGTATTTTCGGACTCAGGGAGGTATAAAACGTCGAGAATCATTAAAATTTGGAAACTGAATTTTTGAAGGATTCCAGTACTTCCCTATATTTCGTATACGAGAAACTCGGGGAGATCTAAAATGTCGAGATTCATCAAGATCACGACATCGAATCTTTGGACGATTACAATACTTTCCTTATGTTTCGTATATGAGAAAGTTAAAACGAAAATCAAAAATCAGCATAATTACTTTTGAAAGCACCCAGCACGTAGTGCAGGATTTAGACATAAACTAAACAAGCTGTAGTTTAGGGCCTCGCAATCCACCAGGGCCTTACAAAAAGTCAGAAATGTTTCCCTTTAGCTTTTTAAATTTTATGTGGCTTTTTATGTTTTGTAGTTTTACATATGTAATCAGTAAATATATTTATTAGATAATTCTTCATATTTTTCACTTTATATACCTTGATATTTCTAAAGTTCTTAGGGCCTCACCAAGTCTAAATTCGGTACTCCCTACACAAAGATGACGGTGTCTGTAAAATATCTGATATAACTGCACTGCCTACACAAAACTTTCTGTCTCACGGTGACTGTAAAATATCTGACATAACTGAAAAAATAGGTGAAGTTATTCACCACTACCAACAAAATAGTGAGGCGTACGTTTCCCAAATGCCATGACATGATTTGCATCTTTAAAAATACTAATGACCGAATCATTATAACAATAAAGAGTAATAAATTGAATAGTGAAAAATTCAGTGTAAATTACCACATCTTCACATAAAGGGTGCGCTGGAATCCGGAACAAACTGATGCTGCCAGAACCAGAGATCCAGATGCACTTTGGCCTTGATGACTTACTTAAAATATGTTAGCTATGAACTAACCGCACAGGATTCAAGGTATTAGTAGCCTCTTCTAGAAAAGTGTTTAAAACTATTTTTGTGGTGCTTTTTTCTTATTTATCTTTTGTTTCTTAATTATTTTGGCATTGGTTGCCTTTATTTGTAAGCATGTGAATATGAGTAAGAAAGAAGTAAAACCGCCATGCTGTTGCCACATGCATCTGTTAATTTCATAGACGCAAGACGCATACAGTTCAACGCATGCGTCCTCACTGATTTTCGAAACGTCCAATAGGGTAAGCACTAAAATGTCAGACACACTCACCGGCCAATGAAAATCATGGGCTGTCCTTTAAAAAACTCGTAAGCGACCATTTTCGGTCTTTCGCTCGTGGCTTCTTTGAGAGAGAGGACTGATTTTCAGTGGTTGTGCAACATTTCAGGTATTTCTTAAATATTTATAAAATACGTATTTAGGTTCTTAATTTGTTCAAGTCAATAGCAGTCAACGAGTTAGTCTGTTGCAAGATTTCATTTCCCACGTGGCGGCTGGGTCAGTAACTCAAAGGACACAAAGAACGTTGCTTCGCGGTGTTTTTTCCCCGGTCTTCCAAGTTACTGTTTGTGGTAGCGATTATCTCTCGTGTGTCTGGTCCCGACTGACTTGGAAATAAAGTGTGAAGCACACTTAAATGTGTTTCGGGTCATCGGAGCTTCGACTTACCAAGATCTCCCGAGGCCCACGTGCAAGTAAAATGCAAGCTACTGATGATTTTTGTAATTTCTGACACCTCGTATGAGGCCGCATGGCCCGATGATTCTAGTCGAACAAACTGAAGCTTGCGACTGGGTTTTGATTATCTCCCGATTTCGTTGTGCGTGACATACCTAATGTGTTTTTTTTTGTTTGTTTTTTAGACGCTCAACAAGGCAGTACCACAAGCAAGGTATGTGACCGCTAATTCTTACTCCAAATAGTAGATTGGGATGGGGGTGTTCGCCAGTGATGAGCTTAATTTCTGACACCTCGAATGAGCGTTGCTTTGCAAACATTTGATTAAATTATCTATCTGAGGCATATTTGAACGCAAGTTAACCTGCGTTCCGCATCCCTTTCTCACTGTTAACCTTAGCCTTTCCTTTTTTTAGGTGTTGGACTGCCAGTGGGTTTGGAAGTTTGAAGCTTCGTTTGGCCTGGGTCACCTGTATGGCGGTAAATAAGGTGCCCACATCACTGTAATCAATTCAAGTGGGTTTATCATTTACCTAATCTTGGTGGTTTTGTAAGTCAATTTTATGTATTTTTCATTTCCTTGAATAAAGTCTTTTTCGGTGGATCATTTTCTCATTTATTTCTGCTGTTTGCAAAAGACTAAGCAAATATGGACTGCATGTCTAAGATTGTCCCAGATTTAGTACTAGTGCTAAACCTGGAAGTGGTTACAATTATGAATCTGCAAGCCAACTGCAGTAATGCTTGTTCAGCTGTGTAAGGTAATCCCAACACATTCCTTTGCTCCAATTTACACATTCTATCTGCATTGCCATTCTCAGTTTGTTGGTTTCACTCTGATTTGATAACTTTAACAAAGACATGTTAACAGTCTACACTTGCAAACGATACCGGCTTCAGAGACCTGTGCCTGATGCTGCTTGGTATGATGTCAAAGGTGTATGAAACTAAAGTGCATGCTCCTGGTTCAGGATTTCATAATTTAAGGATTAATTGACTAAAACCCTCTAGTGTTTCTTAGAGTTGGTCCATTGGGGGAATAGTCATACAGTAGCAGTCCTAGTCCTAAGAAGCTCTTGTGGCTGTAGGTGGTTCCAATCAGTGTGGTATATTAAATTTCATAACTTAAGTAGGTGCTATTCAGCTTTAAGAGCAGTATGAGACTTAAATTAAATTTAGTGACTTGTGTGTTATGGAGTCCATTTTCCCTATTCACTTTTACTGCAGTTTAATTTTTATTCTCTTGACTGCAAACTGCATGGACACCAAAGCAAATGACTCTGAAAGCATCCTGCTATTACAATTTGCTCTGCCTTTCTCTGAAAGGATGAGCACCAGGAATTGAACAGTTAAATTTTATTGGGATATAGGAGGCATTGTGTGTTTTGGTTTTTAAGCATCCAGATCACCTTTTTAAAGCTTGTACTAAAAAGCAGATACAACCTTTCAGTGTTGGTCCTTTGTTAGGTTACAGTTTAAAATGAGTGAAACTTTGGTTTAAGGGAAAGCTTAGATGGTGAAACTAGTTGGAAGCTTGCAGTGGCATGGGTCCCTTGGAATTAGGGTTGGAAACCACTGTTGGATATAATTTTCAGTTTGGCATTAACCTAAATGTAAAGTTCTTGGTTGCATCAGATTAGTTTCCTTCTAATCTACTGTTAAGCAAGTCCATTCTCAAACATGTTTGCATTTCTTGCATTAAAACTGCTATTGTCAGGCAGTTTACATGCCAGTTGAGAGTCCACTCAGATGGTTTTATAGGCAATGTGTCCAAAACCATCAGTGTTGCAATGAATAGTTTCCAGTGTTACCTGGAGGATTGTTTAGTTTAAGAGCTGGTCTCCATAATCCACAAATATTTCAGCAACCAGCCTGTGTTGGTTATAGCTTAAGTGTGCATTTAACATCTGAAATTGTCTTGTGGGTCCTTGAATCTCCTTGGCATTTATGTGCATGTTGGGCAATGGTGAGACTGTTATGCTACTGTGCCTAATTCAAGTTGTCATGCAGGCTTAAGTTTACAAGTGGCAGTGTTTCTGCTTATTTGAGCTATTCATTGAGGTATAAGCAAGAAATGGGTCCCAACTCCGATAAACTTCTCTGGGTATCTTTTCAAAAAGTATGTTTTTCCTGATGTCTTGATTAAATTGCTCACAGCCTGGTCGTTCAAGCACCCTGATCATCCCCTGTTATTGACTCTGCCCTCTTCACTTAATAACTTGGTGTGGTAAGTATTCCAGCACAATAGGTGCCTTCATGTCATCCAGTGCTTTAAGTAGATTAGAAAAGCCCTAAATGCTATAGTGTGATGTAATTTTGAGCAATTTCCAGGTTTTATTTTACTATAGTGTTGGGTTACATTTCCCTTTTCAGTAGCAGTTTCCTATTTAGTATTTGAGTAGCTTTGTGTTCAGTCACTCTTATGAGATAGACATGGCAGAATTGCTATTAGTACAATTGCCATTTCTTAAGGGCTGGTGGGAATTGGACAGCTTGGAGCCAGGAAGCTCAATCCAAGAGTTTCAGCTTCTGTATCTTGTAATAGATGGATCAATTTAATTTACAAGAATGTTTAAACTTGTAAACTTTGCACAAAGGAAATTATCATTCTAGTCCATTGACAAAGAATGAATAAGGATCCTTTTTGTTTCCCCTTTTAGTGCTGATCTGAATGCCAAAAGATGGCCCACTTATCCATGATGTATGTTATCTAGGGCTGCAACAAAATCTCAAAATTGATAAATGGCAACAATCCCTTTCAGTTACATTAAGTGGAGTACATTGTGCTATTTATCATGGCTTCATTTGTTCTGAAAGACAGATGGTAAGCAAGTGCCAGACTTGCTATGTGAGAAGGGCCAAAAACATTGTCAAGGACAAAACTCGTCCTGGAAATTCTTCAAGCTCCTCCTGTCAGGCAGACGCTTAAGGTCAATCCGTGTACGCAGACAGACTAAATAGCTTTTCTCGTCCCGTGTCTCCCCCCCATCTGCCATAAGCTTTCTGAACTCTGAATCTCCTCAGTCTGATATTTTTAATTGAACATGTGCAATAAGCTATATTGGCAATGTGCAATATACTAATGTATTACAATATAGAATGTAATGTACTATTTAACAGGGGCAATTTATGCTGCTATACTTTGCTCTAACACTGTATATGACATTTGGAATTATGACTAAGTGCACCGTGAGGCTGTCAAAAATAAAGCAAAAGGCAAGCTGCCAAATGTGCCATATGAGGGCAGACCTACATGAGAGCACCATGGAGATGCACAAACATTTAAATAAAATTTACTCTTACAAGCTCTGTGGAGGAGGAAGACTTGCTGTCATCCCAGTAAGTTAAATGTTAAGTGTTGATACAGATATAAAGAATGCAGTGTTTGCTGGGTTAAGCATGATGTGACTTTTTGATTTAATTGAGTGAATAATTCCACTCATAGTCCAACACAACAATGTAAATAACCCTAGCATCACATAGGCAGTCACCAAAGCCCCATGTTTTGGGAATGCAGGGCACCTATATGGACAAATGTCCCTGCCCTTAATGCCTTAACTGTAAATGGATTGCAGATCTCTGGAGTTTTAGGAACTTCAGCCCATTCTGAAAGTTAATCGATGACCTAGTGTTGAACACCCTAGAGGAGGACAGGTTAGAACTTCATGTTCATACTGTTAGCCTGATCTCCTTAGGAGGAGGGTAGTGGCTCTGCTTGGCACATATTGCTGGCAGGGCTAGGCTGGACCAAACTCCCATTGACCCATATGAATGCTGGTTAAGTCTAATTTGATATCAAATACAAATCAATTCTCCTGGACAAAATGTCAATCATTCTCTTATTGGAAGACATTAAACCAATGAAATGAGACTGAGCCAAACTGATGTTAGAGCTATTGTAATTAATGAGAGAGGTGGATCTTTGATTCAAATGCTTGATCCTCTTAGTGCTTCCTGAACTTGTGCTGCTCTGATTTCTATGAAAGTGTTTAATGCTATTTTAGCACAGTGCATTCTGTGAGAATGTCTGGATGCCTAATGTGGTTTGAGGATGGATGGCAGTCTTACCCTTTGTATCAAACTTTAAGCTCTGTTATCCAGAAAAACATGAAAAAAGTAATTTTTTGCCATCTCAGTAAACAATATTGATTTAAAAAAAAAAAAAAATTGGGGGGGGGGTATTCCTTTATCAGGTAGTTTTTTGTTCCAGCAAATCTCTAGACTGATACAGGGCTTTCCTATATATGGGGGTTTCATCATGTAGGGGTCTTTAAATTGCCAAATCAGCTTACTGCATCATAAGAGTGGGATGGGTCACCTTCTGGTGATAACCACATTTCTGAAAACCCTAGATGTGTTGGTTTTGTCATTTTCTTACATGCTGGGCTGTGAGGTTTTAATACCCAGTTTGAGATTAGTTCCAGCCTTTTGGCCAATACTGCCAAGATACTGGGCCAAAACAAAAATAACTGAAAAGGAAGGTTAAATTTGAAATAACTAAATCCCAGTCACCAATGAATATACAAAGGTGAGGTAGATTGCAAATTAAAACTGAGTTTTCTATAGGGGTAGTCTGATAATTAACACAGGCGTTTGACCTTTAAGATCAGCATGAGGTAATCGATTGGTGCCCTAACAGTTTGTGTTCAATTTGCATATGCATCACTCTCAAAACAACCAATTCCATGCATCAAGGGAAACAATCTCAAAAATAATGGCAGCATGTGCCAAACATCAGCTGACTGTACCAGCAAGGCAAAAGTGGATCACAAAGGACCCGAAGAATACTTTATAGGATAGCTGCTATAAATGGCCCGTGTGGCATCAAAAGTTAACCATACATTGTCACCGTTCTGATGCAGTCTTGAAAAAGTATATGGAATGAGCAGCCAGAGCTTTTTTTTTTTTTTTTTGCAGAGATACCAATTGGAAACCATTTGTTTCCAAGGCCAGTACTCGCATCTGTTTAACCTGGTGTAAGGCACACCAAACCTGAGTAAAAGAAAAGGTGATGTGGCCTGATGATCTTTCACCATGTTTCAGTCTGTCAGGCTCATAATTTTTGTTAAACATGTTTTTTTTGAAGATTCCTATTGGTATGGGCACACAACTTGCAAAAGCCATTTGATATGTCTAATACCTGCTCTGTATAGTGGTTTGAGGGGCAGGGAATTTTAGGCCATTTTACATGTACAGCTGCATCCCTTGTTTGCTCATGATATTCCCTTATTCCAGAATAATGCCCCCTTACACACTTCAACATAATTCAAGGGTGGTTTCATGAATACCAGGAATGAACTCAAATGCCTCATAGGACCACTTCTCACCAGTTTCAACCATCATTAAACCTTTATAGACAGTCTTGTTTGGTTATCAATGTCAGTCTTGTTAGGTATATCCACTAATTTGTTCACCACTTCTGCATATGTCTTACCACCAATGGAAATTCTGTGGACTGCAGGAACTCCAAAAATGTAACCTCCATACGTTTGCATTTGCATCTACAGAACAGTACAATCCAATACATTGCCATTAAAGTACTATTAAGATTCAACAAACAGTGAACAGTTGAAAATGTTAAAGGTGGTCTTAATTGTTGTTCTTGTACTGTAATTACCATTTTCCTGCTGAATAATGTTCATTAATTCTCATAACTCTGCATACGAAAGTGGATGGTGCTTATCGCTAACTCCTCACACTGCCAGAGACTCTGGCTTCTTCCCTTCCCTGTTTGGGTTTTCCTGTGTGATCCTCAAGATATGGCTGCTAATTTATTTGGCCAATTTTGGCGGTGTGCTGCATTATATAATGTTGTATTATATAATATATGCTGTTGTCCTGATTTTGCTTACTGGTAATTTCAGCTGAATACATGTTATTGTAGTCATTACCCATTCTAGCCTTTTTTACTTCCTCATATACAAAGTATTGGAATCCTCCAAAAATTCCATTTCGAGATTTTGATGAATTTTGATGTTTTAGACCTCACTGACTCTGAAAATACCATTTTAGGGATGATTGGTGTGTGTGTGTGTGTGAACATGATAACCTGAGTACGCTTTCACTTAGGTCAACCGAATTTTGCTTACAAGTATTAGGTACATTGGGCTATTTCCATGAACCGGCAGTGGTACTTTACCTTTTATTTATGCAGCTGCAGAGTCCGATTTATTCAACTTTTATAATCATTGCTCAATATATTATTAATTTGATTTGTTGTTGATGGTTCTTTAATATACAAAATATAAAAATATAATCATTGTCTCGCGGTTTACTCCTCAAATATTCATCCCCATATCTGAGTATAAAGTCTAGAGGAGACCACTCTAGTTTTTATCATTTGAGTTTTACCCATATTGATGGACAACAAAAAGATTATGCCTCTGTGTTACCTCATATTTATACCCCAGTGAAACAGGGAATGGTTATTAACAATGTCAGAGATGGCTGGATTGGCGACCCGGCCGGGACGCATAGGAAGACCGGAGGAGGGCTTACACCTTTCCCAGACCATGTGGGGGCAACCGCCCTGGTTCCTTTGGGGGCCAAGGGTACAGAGCTTAGAAACTCAACCCTGTAGGGGCCCGTGGTTACCACCAGGGGTCGCCCCCGTGCCTTTGGAGCCCTGGTCCTCGGCACTTCCGCCACACCCGGGAGGGCCAGGGGGAAGAAGACTGGGGACACCCGGAGTGCTTCCGGGTACACAGCCGGTACTTCCGCCAGACGGGGGTGTGTCGGTGGGAGATGGCCGGGAAGCACCTGGAGCACATCCGGGTGTGTATAAAAGGGGCCGCCTCCCTTCATACGATGGCGAGAGTTGGGAGTGGAGTCGGACAGAGCTTGGTGGAGGAGCCAAGGAGGTGGCCTGAAGGAAGTGAGGCGTTGTTGTTGGCCAGGACTTGGGGGACTTTTGGGGTTTGTGTGCACTTGGACATTGTAAATAATTATGAATAAACGTGTGTTGGGTGACATTAACGTTTCCGCCTGTCTGTGGCCGGCTTCCACAACACTAGACACTAAAAGCAAAATCAAGAAAATATTTTTTCCCCAAACACTGCAAATTCTTCTGATTTTATTTCTTCTTCAAGGGTTCAATTATTTGTCACATACGTTTTTGATAGAATAAGCCATTCTGAAGATAAAACAATACATTTTCAGGAATTATTTTTATTTAATGAATATTTAGCGATTTCCTAAACCATCTGAGGAAAATTAAGAGTCATTATACTGTATGTATAATGTTTTTGCTCACTTTCTTGAGGTGTGCTCATTCTTCCTGAGTTGAGTATATATGGACTTTATATAGACTAAACTAATATATATAAATCTAAACCAATAACAACAGGAGGTATAAAAAAACAGTCCATCATATCTCTATCACAGCCTAAGCTACGGGGTTAATTATTATGGGATAATCCAGCCACCTGACTAGAGGAGACAAAGGATAGCACACAGGCAAGAGCGTCAATAACAGAAAACGGCGAGTTAGGATTTAAATAACTGAGCAGATTTATGTCATTTCCTGATTGTTGCGGATGTTTACCGTGCTGAACAGCGGAGAAATTTACGCAAGTAAAACGTGCCCAGATATGTGTGTTCACATTTGAATCTTGACTAAATCGAAGCAAACACTCACCGAGTTGGTTACTTTTTACAGCAAGATTTATCTCAAAACGGTTACTGGATTACTGGTAGCTGTTTCTGGAAATACATTCTTGGACATGACATGAACACTTTTCATTCATACTGAAATAAAGCCATCTTTACAAAAAAACACTTAAATAGAGGCTTTGTTGGCCTAAATGGCCTGTTCTCTCCACTGTTGTTCTGTTATAATGATCAGGAAGTCTTGCGAGTTACTTTTAAACAAAATTCAGCACTTTCACTTTTTATACTTAGAAAGTGTTAAGGCTGTTTCCCAATATATCATATATACAGTGGTGTGAAAAACTATTTGCCCCCTTCCTGATTTCTTATTCTTTTGCATGTTTGTCACACAAAATGTTTCTGATCGTCAAACACATTAGTCATTAACCATTAGTCAAATATAACACAAGTAAACACAAAATGCAGTTTTTAAA
>JANRMT010062861.1:42779412-42821041 GCA_026402145.1 Polypterus bichir lapradei | reverse complement strand
ATATATATATATATATGTGTGTATATGTGTATAAATATATATATATATGTGTGTGTGTGTGTGTGTGTGTGTATGTATATGTACAGTTTATGTATATATGTATAGAACTCTCATCCAGAATTATCTGAATCACCTGCAGTGGTGAGCTACAGCAAATACACTTTGCAGTAAAACATGTGATGGGGCGGGGTCAGCTTTATGATAGGCTGATGACCTTGTGTTACCATATAAGGAAGGTATGACGTTGAAGTGTATTTACTCAGTTTAATACTAATAAAATTGTATTCATTCATCATTGTGCTTGGTAAGTGCCTTCTCCTACTCTACTATGCTGCAGTGGTAGGTCTCATTACATGCTAACTGTGTGGCTTCTGCCTCCACCCTAAATCATAGTAGCTTACTTCTCCTGCTGCGTGAAATGAAGTGGGTACTAATGTCCATTAAAGTAAAAAATAAATAAATAAAAGTAAATGAACTTATGTAGAAATGTATGAAAGATGGCTTTTTGTCTCTTGTTAATACAGTAACTATATGTCTACTATATAAATGTAAATAAAATATTGCATTGCTTATCCACACTCTTGAAAATAAAGGTGCCAGAGTGGTTCTTTAGAGCGATGCCATAGGGAACCTTTTTTGATTCTCAGAAGACCCACACACATTAAGGTTCCAGAAAGCACCTTTATTTATTTAGATCCATAACAGGCTCCAAAAATGAAAGCTCAAGTCTGTCTGTCTGTCTGTTCATTTTCAATAACCTGGCAAACCTGCCATACGCCTTACATCACAATCAAACGTGTTCTTCTTTGCGAGACAACATGCCTACTACATCCTGAATTACTTGAATGCATACTTAATATACAAGAAGAGTTGTTATTTATTATAGTAATGTTTAGACCATTAAATACTTGTAAGTAAAGAAAGAAGTTAGATTATCTTAAACCCATTGTACTGATTTAATATAAATGATAGTTCATCTTAAAAACTGTCACTCAAAAAATGATTTGTTCAATGAACTTAATTCAATTATAGACAGTCATTCAACACAATTAGTTTGGGTAACTTTAAAATTAAGCATTCTGTTTAAGTTGATTTATTCATTTTGTGTTCTGAAAACATAGCATAGTAAATGTAAATTAAATGAATGTCTTTGTGTAGAATTAAAGTAACTAAATCACTTTCATTAAACTTAAATTACGTATGTTTCTTAAACATTTATTTTAGGTGAGGGTGTATATTTTTCTTAAGTCAATCCAAATGAACCTTATTTCACTACATATGAAAATTAGGGTTATTTCCGTCAACCGGAAGTTGTACTTTATCTTTTATTCAAGTAGCTGCAGAGTCCGATTTATTCAACTTTTTACTTTTAGAATAATTGTTCAATATATTATTAATTTGATTTGATTTGTTGTTGATGGTTCTTTAATGTACATAATATAAAAATATAATCATTGTCTTGCGGTTTACTCCTTGAATATCCATCCCCGTATCTGAGTACAAGAAAGTCTAGAGGAGACCACTCCCGCTTTTATTTTTTAAGTGAAGGGAGACACTTCGTAATGAACCTTCCTGGTTAGCTGCATTTTCCGCTCCCAATAAATGCTTTTTTTCCGTACCGTCTTCCAATTCACTTTTAGGTGCGCAGCTAACAGGACTACACGTTGGCAGAATCGAGGACAATGCGGGGACCAACCCCGGCCCTGGCCACGGTCACGAACACTCAATAAGGACTCTGCAGTGGCACTTGATGGCTCGTACCATCTCTTGCACATCCATTGCTTGACAAGAAACGATGCTCTTTATATGAAAATCGATTCGTTGGGCTCTGGAAAGGTTTGTAATGTGTGGACAAAGCAGACGGCGAGCAGGGCAGTGTGGCGTTTGGACAAACTTTGAGACTGTGGTTTCATATCCCTCTACTGACATTTTGTGACCCTGAGCAGGTCACTTCACCTGCCTGTGCTATGAATGGAGAAACGCAAAAGGAACGGCTTGGATCTCAAATGTTGCAAGTCGCATCGGAACTCGGATAAGGGGTGAGCCAAATATACCAAAAATGTATTTTTAAAATTAATTTAAGTTCTTAAAGGTAAGTGGTTGCACAACTTTTTTTTTCATGTAAACCCACAAATTTGTATTTTATTTGCCTGTTGGTTTTTAGTATCAGTTCAACTTTTTAAGCAAGTCACTCAAACAAGACATTTTGGGGTTAAATTAATTAATTATATAACGTTTTCTCACCTAAATAAATTACTTAAATAATATGTGGTGTTTACTAAATATATTTAATGTATTTTATTTTATCATTATTAAATGAATTATTTCACACATAGATCAATTCAATACCAAAAAATAAAATAAACATAATCTTTTAAAGAATTGTGTTAAACACTGAAATATCCATTTATTATGCATCAACATGAACCATAAAGAATGAGAAGCACTCTCTTAGAAATAAAGATTCCAGAGAGGCTCTTCAGTGTAATACCATAAGGGAAACATTATTGGTTCCCAAAAGACCCATCCACATGAAGGTTCCAGAAACAGTAATCTGTAACTTAGCAGGAAAGCCTGCTCCATCACAGGTGAACCCTGGAAACACTGTGAAAAAGAGGATTGTGGCAAAATTGGATGCCATCGTGAAAATGCCGTCCATCCCCTCCAGGATGCACTCTCTTGGTGCACTTTTAGCCACAGACTCATTCTGCCACAGTGGCGGGCTAAGCAGAGAGTCTGCTATCATGCATTTCAGTGCTTCCTAACGATGTACTCATTAAATTCATTTTGAAATATCTGCACAATATACACCTTTCTTTCTTTCTTTCTTTCTTTCTTTCTTTCCTCATATGAATTACTAAAGTGTATCTACTCTACTCTAATAGGCGCCATATGTTAAGTAACCCTTGGATAGATGATAACAGATTTGTGAAATATCAGTATCTACTGATTTTAAAAGGACTCTCACTGCATGCATTCACACACCTTAGTCCAGATTTTCTTAATCTATTAGCCTATCAAGCATTAGTTATATTTTTTCTATTGTCACAAATGTCTGGGGTCCTTACCCAGCCAGGATGCCTCTTTGTAGAGAGGAATGGGTGAGCAAGCATGGGCAGAACAGTACCTCCCCCAGGACATTACATGGCAGCCCCCATGGGTTGCAGAGATGCCTTGGACTCCCGCAGGGCTTTTTGGGAGATGGAGATGGCTGCAGCCCTGTTGGGATCCGAGGGCGCTGCCAGGGGGTGCTGCAGCTGGTCCAGAGCCTGTATGGGCGATCCTTTCATCACACCTGGAAGTGCTGCCAGAAGTAGGTCATCAAGCACCTGGAGCACTTCCGGGTAACATATAAAAGGAGTCTGTCTGTATACGGGGGCTGAGTTTCCACAATGTTATGTGAAATGGGCCCCCACGTTTTAACAGACAGGAAGTCCCATCTGGGATGCCATTGTGGAAACTCAGCCCCCGTACAAAGACAGACATACACCAATTGTTCAAAGATATATACGTTTAATTATATTCTTGTTTAACAGCAGCATACAATGCCTTAATAACCACAAATTTCTCAGTCCCTTCTTTCCTTCCAACTCTTCTGTTGCCTCTACTCCTCCACACACACAAACTCCATCCTCTTCCTCCCAACTCCAGTTCCCCGAGTACCATCTACTGGCTCCTTTTATGTTACCCGGAAGTGCTCCAGGTGCAGCTGCAGCGTCCCCTGGCGGCGCCATCAGCTCCCAACCGGGCTGCGGACAATTCCATCTCCCATAAAGCCCTGCAGGAGTCCGAGGCAACACTGCAACTTATGGGGGCTGCCATCTAGCGTCCTGGGGGTGGTACTGTTCTGCCCATGCTTGTTCATGCTTGCTCCCTGTCTCCTCTGCAAAGAGGCATCCTGGCCAGGCAAGGACCCTGACCATCTGTGACACTATGTATTAGAAAGGTTTGAAAATATAAAGAACCAACTTCAAATGCAAAGAACCTTATCCCAGAATTAAATGGTGATTTGTCAAGCAACAGTTCCACAAGGACTCAAACAACCCAGTATAGAACCATATGGTGCCATTAAAGAACCAGTATTTTTAAGAGTGCACTTATTCTTTTTTTTTCATAAAATACATTTTATTGAAGCAGTACAAAATACAAAGTGCCAAACAACTTTTTCTTGTTCAAATCTCCCCCCACTTACATTGTCACTCACTAAAGAATTACATCTGATATTATAGAATAATTTTTCCATTAGACAGTACAACAAATATATTCTTGTTGAAAAGTGTACATATTGCCAAATTTTCTTTACATACCTCAAATCATTCTTTTTGCCAAAATATATGACCAACATCCATTTACCGTACATTTATCTTTAATTATACTGTAGAACAATTCCCAGTAAATGCTCTGTCTCCTTTTCCCCAATATCCACAAACCAGCAACTTTGAATCCCCACAGCTCCTTTTCCAAACTCTTTTGTAACTTCTTCACATCTTTGGTCATGTTTTGCTTTATCAGAATATGCCTGGCATTCCATATCCTCTTCTTTTCCAGATTAATAATCATCCTTATCAAAAAAGGGTTACTTTGAGCTCCTACTATTCCCTGCTAGATCCGCACCTTTCAAAATTAAATTAGACAAATCAAGTGAATCTTTTCCAATAATCCTTTCATATTAGTCCACCCTCCTTGTGCCCAGTGGCACTCCCAAAGCATGTATTATGTCTGATCGTCTCTACATGGGCACAGTGTGGCCTTGGACACTTCCTTGTCTGTAACAAACGCTGTCTAAATGTCCTCTCCCTCATACATAATCACCACCACAACCTCATCCACATTTAGAGCCCTTTTGGCTGCACCAGTGTAAATATGTCATGTCATTTTCTAACCTGCTTTATTCAGACCACAGTCATGGAGGGTGCTAAAGCCCATCTCAGCTAGCAGGGCCAGACTGGGAAGCTTATTCAGGCCAGGAATACCAAATCTAACCCAGGCATCAGTTTCCTTGTGCAGGCACAGATTCAAAAAACCAACAAACACCATTTTGACTGAATGAGGAGACAGTAGATTCAGCTTTTACACATACATTTCACTCTTAAATATTAGTCTCAAGACAACCTCTCATAAAGTGTGGAGCAACACTTCATAAATAAATAAACCTTGTAGTTTTATAATAATTATATGGAAACAAATGTGCAAAAAGCACTGAACCACAAAAAGTAATTGTCAGTAGAATCCACAGTGTATTGATTATATTTGCAGTTTCAATTGTGAGTCTTGAATCTCCACAGCCGAGCCGCTGTCAGTGTCTGGATAGGAATGCTGAATATTCTTCCGCTAAGTTTGAAGTGTTGGTCAAAAAAGACCAATTTGAATTTCTTCAATAAACAAAAGACTCCAAAAATGTTTCCGCGCCACAGAATTCTGGCAAGTATTTTTTAAAGAATGCACTCAGTAAATAAAAAAACTATGAAAAATTTAGTGTATCCTATTCAGTCACTCTCTTATCATAGCCCTAAGGTTTAACTGTCAGAGCGCGAGAGACGCACTTAAAAATATTTAAAAAAAGTAAAAACAAGACACGTTCATTAACATACTTATGAAATAAAGAACAACATGTACATATAAAAACACAAATCATTCCACTCACATGCGTGTTTCAGTAATAAAAAATAAAATTAAACATTTCGTGTAGCATATTCAATCACTCTGAGGAAAAAAGGGGAAAAAAAGGTTAAAAATGTGACCATACGCTAGACTTCATTAAAATCTGAAACAAAAACATCCATCCATCCATCCATTATCCAACCCGCTATATCCTAACTAGAGGGTCACGGGGGTATGCTGGAGCCAATCCCAGCCAACACAGGGCGCAAGGCAGGAAACAAACCCCAGCCAGGTCGCCAGCCCACTGCAGGGCACGCACACACACCCACAAAGCAAAATAAATACACAGTAACCAATACCAAAACCCGTACGACATTAAAATATAATTCGAATTATATTATAAACTTTTAAGCAATCTTCATATGTAACTTCAATCACAATCGCACCTCTCATTGCGCTCCTGTTTAACTGTCAGAGCGCGAGACGCACGCGAAGTCAAAACCTGACTTGAACAAAAACAAGAAACCATCCAACCAGAAATCAAAAGAAACCCTCCAACGCTAAATCGAAATGATTTGTGCCCACTACAGAGCAATAACACCTGCTCGTTTCCCAGTATAATAACATTATATAATTTCACCATTAGTTTATTTCACTGGTTGCTCTGAATGCCCTCCAGGCCACCGGGAAAGCTCCCGCTGATTGTAAACGTCGGTCCGGCTCTGTCAGCTAGTATAGGACGCAAGACAGGATCAAACTCTGGACAGGGCGCCAAGTCCATCGCAGGGCAGACACTAATCTACTTAACCTGCATGTCTTTGGAAAGACGTGAGGAGAACATGCAAACTCCACACAGGGAGGACCCGGGATGTGAACCTCGGTGTCCTTATTGTGAGGCAGCACCGCTACTACTGCACCAACGAGATGTACAGTAAATGTCCCCACTTCAAACTCTGACCTTCCTTCATTGTACGCCTAACAGCCTTCTATAAATCCTTTTGTTTGCAGCGCATATAGTCACCTGTACATTCTCCATACTTCTCTTTAAGTTCTGCTGCACATTTATGGTTCCCTGGTTTCTCCTCTGCCTTTGGCATCATATTCGACCACACTGTCAGAGGCTTCATCACAAATGTGAATCACAGACCGAAAAACCTATTGAATTTATTTTTAAAATAAGGAAGGCAGAGTCTTGCCCAAAGCTTTATGAAAAACAAAATCCATCTTCAAGCTGCCGTGTTGTATTAGAAAGCAAAGAAAAAAGTTCATTTGTGGGGTGGGCGTCACAACTACACAGAACTGATGGCATTCAGAAAGGTGTGGGGATCATTCTGGCCACAATGCAACAAAAGGGGCGGGACTTAATGCACAACAGCAAACCTTATGTAAAATAGGATAGTCACGTGCACAAAACGTCTTTATTTTAAGTCGAATCAACTTAATTCAACTGAAAATTGGAATATTATGTTTTGAGGATTAAAATAGTGTTAATTCTGAGTAAACTTAACATAAAACCGATGAATAATTACAGTAAGCTCCGAGGTTGATTACGCTTCTGTTTAAAGAAAATAGTTCAGTAGTTTTGTTTCAAGATCTTGTATTAATGTGACATCGGAGAGATTTATGTTGTAACTAGAAAAAAGCAACCTAATATCAGCAAAAATGATTATTCAAAGTTAAATTAGATGTAAAAAGTAAACATGCTTCTGTAAACATTTTTTGGTGATTTATCATATGAAAAAACCTGAACTCAACTTGCGCCATTGTATGCAACGAGTCATTTTAAAATCACGAACGCATTAGTATTTTACAAATCTACTACCTTTCCATGGTTCTTTATGGAACTTGCTACGGATCTAAATTCAGTAAATAAATAGATTTCCATTCCAATGGATGGTTCCTTAGGCAACCACCAATGCTTCTGTTATGGCATCGCCCTGAAGAACCACTTTGACACCATGATTCTTAGTGTAGCACACTCCATCACATCAGGACAGTCCCCAATCATTTGAAACAGTTCGTTTTTTGCTAGGTTATGGGGAACTGAAGTCCACTATGACATATTTACACGCACCCTGAGAGAATTTGCACACAAAACACTAGTAATTACCCGGTCGGAATTCTCATCCTGTGTTATGGATGAATTGCATATAAATTGCATTTTACTTGTGAAACAGCTCGGAACAAATTCCCGCATGAAAGGCGCTATATAAGACTGCTTTCTTCGGCGATGGTTGGCTCTCCAGCGGTGGTTCGCCACTTCTGTCATCACACAGCCTTAAAGTGCAGTCAGGCACTTTAGCTATCCATTAGCTACTGGACAGCTGGGTGGTGCAAACATTCGCTCCTGGGCAATCAAACAAAACAACTTGTCATCCAGAACCACGATCGGGGCTTTCTGTCCTTTGAGTCGCGGCGTCCATTAAGCCTTCCCATCGCCGCCAAAGTGCATTACTGCTGCCCACGAGCGCTGTCCACCCATTCATGCGCAATATCCGCTTAATGTCAGTCCATTAGTCGCACAAATAAAAAAGAGGGTCAAGCTGTGATAGCAATAAATGTGGACTGGGCCATACAAAAACGGGACGACCCCCCTAGTAAGCAAGATCAGTAAATGTTCAACTGCGCAAATCCAATGAAAGGTCGCTGTCGGGGATTTGGATGCCACGGTGGCACTAGGATCAGGATGGCTAGCGGGATCGAGGCAGCTAGAATGTGCACATTCCATGGACAATCTCGGAGTGTCCGCGAGGGTTTTTTGTTCTCCGAATTTTCTTATTTTTTCTTCCCTCACAAAGACGTGCAGGTAACTGAGCAGGTGTGGGGAAGTGCGCCCCGATAGGAACAGCTCCCGCCTGGAGCTCGGCGCCTCCCGATTAGGCTCCGCCTCCTGTGCGAATCTCCCAACGATCCCGACTGTCCAGAAAGCATAGCAATGCGTTATACCATCAGGAGATCAGGAAATCAAATTTATTGGGAGAAGAGGCCACAAATGACACTAACAGATAAGCACAAGTCTATAGTGTTTTGTAAATTGGATTGCAGTGATGAGACTCTGTCCAGTTCAGATGGCTGCACAACACAACTTTTGTTGACTTGAGGAAAAATAACGTACAGCTCCAGAGTGACCACAGACCAGGTAAAAATGAAGTGCAACTATCCGGTCAGTAAAGTAAAAACGACCGTCTTTATAAGATCTTTCATGGCAAATACTTCCTGAGATTTTTCTTCGGGCAAGGAAGACAGAAGTTTTAAAGGCAAGATTACTATATGCTATAGCAATTTAGAACTTCACTGTCCTCTGCCCATATGAGACAGTATAAGGTCCCCATAAAGTATAAGAGAGCAACCGCAGTGTCCAATAAGTCAACCCTTTGTTTCCAGTTAACAAAGACATCCATCCAAAAGACCACTCGCTGTGTAACAGACTCCACAGAAGGGGAACTTGGGGATGGGGAGGTGGGCAATCCAGATAACTTCAGATGGTTAGTAAAGTTGTCCGGTAATTAAAAACCAAAAGCCACCGTTAAGGCTGTAACTCCAGAATGAAGTTATATTTACATGTGTCCAGAGAACAACTGGTGTATACAGAAATATTTTCGTCAAAATATTCCTCCATAGGCCCAGGAGGTCCGTTTAACACTTTGAAAAAGGGTCCGTGTCCAGTGAGCAAAGCTGTAAGGCATTGTTTATGCTGTCCATATAGAAGAGAGGGTGTTCGGAGAGGGGTTTTAAACTAAGCTGACAAACCTTAACAGTACGACCACTACAGTGAGCGGAGAGAGAGCGCGAGAGAAGGGTCACTGTCCAGTTCGTAGGGCAGAGAGAACTGGTAATGACCTACCCGGCATTTGCATACTTGTTTTAGACGCTCCCGGAGGGGTCCCAGATGACGTCACCCACCCAATACCTGCGGGATCGCCTCTCTGTCACCACAGCCTCCTCCTTCTCCTCCTCCCCACCGCACAGCGACCGGATTTTACATAAAAGGCAACGAATCCGAGCAGCGCAAGCACTCGGCAGGACAGCAGGCGGAGGAGGAGGAGGAAGAAGAAGAAGAAAAAAAAAAAAGAACCAGAAGAAGCATAAAAAGTCATTTTCAGGTAGGAGTTGTTGCGCAGGGTGGGAGGTGGGCTGAGATGGGGAGCGCCGAATGAGACTGATGAGAGCTATGCCTCCGCATGAGCACTCACAACCCCGCGTGTCGCAGCCTGATTGGCACAAGAAAAGCGGGCGATGAAAGTATGTCGAGGAGAATTTGGGGTCTTGTCTAAAGAAAAAAAAATATTGCCTCTATCACATGGAAGAGGAGGGACTTCTTGTGTGAGAAGTCAAAAAGAACCACGTGACAACCCCCCCGCCCAGCATCAGTGCTCTCAAGTGACATGTGTCTACACCGAAGGGGACACACCGACCGTTAGGTTAGGGTCACCCTAAAACGATGTGCGATTCCTTTCCCCGTTATCTTTGAATCGTAAATACCAGGATTCCTCAGCTAGATACAAGGTTTCTTCATGCTAAGTTTTCGATGAGAGTTGCAGTGATCAGAGCAGCCACTGGCAGTAGGCTCGCTTCTATTTTAATTATTTGAATTTCCATCTGGAGATGGCATTCTCTCAGATTTCCAATGCTAATTATTGCTGACAGCATGCAAAGCAGCTCTCACACAGCGAAAGCACAAAGGGCACACCGAGCTGAGAGTAGCGCAGATGCTCCAGCACCTCTGAGCGCCGGGGCGCATCTCCAGTTCTGTGGATGACACCACGGCCATTGAGACCCGCCTGACCACTCCGTCACAAGTCCGACTTGGACTCCAGCTCTTCCAGAACAGCCTAAGCACATTTACTAAAGGACCTGTTTTGCTCACTTCCATAGTTTTCAAGCTGGCTGAAACGGAGACCATGGATGAGATGGATGTGCCACAGATGAAGAAGGAGGTGGAAAGCCTAGAGTATCAGCTAGCCTTCAAGAGAGAGATGTCCTCCAAGACCATCCCAGAGTAAGTACCTCAGCATGTCTCTGTTAGTTAATCCTCTCCTTCCAAACACTTACCACAAAAGTGAATAGGTAAAGGTGAACCAAAGAGACCTCACTATGCTTTTATTTGACAGCCTTATTCGTGTTGGTAGCCATACTTTGCAAAATACTTTTGAGAAAGGTACTATAAAAAGATTAATTGAAGAGACACCTTTATCTTTTATATGTTGTATTTTTCCTGTCAAATTTTCCTTCTTGTGCCAAAATGTTTTAAGAATGCTGCAGCACTGTCTTTTGTTAGGCAGGACAAATTCCCGTGTCTTTGGTGTGAAAGGCACCATAAAAGGAACAGTTGATGTAAACAGCCGAGTGCTTCACTGCTTAGCCTGAACTTCTACTGATTTAACATTCCTCCCATTTTCAGTATTCTTGAAGTACCCTTGGAAAGTGCTCACTCTCACAACTTCTGGACATTAACATGCACTTCTTACACTTTTGTCAGATTTAATGGCCCATCTCCTTTTAGTTATTCTTACTTTAAAAGACATTATGCAAAATCTGTGGATGTGACATCCCTCTTCAGAAATTAATTATTCCTACCAATCCACCATTTCTGACATCCTAAGCAGTGTTCACTGCAAGGACTGCTCTATACCCTTATCTTGTGAAGACTTTTCCAGATTTGCTGTCCTAATTGGTTTTTAAACAGGTGCAATCATTTTAGCTATAAAAAGGTTTAGTGAGTGGATGCTTCACTCTTCAGCTAAGGGAGCTCCTGATTTAAACATACCCCCCTAAAAATTAGTAAAAGGTGCTATATGGAGGCTGAACTGCAGCAACCCCACTCCCACTGACTTTCAGACAAGGCAGCCAATTTACTGTTGCACTCTCTTAGTTATCATAGTGGCGAGTCTTACTGGGAATGGCACTGCAGACTGGTCAATATGCCAGTCCAATTCTGTACTCCATCTTTTCTTTTTTACAGCAGTTACCTTATCTACTGTATGAGACTGCCAGGCACCTCCATGCTTTTGTCTTCAGAGGTTGGGCTGTTCAAGGCACTCCTCCACTTCACTCCCGTTTGGAAACCTAATATGGCAGCTCTCATTATGAAATGTGCAGTTCATAATACAGACATAGCTTTACAACCGCTTGGCAGTGTTATTTTTTTTTACTGCCCTGGTTCCCTGTGATTTGAGGTCAGTCTGAAAGGAACCATATAAAATTAATGTTGACTGATGTGGCCATGGACACGTTCAAGCAGGGTTATTCTTAAACGATTACCTCAATTCCCCCCCCCCCCCCATTTTGTATATCTTTGTGACAGTCTTCAAATTTAAATGTTAAATAATAAACGACTTTAAAATTTTAAGATGGATGGAGTTTTACCTGCCCATCATCGTTCTCTGTTCCGTTACCATCTCTACTGCTTGAGTGACTTTTTATAATTAATCCTTTTGAAAGTCATGAGCAGACACACAAGAAGGCTTTCTGTGGGCCTTGTCCCCGGGGTCTCATTACTGTGACAACCTAAGTGTGACCACACCCCCAAGAGACAACCCTTAGTTCCCCCACATCCGCCACGCTCGTCACAGCTTGTTGTAGGTTACTGTTGCTCCCTGTAGTCTCTGGCTTACTCATGGCATGTCTTATGCAGATGGCTTCTTGACCAAATCAGGTGACACCATCTTTCTATTTCTTGTCTGTCTACAGCCTTGTGAAGTGGATTGAAGAGCGTGTGCCACAAGATCCATTCCTGAACCAAGAGCTCATGAAGAATAATCCTTGGGTGGAGAAGGGGAAGTGTTCTATTCTTTAGTAGGAAAGCGAGTGGGTGTGGCACTGAACATATCAACCTTTTGTAGTATAAAAGGTGAGAAAGTAGTGAGTCAGCTCCTTAATATAAAAACGCAAATGTAAATGTGTGTAAATATATACCAGACATGTACACCAGCAATCCAGAGACAAGCCCACACACAAGGGCAGAACTGGCTATTTTTCCTTTAATGTATTTGCGTTCTTCAACAAGAGATCTGTAGGAATAAAGGTTTTCTATTCAATGTTCCTCATTAGCAACAAAGTTTCACAGACGTAGCAGCTTCTTTACATGTCTAATTGCTCTTTCTTCTTATTCTACAGAAGATCACGGATGTACACATTGCGCCTCACTGCATTGGACACACCCTCGTTGAACCGGAACCAGACATCACTGTTGCCTACTGCTTTGCCAATTTGCTGCTCTGCTGATTCCGCTGCAGTTTCTGAAGAAAAAACTGAATTTACAGAAACATATGGGGCAAGGAGAAAAATACACATCACAGAAGATTTCAAATTTGGGACATGCAAGACATAGGTTTCCATACCTCAATCCCCCAATACCTTCTATAATCCTTTCAAAAGAATTAAATTTAAAGAAATGTATCTGTTGATTTGTCTACACAAAGCTGGCTAGGCCAGGAAAAAACAGGCTTGGTTACAACCCCATTAAATTTATATATTTCTTAATTTACTTTTTAACCTGTGTTGGTTTGTTCCTTCTGTAATATAAAAAACAAAAAAAAAAAAAAGCCATGAGATCTACACATGTGCACCGAGTACCTGTGGTGGAGGTAGATGACAACTTTTCCTTTATCACGCACCGCCCAAAGAAGTCCACTGCTGGCTGTAAAAACAAAATTGAAGTGTCACGACCAAGTTGACCGCATCTCATTATCCTTTCAGTACTAAAGCTTTACAATTTAACTTGTCAGCTTTGTTCCCCTCTACTGGGTGCTAAGTGAACATCTAAGAGCTTTGGGAGACTCCTAGCTAACAGGCACAAAGCTGATCTGCTGACACCATAAAGCCAAAGCTGTAGCTTCCATTAACCTGATTTCTCTCTGTTAAGGATTATCCTTAGAAATCCCTAGGCAAAACATACAGAGGTTGGCATCTGGCCTTGTCAGCGCATGTCGCTGTGCCACTGTCTGTTGTGGAATGTTAGGGTCTTGCGCTTTAAAACTCAGAGAGCGCTCTACATGAACAGTCTGTCCATGCTGCAAATCTCGACACCATCTTTGAACAGATTACCTACCTTGTCTTGAATACTGGTTTGTTTCACAATATTTTCCAGCCTCTGTTGGTGGTTCTTTATGGATACTTTTGTGCTCTCCTCTTTGCTACTGTCCACCTGTAGATTCTCATCTTGATTCTGCACAGTACAAAATAAAAATGCACCCTAAGCCCAGTCATAGATAATGAAGTGAAATACAGACTTTCAAAAGGCCAAAGCCGCAAACCTGGGCAAGTCTGAGGTGTGCCAATAGTGCAGTTCAGACCTACAGCCACAGTCCTTGGGTAGAGCAGCTCATTGCCCCATTATTCTTTCAGAGAGACCTTCCCATCAAGTCTTTACCAATACTGCCTGCCCACTTCAAATCTTTCAGTGGAGAGCCATATTCCTCTTTCACCACGCAGGAGGCAGGAAATGCAAGCACTGTTATGTTTCCCTGGGGTGCTTACCATAGAACACACTTGATGGTACAACATAAGAGTAATTACTGTTTGACAAGATGATTACACAAAGGAGTTTTCATTGAGGGTGAATCAGCTCTTTGCTAGGCAAGTCTGTGCCAGGCTGCCAGGCTCCTTTCCACCCAAACTCCTGCTTAGATTATTTGCAGGCACTTGTTTATGCACAACATTTCAGAAAGATGTTTCCCTAAGCACCAGTGCAGCCTGATGCTTCCCAGCAACTGTCTCCACAGGCCTCATTAACAGGTCGCCAAGTAAGACAGTGTGGAGTGAACCATGTGGATAACAACTACAGCAGGTACACAGAGGGTCAGCTGCTGCTCACCAAAGCGTCCCAGTAGACCAACTTCAAATCGACCAGGCTGGTTATCCCCATAGAACGGATAAGCACACAGGCAGTGTGTATCATTTCAGCGCCCTCTCGATTAGTGGAGGGTCTTTCAAAAACAGATGGCTCTTTCTGCACAGCTTGCTGGAAAAAAGGCACGCCATTGGCTTCCTCATTTGCATAAAACTTTTTTTTTTTTTTTTTTTTACGATTCTCACATTGTTCACTTATGCTATTGCTTACTGTTGGTTGCATTTGAAATGAAGGGGGTCTTTTTTTTTATATAAAAAAAAACATCAATGTTAATAAAATCAGGGTTTGTACACTTTAGTACATTTCAAATTCTGAACTTTTTATGACTTTTCCATTATCAAAGAGCACAAGAATCCAGGACTACTTTACATTCTAGATCAGACTATCCAAGGCAAAACTACATGAACCTAAGAACACATATGAACTTAAACACGTGGCCTATTTTAAATTGCTGACCACTTACTGCACTGTTACTATAGGTAAGTAGCACAAGCTTCCATGTCAGTTTTTGTAACACAGTATTGTGGGAAAGACCGTTACTTTTTAAAAATATATGTACTGTATCAGTTTCAGGACAACGACTGTGCCATTATACACATGGTGTGCACAGAACTGCCTCATACCAATATCTTGAAATGTACAAGCAAAAGATGTAAAGAAATCATGGAAAAAAACATTTTGTTCAAGTGCCGTTTACAAATGGAATAATTTAAAAGCACATGTTAAAATACAGAAACTTTACTCTGTTGGGGTGGCAGCGACTGACCCATATTAGGCAAATAAATGATGATAAAAAATATATATATTTTGGCATATTTTAGGCAGTAAATTGCTGTGGATGAAAACTACAAATTATGCCTTGGGAAAGGCATCCATACACACTTGTATGACTCTTAACAGTATGCTCTATTGGAAACATTTCCTGCAAAAGGTTAACAAGGACTTCACCATGACTAATGCTTGTCCATCAAATTTAAAAGTGAATATCTGAAATCCTCTGGGTATTAATCACATATGAAAACAAGTAAGGGGATATACAACCCAAATTCCAATGAAGTTGGGATGTTTTGTAAAACGTAAATATAAACAGAATACAGTGATTTGCAAATCCTTTTCAACCTACAGTATATTCAATTGAATACACTACGAAGACAAGATATATAATGTTCAAACCGATAAACTTTATTGTTGTTTTGCAAATCTTCACTCATTTTGAATTTGATGCCTGCAACACGTTCCAAAAAAGCTGGGGCAGGAGCAGCAAAAGACTGGGAAAGTTGAGGAATGTTCAAAAAACACCTGTTTTGAACATTCCACAGGTGAACAGGTTAATTGGAAACAGGTGTTTGTCATGATTGGGTATAAAAGGAGCATCCCCAAAAGGCTCAGTCGTTCACAAGCAAGGATGGGGCGAGGTTCACCACTTAGTGAACAACTGTGTGGGCAAATAGTCCAGCAGTTTAAGAACAACGTTTCTCAACGTACAATTGCAAGGAATCTAGGGATTTCATCATCTACTGTGCATAATATCATCAAAGGATTCAGAGAATCTAGAGGAACCTCTGCACGTAAGCGTCAAGGCCGAATACCAACACTGGATGCCCGTGACCTTCGATCCCTCAGGCGGCACTGCATTAAAAACCGACATCATTCTACAAAGGATATTATCACGTGGGCTCAGGAATACTTCAGAAAACCATTGTCAGTTAACACAGTTCGTCGCTACATCTACAAGTGCAAGAGAAAACTCTACCATGCAAAGCAAAAGCCATATATCAACACCACCCAGAAAGGCCGCCAGCTTCTCTGGGCCCAAGCTCATCTGAGATGGACTGATGCAAAGTGGAAAAATGCGCTGTGGTCTGACGAGTCCACATTTCAAATTGTTTTTGGAAATCAAGGATGTCGTGTTGTCCGGGCCAAAGAGAAAAAGGACCATCCGGATTGTTATCAGCGCAAAGTTCAAAAGCCAGCATCAGTGATGGTATGGGGGTGGGTTACTGCCCATGTCATGGGTAACTTGCACATCTGTGAAGGCACCATTAATGCTAAAAGGTTCATACAGGTTTTGGAGAAACATATGCTGCCATCCAAGAGACGTCTTTTTCAGGGACGTCCCTGCTTATTTCAGCAGGATAATGCGAAGCCACATTCTGCATGTGTTACAACAGCGTGGCTTCGTAGTAAAAGAGTGCGGGTACTAGATTGGCCTGCCTGCAGTCCAGACCTGTCTTCCATTGAAAATGTGTGGCACATTATGAAGTGCAAAATACGACAACGGAGACCCTGGACTGTTGAGCAACTGAAGTTGTACATAAAGCAAGAATGGGAAAGAATTCCACCTACACAGCTTCAACAATTAGTGTCCTCAGTTCCCAAACGCTTATTGAGTGTTGCTAAAAGGAAAGGTGATATAACACAGTGGTAAACATGCCCCTGGCCCAGCTTTTTTGGAACAAGTTGCAGGCATCAAATTCAAAATGAGTGAAGATTTGCAAAACAACAATAAAGTTTATCAGTTTGAACATTAGATATATTGTCTTTGTAGTGTAATAAATTGAATATAGGTTGAAAAGGATTTGCAAATCATTGTATTCTGTTTTTATTTACGTTTTACACCATGTCCCAACTTCATTGGATTTGGGGTTGTAGTATCACTAGCCTGACTAGAGTTCTCACTAGCGCTACTGCCAGCTAATCCACTGCCACTTGTACAGCTTACACGTGCGGCAGTCACATGCGACGATAACCGAACAAAAGGTCCAAAATAATTCTTAACACAATTAATAGATTCCTTGCTCTTCCTCAGTATTCAACGTTTACTTCCTTTCATATGGCTTATCAAAACGGACTCACCCATATTCCTAATGTTAAATCAAATGAGCATTCGGCTGAGTGCCTTTATAAAAAAGTTTGTCTTGTTGAAACCAATCTTTGTAGTCAGCATTTTCCAACCATTTCAAGTTAAGCACACAGTGTCTGCCAGCTGGACTGCTTAGTAAATCACAGTGACAGGTCTAATATACAGTGTGTAATTTACTTATTCTTATACTTAGCCTGCTTGTCGAATTATAAATTAAGTATAACACCTACTACATACTATACCAGTTGGCGTGCACACACACTCAAAATACAATGCGAGGTGACACTAATGTGCAAAGTCAATAAATGTGATATTAATGTGAGATGTGTGTTTTTATGGACAAAATATTGGATGTTTCACCTCATGGTACTATATTATTGGAATGCACTTTAAATAGTACTTAAATGTCAGGGAAAACATTAAATATTTTTAAGAATTTCAAGGACTTTTCAGTATAGGAATTTGGCTTGTTAATTTTTCATGACTTTCCAGGTTGTGCAGGACCCATATGAACCCTATAAAACATGTGATGGAATGGTACACTAAAATCAAAATATTGAAATTATTTTATTAAACAAGAAAATGTGTAATTCCTCTTGTTTTTGACACAAATAGGTCCAATTACTGCAAAATGATATCTACTCTGGATATTTCTGCTGCCAGATGCAGACACATTCTGTGTAAATGACAGACTTCCATGTAGAGTATTCTTTGACTTGTGCAGTACAATACTTAAAGATGAATCAAATTTCTTTACCACTCACCCGCTTGCTGTTGCGGGCCTGAATAAGAGCCTCCATCTTTCTCATTTTCTCCACCTCAATTTCTCGAGCAATCATCTGCTTGGCCTGATACGTCATTTGTCTTCGTGGTGGTAAATTTGGAAAGCGGCACAGCTCTTCCACATTTCTATATATAAGAAGATACATTTTCAGACTTGTTTACTGTAGCATCAGGCAGCTATGTAGTCTTGTGAAAGATGCTAGCTGATAACAAAGATAATGGAAAATATAATTAAATCATTTAAGGTACAAACCATGTCTCTGCTCATTATCTTAACAACCCCAGTAAATGACGCTACCAAGGAAAATGAGAAAAATAGTGTAACATAATGGAGAAAATAGAGCGAGCTTAGCATAGCCAGGTAAGCTTGCAGGTAGGCAATACTCCAAAAGCTGGCTGTGTTCACCAAAGAAGTCTGTAAAGAATCCTGGTACTGACCATAAATTGGAAACATGTCTTCAGAACAAAGGACGATCAAATACAGAAAATCTTGAATTGACTCACATTTATAGGCAGACACAACAGAAGAATGTGCTTCTTCTCTACTCATTGGAATCTCCCAAGAAATGCAACAAAGACTTTAGTGATGGGTAACTTTAAAGAGTCATGTCAAGACCTTGGTTTACTATCATGCCAAACTGTATCACATACAATAGTCGGGAAAATAACCGCGTTCCCTTCTTTTGAGTATACAACCGTTCAACATAATTATGACTTTCTCAGCCTGGCATCAACTCAGTAGCCAACCTGCTGTAACTAGGCAGAGAACCGAGACTTGCTAAACAGCTATGTGGGTATATAGAGGAAGCATTTCTATGAAGTAATGCTCATGGGCATGTAGTATATTTTAACATTTTTATTTAACTATCCAATTTAGAAAAGCATTTCCAGACAGACAGACACACACATATATAAAGTATAATGCAGGGTAAGACACTGAAAGCTCATAAAAACTCTACTAGGTAGCTCAATGTCTCAATCACGGACTATCATGAACAACTGCACCTCTTGGAAGCTAATAATCTGCTGCTAAAAACCAAGTCTGTTTAAAGAATACTCGACAAGCTGGATGCTGTGATTTTCCTATGTGTGCCTCTGCACGTTTACAAATGCAAATCCCACTGCAGTCACATGCCACACAGGCAAATTTAGTTTCCATTTTAGTTTTATTCACCCTTTCATCCATTAAACCCCATCCTACCTATTATCAGGATCAAATACTTATGGGTTTTCAGAGTATAACTGCCACAAGACTGAAAAACAAAAGCAAGGAGCAATCACACTAAGTCAAGAGGATCTGTGTCTGACAAGAAAAAATCCAGTCTGTTGTAAGACGTATTTCCATTTATTTTAAAATGGACTGACCAGCCCACTATTCAAAGGAAGCCAAAACACTGTGGATCAGAAAGGAACTTGTTGTCCACAACACAAGGCATCAACAGAAATAGATTTGAGAGGATTAGATAATAAAAAAGAGCAGCAACATCCTCATCCAAACCTGAGGGATTAGGATTAATGTGACAGAGTGGTCAGGCCTCCAATACCACCCCCACCCAACATTAGGTAAACCACTCCATCACAGCTCAACAAAAGTGACTAAAATGACACAACTCAACAGAAAATAAAACCAGCAGTGAGTCCAATGGGCAAGACAATTTCTGGACCGACACAGCTCCATTCACTCCACAGATCAAATGCTCATTCATCCACGTACTGCTATAGAACTAACTACTTCAGGACAGATGGAAGCTCAGTGGTGGGTGCAACAAAAATAAAATGTCCCTCCTTACAGAAAATGCCAGGCCCAGCCTCCATCTGGGCATAAGCATCCCTCTTCACATAATCTATTACCCATCAGGACAGGATAGCCATGATCATAGTGCATCATCCCTCCTGGTTGCCCGTTTCGTTTGCCAATGTCTGGTTCAGCAGAGCGTTATGCAGTGTAGACGGCAAGTAAACAAATAAGTAGAGAAGTAAAAGAAGAAGCAGAGCAATAATTAGTGGGATCCCCCAGTCTGAAATGAACAGAGTCTCCTGGCAGCGAGCCTGTAGTGTAGAATGCTGCATGGGGTGTCTGTGTGGGAGCAGTCTTCAGCACGTTGTTCTCCTGCCAGCTCTGCCGTCCAGCTCTTATTTAAGTCTTCTCACTAAGCTTTCATGGTGGTCTGAAGGATTTGCAGCTCATTTAACTTCTAGAACACACATCTTAAAGAGGCAGTTGCTGTCCAAAAAATAACCTGGTCAGATATAAAAGTTGGGAAACCACAACAGTCCCATGCAAAAAAAGACGGGGTTCCTGTATTAAGTCCCCTTGGGGCTCACATGACATCTAATTTTTTTTGACTACTCTGTAAGTTAAAAATGGTGTAATTTCTTATCTGCTCAGAATATGATGTTACAGTTTATAAATACAAAGTTTTTTTTTCATTCAGGCATTAATTGCTCTAACCCAGCCACAGGGGATGCACAAACCCGAGTGTTTCTTCGTGCCGATCCCAAGCCGAGATAAATGGGGAGGGTTATGTCAGGAAGGGCATCTGGTGTAAAATTTTGCCAGATCAATATACGGACAACGATACACATTTCCATACGGGATCAGTTGAGGCCCGGGTTAACAACTGCCTCCACCAGTACTGTTAGCCAACAGGGTGCTGGGTGAAATTGGGCTACTGTTGGCCAAACAAGGAGAAGAAGAGGGGGGAGACGTGTCTGGAGGCAGAAGGACAGGAGGAAGGTAAAGAGAGTGGAGCTAAGGGTAAGAACTTTGAATGGTGGCAGTATGACTAGTAAGGGAAGAGAGTTAGTCGGTATGATGGAGAGAAGGAAGGTTGATATATTGTACATACAAGAGACTAAATGTAAGGGGAGTAAAGGCCAGGTGGATCGGAGGAGGATTCAAATTGTTCTATCATGGTGTGGATGGGTTGAGAACTAGGGTAGGTATTATTCTAAAGGAGGAGTATGTCAAGAGTGTTTTGGAGGTGAAAAGAGCGTCAGACAGAGTAATGACTATGAAGCTGTAAACTGAAGGTGTGATGATGAATGTTGTCAGTGCATATGCCCCGCAAGTTAGATGATCGATGGATTAGAAAGAAGATTTCTGGAGTGAGTTGGATGAGGTGATGGACACTGTACCCAAGGGATAGAAAGTGGTGATTGGAGTGGATTTCAATGGACATGCTGGTGAAGGGAACACAGGAGATGAGGAGGTGATGGGTAGTTATGGTGTCAAGGAGAGGAATGAAGAACGTCAGGATAGTGGATTTTGAAAAAAGGATGGGCATGGCTGTGGTGAATACGTATTTTAAGAAGAAAGAGGAACATAGGGTGACGTACAAGAGTGGAGGAAGGTGCACACAGGTAGATTATATCCGATGCAGAAGAGTCAATCTGAAGGGGATTGAAGACTGCAAAGTGGTGGCAGGGGAAAGTATAGTTAGGCAGCATAGGAAGGTGGTCTGTAGGATGACGCTGGAGATCAAGAAAAAGAGGAGGAGAGGGAGGGCAGAGCAAAATATCAAATGGTGGAAATTGGAAAAGGAAGACTGCAGGGCTGAGTTTAGGGAGGAGATAAGACAGGCACTGGGTGGCAGTGAAGAGTTGCCAGAGAGCTGGGCAACTGCAGCAGAAGTAGTACAAATGACAGCAAGAAGGGTGCTTGGTGTGACACCTGGACAGAGGATGGAGGAAAAGGAAACCTGGTGGTGGAATGGGGAAGTACAGGAGAGTATACACTGGAAGAGGATGGCGAAGACAAAGTGGGATAGTCAAAGAGATGCAGAAAGTAGACAAGAGTACAAGGGGATAAGACGTAAGGTGAAGAGAGAGGTGGCGAAGGCTAAAGAAAACGCGTATGATAAGTTGTATGAGAGGCTGGACACTAAAGAGGGAGAAAATGACTTGTACTGTTTGGCTAGACAAAGGGACTGAGCTGGGAAAGATGAGCAGCAGGTTAGGGTGATAATGGATAAAGATGGAAACATACTCATAAGCAAGGAGGGTGTGTTGAGAAGATGGAAAGAGTACTTTGAGAGGCTGTTGAATTAAGAGAATGCGAGAGACAGAGAGAAAGAGAAGGTTAAATGATGTGGAGATAGTAAATCAGGAAGTGCAAGCGATTAGCAAGGAGAAAGTAAGGATAGCTATGAAAAAGATGAAGAATGGAAAAGCTGTTGGTCCAGATGATATACCTGTGGAAGTATGGATGTGTTTAGGAGAGATGGCAATGAAGTTTTTAATCAGATTGTTTAATGGAATCTTGGGAAGTGAGATGATGCCTGAGGAGTGGAGAAGAAATGTACTGGTACCGATTTTTAAGAATAAGGGGATTATACAGAGCCGTCTTAACTACAGGGGGATAAAATTGATGAGCCAAAGCATGAAGTTATGGGAAAGAGTAGTGGAAGCCTAGTTAAGAAGGGAGGTGATGATTAGTGAGCAGCAGTATGGTTTCATGCCAGGAAAGAGCACCACAGATGCAATGTTTGCTCTGAGGGTGTTGATGGAGAAGTTTAGAGGAGGCCAGAAGGAGTTGCATTGCCTGTTTGTGGACCTGGAGAAAGCATATGACAGGGTGCCTCGAGAAGAGTTGTGGTATTGTATGAAGAAGTCGGGAGTGGCAGAGAAGTATGTAAGAGTTGTACAGGATATGTATGAGGGAAGTGTGACAGTGTTAAGGTCTGCGGTAGGAGTGACGGATGCATTCAAGGTGGAGGTGGGACTACATTAGGGATTGGCTCCATGCCCTTTCTTATTTGGGATGGTGAAGGACAAGTTGACAGACAAGATTAGACAGGAGTCCTCGTGGACTATGATGTTTGCTGATGACATTGTGATCTGCAGCGAGAGTAAGGAGCAGGTCAAGAAGACCCTGGAGAGTTGGAGGTTTGCTCTAGAGAGGAGAGGAATGACAGTCAATTAAAACAAGACAGAATACATGTGTGTGAGTGAGAGGGAGGTCAGAGGAATGGCAAGGATGCAGGGAGTAGAGTTGGTGAAGGTGGATGAGTTTAATTATTTGGGATCAACAATTCAGAGTAACGGGGATTGTGGAAAAGAGGTGAAAAGGAGAGTGCAGGCAGGGTGGAATAGGTGGAGAAGAGTGTCAGGAGTGATTTGGGACAGATGGGTATCAGCCACAGTGAAAGGGAAGGTCTACAGGAAGGTAGTGAGACCAGCTATGTTATAATGGTTTAGAGACGGTGGCACTGACCAGAAAGAGGAGACAGAGCTGGAGGTGGCAGAGTTAAAGATGTTAAGATTTGCGCTGGGTGTGATGAGGATGGACAGGATTAGAAATGAGTACATTAGAGGTTCAGCTCAAGTTAGACAGTTGGGAGACAATGTCAGAGAGGCGAGATTGCATTGGTTTGGACATGTGTAGAGGAGAGATGCTGGGTATATTGGGAAAAGGACGTTAAGGATAGAGCTGCCAGGCAAGAGGAAAAGAGGAAGGCCTAATAGAAGGTTTATGTATGTGGTGAGAGAGGACATGCAGGTGGTGGGTGTAACACAGCAAGATGCAGAAGACAGGACGATATGGATGAAGATGATCTGCTGTGGCAAACCCTAACAGGAGCAGCCGAAAGAAGGCGAAAGCTTTAATTGCTCTGCTGTGTAAAGAGTGTATCCCTTGGTTTCCTATACCATTCAACGAGTGGTCTCCAACTGGAGCAGGTAATAAAGTGGCATTTTTAACTCCAAAATGAATGTTCATCAGAAAGAGGCATGGTTTAAAAAAAAAAAAAAAAAAAAAATCTGATTTTTAAAAATGAAAATTCCAAATGAGTCTAGAAACATTAAAAACAAACACATCTACACAACATATATTACGTTCACAAAACACTAAACCATTACTTATGCTTTTCTAATAGACAGCAAAGAAATAAGAAATGGAATATGAAACACATCTCTGTGGTATAATACAGCAGACACGGAACTGCAGCACTCAGAAGCCTTAATAGCATTATTTAAGTATGCAAACCTCTTATTTGTATATTTCCTCTAAAGCACTACACCTGACCTTCCTCAACACTTTTTTTTTTTTTTTTTTTTAATTTTATTGATTTTTTTGAAATCACACAACATTCCATATAAATAGATCAATTTTACAAGAATAGGATTGAAAACAAATCAACCCCCGCCCCTGAGAAAGAGAGCTTGGGCAGCAGAATAAAACTTAAACCTAGTAAAAATAAGTAAATAGATAAATTAATAAGTGAATATAGATAAATGGAGAAGAAAAAAAAAATGGGGAAAGTGTCTGCTTCCTAAGTGCTTTAAAAGCTTATTCTAAAATGTTGATTAGATCCTGCCAGGTTTCAAAAAATTTCTGCACAGATCCTCTAAATGAGAATTAGATTTTTTCCAATTTCAAATAATATACAACATCAGTTACCCACTGACTTAAAAGGGGAGTGTTAGGATTCTTCCAGTTTAGCAAGATACGTCTCTGTGCCAATAGTGTAGTAAAGGCAATCACAGTTTGTTTGTCCTTCTCCACTTTAATCCCATCTGGAAGTACACCAAACACAGCTGTTAATGAGTTAGGAGGGATTGTGACACCAAGGCTGTCTGAAAGGCATTTAAAAATTTTGGTCAAGAATGATTTGGCGCAGGCCTAAAAGATGTGACCCAGTGAGGCTGGAACTTGATTGCAGCGTTCACAGGTTGGATCTTGCCCTGGATACATTTTGGACAATTTTAAACAAGACAGATGTGCTCCATATATAATTTTGACTTGAATAATTGTATGATTTGCACATATGGAGCTCAAGTGAATTCTCTGCATTGCTACCTTCCACTCCTTTTTTGATATGTTGATTCAGAGATCCTTTACCAATGTCTTCTTGGATCTTTGAAAGGGAGGGACTGTAAAATGGTTTTATATATTGCAGAAATGCTGTCTAAGTCCTTGAAACTGAGCAATATTTTTTTCCAGCATAGAGGGAGGTGGGAGGTGAGGAAAATTGGGAAGGTTCTGTTTAACAAAGTTTCTAATTCGAAGGTAGTGAAAGAAATGTGTTGCGGAAAGCTAAATTTAGAATGTGATTGTTCGTAGGATGCAAAGACGTTGTCTATGTACAGATCTCTAAGTGATTTAATCCCAAATGTTTTCCAGACATTAAAAACTGCACGTTTACGAGGGTTAAAAAAGGTGGTTCTCGTGCAGAGGTGCCACTGATAAAAGATTCTCTATCTTAATGCTTCCTACATTGGTTCCATATTCTGAGTGAGTGAAGCACAATTGGGTTGTTAGTATATTGCCAATAACTTGCATTTATTGGGGCACAAAGCCAGGAATATAAAGAAGTATTGCAGGATTTTATTTCTATTGCAGACCAAGCCTGTATATGTCCATCTATTTATGTCCATGTCCAGGTTTTTATAGTTTGTATGTTTGCTGCCCAGTAATAAAACTGAAAGTTAGGTAAAGCCATGCCACCTTCTGACTTTGTAGGGTCGCTCTTTGGATATGTGGATGTTTTGAATTCCAAATAAATGTGGTTATGGTTGAATCTAATTTCTTAAAAAACGATTTATTAATGTATATTGGGATGTTTTTAAATAAAAAGAGAAGCTTAGGGAGGATATTCATCTTAATAATGTTAATTCTTCCAGCTAAAGTGAGATGAAGGGTTGACCACCTATGCATGTCTTGCTTAATTTTTTCCATACAGACAGCAAGATTTTGTTGATAAAGATGTTTACCCCTACATATTTAAACTGACCTGCAATGATAAAAGGGAAGGTGTCCAATTTAATATTGTATGTTTGAAAATTCACTGGAAAGAGCACACTATTAGTCAAATTAATTCTGAGGCCAGAAATCATTTGAAATTGTTAGTGCTGTTAGGACTGCAGGCACAGTATTTTGTGGGTCTGATATATATCGTACCATATCATCTGCATATAGAGAAATTTTCTGTTCAAGTCCTTCTCTGATAATCCCCTTTATCTCATAAGTGTTTCGACAGTGAACTGCCAGTGGCTCAATGGTGACTGCAAAAAACTAGTGGTGACAAGGGGCATCCTTGTCTGGTACCACGTTGTAGTTTAAAGTACTCTGAATTAATGTTGTTAATACAAACTGAAGCTTCTGGATTGGTATACAGTAGTTTGATCCATGCACAAATGTTCGGGCAAAACCCAAATTTCTCCAATGTAGTGAAAAGGTAGTTCCATTCAATCATATCAAATGCTTTTTCTGCATCCAACAATATCTTCATCTCTGGGGTGTTTGACTTTGCAGGCAAGTACAATATATTACATTAAACAGGCGTCGAAGATTGGACGCTAAGTGTCGGCCTTTAATAAAGCTAGTTTGATCTTGTCATATTACCGAAGGCAGCACTTTCTCCATCCTTCTAGCTAGGACTTTGGAGAGTACTTTAACATCATTATTCAGAAGTGAAACTGGTCTGTATGATGCACATTGTAATACATCCTTATTTTGTTTAGGAAAGAGGGTGATCAATGCTTGGCGAAAAGTTTGAGGTAGAATTTTATTGTGTCTAGCTTCTGTGAATGTTGCTAATAGAAGGGGGACTATCCGAGTGGAGAACTTCATATAAAATTCGGCAGGGTAGCCATTGGGGCCTGCTGCTTTCCCACTCTGAAGTGACTTTAAAGCATCTAATAATTCTGATAGTGCTAACGGTTTATCCAATTCTTCTGCCATAAGAGTATCTATATTTGTGGTATCTCTAATGAATCCAGAAATGCATTAGATTGTGTCTTGTCTTCTTTAAACTCAGTACAATATAAGGATTTATAGTAGTCTCTAAATGTGTGCATTATATTTTTTATGGTCAATGATTTCGTCTCCGTTCATGTTGGTGATTACTGGGATTGCATTGTGAACTTCTTGCTTGTGGATTTATTGAGCTAAAAGCTTATTAGCTTTCTCTCCATGTTCATAGTAATGATGTCTTGATTTATAAATAAGTTGTTCAGTTTCTTTAGTTGTCAAGAGGTTGAGTTCTGAATGCAGAGCCTGCCTTTTCCTATGAAAAGCCTCACTTGGACACCTGGCATGTTCTTGATGTATTCTAGTAATTTCGCTGGTTAGCTTTGATACCTGCTTGGTTTCCAATTTATTTCTGTGGAAAAGATATGAGATAATCTGTCCTCTTAAGAAGGCCTTCAGGATTTCCCAGAGTATTCCTGCAAATACTCCTGTAAAATTCTTGTCTACTAATAGAAGTGGGTTAAGATGCCATCTGCGAGATAAGTAAGTGGGGCTTAGTGATTTTAGCTCCAAGATCAGAGGGGCATGGTCGGAAATAACAATAGTGTCGTACTTGCAGGATTTAAATCGTAGGCAAGAAATTGTTATCTATAAAGAAATAATCAATTCTTGAGTAGCAATGATGCACTGGTCAGTAGAAAGAATATATTCTTGAGTTTGGGTTTAGAAATCTCCATGAGTCTGATAAGCTGTGGTCAGTTACAAACTCTGTAATTGTCTTTGCAGTGTTAGATGCCATCGCCCCTGTGACAAGAGACCTATCTAGGTCTGGACCAAAACACAACTAAAATGCCCAGCCATTATAATTTTATGAGTGTTCATATTGGGAATGGATGCAAATACATTTTGGATGAAGTCCCAATCATCCACATTGGGTGCATAAACATTTATCAAAATCACTTTACAATTAAATAAATTACCCATGACAATCATGTATCTCCCTTCAGGATCAGATCTAACATCTGATACTACAAATGAGACTGTTGTATGGATAAGAATTCCCACACCTCTAGTTTTTTTTTTTTAGGTAAAGCTGGAATGGAACATTTGGCCAGTCCAGTCTTTTTGCAGCCAGAACTGATCCTTGCTTAATAAGTGGGTCTCCTAGAAAAATACTATTTTAGCATTTAGACTTGTTAGGTGAGAGAATACCTTTTTTCTTTTTAATTCTTGATTCAGGCCTTTAACATTCTCAGCTCACAAAGTTAACTGTCCCGTCTTGGAGTCATTGATTCTGAATTTTTGATGTCATTTTGTAGTCTTAGCCAAAAGTGAGAGAGCTTCCTCAACACATTTGAAGCAACTTCTAGATACTCACGGATCCAGCAGGTACACATACTGCCCATCTGCCGTGCGCTCCTGGTGATAAGTGAGATTATAGGTCAGCATGGCATTAATCAAATCAGAGAGCTGTTGCTTCTCACGTGTGCTATATAGTTGAGGGTTAACCTATGAAAGAAAAAAAAAAAAAAAAAAAAAGTTCAGGTTTTCCGAACAATTTCTCATATGAATATAAACATATGGGCACCTACAAAGCTGCAGGCCACAGGAATTAGAGTGGGCTATAGGAATAATGTAATTTACTTTAAAAAAAAAAGCAGAAGCAAAACGCTTAAACTAAGAGGAAGAGACATAAAGCAGAAACTCAAACATAAGGAAATACCAAATACAAATTAATTTTATTGGAGGAAATGAAGCAAGAACATCAATATTTTATCATAAGTGATACCTATATGGATAGTGCAAAAAAGGCCACTAACCTGCCAGTTCTGTCCAATAAGCATGAGAGTGTGTGTGTTTTTGGGGGAGACAGATGGGACTGGGGAGAGAGAGAGCGAGCGAGAGATAGAAAATGATACAAGGCTGGTCAATGTGTGTGACACAAAATGACATACACAAGGGTTGCACAGAGGTTTCGAATTTCTGAGGAATTCAAAAGGAGGCAGGACACCAATAAGACAGAGTGGACAGCAAGAATAAAAAAAGGAGAGAGTCAAGTTTGGCATACCGGTCTCATTTTTGGAGACATGATTTCCAGCACGAGAGAGAGTGCCTCCAGGACAAGACCCTGTGGTGCCAGGTGGCTGCGAATCGAGGGGCTAATATCTGTGAACAAAGTTGTAAGAAGGTTGTCCATTTGCGTCTTCTTGGTCTGAAACTGTAAGGAATGCAGAGATGACCTAGTCCCGTTAAAAAGACAGTAGCAAAGCCATAAAAACAACATTTTACGAAATAGAGTTGTATGTCAGAATGCAGCTGGCTCAATTAAATCACTCACCTCAAATTGGCTATTTGGATAGTTAATACGGGGCACAGAGGAAGCAGCAAAAAGCTGGTGGAAAGTAACAGGCAGGAAAGGCAAGTAGCGCATTAGGCTAAAGTTCTGATTATGCAAGATTTGCTTGTTCAGATGATCTGTAAATTCAAGCCACTCAAGGGCCAAGCACAATGAACTTAAGTGTGGGTCCTTGAACTTCATATTAAGAAAGTTGTCATAAAGGCCCTGAAAGGAAAAACATGGAAAGCACTTGAACATTCTAAAATGACATTAACTTCCAAAATTCCCAGATTGGTTGACAGAACCAATTACCTGTGTAACCTTCTCGTGATCACCCGTGGATGTGGTCAAATGTAGAATGTGATAGAATCTTTGGGCTGCTGCGTTCTGTGCAACATTCCCCATGCTTATAGGCTCATCCTCACGCGTCTCAAGAGCAGGAGTGGGTAAAAACAGTTCCTGGCCGATTCTCTTCCTTATAAAGAGAACAAATTATTCACTTAAGTTTGCAGGCGATTACGTCCTTATCTGTCTGACACATCACATAAACAGTTTTGATGGGGGTGGCAAGTACATACTGCTTACTCCAAATCTTAAAAAAAAATAATCACCAACTCATTGCTAAAACATGCAGTGCCTACAAATAAAACTGTCCCAGGCACTGCTCTATGGCTCAAAAGATTTTAATTAAAAAGCAGACCAGGAGCTTGTAAACTTGGTTTTACTTTTATTTTTTACTCCCTATCATCACTTGAGAGGACCCCCATAATAATATAAAATTACTTCAATACCCCACCACCACAATCATTTACTTACTTAGCCATTGTTATTATCCAAAGCAACACACAAATCACAAGACTATTACAACTGTTAATATATTACCGACATGTTAAATGAGTTGCTTGTGGTCACACAAGGAGTCACTACATTAGCCTATAGTTCATGGTGTGAGGCAATTACACTAACTTCTAAACATACAAAAGACCAACAATTTAAATTAAAATATATAGTAAGGTTTAATTGAGTCTGTAATTACAGCCTGCTTATCTTGTATTAAGTTTATGTTGATTTTACTTTTTATTATTTTTGAAATGAGTTATTGATGCTTGTATTTCTTTTTTCAGCTACATATTATGTGGAATAGCTTTGCATTATCTTTCATATTAATTTTGGATGTAGCAGATTTTGATTTCAAACCAGAGTGCAAGGTCCTTTTTTAAGGGGAGGCAGAAGCAAAATGCATCTGCTAAAACACAATAATATTTTTTTTTATAACCACGGTATCTTTTTTTACCTATTGTTGTTTTGCATTTTGTTTTTTGTAGAGATCTATAAAGTACTTTCTTTTGGTGTTCTCCATGAAACATGTTACACAACTTGAAGACTTATTGAGAAAATTTAAAATAGTTTAAGATAACAAACATACGTGAACTCTCATATCTGCTCAATCTAATTTAGGGTTGAGAAAGAGAACCTGCAACTTATAACTGATGCAGAGGGCATAAATCAAAAAATTCGCTGTAACAGAATTTAGATTTATGGCTTTATTAAATGTTAGAGCTTTAACCAACAAGATGTTTTTCATCAACGATTTTATTAATGATAGTGTAATAAAATAAATTTTCCTAAGTGAAACGTGGCTTAGCTCAGATGGTACGGCTGTTTAAATCGAATCTGCGCCTCCAAATTACAGCTTTACTCGTGCAGATCGCCAAGGAAGGAGAGGCGGCAGCTTAGCAAACATTTTCTTGAGCCGGTTAAAGTGTAAAGATGTCAGTTTTGGTAAATTCAAGTCCTTTGAGTGTCTTGCCGTTGTTATTCATGAAGTTTCTCAGTTTCTAGTATTATCCGTGCATAGACCTCCTAAAAACAATGCGTCTTTCTTTGAGGAATTCTCAGACCTGATGTCAATTATAATTACAAACTATGACATGCTCCTAATAGTCGGTGACTTTAACTTTCATATCGATAATCAGTGTGACCCAAAAGTAAAAGAATTCATGAACCTCCTGGACTCTTTTGATTTGAGACAGCTCATTAGTCAACCTACACGTAAAGCAGGTAATACGTTAGACTTAGTAATTACCAAAGGTCTAAACGTTGATGTGAAGCAGATCATTGATACTGGTCTATCAGACTATTTTCTGTTACTATTTAATATAGAAATGATGATACAAAACATTCACGAGAAGCATATTGTTAAAAAAACGCTTCTTTGATTCATCAGCAGCTTCAAAACTTACAAACATTCTAAGCAACCAGTCCGTTTTTAGTGCTAACTACAATAGCGAGGATAATGTAAATATTAAGGTAGAAAAATTTAATACTAAAGGTGAGAGCTGCTGCTGAAAAGACAGTTAGAAAATCTTCTAGCATTGTTATACCATGGAAGACCCAAACAGTGTCTGATTTAAAGAAATCATGCCGGAGAGCTGAGCGTAAATGGAGAAAAACTAAACTAACTATCCAATATGAGATATTGAAGGTTAAAATAACAGAATACAATAACACGATCTGTCTTGAGAGGCACTGCTATTTCTCTAGAATTATAAATAACAATGCTAGTAATCCCAGAGTCTTATTCTCTACGATTGATCGTTTGCTAAACCCAGGTAACTCAAAGGAATGCCTCCAAAATACTTCCAGTGAAACTTGTGAGGCTACTGCTGTATTTTTCAATCAAAAAATTAATATTAGAAATAATATAGTATATCTCCCCAACACTGCGGATCCTCTTAACCCCCAGTACTCCATTATAGACAAATTAAACTCTTTCACCAGGATAGATTTACCTGATTTATATAAAATAATTTATCAACTGAGACCCTCCACCAGCGTCCTTGACCCAATACCAACAAGTTTTTCCAAAGAAGTATCAGGCGTGCTAATTGATAATATTCTTGACATAGTAAACTCGTCATTAGATATGGGGGTCTTCCCAGACTGTCTTAAGACTGCTGTAGTTAAACCCCTACTGAAAAAAAATAATCTTGACCCCTCTGCTTTTGAAAATTTTAGACCCATTTCTAACCTGCCTTTAAGTAAAATTCTAGAGAAGGCAGTAATTATGCAGCTAAATGACCACCTCAATAAACATGCTATTCTTGATAAGTTTCAGTTGGGTTTCAGAACAAAATCACAGCACAGAAACTGCACTCATTAAAGTAGTAAATGACTTGCGGGTAAATGCAGATAGAGGCCATTTATCTGTTCTCATCCTCTTAAATCTGAGTGCCGTATTTGATACCACTGATCACAATATTCTTAAAAATCGCCTTAGTCAGTGGGTGGGCCTCTCTGGCAGTGTCTTAAATTGGTTTGAATCCTACCTGAAAGGTAGAAAATTCTTTGTTAGTTGTGGTAATTATAACTAAAAGACACATGATATTCTATATATATGGTGTTCCACAAGGCTATATCCTGGGTCTGCTGCTCTTTTCAATTTACATGCTTCCATTAGGTCAGATTATCTCGGGGCACAACGTGAGCTACCACAGCTATGCTGATGACACACAGCTGTATTTGTCAATAGCCCCTGATGACCCGGACTCTGTTGTTTCACTAACACAGTGTCTTACTTGTGTTTCTAAATGGATGAATTGTAATTTTCTCAAGCTAAATAAAGAGAAAATAGAAATTTTAGTGATTGGCAATAATGGATCTAATGAGGTTATTAGAAATAAACTTGATGCATTAGGATTAAAAGTCAAGACGGAGGTAAAGAATTTAGGGGTAACTTTTGACTGTGACCTGAATTTTAAATCGCATATTAATCAGATCACTAGGACAGCATTTTTTCACTTAAGAAATATAGCAAAGGTTAGACCTCTCACATCATTGAAAGATACTGAGAAATTAGTTGACGCTTTTGTTTTCAGTCGACTAGATTACTGTAACGCACTCCTCTCAGGACTACCCAAAAAAGACATACATTGTTTGCAACTAGTGCTGAATGCAGCTGCTAGAATCCTAACTAGGAAAAGAAAATCCAAGCACATTTCTCCAGTTTTGATGTCACTACACTGGTTACCTGTGTCATTCAGAATTAACTTTAAAATACTGCTTATGATTTACAAAACCTTAAATAATCTCGCTCTCTCTTATATTTCGGAATGTCTGACATCTTATATTCCAAATCGTAACCTTAGATCTTCAAATGAGTGTCTGCTTAGAATTCCAAGAGCTAAACTTAAAAGAAGTGGTTGAGGCAGCCTTCTGCTGTTTTGCACCTAAAATCTGGAATAATCTGCCAATAGGAATTCGCCAGGCTAATACAGTGGAGCACTTTAAAAAAAAAAATGCTGAAAACACATTACTTTAACATGGCTTTCTCATAACTTCATTTTAGTTTAATTCTGATGCTCTGTATATTCAATTAATTATCATTACTATTCATGGTGGCTCCAAAACCCGTACTAACCCCTACTCTCTCCTGTTCTTTTCGCAGTTTTTTGTGGTGGCGACCTGCGCCACCACCACCTAATCAAAGCACTATGATGTTCCTACATTGATGGTTTAAAGGCCAGAAGTTCACATGACTATCATCATCAAGTCATTCCATGGGAAACCTAAATACAATGAAGACTGATCATTTATGTTAGGTAGAATGCCCAGAGGGGGCTGGGCGGTCTCATGGGCTGGAACCCCTGCAGATTTTATTTTTTCTCCAGCCATCTGGAGTTTTTTTTTTTTTGTTTTTTTCTGTTTTCCCTGGCCATCGGACCTTACTTTTATTCTATGTTAATAAGTTTTGCCTTATTTTTCTTATTTGTCTTTTTTCCATCATGTAAAGCACTTTGAGCTACATTTGTATGAAAATGTGCAATATAAATAAATGTTGTAGTTGTAGATTTGTTGCAGGGTACAAAAACATGCATACCAACATTGAGGTTAATTTAGAATTCCAAATTAACATACCACACACTGCTTTGGTAATATGGCAGAAAAGTCCATGCAGACAGGAAGAGAATGTATACACCACACACACAAAACCAGATGTGGTCGGCAAACGCAGAATTCTTACTTTGTGAGGCAGTTGTTCCAACCATTCGAGCCACTATGCCACCAATGCTTTAGGCAATAGAGATATACAAAAGTAGTGCTTTATCTATAAAACACCTGTATTGTAATGTACTAAATTAAAAATTTCACATTTAGTAGACAGTAGGGTTATGAAAAGTATCACAATATTGATAACATTTTTAAAGATGCTCAATACTCATTTTTCACATTATGCAGCCTACATTATGAATGCACTTCCAGTTTGCCATGAATAGAGTTGCAGCCCTGTTCCAACTCATCACAGATTTTAATAAGAGGGCAACTTCACTGCAAAGAACAGGAAATTCTCCACAAAAGTTTAAACACAAAAAAGTACCTCTTAACTCGGGGGAGCTGGAAGATCTCCTGCCAGACTGAGAAAAGCCCTCTGTTCTGGTCCTTTAGTCCAAAACGCATAGTTTGCATGTCCTTCATTGACACATCTTTTCGGCCTCGACTGTGAAGGAACTATGGTGCAAACACAAAATATATAAAGACACAATGTGGATTACTGGAAGATGGCTAGCTTTTAGGTGACATTACTAGAACCCTTTATTCTCTCTAGTAACACATTCTATTACACACACAAAAGCAAGCACACAGGCATAAAAATGTATGTCCATTCAAGTGTGGACTTACTAATGCAGCAGACCAATTCCACTGCATGGGAATGGGTTTACCTGCAATGTGTTCACACAAGCCCGGATGTCATTCTCAGTCTTTTCACATAGTGCCATTAGAGCTCCTGTATCGGCTTTCATTCCCTGCCTCCTGGCAATCTATTAAGCAAGAGTGCTATATTGTTAGTTTAGGACACTCCCAACTTATGGTCCAGAAAACTAACCAGCAACTGTATTACTGCTCACCTCACAGAGTCTCTGAACTAGTCTGGATGGCAGCGTTGATGGAAACGTTAACAAAAATGCTTGCTGGCGCAGCTGCCTTAAAGCTGGTACATAACTGTCAAAATGAATTGGAATTGTTATACCAATAGAAAAAAAAAAAAAAATCACAATATGAGTAGAGGGGAATCATCAAAAGCACACTTACAGATCATTACAGATACAGATAATGGGTCGAAGCAGCAGACGTTCACTCTTCTTCTTCTTGGAGCCAGTACCAGTTTCACTCTCCTTGCTGTCTTTGCGATTGATGACATTCAATAAAACATTAATCGCAGCCTGAAAGCAAGAAAACAGGAATTTCAAAGTTAAATACTCATTTTGTACCTGTTGGGTTAACTGAGTAAGTGCTAAGGTGTATCTGGCACTTTCCCAAAAGGCTACAGTTGTTAGCTGTGTACATTTGGCAATGTTTTATCAATACCTATCCACTTCAATTAACCACATATCAATGAGCTTTCACCAGGATAGATTTACCTGAATTACATAGTATAATCTCTCAACTGAAACCCTCCACTTGCGTCCTTGACCCATTACCAACAAGGTTTTTCAAAGAAATATCAGGCGTGCTAATTGACAATATTCTGGACATAGTTAATTCGTCATTAGATACGGGGGTCTTTCCAGACTGTCTTAAGACTGCTGTAGTTAAACCCCTGCTGAAGAAAAATAATCTTGACCCCTCTTCCTTTGAAAATTTTAGACCCATCTCTAACCTGCCCTTCTTAAGTAAAATTCTAGAGAAGGCAGTCATTTTGCAATTAAATGACCACCTCAATAAACATGCTATTCTTGATAAATTTCAGTCAGGCTTCAGAACAAATCACAGCACAGAAACTGCACTTGTTAAAGTAGTAAATGACTTGCGGGTAAATGCAGACAGAGGCCATTTATCTGTTCTCATCCTCTTAGATCCGAGTGCTGCATTTGACACCATTGATCACAATATTCTTAGAAATCGCCTTAGTCAATGGGTGGGCCTCTCTGGCAGTGTCTTAAATTGGTTTGAATCCTACCTGGCAGGTAGAAAATTCTTTGTGAGGTGGTAATCAAATCTCAAAGACACATGATATCCGATATGGTGTTCCACAAGGCTCTATCCTGGGTCTGCTGCTTTTCTCAATCTATATGCTTCCGTTAGGTCAGATTATCTCAAGTTACAATGTGAGTTACCACAGCTATGCTGATGACACACAGCTGTACTTATCAATAGCACCTGATGACTCCGACTCTTTCGATACACTAACACAATGTCTTACTGGTATTTCTGAATGGATGAATAGTAATTTTCTCAAACTAAATAAAGAGAAAACTGACATTTTAGTAATTGGCAATAATGGATTCAATGAGGTTATCAGAAATAAACTTGATGCACTAGGATTAAAAGTTAAGACGGAAGTAAAAAAACTTAGGGGTAACCGTTGACTGTAATCTGAATTAGCAATATAGCACAGGCTATACTTTAGACATTTTAGACAAAGCTTAGGGGTAATTGTTGACTGTAATCTGAATTTTAAATCGCATATTCATCAGACCACTAGGACAGCATTTTTTCACTTAAGAAACATAGCAAAAGTTAGACCTCTTATATCATTGAAAGATGCTGAGAAATTAATTCATGCTTTTGTTTTCAGTAGATTAGATTACTGTAACGCACTCCTCTCAGGACTACCCAAAAAAGACATAAATCACTTGCAACGAGTGCAGAATGCAGCTGCTAGAATCCTAACTAGGAAAAGAAAATCCGAACACATTTCTCCAGTTTTGATGTCACTACACTGGTTGCCTGTGTCATTCAGGATTGACTTTAAAATACTGCTTATGGTTTATAAAGCCTTAAATAATCTCGCTCCATCTTATATATCGGAATGCCTGACACGTTATATTCCAAATCGTAACCTTAGATCTTCAAATGAGTGTCTCCTTATAATTCCAAAAGCTAAACTTAAAAGAAGTGGCGAGGCGGCCTTCTGCTGTTATGCACCTAAAATCTGGAATAGCCTGCCAATAGGAACTTGCCAGGCTAATACAGTAGAGCACTTTAAAACACTGCTGAACACACATTACTTTAACATGGCCTTTTTATAACTTCACTTTAACGTAATACTGATACTCTGTATGTTCAATTCTTCATAATAACTATTTACAGTGGATCCAAAATCCATACTGACCCATACTCTCTCTTCTGCTTCTTTTTCCGGTTTCTTTGTGGTGGCGGCCTGCGCCACCACCACCTACCCAAAGCATCATGATGCACCAACATTGATGGACTGAAAGCCAGAAGTCTACGTGACCATCATCATCATCATCAGGTCCTTCCTCGAAAACCCTAAATACAAAGAGGACTGTTTGATTTATGTTAGGTAGATTGCCCAGAGGGGACTGGGCGGTCTCTTGGTCTGGAACCCCTACAGATTTTTTTTTTTTTTTTCCTCCAGCTTTTGGAGTTTGTTTTTTTTTTTTTTTTCTGTCCACCCTGGCCATCGGACCTTACTTATCCTATGTTAATTAATGTTGACTTATGTTTATTTTTTATTGTGTCTTTTATTTTTCTATTCATTTTGTAAAGCACTTTGAGCTACATTTTTTTGTATGAAAATGTGCTATATAAATAAATGTTGATTGATTGATTGAGCATATTATAATTATCTTTGTGGTGAAGGCTTATCGTTAATATCAGAAAACTATAAAATATCCTAATGAGTGGCAGTTTATACAAGGGGTGCCAGAAAATCATGACACCATTCATTCTCAGATGTGAATTCATACTTTTAGCTGGGTATGGGAGTAGAACGCTCTGTAAATACTGTGTATGCCCTACCCTCAGGAAGGACAAATTCTTATCCTAGCATGACTTTTAATACAATTCCTAGGAGTAATTCTGATACACTTGAAAAATATGGGCACAGGTCTTGCTCCCTGCTGGTTATTTGGAAGGCAGATGACCTCCCAAGATTGTTTTTAGAATGTGCAACTTGACTTCAGCTTTACCAAATAATGCCCTCAAGCTGCAATCCATCAGCCAGCAGGTTGTTGAATAGATGTTTAAGCAGCCCTTGTGTCTATTGGGTTATCTGCCTACTTGTATACTGCATACATACAGGCCTTACTGCTTTCTAGGGACCAATGTGCTCCCCACATTGGTATGTCTAGTTGCTCTCTCTCTGCTGTTTGGGTCTCTCTATCTGAGGTTTAACTATGGAAATACCCTTTATCCTGATCCATCCTAGTGGTGCATTTGCTCCGAGGACCTTACTGCCAGCCAGACACTTCTTCAAAATTAAGCAAATAAATACAGAAAAATTACTACTGCTTCCCACCTTGCAGCAGAATAGTCACTTTAATCAAATTTTCTTTAGTATGGAAATTACATCCAATGTGCTCACAGTATACCTAACTTTTTCAGTGGTCACAGGCTAATAGAAAGTGGCTTATGAGGTTTGATTCAGACCTTAGTGTAAGTTTCTCAACTTGTTAGATTCTATCATGCAATTTTTTTCTCATAAAGTATGTGTACTTACAAAGGATTAATTAAATTGCAACTAATTTGATGCTTATACAATCAGATTTTAGAATATTTTCACACTATATAAAATATCAATATATGTAAATAAAATAAGAAATATATAAACAGATGAAAACCAACATGGCCTATTTATAAAATGATATAACTGCATTTAAGGATTTCATTAAATTACATCTCACCAAAATTAGCTGAATACAACCAATGAAAGTCTTAATCTTGGCATAAAATAATTTTTCAAATATCTACTAAAAGGTTTAGAGTGAAAAAGAAAAAGCTTTAGAATATTCAGAACTAGTAAAAAAGTGAAGCAAAATGGCAAAATCTATTCTAGGAGTCCCTTCTCAAACTACTGCATTTCTTAAAATAAAGCATTCACATGTGTTCTTAATATTGCCGAAACAACGTGTTATGTACTTGCTACAGAGCAGTACCTTCATACATGAAATGGGCTGTCCGTTCTGTACTTAAGATTAATATTTTAATAAGCAAAAATCGGTGAAAGTGGTAGCAAAGTTAAACATTAGCAGTTCCCAAATGTTTCCTATTTTAAACAGAACAAACAAGTGAGCAATTTTACCTTTTACTGAAGTGAAGGCTGAAATCAACACATCACACATTTCACTAATCCTAATAAAGATTTATAAGATCTTCGGAAATAAACAAATAGATATTTTAAAGAAAATTTATTAAAATAAATGCCTTGGATGGGCAAGTGTGCCCACATTTGGATAGGGGTTGTAACTGTCTTTCAGATTAAACCATTGTCATTCTAGCCATGTACTAAAGCAATTTGCTTTCACCTGGTATTAACTGAAGTTACTTTGATCATTCTGAAATAAAAAAGAATAGTTCCTTTGAATTTCCCTGAAGATTTCTTGGAAGTGTACTATCACGCTTCTATTTGGCAACACCAGGGTTTTGACAATGCTCTGCCTTTGTCACTACAATTAACCTATCACTTTTCCACACCTTCCCCTAGTTTTCTTATTTTCATATATGTACATATAAAATTTAATAAACAGTATAAATATTTTTAATTGAACAATTTTAAGGTCATTAAAAATCTGGAGTACAGACCAGTAACACACATTATTTCAACAAAGTGCAGGCAAAATGAAAGTTATGAAAACGAGTATTGATTGGTTAAGATGGTACATTAAAACTGAAAAAAGAGAATTTTTTTGTGTCGCACAGCAATGATTTTATGAACGATGTACATTCATTCATATTATACATTATGATTTTGAAAAGGTTCAAATGTATTACCAAAACAATAATTATTGCCATAAAATTTGCATTTTTTTTCTTAATCTAATCTCCTTTACAACAAAGAAAGAGAAAATATATTTGGTAAAACTGAGACCTACAGCGATAAACTAGACATATGGTTAATTTATTCAGTCTCCAAATCTGCTTATCTATACTAATAAACGGCAAAGCCCTCACTCACTCACTGACTCACTGACTCACTGACTCATCACTAATTCTCCAACTTCCCGTGTAGGTAGAAGGCTGAAATTTGGCAGGCTTATTCCTTACAGCTTCCTTACAAAAGTTGGGCAGGTTTCATTTCGAAATTCTACACGTAATGGTCATAACTGGAAGCTGTTTTTCTCCATTTACTGTAATGGAGATGAGCGTGAAACCCGTGGGGGCGGAGTTTCGTGTGACATCATCGCGCCTCCCACGTAATCACGCAGTACGTAGAAAACCAGGAAGAGGCCCAAAAAGCGCTGAAGAAAACATGCATTATATAATTGAGAAGGCAGCGAAACAATAAGAAGCAAGCGAGGGACATATACAACCATATTCATGAGTTCTGCTACTTCGGAAACAAAGCACGATGTAAACCTAAACTTTAAATTAAGTTCATAGACAGGCTGCCGCTAGCGTTTGTAATTTAGTGCCTACCCATATAAGGCCGTCCGTCAGCGGCAATCCAATAGAAACACTGCCACGGGTAAATATTCACGGGTGAAGGACTGTGCTTATGCAGAGAAAGATGAGATGGTCAGGGTGGTGTTTGGCACAAACTCAGCGAAACTGCGAGAGAAAGTTTTAAGTACCGGGACTTAGGTAACATTAGATACAGCCATGGACATAGCACGACATGGCACCAGCACAGCTGGGAAACTTCGATGCATGTACACCGAGCGGCTCACGTGAACTGACGCAGTGCACAGACAAAAAGCAACAGTTCCAAAGAGTGCTGAACAAAAACCGAATTACACAATTGAAAAGGCAACAAAAAAATATGAAGCGTCTGATACATACAAGCGTATTCATAACTGCAGCTACTGCAGAAACAAAGCACACGGTGGAAAAAGTGGATGTCCCGCTAAAGGAAGACTGTTAAAAAAAAAAAAAAACCCGTGCATGCAGTGTGTCAGGTCTCAGATAAAGAAGAAGACGAGCTGTTTATTGATGCAGTAAGAAACGAATCTTTTTCATAGCTTCTTTAACACACTACGTCTCCACTGCGATACGCGGGTATATATATATATGTATATATATACCCCGATCTACATACTCGAATAATGAATACTTTATTCGCAATCAATGATTGTTTTGGTAAAGCCATACTCAGTGTATTCATTAGATGAACGGTAAAAAAGTAAGAGCGAGGGGAGGGTGACTTATTGAGACATGCAGGCAAAACCACAATAGCACGCGGGCTCGATGTACGAAAAAATATATCTTTTCAAGTTCTATTTAGTCCATATGTGTCAAACTCAAGGGCCACGGGCCACATCCGGCCCGGCGTGCAATTATATCCGGCCCGCGAGATCATTTTATATACTGTATTATTGTTATTAATGGCCCGGGTATATGAAGCGCTGGTAACACAATAAACTACAGATCCCATAATGCAGCGCTTCAGCTGCCTTACCGAACACTTACCGCGTTAATCAAGTCTAGCTTATAACTTGCACAGTTATTGTAAAGCTAGCCCACACGATGCCGAAGAGAAAAGGTGATTCTGAACATAGAGCCTTTAAAAACCGATGGGAGGCTGAGTATATGTTTACTGAC
>JANRMT010062861.1:42691602-42769412 GCA_026402145.1 Polypterus bichir lapradei | reverse complement strand
TATAAGGCCGTCTGTCGCTCCAGTCTCTACATTCCCTTCCTTGCTTCTCCACGGTATTCACGTCTCCCTACTGATAACTACAGCCTTTTTATTTAATCCACAGCTTCTCCGCTGTTTTATTGTTCATTTATTACGATTATAGTTATTGTATAGGTATTTTAGACTTACTTTACATTGTTCAGGTACCCACTTCCTTTATCATTCCAACCGTACCCCCATTAACATGTCTATCGAGGTAATCACCATCGATCAAAGAACTGTCTCTTACCAAGTGGTTTCCATGCCCGGAGATGGCACCTGCCTTTCCATTCTTTTTGTTACATATTGCACGGCCATATCAGGCTCACTCTTGATATCCGGAGGAACATTGTGTCTTATGTATTGAATGACTGGGACAGGTTCAAGGTGTGGACTGATGACGGTACAGGAGATAATTATACTACACAGGAGCACTAGAAGAGTGAAATGCTTAAGTGTACCGAAATGGCCAAATATTTTACACCTTTGGATAACCACCAATGCCTCTTAAACCGATTATGACAGCAGCAATCCAAGCTGTGAGATTTGAAACAAGATTACTGTTCACATGGCAAACTGTACGTTGCATGCTCAAGAGTAAGCTCAGCACACAGCTACAGCTTGGTCATATTGCAACTGGAGGGCCGAACTGACAACGTGGCATACAAAGAGATCTTTAACAAATAATTATTGGTATATTTTCCCTCAGTTTAAAAAGGTTTAATTTTCTTCTTAATAAAAATTTTAAGGCAGTACTTCACCGCTGCGAAGCGCGGGTATTTTGCTAGTGTATATATATATATATATATATATATATATATATATGACAGCAACACTCATCACTCACAACAGTGACAAAACAATTACATTGACAATCATGTTACGTTATTTTCAAAATGTTTCCTTTTCTTTTTCATTGCTTCTTTAACACACTACTTCTCCGCTGCGAAGCGCGGGTATTTTGCTATTTCATCATAAACATTTGCTTTCTACTGCCTGAACATAAGAGAAAAGAGGAGGAGGAGAACTTGGAGTTAATTCACTTTAACTTAACCAGTTGTGACAAAACTTATCATTGTTCCAACTGTCATCTTTAGAGAACAAAATATCCAAAGATGAACATACAAAAATTTAATTTTTTGGGGAGACATAGTAGTTAGCACTGCTGCCTCAAAGCTCCAGGGATCAGAGTTCAGATTTCATCACAGACACTATGTGTGGAATCTGCTCACTGCCCATATGTCTGTCTGCCTGGAAGTTTTTCTTCAGGGTACCCAAATTTTCCTTTCAAAACAAAGAATTGCCTGTTGGGACAGTTCAGAATTGCCAAGTCACCTAATATTAGACAGTGAAGGTGTGTATCTGAGTGTATCCTGCAAAAGACTGGCACCATATGTAGGTTGAGCTCCTGTCTTGAACACAATTGTAGCGGGATTGACTTTACAACAGCAAAAATTAACTGAATTCAGCAGGTTCCATAACAGATAGATGTCTGTTTGAATTACTGTATATGCAACAATCCAAGGTATGCTTTGCATTGGTTTATAAAATTTTACATAAAAATAGTCTGGAAAATGAGTAACTGTCCTATGTTGACTTACCTGTGGTGCACCATCTATCTCATCAATGACCAGACAGTTGGGCTTTTCATTTGCTCCCAAGACGGACTTCATCTGAGTTGCTGTGTCTATTTTCTTCTGGAAGGCTTCAGCACTACGATCATCACTGAAGGAGTCAAGAAGATTGAGTTTAGCATACTCAAGAGAGAGAGTGAGAACCCAAATATCACAAGAAGCTACATCTACCTTGCATTCATCTCCACCACATTGTACCCAGCATGTTTTGCAATGATGTGTGCCAGAGTTGTTTTTCCAAGGCCCGGGGGGCCACTCAGCAGTGCAACCTATTGAAGCAAGCATTGCTCTGTGTAAATAATAGTTTCATGCTATGCTCTGCAATAAATATCTGCTTCACAAAAAATGCTCTACGGTCAACTAGTTCAAAATGACAAACCACTAACTATGACCTTGCACAACTGATGAAAGCTCTTCCTACCTTGAACTTGGGCCTGTTGTGCTGGTCTAAATCGGCTTCCAAAATCTCCTCAGTTATTTGTGTCTTTGTTTTCCACTTCTGCTGTTGCTCCTTTTGTTGCTTAAAGGGTTGTCTGTTCTCAGGAACAGAGGGCTTGGGTCTCCGTGCAGACTTCTCTTTTCCAAATACCACCGTGTCCCATAGTTTTAGCCACTTTAGTAAGCATCGATTTGTGTACTTGAAAAAGGAAAATGACAGGGAACCAGGTTACCAGGGGGCATAGACCCCATCACATTAAATAAAAAGAAAGCAATTCAAATTCTTCATAATTTGGATATTGTATTTGTACTTTTCATAACAGAAATCCACACAAATAAAAAGGAAAGAAAACAGACATCCACCAAGTGCTAATACCTGGAATGAAAAAAAGAATTAAAATGATGGAAAAAACCTACATCATCACTGAGCAGCTCTGTGTAACGCATGGGAGTAAATTTGTCTACCCAGAGACGGCTAGTACTGGAGTCTTCATCATCAGACTCTTCATCCTCTAGGACATCAATTTCACTGAACTCATTATCAACCTGACTGAAACACAAAGAAAAACTAATTGGTTACAGTAATGAATGTAAGAGAAAGCGTCAAACATCACACTTGTGCTTGGTACAGAACAATATTTGTAAAACATATTGACTCACTTTCAAATCACAAAATTATACCCAATTAAACCCAAATCAGCTTTTATTTTTTTCTTTTTTGGCAGGGAGCAGAAACCAGATGAGGAACTATATATTGTACCTAATGTATGCAAAGCATGTCAACATTAGTACATCTTCCAACAGAAAACAGAAGACTAATATTTATTGTTTTTTATTAAATAGGTTGTATTCCCTTTGAATTACTTCAATGTTAATCTTATAAACATGGTTATAAAGAAATTCTTGTAAAACATACCTACAAAAAAGCCAAAAGCACTACCCTCAAACTGCCTCATCATTTAGATTGAAATTATTAGTGTATCAATCCAGTGATAATGCATTCATCACATGCTGCTTTATACTTGCCTGGCTGCTTAACAGTATGACTTACAGACAAATAATGCAGGTTTTACCATTTTGCAAGTAGATGATATCAGAAATGTATTTGGACCTTGTCTTGCATGATGTTGTATGCATTTAACCAAAAACAATCTAGCTGCAGAGAGAGAGAGAGACATTCCCAAGTCTATCACTTTAGCACTTTCTTTCTCTGATGTTTAAGGCCAACTATTGTTGGGTGGACCATAGATACACTAAGAAGCTATGGCAGAGGAGGAATGGTCAGTTCTCATCAAAAATGTACTGATGTTTGAATCAAAGTTTTATAAAGGGACAACTGCTGCAGAGTTTCATCCTAACACTTAATCCCAAACAGTGCTAGGTTACTACAGTCCTTTCAGTGATCCTGCAATTTAAAATTATAGCTGTGCTCTGGCCGTTTGCCTCTTTTATCAAAAAAAAAAAAAAAAAAATCACATCAGAAGTGTTTTTTCTTTAGCCCAGAAAATACAATACAGAATGGCTGTTCTACAAAGAATGTGGAGAGCTAGGACTCTGTCCCAAATAGTTAAATTAATCAGATGTTGACAATGTTCTTCATTAATGTAATAAAGTTGCACTGATCCCTTTCCCAGACTTTACATAGGGTAAGAAATTCTTGCTTAATATGTGATGGGCATTGCATTAAAGCCCATAGATTTGCATTGTCTTCCAGTGTGCAATTTCCTATATTGGACTGCTAAAGCTGCCCTGTGTGTGTTTGCATGTGACTGTGCCAATGAGGATGAACAGCTGCTTATGATGCTAAAATAACAGTAACCCTGTGACAGTGGATTATAGTGAATCTAGCAAGCACTTTCATGTGTATGTAAAGCTGCTAGAAAATATCAAGAGACTTATAAATGTGAGTTTAGCAGTTATTAATTGACTCACACCCAATTTCTCTACATTAAACTCTGTTAAATATAAATCAAAACAACATTTACTGTATTTATTTTTCATCCACTAACTTAAAGCTTAATTGACTTAAAAAGAACGTTTTGACCTTGTGACTCTTAAACAAGGGGAGAAAAAAAAAAAAAAAAAAAAAAAAAAAAAAAAAACACACACACGCGCACAAAATGATACATAGGCAAAAACGAATCTTTGAACGTAAATGATGCAATTCTCCCATCTAAACTGAAAAAGACGACACAGTATATCTTCCAATTAAAAACTATAATCTAACCTTCTTTCCACACCACCATTACAAATTTTCTTTTATACATACTTTTAAAGCACTTGGTAGTAATGTGCATGGCCTGTGCCACTAGCAAAACTGACAGCACAGCAAACAAGGAATCTTGCTAATGAAGACAAAAAAGTGAAATTAATTCAAAGTATAGAGTTAAACTACATCAAAGTGGAAAAAATTTGCATGGTGCATCCAAGAAATAAAAATAGAGCAAGACAGTGTAATGTATCCTTGGATTACATTGGAATAAACTGTAGTTTTTAAGCATATGCAGTAGTAGTCTTTATAGAGTTACATTTTAAGTACAGTTAAAGAAAAAAAATTAAACAAGAAAATGTACACATAGTGTAACATTTGGGGACTTAGTTAAGAGTTTTTTAAATCAAAATATTAAACACTTTTGCAATAGTGGGTCATATTAAGATAAATAACTGATAATGGGATTAAAATTACATGTGCTAGCATATTACATAAAAAATGCAATAGTATATAGGCATCTCAAAATAGGGTTCTCAAATAACTTTCATAAAGTGCAGATTTTGATTCAAGTTATGTATAAACTGTAGATCTTGTAGTACAGTACAGTAAATCTAACTTTAAAGGAAGTTCAAATGTCTTTAAACAAGTGCTACAATGGACTGGCACCATGTCCACGGTTTGTTCCTGCCATGCGCCCTATGCTAGCTGGGTTAGGCTTCTGCATCCCCTATGACCACGATCTGAATTATGTGGGTGAGAAATTGACATGACATTTCTTTAAACATGGCATTTGTGAAAATGCCTGGTGAAGAATTAAAATTTACTTTGAAGTGTCACACTAAAATTTTTTGCTGCATCAGATCACAATGAGCAGAAGGTAATTGTGAACCTTTCACAAATAAAATAGTGTCAGAGAAATATTTAATCATTATGTTCTGCAGAGAATACAACATGAAGGTTGTTTTCAGTGTAATGTAAATAACGAGTATGTGACTATTTGAATAACGTGCGTTACCAAGCCACACTTGCTCTCATTAATGGAAGAGGATTAGAAAAAATTAGATGAGAACAGGCCTTTCAAACCCAACAAAGCTCACCAATCCTAGCCACCTAGTTTCTTGAAAATAAAGTCAACTATTAACGGTCCCTAAAGTCCTACTGACTACCACAATACAGTATTTGGCAATTTATTCCATGCGCCCTTGGCTCCCTGTGTGAGGAATAACTTAACATTTGTGCAAAATTTACCCTTAAGAAGTTTCCAACTGCATTAACATGTTTTTGTTTGACTCATTTTAAAACAGCCTGAATCAACCACACTAATTCCTTTTATAATAAAAACTTCAATAATTACATCTCTTAATCTGCTTGCTAAAACTGAAAAAGGTTCAACTCCTGGAACTTTTTCACATAACTCATACCATGTAGTCCTGGAATCTGCCTATTTGCTTTCTTTGGACTATTTCCACCACTTCTATGTCACTTTGCAGCCCAGAGACCAAAACTGCATGCAGAACACCAGGTGAGACCTCACCAGTGTGTTATAAAGCTAAAGCATAACCTCCTTTGATTTGCACTTTACATATCATGCTATATAACTTAACATTCTGTTAGCCTTCTTAATGGCTTTAGTACACTGTTTGGATATTGATAGTGAGGAGTCCCAGAATTTCACATTAGAAATGGACAAAGCAAAAACAAAAGGAAACAAGCACTTTTGTGCATGGCCCTATTATACTGTCTAATAAAGTTAGTAGTAATATCAGTATTCTGGTAATATAAGCATTCTGATGGCAATAGATGACAGGTTTTATCAATCTTTAATAACACGACTCAAATTCTAGACATTCTTGATTATCCTGTCTTTATACAAAACATAATTGCATTTTGCAAGTATAACTTACACAGAATAATATTTGCATATTTTTATATATTGCAGTTTGTGGCAGCACAGTAGAAGAGTTATTAGTGCAGCTTTCTCAGTGACCTAAAGATCTAGGTTTAATTCTAGCACAGTTATTATCTGTGTATCTGGATTTGTTCCTGCGTTCTAAAAAATGTTTTAGGTTCCATGGTGTCTAACTAGCCACGTGTGAATGTGCCGTGCAATGGACTGATGAAGCAACCAGCCTCAGTCAGCATCTTTCACCAGTTTCAAAACATGTTTTAGATTTACCCAGAAACTACCCCTACATACTACATTAAACCTGTTCCCAAAACAAATGTATGCATTAATTACAGTATTAACTTTCTTACATCGTAAGCAAAAGTGGATTCCGATTGTCATTTCTTATACAGTATCTATGAAGCACCTACAGGTTAAACAGACCAATTGAAAAGTCAATTGTATTGCTGAACTTATGCCTAAATGTACTCTGTGCATATTGATGGCATACTGAAAATAATAAAAATTAATTCCTATATAAGGTCACAAGAGAATTTAGTTATAATCTTCCATCTTTTTGAAAGTAAATACAATCCATTTAGTTATTTTTGGACACGTGCACTTGCACTGAAAGCTAATATTCTATAATATGGATTATATCATGCTCATCTCAATTATTTCATTTAGAGATATCAGGGTTTTCTTTTGCATTTGTAACACAAAAAAATACATATACAGTCGTGGCCAAAAGTTTTGCGAATGACGCAAATATTAAAAACTGAGATGGCAAACTTTGTGAAAATTATGATGGCAATTTGCATATACTCCAGATTATGATGAAGAGTGATCAGATGAATTGCAATTACTTGCAAAGTCCCCCTTTACCATGAAAATGAACTTAATCTCAAAAAAAAAAACAAAAAAAAAAAAAACATTTCCACTGTATTTCAGCCCTGCCACAAAAGGACCTGCTGACATAATTTCAGTGATCCTCTCATTAACACCGGTGAGAGTGTTGACGAGGACAAGGCTGGCGATCACTCTGTCATGCTGACTGAGTTAGAACAGAGTGGTTAAATTTGCTGTGAAGGCGGCTTCATGGCGCCCAAGAAAGTCCAGCAAGCACCAGGACCATCTCCTAAAGTTGATTCAGCTATGGGATGGGGGCACCACCAGTGCAGAGCTTGCTCAGGAATGGCAGCACACAGGCGGGAGTGCATCTGCACACACAGTGAGGCGAAGACTTTTGGAGGATGACCTGGTGTCAGGAAGGGCAGCAAAAAAGCCACATCTCTCCAAGAAAAACATCAGGGACAGACTGATATTCTTTAAAAGTTACAGGGATTGGACTGCCGAGGACTGGGGTAAAGTCATTTTCCCTGATGAATCCCCTTTCCGATTGTTTGAGGCATCCAGAAAAAAGATTGTCCAGAGAAGAAAAAGTGAGCGATACCATCAGTCCTGTGTCATTGTGTCATACCAACAGTAAAGCATCGTGGACTCACTCACAATTTTGCCTAAGAACACAGCCACGAATAAAGAATGGTATCAAAACATCCTCCGAGCAACTTCTCCCAACCATCCAAGAACAGTTTGGTGATAAACAATGCCTTTTCCAGCATGATGGAGCATCGTGCCATAAGGCAAAAGTGATAACTAAGTGGCTCAGAGAACAAAACATCGAAATTTGGAGTCCATGGCTAGGAAAATCCCCAGACCTTAATCCCATTGAAAACTTGTGGCCAAGCCTCAAGAGGTGGGTGGACAAACAAAAACCCACCAACTCTGACAAACTCCAAGCATTGAGTATTCAAGAATGGGTTGCCATCAGTCAGAATTTGGCCCAGATGTTGATTGACAGCATGCCAGGGCAAATTGCAGAGGTCTTGAAAAAAAAGGGCCAACATTGCAAATATTGACTCTTTGCATAAACTTAACGTAATTGTCAATAAAAGCCTTTAAAACTTAAATACTTGTAATTATATTTCAGTATACCATAGAAACATCTAACAAAAAGATCTAAAAACAATGAAGCAGCAAACTTTGTGAAAAATTAATATCTGTGTCATTCTCAAAACTTTTGGCCACGACTATAGCATATTCACAAATTAGTTTTCATACACAATTTATCAATGCTACATTATATATGAGATCTTTAGTGAAAATTGTCCTCTCTGAAACAGACATTGTATTAAATATATTTAGGAAATATCCCAGCAATATTAGAGGTTCTACTGCTCTGACAGTGAACAACGGATTGGTTTTAATAGACAACCAGTTGGTGAAATCTAATGACCCAGGAAACCAACTTTACCCGACAAAAATACAAAAGAATCTTTAAAAAAAGCAGCAGTGACTAACCTGTTTATTTGGTTGGATAGCCTTTGGCATTCCTCCATCACTCGCCTATGGTGCTAAAAGAAATACAAATGTAACCTTGTAAATATAAAAGCCGCCTATTCAAAAGAGACATCTATCTAGTTAGGATGTTGCAAGCTGCATTGTTTAACTTAATACACTACTGGAAACTACACAAAGCAGTTATAGTAGTTGACTGCTTGTTTGGTTTAAAGCATTAATGATTTTTGCCTAATACAGATTTTGCATATTTATAAAGAAACCTGTAGTTTTTAATGTGGAAGAACAGCCTAAGTGGCATTGAACTGTTACCATCTAAACCTGTATTAGTTATTTCACTGCCTTTGAAACAGTTTAAATATTATGAACATTTCTGTGAAATAAACAAGACCACATACTTCTTGTGCAATGCTGTCCTTTAAGGTCGAGAAAGGGACTCCAAGCAGATTCAGCTGCTTCCGACTATTCCAGCCTGCCTCTGCATCCTGAAGCTAAAAGAAGGAAAAAAAAAAAAATTAGTTGGATCCGCATTCTGTATGCTACTATACATCTATGCCAACAACAGGGTCCAGTAGGAAACATGAAATCATGTAAACTTAACCACCTTGCATGTCCCCATTTCCCCCCTTGAAGGCAGAAACAAAACACATCTGCCTGAAATTAATCACTATAGACGTGGGTCAGAATTCCACAGACTCAAAGAACAAGAAAACTGCAGCATTGAAAGACAAGGTGTGTAGACCCATGCTATTCAGTTGGATTTTTAAAAAGGCATTTTATTGAACTTCCTAATCAAATTTTAAAAAATAACATTTTGAAATATCCATGCACAAAACTTTACAGTACATTAGTATTTACAAGGCTGCCTGTCTTATGTGTGATTGGAGGATGTTTTATAAGTAATATTTGCAACTGCTTTCTGATATGTGCAATATATACTTATAAAACACTTTCAAGATCACTGTGACAATTATTTTTCTCCACAAGATGTTAAAGAATCTGTTTCACAGATAGCTTTCAGCAAAAAATACAAGTACTGTTGTACAACACATTCAATCTGTGAATGGGGGGGTGCAATAGTGAGGGTTTGAGAAACTTGTTCACCTGCACACCAGTGCCAGAATCATCATCTTTCAACACCATAAATACACGGATCCCATCACTGGAAGTCACATTAACGTAGTCCTCAATGAAAGGTGGCCTTTTCAGGACTTGGGTCCGCAATGGCTTTACTGGGGTCTCTTGAAGAGGTGCCATATCACTGATGTCAAGCAAATTCTGGAACAAAAGCTTTGAGTTCCTAACAAGAAATACATTTTTAGTTGATTTAGTTTTGAAGAGACTTGAATTATTCTGATGTGGAGCAGACAACTGATTATTAATATTCTGTTAAAGTAAAATTGACAGCCCACAGTCATACCCATCTAAGTAAAGCATTCAGACTGACTTTATTTGTTCCAAGCGGAAATTCAGTCATTTACAGAAGCTCAAGGAATATTAAAAAAAAAAAAACAGCAGCAGCCCAACCCGCCCTGGAATACACTCAAGAATTACCAAAAAAAAAAAAAAAATAGACTGACTTAGCAAATGATAAGAGAGAGCAGTCACAGAAAGGCACTACAGAGGTTTTTCCTGTAGGTATGAATGAGAACCAGACATGTTTTCACCTTTACTGAATAACTGGTTTACTAAAACTATTTAATGCTGGTGTTTCCTAGAGAGAATGTGCAGCATTGTTCATAATGAACATCAGTTTTATCTTTATTCTCTCCTCCAATACACTTTTCAGGATTTTGAGTGCATCACAAAACTGTGCCTCCATTCCAGCCCAACACACTAAAGCACAGAAAAAAAAATAAAAATCACACAGTCATGAAATAATTGAAGGAAGTCATGAACCACAGAAAAGTAGACAGAACTGCTTCTTGTGGATGTTCACAACACTGGGGCACCACATTTGAGACACAGACTAAACAACAATAAAATACTGTAGTTAGTTATTCATAAACTGGTAAGAAATTTCATTGCATAAAAGGAGCCATATTTCTCAGAAACAATATTAACTACTGTATATTATACACAAGTACAAACAGTGAGGCAATTCTGAAAGAATAGTTTGCATAAATGTGATGGCTTATATTGGGATCACAAGAGCTGCATCAAACAATTCTTGATATATATGGAAAAAGAAAAAAAACAGGAAACTCTGCATTGCAAAAACAGCAATTCCATAAACAGTAAATAACTTAAATTTGCATTTTGTTTCTCAAGTTACAGCTCTGGCCTTCACCAAAGTACCTGTTCTCTGGCTTCCTGGTGTACTCCTCAGGTGAAGAGGGAGGGGTGATGTCATCTTGTTGGTCAGTACCAGTATGGTCGAAGTTCAGTTTTTTAACAGCTTCCAACTTTGGTCTCTTTGGCTTAGAAACTACAAAGGAATATCAGTCATAAGAAATCACACTTAAGGAGATAACTCCCACATACATACAATGTCTTTGAGATATGGGACAACCACCAAGAGACCCAAATAAAAAAAAAAATTAAGCACATGCACGGTGAAAATACAAAGTAACGGTTACAGCGTCTGAGGAATAACCTGAACCTTGGATACGATACGGGCGAGATAGCAGCTCTAACCACTGACACCTAGTGTATAAATAATTTCAAATAAAATGCTTTAAAATATACATTTGTTCTTACAGTCAATCAAACAACATAACTGTTTATAACTAAAGTTGCCTAAAACCAACAGTGGAATTGGTGTTGCTAGCAAATGATAGATCAAAAAAGTTGAAAATAAACCTTTAGCTAGAGGACGGCGTTTTCCGAAGTGGAAAAAATACCTTTTTCCTTTAAATAATTCCACCTTTCTGGCGCAGGTTTCATAGTAGTATTTATCAGTAGTGAGAGGATGCAAACGACCTTTTTTTTTTTTCGGACCTCAGTTTTGAAAAGAACAGAATGAACTTTGATTCTTGGCAAGAGACGGGTGTAGCTCAAACTAGACAGATTCGAAAAGGGGCACAATGCATTACCCACAATAAGAACTGATGTAAATAAGTCCTTACCAGCACTTTCATCATTGCTCATAGACGCCAAAACCTCCAATTCGTCTGCAAACTGCTCCTCAAAATTATCCTCTACATCATCCACCTCCTCGTAGTCTTCCATACTCGCACGCCGAACTGTTTACCCTAGTCTAGACTTTCCCGCGACACAGTTCAGAAGAAGCTATTCCGGGTTGTTATAGATCACGTGGGTAATGCTAAATTTCGATTGGAGGAGTCTATTGTCTGTCAAGCGCATGGGCGTAATACATTGCTTTCTGTCTCTGAAAGAGATATGGAGGCTGCCAATGTGGATGATTTGCGCGTCCTTTATCAGAGCACAGACTTTATTGTACTGGACAAGCATTGGGACATCCGCATCGACAGTAAGCAGTGGTATGAGACGTGCACGGTGCAGAAGCAACTGAAGCGCAAATTTCCTGAGCTTGCCGACCCCAGCACGTACTACGGATTCAGGTGCCAACGCCAAGCTAGTACAGATAAGTTGTGAAGCCGGGGTAGGTGGTAGGATAGCATCTGAAAAGAAGGGTGACTGCTGGACTTCAGCATGACAAGATCAGTAATGCCATGTGATTATCAAAAAGTCTGAAGATGAATGAATGGAGATACCAGGGAGTGGCTTTATTATTCATTACTGCTGCTGTTGAGTAATTTGGGTGATATCAGTGATATGCCGACTGTCTCAGGTTAATTACTACTGCAGGGCGAAATTCGACGTAGCCGTTTTTATTGTGGTAACCATTAGGTAGCTGCTGACGTTGACTGGCAAGGCGTTACCTCTTGGTCACCGTGATATTCATGAAGCACTTTGATCTCCAGGTTCTGCCATCAACTGGACTTTTCTACCAGTGGAGCTCTCTGTGTTGCCCTTAACCGAAATGCAGCAGGAAGAGCGTATCGGTGCTTCAAGGAACGCCTGGCCACAAAAGCTTACCTGGCACTGGTATGTGGCTTCACTTCTATTCTTTGCAAAAGGCTGCCCAAACAGTTCACAGTGTTCTGCTGATACCCAAGCTGCTATTATTTCTTTAGGTACGCGGCCATCTCTCGACAATTAGCATGACCATTGATTACGGAATTGGCAAAAACAGCACTGAGGGAATGACCCACATGATGTGTGCAGAAGGAACACCTGGTGAGAACTTGCCTAGGAAGTCTTCGGAAATTAGATTTGTTCCTGATCTTGTACCCTTCACCCATATAGTAACAGTATCTGACAGTGTTTGTTGTTCTGATGAAAGACCTTATTTCTCTTTTCCTTACAGGTTGTACAAATGTGAAGCCATGCAAAACAGAGCTTTTTGTGCTACAGTATGGGACATATGATGGTCAGCCGGTGACAAAGGTTCTGCTGCAGCCTTTGACAGGTACTATAGCCAGTTGTAGCATATTTTTTCAAAATGCATAGTCTCATACAGTTGTTATTTCAATACTGATGAATATGAGAATTGCTGGTAGATTGATATAAAGGGTAAACCACCCCGCATAAACATTGCAGCTGCTGCACATCGGTTACCTAGAGTTTTAATTTCTGTAAAATACTTTTGCATCATCGTACTAAGAAGAGTAAGTCCTGTGAAAAGGTAAGTACACCCCTTGGACATTGTTGCTTTTTCAATACATTTGAACATTAGAACTTCATGCAAACAGTTTCTACAGAAAAAGATGATATATTTGCCTTTTCAATAATTTATTCAACAAAGACATCAATGGATGTAGTGAGGAAATCGTAAAAGCACCCTTGGTCTCAGAAGTTGGTATTTTTCCCTTTAGCAGAAATTACTTATTTTAGGCAATTTGCATAATTGCCCACCCGTCTCAAACAGCAGCTCTGTAAAGTATCTGACCACTCTTCCATGCAAAACTCCTTCAGTGGCAAGATGTTTGTGAGTTTTCTTGCATGTACTGCATGTTTCAAACCCCCACCCCCCTTTTCCAACATTTCAATGGGATTTTAATCAGGACTTTGACTAAGCCCGTCCATAACCCTCTAATTTCTTCTTTTTAATCTGTTCCTCGGTGGATTTGCTAGTGTGCTTCTGATCATTATCGTGTTGAAATGTCCATTTCTGGTTCAAATTCAACTTTCAGATGGATGGTCTACATTCTCCTCAAGCACAATTACATATGATGCAGAATTTATAGTTGACTCAAAGTCTGTATGCTGCCAAGGCCCTGAGGCAACAAAACAATTCCAAACCATAACATTTCCACCCCATGCTTCTCGGCTGGTATGAAGTTCTTCTCCTGAAATGCTATCTTTAGTTTGTGCATAACAACTTTTTATCTTTAATTTGTCTGGCCTGAGTATATTGTTCAAGGAGGCATGATCTTTGCCTATATGTTCAATGGCAAACTGTAGTCTTGCTCTAATGTTTTTTTTTTGGACAGCAAAGGTTTATTTCCTGGCATACTTCACAGGCAGGTCACATTTGTGCAATCTCTTCCAGATTGTAGATGCTCTCACTTTCAGACCAGCTTTTTCAAAAGTTACCTGTAGATCCAGATATGACATTTTGAATGGAATTTGCTGGGCTGACCAGTCCTGGCCAAATTAGCATTAATTTGAAATCTTTGCAGCTTGTAAGTGATTTTCCTTATGGTGGAATGACCGATTTCAAATAGTTTGGTTATCTTTTTAAATACATCTTCAGAGTCATCGGCATCCAAAGTGTTCTTTGTGAGGGTTTTAGAGAGGTGTTTTGGTCTTGGTCTTGACCATACATGTCAATAACAAAGAAAACACCAAATCCTAGGAGATTCTAGTCATTGGCACCAAATCTGGAACACCTGATTCTCATTTTATGGATTTGATAAATGTAGGGGTGTACTTACTTTTTTCCATGTGGCAAATGTGTATTTTTGTTAATTTAGATTATGAGACTGAATACACCTTGTCAATTTTGTGTGTTATTTGTTCAAGTAATATTGCCTTTATCTGTAGGCACTGTTTGTATGAAAGTCTAATGTTTTGCCTTTTGAATACGTTGAAAAAGCCAACAAATTCCATAGAGTGTACTTACATTTTCACATGACTGTATATTAATCTCATCGTCTTGCATGGGAAAGATTATATTTCCAGGTTACATCCAGAACCCTAACTTAAAGCAGATTTGAGAATGATGTACACTTCCTATTGTTTTTTTGTTTTTTTTTTTCTCTCTGCTATGAACAAACAGAACATCTATGCCCCCTTGTGGCCAGCTGCACCAACTGTAATAGTTTGTGGTTTCTTATGCTGACATTTGTACCCTTCTTCCCATTTTGATGGTGGTGTCTTAAATAGATGATTTTCACCACCATTCAGGGAGAAAGGAAATAAAGAAACTGCATCATGCAATTATGGCTTAGCAACATACCAAGACTTCTGTAGCTAGAAGAGGATGCAGTCGCGTGGTAGACCAATAAAAAGTTGTGCTGATATTTTGTAGGTAGGACCCACCAGCTCAGAGTACATTGCAGTGAAATTGGACACCCTATTGTTGGCGACTTCACCTACAGCCTGAAAACTGACTGCTCACCATACCGTATGATGCTGCATGCCTACTTCTTACGTATCCCAGTGGAGGATGAGCCAATTGAAGTCATTGCCTGTGATCCCTTTGTGACCTCTGTAGATGAAAAGTGGGTCTCTCAGCAGACCGTACAGGAGGTGGACAGTGTTTTCTTGAAGCTGAAGGAGCAGGGACTACAGAGGGAGTTGTCACTTCAAAGGGTTCAAGATGCAGCCTGTGGCAAACATAAAGATACTAGCCATGAGGTTATCCCTGAGACTGAGGAGCAGAGCTTATTGTATACTCAGTGGCTTGCTAATTGGAGTCTGGACTGAGTCACCCACAAAGCAGAACTGTAAAGGGCAGAACCTTTTTTCACAGGTATGAGATATCTTGGGCTTACTTCTGTCTACGAACTAAAGCATCATCAGTCTGCAGTACTACCTGTTATTACAGCATTTGTGATCAAATGGATTCCAGCTTCCTGGTTTTACAACGTGCTTCTGCCATGTAGGAATATTATCTGCAAAACCCACTGAAAGATTATAATTTGCATTTCCTTTGCCAGATTTATCTTCTCCATACTGCAGCCATTAGATGTAGATGACTGTGCTTTTTGCTTGCTTATACAGTAGCCATCTGACTTTTAATTTAAAAAAAATATATTTTAGTTTTGTTTAATAAATAAACATCAGAAATGACAAGCAAATCAGCAATTGTAAATACTCTGGATACCAGACGTAGACCACAATCTGACTTCACAAATTAAATCCACCTTGCTTGGACGTGCAGCTTGCAAAATGGTTCAAGAGGCAAACTACAAGGTAGTCAGGTGCATCTTTTTCCAGTATCAAGGGCTTCCACTTTCATGCAAGTATATAATATATTGAACAAACACATTTAACAGTCTATAAACTTCTGGATCTCTGAAGGTACTACCTCATGGCACTATGCATGCTCATTACATGCTGACTACTGCATTAATTTCCCATCTCTGTTTAGCCAACTTTACAGAGTTGAGCCACTATTTGGTGTCACGTGACGAGTCCAATACTCCGCCCACTCTTTTTAGTCCTGCAGTAACGTCATCAGTTCCGTGTCAACACGGAAACGGCGGTATGGATGAGTGACAGCCGAGCGTTAAACGTAATACACTCCGGAGACAAGAAGACCCGCTGAAATGTGTGACAGAGATGAAGAATTTGCGATTGCACTTGCCGAGGTCACTTCTTCTGCTAGGGCTGTTTGTCGTGCAGGTGAGAATCCTGCTTATTGCGAATGGTAGGAGCGCACGTGGGAGGTTTCTGCCGATTCTACTAGTTGAAAGCGTGCGACTTTTAATGAGAACAAAAACCGCGATTCTCTGCTGAGTCACTTGGCTGTCGACTGGCATTAAATGTGTGGATCGTAGGCGTCGCGATTGTGTCGTCCGCTGGGGGTCCCTGTCACCTTACGCTTATCGCGCGCAGGTACACCAAATCTGTTTTCCGCCCACCCTGGTTGCTAACCAACATCGGTGCACCCCGGAAGGCAGAATCCACCAGAAGAGGGCTTTTTACGCCAGTTGTGGTTTATTTTTATGATATACGATGTGTGAATATAACTTTTAAAATGTAAGAGAACTGTTTATTTAGCACTCCCGCCTTTTAAAACACATAGTTTTCATTTTTCCATGTAAAGGTTTGAATTGCCGTCTTTCACTGCTGATCAGTTGTTTTCTACCAATGTAGTTTAAAAGTGACAGGGATTTCCGAGAGTCTCCATTACATCTCCAAATGTCCAAGTTCTGCTGGGGCCAGTAGGGCAGTGCCGCATCTACCTGGAACAGGTGTGGGAGGAGTCGCCTTAGGTTTCTAAACGCTTTGCAATATTCAGTGGATGAGCCAGTATAACCGACACCACGTCACTGCCAAGGCACAAAACAGCAGGTGGAGGCTCATTTTCACCTGATTACATTGTTCTTACTTGTTTCCCATATTCCACTCACAACAGTTCCTCATACCTACCTTGGCACAGTGCCCCCCTTGTGCCTCACTCAAAGTGGATACAGCGTCCTCCCTTTCTCAATTTTTGGCTTATTGCCCTCCTCATATTACATTGTTGCTTTAGCCCAGCACATTTTATCTTCCACATACTAGCTACAACTACCTAATGTTTTACTGCTGTAGACTGTAAAGCCATTTTCACTTTTAGGACCATGCAGTAAAGACTTTGTTTTATTGATACTCTGTTTATTTATTTTTTTTAGCGTTATGGCGGTCATTCAGTTACTATCCCGGAGACCTTGTTGTTTGTGTCCACTCTGGATGGGAATTTCCATGCAGTCAGTAAGCTTACCGGAAACATCAAATGGACACTGAAGGAGGGTAAGCAAAAGCATTGGTTGATGTCAGGCCCCAAATGGGCACAGTTAATTGAATCTTATGTATTTTAGCCCTATGAGACTAATATATGTAGTTGTAGTGGGCCACTTGTGCTTAAGAGTAGCTGGGAGCAGGTGGTGCTTAATGGATTGAGTTTTTTTTAAGTTTTGCTGCTTTAATATGTGTAGCTAGTCTGGTTTCAATAGTGCATAATAGGTTAGGTTCATGTGGGTGGAGCTGCTATGGGTGGGACTATATCAATTATAACTCATGTCAATTCAGCTTACCTTGCTTAATATGTGTACAGCTCGGTAGGGCATAATGATTGCAGCTGGATTCGGATTCAACAGTTGTATGGATGGGTGAAATCTAGCATTAAAGGATGTCGCTGTATTGTATAAGAGCACTCAAAAATATTCTGACATTTTCTGTACTTCAGTCTACCTTGGCAGGATAAGCATGGAACCTATTCTGGGCTTAATTTGAAATGTCCTGCTTGCTGCTAGGGGTGTGGCTATGAGTGGGCAGGAGCATAGCTATTGGTGGATGGGGAATCAGGTGTGCCCACCCAATGAAAAAAATCAGTAAAAAACAAAATTGTAGGTTTTTTTTTTATTTTCTTTCTTCTTCTTCTGGTGTGGAAGGAGTTGGTGATAACTCATCGTGGGTGGTTAAAATTGTATTTGCAAATGTCTGGATTCCTCAAAATTTCATATGTAGGAAAATGTTTGGGAGCAAAGACAGTTTACTGGAGTAGGGAAGAAGCATTTCTATGAGAAGATAATAAAATGGTTTTGCCTCTCGCCAGTGCAAGACTATTGAAGTTGATAGAGATTCTTTAGACAACTGTGGAGTGCAGCAAAGATGTCATTATAATATGAGCATGTTCATATAATTTTACAATAAATTAACAGCAACAAAACAATTGTGTTGCAAAATGTTTTGGGCAGCCCTTGTATTCAATGAATTCAGTTCAGTATGATTTATAGTGTTAAATGGGCATAACTTAAGTAGGTTCTGCTAGATCAGACCATGATGTGTCTAATTCATGTTGCTGGACAAGATTTGCTAATGCTGACTGGGTTCACCAGCTTGGACAAATGCATACAGTTGATCTTGACATACAATAATAGATGCAGTTTGATCAGTTTTGAAAGTGCTTGGTCAGTGCCTGAGAGGACCTAGTGGAACTCTGCAGCACCTAATAAATGGAAGTGAGTGAAGCGTACCATGTATAATTGTGGTTTTGCTGTGTTTGATTAGTGTACTTGGGTGGAGCTGTACTGTGCTTAACAGGATCAGCAGAGAGCAGCTTATGGTTCCTAATGGATGGGCTGGGCTGTGTTTAGTTTTGCTTAAATAGGAAAACTGAATAGACCTGAATTACAAGTGGGGTCCTGCTATGCGTAATGGATGTCACTTGGTGGGGTGGTGAGCATATTGAGTTTTCACACTTGTAAACCATCATTTTTGAACTCTTCTATTCTGATATTTCAGACCCAGTGATCCAGGTGCCGGAATATATTGCCCAGTGAGTAGGCCATACTGAAATGCATTTCCTGTGGATCTACTTTATCTGCTCCAAAAAACTGTCTGACTTTCTGTTCTGCTTGTTATTTAAGGCCAGGATTCCTGCCAGATCCTATTGATGGAAGCCTATATGTTCTTGGGGGAAGGAACAAAGAAGGCTTAATGGTGAGTGCATTCACTGACTGATTGAACACTAGACTGAAAATTCAAATCTCACTCCATACTTTTATATACAGAAACTCCCATTCAGCATCCCAAAACTGGTTCAGTCATCACCATGCCGTGGATCTGAGGGAGTCCTGTACACAGGTGAGACATGGCACGGTGAATACTTGCAAGCTTATTTGATCTCGGCCATGGACCTTACTTAATTGAGGTATCTGTATTTTTGAGAAACAGGAAAGAAACTGGACACTTGGTTTTTAGTGGATCCCAAGACAGGTGAGAAACAGACCACCTTAACCACTGAGTCTTCTGACAGCATTTGCCCATCAGTTCCACTCCTGTACATTGGACGGTCAGGTGAGAGACAACGATTTGCAGTTAAACAGCGTGGTGCAGAAGTAATACACTGTGCATCTACTACAGTGTCAGGTTTCCTTTTTTTTTTTTTTTTTTTGCAGAGTATGTAATCAGTATGTATGACACCAAGAGTCGTGAGCTTCTGTGGAATGTCACCTACAATGAGTACTCTTCATTGCCGATTGAAGATCAATTAGAGTATAGTGAGTAAAACAGTAAACACTACTGGCCATGTGTGCGTCATAGAAAACTGATTACAGGGTCTCGATGACTTGTGTTTCTACAGAAATGGCACACTTTGCTTCAAGTGGTGATGGCGTACTGGTTACATTAGACCGAAACACAGGAAAAGTGCTCTGGAGACAAAATTTCGGTTCACCAGTAGTGAGCCTGTACATTTGGCAACAAGACAGCCTGCGCAGGATCCACCACATGAATGTCGCCATGGAGACGTTGCGCTATCTGACATTCCACTCTCAAGATATCCACATGATGCAGTGGAGTCACCCATCTACAAAGGAGCAGACTACTAGCAGGACACAACTATTGTAAGTCCACTAAGAGCTGGTCGGTATTTGTGTAGGGGGCTTGAAACAGTAATGCGTGAAGTTCACATTCTAATATTGCTTGTCTGATTCCTGCAGCCCTTCTCTTTATGTTGGTAAATTTGCCAGCAGTTTCTACGCATCCACTTCCCTTGTCCATGAAGGAATAGTCATGATGGTAAGTATTGCATGCTTCTAGTGGGGACATCTTCTTGAATTCAGCATAACAAGAAATTTGCTCTTCTGCAGCCACGTGGCCTTATTCTTGCTCGAATTGATGGTCCAACAACTAAGGAGGTAACTGTGCGAGAGAGTGGAGGGTGTGAGATCACCCCCAGCACAAATGTCAAATACCCAGAAGGTAGCTCCACCAGTGTCATCCACAATCATTGGCTTTTGATAGGTATACCTGCTAAAATTTATATGGAGTTTGTTGAAACTTACACATGCCACAGGTATAGAACTTATTCCTCATGTTCTGGTTTTCAGGTCACCATGAGCTACCTCCAGTGGCTCACACGACAGTCCTGCGTACATTCCCTGCAGTAATGAAGAAAGACAGCGAGGTGGTCATCCCACCAAAGGAAGAAAAAACAATGTTGGATGATGTAAGTTTATTTACCAGCATGGCTCTATTGGTACATTAAGTCTTTTTTTGTAGCAAATGTGTTACATTTCCTTTCATATAGTTCATTGAATTACATGACAGCACAGTTCAGAGCCCTTCTGGTGAAGAAGAGAAATCCTTGCTGCCACTCACACAGAGTACTATTGTCATTACTGCAGTGATAACGCTTCTTGCTGGCTGCGGCATTTTTATCGTTGCCTATCCCAAAGTGAGTTAGTTAACATATCTAGAACCATCTGGAGACCTTTCTGGTATGTAACTGCCTGACCAATGTCCTGTCTTTAGCGAGCCCAGCTTGCTGCCACTCCAGAAGAGCAAGTTCCATCCAGGATCGTGAAAGCTACAGAAACAGCAACACAGACCACACTGAAAAGATTGTCCAACAACAACCACCAGGATCATTCTTCCGAGAACGGGCAAATTCAGCCAGTCAGAAACAGGACAGGTAGCACAGGGAGTGAAGAAATTGTCGTTGGGAAGATTTCCTTCAATTTAAAAGAGGTACTTGGCAGAGGAGCAGGAGGCACCTGTGTGTTCAGGTACCCTTTCTGTTTTACATATATTCAGATTTTGAACGATACATGTGTAATAAGTCCATCTTTCTGTACAGGGGGCAATTTGATGACCGCCATGTAGCCATTAAGCGCATCTTGCCTGAAACAGTTGGAGTAGCAGAGCGGGAGGTACAGTTGCTTCGAGAATTAGACCAGCACCCCAATGTTATCCGCTACTTCTGTACTGAAAGGGATGAACAATTTTATTATGTTGCAACAGAGCTCTGTGCAACCACTTTGCAGGAGGTGAGGTGAGGCAGGTTGGGCTAGGTTGAATTGGGGCCTAGTTATCAGAATCCTAACATTTAGTTATGTTTGTAGTACATTGAAGGTACAAGAAGTGAAGATTGTGACCTGGACTCTGTCACCATTCTGCATCAGACGGCTTCTGGCCTGTGTCACTTGCACTCCCTAAATATTGGTGAGAAATATATTCTCCCACATGCTCCCATCCTTATTTACTACTAATGACTCATCAGGTTTCTTCCTTCTTCAGTACACAGGGATCTGAAACCCCGGAACATATTGATTTCCCAGCCCAATGCACTTGGAAAGGTGAGGGTGGTCATTTCTGACTTTGGATTGTGTAAGAAGCTGCCGCCCGGTAGTCACAGTTTTAGCCTGCGCTCAGGAATTCCAGGAACTGAAGGCTGGATTGCCCCTGAGATCCTGCTTGACAAGCGTAAAAATAATCCTGTAAGTATATTGCCTTTTACATTAGATGTGAATTGTTGCTGAAATGAATGAGAAATTCTAAAACTGTTGTGCATTTTCTGCCAGACATATGCTGTAGATATCTTCTCAGCTGGCTGTGTGTTCTACTATGTTGTTTCACGAGGCCATCATCCTTTTGGAGAAGCACTACAGCGGCAGGCTAACATCTTGTCCGGCACCTACATGCTGGACCAACTGTTGGATAACCTACAGGGTGAGAGAAGCAACATTTTGAAAAATGTTTGAAGTGATTTTTAAAATCAATTTAAAAATTGCTAAAATATTCTCTCCTTTATCGCACTCAATGCCACTTTTTTTTTCTCATAATAAATGTTTCAGAAGACTTGCTTTCCAGACACTTGATTGAACAGATGATCAGCAGTGACCCTCAGTTGCGACCATCTAGTGAAGGTGTTCTGAAGCACCCATTTTTCTGGAGTCGTGCTAAACAGTTGCAATTTTTTCAGGTGAGTTCAACTCATACAGTAGTTGTATTGTATCATAAAATACATGATGAAATTATTCAAAGTTGTATTTTGTGTTCTAGGATGTGAGTGATCGCATTGAGAAGGAGCCATCTGATGGCCTATTAGTGGGCCAACTTGAGTCTGGAGCTAGAGGGGTAGTCAGAACCAACTGGAGGATGTACATTTCCCCACCACTACAAAAAGGTAAAACAGAAAAAAAAAATTGAAGTAATTGATGCTAGTTTAGCTTGTGTATAAACTGTTGTAAGTTATGTGCTTCACTGGTTAGTAATTCAGCTTTTGTCCATCCCCACAGATCTGCAAAAGTTCAGGAGTTACAAGGGAAACTCTGTGCGAGACCTGCTGAGAGCAATGAGGAATAAGGTGGGAATTTATGTGTATTTAATGTCCTGAAGACATTGGGCTTAGCGAGGTTGTTGCTGCATCCCAGTAATAACAAATTACCTAATCTTGAACCTGGTCTCATTTAACCAGTCACTCCAGGATATTGTTATCAATGGTTCATTGAATAAAATGTATTGAACACAAAACTGATAGACTAAATTGGTGTGTTCTGAATTATGACGGTGATGGTCTGTTCTTTTTGGTTTCAGGGCTTTTCCTTTTTAAAATTTCTTATAAAGGTAAAAATATTTCTGAAAAGAAATAAGCATTTAATGGATTTTTTTTTGCCTTCCATCCATGTCACACAACATTGAAACCCAATATTAAAGGTGAAGCCTTGTGGCATTCTCACATCACTTTAAAATTTGGATGGATTTTCCAGTTGGCTTGTAGATTGTTGCCAAATTTCAGTTATCATATACCAAATGTTACAAAACAAGGCACACACACATATATATACAGTGTATATATATATATATATATATATATATATACACACAAGGCATTCGTAGTCTGAATCACAATCTGATTGTACGGGTGGTTACCTACCAGGTAATGCTTGTGGTTGGTCAGCAAGTCGGCTAACATCCGCCACAGTGCCCTCTTTCAGTTGTGAGAAGCAGATCATAGAATGGTTGAAATAGTTTTACTGTCAAATAATGCAAAGAGTACGTGACATGTGTTTTGCCCTAATTCTGGGCTCATCAGGCCTACACACTCACTGCACCCCCTCTCGGGAATCGAACCTCGGATGTTAGCGCTAGAGGCAAAGCCTCTTGCGTTGCGCCACGGCGTGTGGTTTGTTTATTTGACAGTATGTAGATCAGGGTAATTACATTCAAGGCATTCATAGTCTGAATCACAATCTGATTGTATGGGTGGTTACCTACCAGGTAACACTTGTATTTGGCCACCACGGTGCCCTCTTTCAGTTGCGAGAAGCAGATCATAGAATGGTTGAAATAGGTTGTGTTATATATATATATATATATATATATGAGAGAGACACTTTTGTATAATTTACCCAGCACCCCATTATAAACTCCAGGTTAATTTAAGATGGACTCCCTCCTCTAATTAATCCTGAAAGTAGAGTTGCATTTCCTTTGCATGACTGTTAACTGGTACTTTTTTTTTCCAAGCATTGTTCTCCTACCAACATGTAACATTGTCTTCTTTCCTGCAGAAGCATCATTTTCTGGAATTGCCACCAGATGTACAGGAGACCCTTGGAGAAGTGCCTGATGGCTTTGTTCAGTATTTCACATCTCGTTTCCCTCAGCTTCTCTTGCATACATACAAGGCTTTAGGAACTTGTGCCTCAGAGAGCCTTTTTCACCCTTACTATCCACCTTAATGAGTTACAAGACTAGACTTTTATGCAATTTAACTGAGAAAATGTTTTTTTTTTTTAATATATATATAAAAAAATCAGAGTGATAGGCCAAATTAACTTTGTGTGCTGTAAATATGTGTATTAAATTTATGAATAAACCAGTGCCTTTTTATTCCTGATAAAAAGCAGCTGTCATGCATGAAGTAAAATTCCTCTTCGATGCCGTTAAAGTTATCAATGTAAATGCTTAACATGCACCACCCCAATCATTTGAACACAGACAACATCGTATTTAAACAATCTTTATTCACAACATAAAAAAGACATATTGGAAATTGATAGTTAAGGGTTTCAGTTTACATAAATTTATTTACAAATGACACTCCAGCCACTACCTCAGGCACGTTCGACAGGAGGCTTCCGGCCAGAAGCAGACTTTGACGCCTGCAGCTTTTCCACCATATTAGATGCGTAGCGTAACCGGCTGGCCAATTCCTTACAGCATCCGTGTTCTTCAATCAGGCTTAGTTTGTAGGTACGGAACTCTCGTTTCTCATCAATGTATGAAACGGCAGACATTAGGGGACACAGGATGATCTTTGTGTGGTCCTTCATGGAGTGGAGTGAACCAACAGTGAGTACAAATAGGTAGAGTATAGTGGACAGTTGTAACTAAAAGGCAAACTCTTACCTGGAAGAAGTTAATCTGTACAGTGCCATTGCTGAGATGTAGAACGATGGCACTCTTCGTCCTAAACCAATGATGCAAGAAAGGCAAGCGTGCAAGTTCATCCCCATCACGAGGTGTAATATTAGCACCAGCCTTCAATAAGTGTTCACTCATGTAGTTACGGAAGTACTTCAGCAGAGTAATCTTAAAAAAAAAGAAAAAAAAAAAAAATTGCACACATTCAGGGTGGCACAGTGGCGACACTGCAGCCTTGCAGGAAGGCCACCATGGTTTGCATGGTGGTGCTCCCTGCAAGGACTTTGCATGTTCTTCCAGTATTTTTCAGGGTTACCTCCCACTTTCAAAAGACATGCACTTTGGAACCAACAACCCTAGATTGGCCCTAGTGCGTGTGGGTTGAGAGAGTGTGTTCACCCTATGGTGGACTGGCACCTTGGCCAGGGAATTGTTCCTGCCTTGGGCCTGATGCTTGCTGGGAGAGGCTCCACCCCAAAACTGCTCAGAATTCAGTGGGCATAGAAAAGGGTTTGGCATACAAAGTGACAGGCCATAGCTGCCCCAAATATCAGACAACCTACTTTTTTGTTAAGGGCCGGAGGGTACGAGCGTAAACTCATGTAAGACTCCGTGTTGTTACGCTCTATGTACTGAAGGCTATCTCCATCTTCATACATGATCAGCCTGGTTGAGTCATTAAAAAGAACACCAACACTATTGTCACACAACTGGTACCCTGCAAGGCCAAAAAGAAGAGTTATAGAGTGAGCCAAGTACAAATAAACCCACACGATCTCCATGTTTAGTAATAACTCACCCAGGCCATACTTGTCGGAATAATCAACCCATTTGCTGATCCAAAAAATTGGAATACAAGCAGGGTCCTCTGCTTCCTCTGAATACAAAAATTGTACAATGACAGAATGAATCGGTTAAATTGGTCTAAAGTTCAACACCAGCCCATTTATAAAAAACAAATCCTCCTTAAAAACAGTTTGAGATTAGCAGATCACAACTTACCTTGCCGAACTACTACTCTCTCTGAGGGTTTTGAAGCATTCACACTGTTTAACTGTGCCAAAAGTTCTGCGAGGTAGCCATCATTTGAGTCCACCATCTCTCTGCAACCAAGTGTCAAAGTGGATTTCAAAACCAGACCCTGGAACTGCTACACCACTAGGGCTCAGACTAGGCGAAGCCTCACTCACCTCTGCTGCACCTCTTCCTTTTCTGCAGGGGCTGTCACTTTATCCATGGGACTTTCCGGATCTAGAAGAAAAGGACATGCAACCTGGTCAGATTGTTCTTTGTTCCCTGTTGCAAGCAAACACACAGTAAGGCATCTTAAAAGATGCACAGCATCCAGAAGCAACAAAGAGTACAGAGGTCACATTATCTTAAGCCTTTGCTAATCATTTTCTGTTTTAATAAAAAAAATAAAAACCTACACACAAACACAACTTTGAATTTTCATCAGACTCTACCTTTGTTCAGTGCAGTGAGTGGTTTTCTTGTACTTGCATCAATCATACTTGGTGCAATGGAAAAGCGTGGTGGCACAGTCAGACAGGTGGTAGGAAGCCTCTGTGGGATGTACCCTGATGTGAAGAATTCATCATCAAGTAGATCTGCAATGGTGGGCCGGGTTGTTGGATCACTGCGAAGCATCCGGCCAATTAAAGCTGCGGCTACTGGGTTGATGTGCTAAGGAAGAAAAAATCAGGAGCATAAAAATTAAAAGCGCACAGAGATGCCCACAAAAGCTTCAGACAAGATTTTGCAGCCAACTGTAGACATGGCATTGACAGCATGTCAGAAAAACCCGAAAATTGCTCCAGGGTGCTGTACAATAGCTGATCCTGCACTCTGTCTCTTCATGTTACCTTTGGGGGTCAATTTTCTCACAGGAATTAATAAAGCATATCAAAAAAAAAAAAAATGCATGAAACACTATTTAAGGAAGCACTCCTGTTAACTTTAGTTCCTTCAGACTCGGTTGTTTGGAACTTAGAAACCTTATCACTAGGATATTGAATTAAAACAAAACAAACAAAAAAGTCCTGCTGGCATCGAGGACATTCACTTTGTTTTACACAAACTCACTCACTTTAGGAATAATATAATCATTTTTCTTAATGCGAATGTAGGTTTCCTTCAGGCATGATGTTTCAAAAGGAGGCTTCCCAACCAGCAAAGTGTACCTAAAAAAAGTGTAAAGACACCAAGTAATTTGAAAGGCATTCCCTGTAATATACCATTAACAAAAATATTACATAGATAAAACTCACAGAATGCACCCAAGGGACCAGATATCCACTTCAAAGCTGTGTCCTTTCTTACACAGAACCTCGGGAGCGATGTAATTGGGAGTCCCACATAGAGTCCTCTTTCTCTCCCCATCGTACTCTATTTTGGTAGCCAAACCAAAATCACCTAAAAAGAAAATATGCTACCGTTTGTTGTGTATATTCAGTAACAAGTTTAAATTTATATTGATTGATATGCCTGTTAATTTCCTGTAGAATGTTAGTGGGTGGGATTTTAGAAGGAAAAAGGAAGTTCTTAAAAAAAAAAAAAAAAGTATTTTACTGAGAGAACCTAATGAGAAACTGACACGATTTACAGTTATTAAAAACTTTAAGAATCATCATCATCAACGTATATGTCGTCAATCGATGTTATACCGTCAACGCGTCAGACATTTCAAGCTTTGTCCAAATACATCACGCATTCAGATTTCCTCCGAATTCTATTCATACACACACACGAGAACTCCCATAGTATGCGGAATTATAAAGGCTGTCAAGCAGGAGGGCAGCTTTGCTCTTGAGACGGAATTGATAGATCAACTCACCAACTTTGACTTCCATGTCATCATTGAGAAATAGGTTGCCCAGTTTAAGGTCCCTGTGAATCACTCGGTTATTGTGGAGATACTGGCATCCCAGAATTGTTTGTTTCATGTAGTAACGCGCTTCGGGAAGCGTTACAGCTTTCCTCCTTTTGTGCAATTCCAGCAATGACTGTACAGATAAAATACATATATGTGGGAAGGAGAAAAGTGAATAAAGTACAATAGAAAGCGGTTGCCAACTCACACTCTCGATACTGATACAGATCAATACTGTGTAAAGGTCCCTAAATTAACAGAAGGCTCACATGTATTAGGATAAAGGTGTAGTTGTGTCCCAAGGGCCTGTAATCTAGTACTCTGGCACATAAATCCCACCGCAATACAGTTTACACAATAAGTGTTAAAAATGTACTTCACTGTCGGACACAGAACCCACCCGGTGAGCCACATCGGATAAAAGGAAGCGTTTTAGCTCAGACTTTGAGTGACCCAAAGTAGCCGGAGTCTCGTCACACCGCTGAGTATATACGCGAGGACAGACTGACCAGGGTTCTCAAACGTCCTACTACACCAAATTCAAAAGCGAATTGGTCTAAACTGAAAAGTTAGCGTCAGGCTTGCGAAACGTGCGGACAAAAGAGGGCGCTCGGGGCAGAAATCTGTCACCTCACAAGAAAGCACAGCCACTCGCCGGCCTAAACGCGCATCCGTAGCGACCCAAAGCCTCACTCACCCGTCTCCTACAGATCTCCAGCACAACAAACACGAAGTCATCGTCCTCGAAAAATCCGTGGAAGCCAACAACGTGCTGATGGCTCAGACTGCGATGAATTGTGATCTCCATCGTCATCTTTTCTCTCTGATGGGGCTTGAGCAGCATTGATTTGGGAACCACTTTACCAGCGAAAACCTCCTTAGTGTCCATGTCAGTGATCTCGTAGCACTTAGCAAAACCTCCCTTTCCCAGAAATCTGCCTCGCAGATAGCGTTTCTTGGTCCGGGGATCCACCAGAATGTCCGGAATTTCTTTTAGAGGAGCCGTTTTGGCAGGATCCAGCGTGACAGCCGCTTTCACAGGTTTAACCGAGACAGTTGCCATATTTCGTTAAGAGAACCAAAACAACCAGCTAAACTTGTAACTGTCTGCAGACTCCAAGGAGATGTTCTCCACACACAGCGGAGAGAAACGACAAGGAAACCCGATTTAAGCTTCTACTCGGAGTGCATATATTAGTTTCTATCCAGTCCGTTAAGTGCAGTCTGAATGTGAAATCGTATCTCCACTGCTAGGATTCCTTCAGGTTCTACGATTCGTGTTCTCTCCAAACCCTCTTCCACTCCCGAAGCACTCGATCACTCTCTGCAGCTTGCCGTTCAAATTAAAAGCGCTGTTCGTTAAAAGCAGATTGGCATCTTCTGATTGGCCTAAATAATTCAAACCTCGCCCTTCCCTCCCGCACAGCACCACGGGAACCGTCTGTTTAAATGGCCAGTTAGCTCCGCCCCAAATTTTGAATAACTTTATGAAAACGTATATTGAAAACAGCATTCTCACGTAGAGGTTGCCGGGTCATGAATTTGCTGCGCTGAGACGTTTAACTTTTCCAATAGTCAGTCTCACAAAAGCCTGACGAGCTATTTTCCTTCCGTTCACCAAAGGTTGGGAATGTCGAAGTAAAGAATCTGTTTCTAGGGATTTAAGTCAGGAAGTAAGCAAAATTAAAATCAATAATACCCCGGCAATACTAAATTGTAACATAAATCAGTATAATGTAGCAAACAGCAGAGCTAAATTAATAAAAGTGTCTTTGGATGGGTAAAATCATTTATTCGATAGCTTTGTTAATTTCACTCTGGTCATATTAGTTTAAAGTTTCAATAATAAGGAAAATGGATCAAATGTACGTTACAATAATAATAATAGTTGAATCGTTTTTCTTTTTCGCTCATTTAATTAATAGATATTAACATTCTAATTTAAACAAAAAGCATTGTTTAACAGATGGTGACGGTAACAGCAATTGCTTTAAGCACAAAATCTGATGATTATTTTTGTCATGATTTTTGTTTAAATGAGCAGCCACCATTCCTTTAAGTGTGGCTCAGCAGTTAGTGCTGCTGCATTATGGATTTTTAGCATGTTGGATTAAAACCTATTGCCTGTCCAGACTTTACATGTTCTCTGTATGTCTTTGTAGGTATGAGTTATGACAATTGGTCATTCTGAACTGGTGAATGAACATAAATGGACCCTGTGGTGGACTGATTCCCAAATGTTTGAGAAATAACACAACTTTTCTAGAAAGAAAAGGACCACTCTTGTAATGTTTAAATAGATGCCTTATTTTCTTGACTACTGAATATGTACTTTATTCACTAAAGCTTTGGTGTTTGCTTAAGAATTAGCTGTTAATTATTTTAAGCAGAACGTGTAATGAGTTCTGCTATAATATATTGCTTGGCCATTCATGTTTTTGTTGATAACTGCTACCATAATGCACATATGTTTTCATAAGCTGTGTCTAAGTTATACAGACATGCTATGATTCATCATATCAGAAGCGTGTACTAAGGCAGCTGATTTTAGAAACATGATTTTAGTTTCATGAACTTTGGATGATGGCACAAGATCGCTTCTTTAAACCATTATCTCTAAGTTTTCCAATCAGGGGTATGCTGATAATACATAACTATGCCTGTTTTTTCCTCCAGAGGACCACATAGTATCTCTGCATGCCTCACTGATATCGCAACCTGGAAGAAGGAACATCATCTCTAGCTCAACCTGGCAAAGATGACAACTTCTTGTTGTTCCAACTTTTCCATTTATTTAACACCCCATTTCTGTTCAGCTTGGCTCCCTATCTCTTACACCTCCCTAGATGGTACACAGCCTTCAGGTGGTGATCAATGACCAACTTTCATGCAGGGACAATGTTGTTACAAGCCAAAGGCCCTGCATATTCACTGAGTACAATACTGTATCTGCATAATCAGATGGTATCTGACAGAATATGCAGCATTACTCCTGGTCCAGACTTTGGTTTCGTCACATCTTGACTACTGTAGCTCTCTTCTAGTAGAAGTGCAAGACTGTGTCACCAAGCCACTGCAGAGGGTTAAAAATGCAGTGGCACATTTGGGGTTTAACCAGCCAAGGCTTGTACATGTCATTCCTCTCTTCAGATCACTACACGGTCTTCCTGTAGCTGTACATATTAAGTTCAAATCCTTGATGCCTGAGTCTGCAACTACAGTATATACGGAGATACTTGTGAGGTCCTTTGCTCCTTCTCAACCACTCACATCTGCTGTTGAACAGCTTCTGGTGATGCCAGCTCTGCATGACATCAAATCTCAAGTATCAAATCTCTTAGTGTCTGCTAATCAAATAAACATGTTACACAAACACACTTTGCTATAGTCACCTGACTCTAATGGCATAAGTATATGACCCCTAAAGGCACTTTTTGGAGACAAGAAATTTAACTGTAAAACAAGTCAGAGTTGTCTTGAAGACAGGATGGCCATATCATACTTTGATTAGCTTTACAGGATAATTAAAAGAGCTAATCAGAGGGAAAAGAAAGGAGGAGAGAAAAATCAACCTAAGAATGCTCTGAATTACTGCTGACATTTCAAGCAATGCAAGAAATTGGCCACCTGGGAATGAACCTTTTAGTAGTAGCATGTTGTATGGTGTTAACACTTATTATTTTGCTTTTGTTTTATAGCAATATTCGATCTATAATACAAAAATAAATTTTTCTCCTGGCTGTTCTGGTGCTCTGTCTAAATGCTTGGGGTTACAGATGTAAAGTGTAGTAGTGGCCACATAAGTGTTGTCACTGTTGTTGTCCTCTCCCTTTATTATTTGTCTATTTGTTTGAGTGTGCTGATCTGTCCCTTTAACAGAGAAGTTGCACTGTGGATTGTCCAATGGGAAGGGCGGCAGGTTGTTTAAAAAAAACAGGAAGTCCCATACAAAAGAGAGATTTCCAAACATCAGAGGATCTCAGCACTTGCAGGAGGAGAGAAGCTTTTTGTCAGGAGGAAATACAGTTTATTAGGGCAGGAGCCTGTTCTGCATCTGCAGAGGTTGTTGTGGTGAGGGTTGGAAGTTGGGAAGGGTTATTCTGGATGAGTGGACTGTTTGAAGGCTGTGGAAGATTTAATAGGATCAAAATGTACCTTTTTATCAGGGAAGCCTTCCTATAGCAGTGTTTGGTACAAAAGAAAGAGTGAAGTGCTAAACTACAGTACCTGATGGTGTGATAAGAAAGAAAGCTTGGGACTTTCTGTTAAAGGCTATTTAATAAAGACTATAAAACGGGGCAAATAGGGTCACAATAGGATCTAACCATGACAAGACACCTGTTTGAAGGTTTATAGATTTAATGGTTCCTTATTGTCCAGGGCTGCCAGGATAGTCTCATTGCTCCCTGATGCCAACTTGAATTAAGCTGTTTGAGAATGTGATGATTTAAAAGATGTCTACTAATAGGAGTGTATTCACGGTACAATGACATTCTTAATTCTATGTCCTATGTCCAACACATCACCACTCTCCTGTGCCACAAAAAATCAGAATGTATCATCTAATTTTATTTAACAGACAATACTAATCCGCTTACCTCATGTACTCCCTTAACGATACATGGATCCCTGAATTGGCCTTTCAGGCCCAAAAGTTAATGAAAGAATCTCAGAATCTGTATCCGAGTGCAGTGGTAAGGATTTTGGGCATCCTGAACAGTCAGTTTTTGGGTAAGATTGCCACCTCAGGGTTTTTTTCAGGGTGCATTGTGCACTCCAGGCGCCCTTTTATAGTGGTACTTCTTCATTCATCCCTCCTCTTGTGCATGCACAACACCCCTAAATGTTTGCCATTTGTACTTCTTGGTTATGGCATATAGAGGAAGATCACAAAATTTAACAGGAATTATTATGCACTTTAAGATATTGTAAAAAAAATATTGATTCATTAACACTGGCACAAAATTACAAGAGGCCTATGGGCCTGTACATTTACATGTATTGCTTAGCAGACATATTCATCCAAAGGACTTATAGAAGAGGCCAACACAATCAAGTCAACATACAATAAGTCTGGTGAACTGCTTGGAAACAAGGGTTACAGAATAATGGTACAAAATGGAACTCAGCAAGTAAAGAACTCAGAACAAAATAGAAATATTACACTTCCTAGGGTACAAAACCTAATTAGACAGATATTTAGCAAACAAGAGAGTTTCCAAATGCTTCTTAAACACCTCAAGGGAGTCAGAAGCTGAAATAGAGGTGGGCAGCTCCTTTCAACAGCCAGGAGCTACACACGAATAGAGTCTGGAATGAGATTTGATATCACACAGAGAAGGTTTACATATAATAACATTGTTCAACATACACTGAACGTAAACATGCGAAGAAGGAACAAGCAATGGAAGTGAGGTGTGATTTTGTGTCAATGGTAAACAGCCAAACTTACCCTAAACATCCAGATATGTCCCCACAATGCAAACATTTTTGATCTTTCTATTTCTATAAATAACAAATGAATAAATATAAACTCCAAAGTAATGCCTTTCAGCAAGCACTAAAAACCATCACTCTGTTGTGTACTAAAGACCAGGCTCCTTAAATGTGTTGGAGTTTTGAATGCTTTGTTTATATAAATGTATTTCTAAACCCAAGCAGTAAATATTGTCAAAGATACTGTATATCAAACATGGCCAAATTGAATCATTAAAATTTATTTTGTAGCTTATGATTTTTTTACATAACAAGACAATGCTCATGTGTGCACCGACTGGTTTGGCTGTCTGTCTGTCTGTCTTGCTGTTGTTGTCCATATAACAAACTCTAAAGGCAAACAGCCAGTGGATGCCTGTAGTGCAGAAAAGATGACCAGGAGAAGAAGAATGCAGGTTCTTTCCATTTGTCACAAATTTTTAAATGTTTGGTTAAATTGTTCTGTCATCTGTTTTATTTCAGTCGCTGTAAACTCACCAGCTCAGGTTGGACGGTTTGGAGACAAAGTCAGAGAGGTGAGATTGCGTTGGTTTGGACATGTGCAGAGGAGAGATGCTGGGTATGTTGGGAGAAGGATGCTAAGGACGGAGCTGCCAGGCAATAGGAAAAGAGGAAGGCCTAAGAGGAGGTTTATGGATGTGGTGAGAGACAACATGCAGGAGATGGGTGTAACAGAGCAAGATGCAGAACACAGGAAGATATGGAAACAGATGATTCACTGAGGCGACCCCAAACGGGAGCAGCCGAAAAAAGAAGAAGAAGAAACACACCAGAATGGTCACATTAATAACATGAATACTGTAGATTTGCCTTCACTCTCCATTTCAGACCATACTAATTCTGTTTTTTATTGTTCAGTATAATACAAGTCTGTTATTTCCCTCTGTTAGAGGTCCTGTACTTAGTGCTCTCCAGAGTCCTAAGATAAAACTACAGCCCAATCTCTGTCTGTGTAGAATATACACTGTGAGAGATAAGACAGAGACACTTGACAGGTTTCGGGATACTAGCCTGGTGAATTCTGTTTAATGGACTAGCCTATTCAATGTTGAAAACAAAAAGAAATAAGCAAAAGCAATACAGCACTTGTGAAGCATCATGCTGTCTTATCAGCTGAGAAATTCATTTGAAATTATCATCATTCCTGGAGGTACGAAGTGTTCCCACAGGTACAGTTTTCTATAGTTAATGAATGCTGATGTCTGGGTGCTCAGATGCTTATATCTACCTGAGATCGGTAAGGGCAGGACAAATTTCTTTTCAGCCATTACTTGGTGAATTTACTGGTATATTTAGGGTCATTATCATATTCCAAGGTCCACTCTCAGTTTTAACAGATGGTCTCATATTATCCTCAAGCACCCTCTGGAACAATGAAGAATTCATGGTGGATTCTACTAGTGGTGGGTGATAATGATCTCAAACTGAGATCATGATATTTTCCCCAATCCTGACAACACTGATAGCATATCACTAAATAATAAATAAATACATAACTAATGGTCAGTCTTACAAAAGCCTGGTGAGGTACTGTCCTTCGGGTCTCCAAAGGCTAATATTGTTGCTGGTGCCTTCCATTATTCATAATTTCCAGCATCATGCAATGAACTGGATTTCTTGTTGCTTTTTCCTAAGACATTATATGTCTGAGTTGTGTGTGTTTGGGTTTGGGACATAGGACCACCAACGGACAGAAGTTTGTAAAATGATTTGCATGTACCCAGGCTTCTCTCTTATGTGTTTTGTTTATATTCATCTTTTGTCAATATAATTTTACTCTACCATCTTTCAATACGTCATTGACATTCATGGTGGATTTCTGTTTAAGCAGGGTTGTGCAATCTTTGAACTGAAGTTTATTGCCTGTTTTTTTTGCTTATGGATCTTGTTCACTGCTCCGTTCTTTACCAACAGTGGAACTTTGCAACTCAAAAGAGCAGCATGAGTGTCGTGTGTGATATATATATTTTTTCAGCGTGTTTAGAGGATTTCTATAAGTTCAACTTTTGAAGGTCTTGAAGAGGTTATTATTGGTTCACCATTTCTAGGCATATCCTGGTACCAGCGATACTGTAGAATTCAGATGGTGGCACAATGTCACAATGGTATTCATGGTCAAACCATTATACCATCCACCTTTAGATTCTATAATGGTGAGCTGCTCAGGTCCTCAAGCCATATCACTTCCATAACTATGCTTTACAGTTAGTATTGGGTTCTTCTGGTCAAATGTCTGTGCTTTTCACCAAACATGTCTTCTGGTATTGTGTCCTCATTTATCAACAGCACATTGTTCCAGAAGTTCTGGGGCCTCATGTATAAACAGTGCGTATGCACAAAAATGTTGCGTACAAATGTTTCCACTTTCAAATCGCGATGTATAAAACCTAAACTTGGCATAAAGCCACACACATTTTCACGGTAGCTCCAATTATTATTATTTATCATATTATACAGATAAAACTTTCAACTTCATTTAAGTAATCTATATTGTTCATAATTAAACATGCCAGGACACGGTGCCGCAGCGCTAGCGAGGAGCTGGCGCTCTGTTCACGGATTGTTCCTGCCTCACGCTGTATTCTTGCTGGTGCTGGCGCGACACTGGAAGGATAGATGAATAGAATAATTAAACACATACTACGGAGATATTTCAATGTTCCTTAAAAGTTTTGAAGAATCTGTGTTCTAAGCTTACAGATGGCTTAACATCTATTACAGAGCTGATTGTGTGGCGATTGGTTACTTGGAGAAAGAAAAGGAAGGACAGGAATTGGAGGCTAGTACATTTGAAAGAGACAGTACTGCCGCAATAAATTATTTTATCAAAGGTCGCTCACGGCGCAGCAAGCATCTTGCATGAGGCATGAACAATCACTGCTCCACTGTGTTCCCATGTTTAATAACATGCTTTAACTCCTATCATCATGAAAATGATATCAAGTGTACATCTCAGTATTTTAATTATTCAGAGATCTGTAATATCATGAATGTAATGGATTCTGTGTCCTATCGTAGGAAGAGAAAGCCCGTTTAAGAAACACGTAGTGATTCACACACATAGAGCACATAGAAGATCAAATACAAAGCATTTAACGTGCTACTTTAGTTATGATGGGATTTGAGAAACTAGTAAATTAAACGATTTTAAGATAAAGTTTATGATGTTCTACTTTAATGACAAAATAAACTACATGGTTAAAGTGGAAATTTAGAGATTAAAGTTGACATTTCATGCTTTTTTCCCCACTCTGTGCCTATTTTTTTTCTCCGTACCCTAATAAGCTTTCATATGACATTCAGACGGTGAACTACGACTTGCCTTTTCACGGCGACTTTGATATCTGACAACTTCCTTTTTATTTTGGACACTGTGCGACTTTGTGAACTTGAGCTTTCCAGTTTCTCTGACACGCTATGTCACTCGATCAACTTCCTTTTGTTGTTTATACCACTGTTTAAACCAACAAATAGTATGTTTTTTCCTTGCCTCACTAGGTATTCGCTGAGCTTCATCTATTTCCCCCCGTGCTTTTGCCATTGCCTTTTCACAGAACGCTGAGCTTAAGGGCTATTTATATTGATTTGCATATTCAAAGAGGCATAATTTTGGGAAGAGACTGGGCGGGACAGCAGGTGCATGCACGTGCGTTAGTTTTCACGCCAACCGAAATTTATGTAACGGAAGAACGTGGAAGTTGGCGTTCACACAGATTTATGCATCTGGATTTTTTTGTGCGTATGTACACTTCTGCTTTTGTCCATACGCCATGTTATAGTGTAAATTCTTTGCATGGCATTATGCATGAGGCCCCTGGTCTTTGCTTATGTGTTTCTGGGCAAACATAGGTCTTGCACTGATGTTCTTTTTGGACAGAAAAGATTTCCTCCTGGCACATCTCCCATGCAGATCTACAGTGCATCCGGAAAGTATTCACAGTGCATCACTTTTTCCACATTTTGTTATGTTACAGCCTTATTCCAAAATGGATTAAATTCATTTTTTTCCTCAAAATTCTACACACAACACCCCATAATGACATTTATCTAAAGATATGTTTAAATGAAGACCAAATCTTGATATGTCCACATATATAAAAAACATTCATAGGGGGTACTTACATTTTCACATGTCTGGAAACGCTGGTGGACACTAGGCTATAATGAACTATAAATAAAGCCTCAAATAAACTGTGACTACCAGAAGCAATTAAGATTACAACCAGAATACTATAAATGTTGAATCTCAATTTTTAATTGTTCTCCAAAAGTAGCTGGTATAGAGGGAAGCTAGTGGCAAATAAACATCAAGCAAAGTTTAGAAAACACACTCTGCACAGAGCAGCATGGTGGCCCACAGGTTAATGCTGCTGAAGTCTTGGTGCTTCATTTATAGAACTTTGCATGAATTTTAGCATGAAAATATGTAGACTCCAAAAAGACAGGAAAATACATACACACAAAAAAATACATACCTTTTATAAAAGGTGGAATAAGCACATTTGTATGCTGTGTTCCATTTCAAGTGGAAAGTTGGAATTTTTTATTCCAGTGGAGCAAGCACAACAAAGGTTTTCCTGGAGGCATCTATATTGGTTTTCCAAATGTTTTACAGGAACGCATTCAGCTGGGGTGTAACGTCATTCCCAGTTCCAACATCCGAGTTCCAAGGTAAATGGAACACAGCCTTACCAATCACAATCACCTTGAAAATGTGAATTTCTGAACATGCCTTGATGCTAATTAACCTCATACTTATGCAGTTACACCCACCCGATGCCTCAAGACTCCGCCACCTGCGATCAAAAGCGTCTGCCTGTGCTCCACAACTGTGCATGTAACATCAAGTGCGGCATTACAGCATTTCTCCAGGAAAGATGCTAGCCTCTGAGCTGGTAACCGTTAGTACCTGGCATATGTAACAGCATGACTGCTGATTCAATGAATAACATAGAACAGGGGTCTCAAACCTTTTTTCTTCTGAGAGCTACTCATGTTTTCTAACGTTTATTCTCAAAGCTTATTTCCCAAAGAAACAGAATAAGCTTGTTTTGCTTTGCATTAAAACATCAAAAAAATATAAAAAAATGCACTTGCAGGTGAACTTATGTCTGTATGCATTTTCTAGTGTATCTCATACTATTGGATTAAAACATGAATGCTGTCAATACAATGCAATTCCAAATACACAGATATTACTTATTCATTTGTCATTTTGTTCCATGTCACTGTTTCACTTCACAAGAGTATTCACATGTCCAGTTGCATGTGTGATGTGTTTTTTAGTTAGTCAGATGACTGGCACTGCATGGAGTCAACAAGAGAGGTGTATGGTGGAGTGTAGCCACTTAAGTTCACTCTTATGGAGTCATTTAAATGTTCATCTGTCAGTCTTGTTCTGAACTTTGATTTCATGACATTCATGTCAGAAAAGGCAGATTCACAGAGGTGTGTAGACCCAAACAAAGCAGACATTTTCAGATCTGCTTCGTGAAGATTCTTAGTTATCTGGCTCTACTGAGCTCCAGAAATGCTGAGAATGCTGTTCAGACTTTAACTGCACATTATTTTGAAGTTTTACTACTATATAATATATAAAATCCAATGTTTGTATGTCTGTCTGCCTTTCACGCGAGAACTACTTAACAGATTTAGATCAGGTTTTTTTCTATAATTTGCTTGAATATACTGGCTGATTTTGCGACTTCTCTCAATTTGCTATGTATCATAGTTCACTTGCGGTGCAGATTTATTTGCTCAAATCCGAGAAACAGGCAGCGGGCCGAGGGGAGGGGCCTTCCTCACTCATTTACCAACTTCGGGGTGTTTACCTTAACTCCGCTTAGCTAGCGAATAAGACTTTCACATAGCATCAAATATGATTCACCATTTAACCTAGAATGTCTTCTGGAATGTGAAAACAGAAGAAGCAGCTCATACAGACACTGGAAGAATGTGCAAACTTCACACAACACCTGGAAACTGAAGCAATGGGGCAACATTAAAACCACTGCACCACTATACTGCTCTACTGTGCTGTATATAAATCAGAATAAAAAAATAAAAATAAAAAAAGATCTTCTGATACACACAGAATACTTCACTTTATTAATCCATTTCTTACCAACTTTTTCAACTTCATGGATGGCTTGTACACATGTCTCATAAATGGAAATAAGAACACATAACACAAGATACTAATAGGGAATAATCTTAACTTTGCTTGATAAACAATAAATAAAACGCTTAATTAGACAAAGTACTCAAGATGGAATGGTATGCTTTTTAAATAGGACTGGATACCTAGAACAAATTAGAACTTTTTTTTTTATTCTCATCCCTACCCACACATACAGCTGAGCACCTTGATCTGCCACACTGACCAGTCTCATCCACGATGGGGCTGGGACAGACAGGAATTCAGGCATCTCTCGCCTCCAATAAATGGGTCTCCTCTGGGCAATCCAGGATCACCCCACTAATTATCAAGTCCTCTTCTCTTGTTACATTTTAAATCTGGCTCAAGGGTAAAAATTTTTGATAGTAGCTCTTTGTGACATCTACCATTAGCTCCTGTGTGCATTCTGGGAGTTCTCCAGAGAACAAACCTTAAAAAAGACAAAGACAACAAAACAGATATAATATTTCTGATAAGGAGTTAAAAAAAAAAATAAGAGCAGAGTTTTGTGTCCCAGGAGGTAAGTGAAAAGACAGTGTATGAAACTATGGTCCGAGTTTTGTAATCATAACCAGGCTGCCTTGAAAGTATGAATAGTTTGCTGGTATTGCACATTAATTCAGAAAAAAATGTGATTCAGAATACAAATTTCCACATTTATGCAGTTACTTCTATAGTTTGTTGGTTGAGTTACATATATTTAACTCACCCGGACAGCCAGAGAACATAGTGAAAGGTGGAACAACTGTCTCAGGAGGCAGGACTGTGTTGTCAAGAATCTTGCAGCAGTCTTTGAGAACACATCGTCGACCCTAAAACAAGTAAGTAAGTTTACCATTCATCAGCATATCATATAGAAGTTGAGCCACTCAGTATTATAAAAATGTTTTCGATCTGAGTTTACTTTTCATCAGCGTTTTTACAGAAGCTGAGCCTTAAATATTATAAAAATGTTTTCCACAGGCTAGGCTGTTGGCAGGTTTGCAAAAGGCTGCCATTTTGTTAAAAAAAATTGTTACAAAATTTGGTGAGGTATTATAAGACAACATTTTGAAACCAGTTAGGGTCAGGGGGTGTGCCAAACTCTGTCCTATTGGGTACAGACCAGGAACCATTTGGCACAGGGACCCAATCAATTATACAGCCAACATATGCAAATATCAAGCCTTAAAAGACTAACTTTGAGAGGGCAATTAATCTGCCACACCTTTGAAATGTGGGAGAAACACTGGAGTACACAGAGGAAACCTCATGTAAACAAGGCAAGGCTTAAAATCCAGAATGCCGTATCTCCAAAGATGAAGATTAACAGTAACAGACGGTCTCATAAGATCTTAAAACTGAATTCAAATTCCAACACAATAAATTGGATAAAACTTGTGGAATTTGCATTTATTGACTGTATTGTGCCTTCTATTGTGATAAACAGCTAGTTAATTAAGTATATAAAAAAAAAGAAATGGGGGGTCTATTGGCATGGACTTCAAGGACTTAACACATATCAATATATCTAGATTGCTTCCATATTTCTTCAGCTGCTAACAATGTAAAACATGCACTATCAAATATATGTTCTCTTAATTACAAACTACTATTTTTATCACCAACATGATTTCTGATCAGAACACTAAACTGCAATTTTAAAGGGGCGGAGTTAGATTTGTCTATCTTTTAATAGAAACTCATCCTCTTTCATTTGGGAATGTTATAAAATTGCATCCTGAATTGTTGCTGCCAATTTGTAAAAATCATCACAGAAGGGCAATCCATTGAGCTTGTGGAAAAACTCAAAACCCAAGAATTAACATGACAGTTAGGGGGTAAGTTCATGCTACTTCATGGATTCTTGGGATTTTGAGTCCCAAGACATTTTAATTTCCTTCCACTAGACAGTGGACTTAAGTTCAGCACAAGGTGAATATTGTGCTATTCAGAAAGATTAATCAATATACTTACAATAACACAATTTTTTCCTATGTGGACATATGATCCTATCTGTGCTGCATTAACCACACAGTCTTCTTCAATAAACACATGGTCTCCAATGTGAAGAGGAAAGAATGCTACTCTGCAAAAAGAGCAGGAAAGAAAAGTAATGTGATAAAAGGAAGGGAAAAAGGAGACTGCAAAATAAATCAAAGATGAAACTGAGCCATCAAACCCACACATTAGTTATTTAGTAAAGCCAGTAATTTCATAGAAGCCTTGAAAGTTCAAATTAAACACCATAAGCAGTTGCTGGAACTTAGTAGGAGTTATTAAATCCATTTCATTTCCTGTAGAATGTACTATATTACTACAAGCACTTTTGTCTTGCACCCTTTAAAGATTAGACAAGGTCACAATAAGTACAGCTTCCAATTTTACTTCCTCTATAAATCACAAGGACCCTAGCTAGTTAGGAGCAATATACAACAAAAACACACCACACAGTCCAAAAGGGAATATATCACTTATGTAGATGGCCTTTCTGATTCGCTGCATAATTCTTTAAAACATAAAAAACACAATGTCCTAGCAGTGTGACACAACCACTGCACAAAGCAGGTAAAACACTTTCACTTTTAATTTTCACTTAACTACACAAAACCTTTTTCAATAATGTGTACCACTGGCTTTCTGTTTTTCATTCCCACCAACACTTAGTCAGCAATTAACAGGTTAATAATAACTCCTAATATTTTTCTAATCAATTTTTCTGGTGAAACCACTGACTAAGCTGGCAACATCAGACATAAGATGAGAACCAAAGTGAGACAGAGCATCAGTCCACTGAATGCCACACTCGCTTAAAGTGCTGCCAGTTAAACAAATGGTCATAAATTAGGCATGTGGCATGAAAATTGGAGCACCCAGTAGAAACTCACATACACTTGAGAACATGCAAAGGCCCAGGCCTGAGCCAAAATTCTATGTAACAACCCAATACAATAAAAACAGCAGAATGCACTAAAGAATTATAAGACTGAGATACCTCCCTTTGCTTTGTAATTGGCCATACTGCAGTATCTACGTTTTGTGCACTGAATGATGCAAAGGCGAAAAGACTTTGTTTTCTGCTCTTTGCCTTTTATTTCTGACCTCGCTTTGTCCTGCTATTTTTTCAATTACACCTGGTCCCAATGATTAATTTCCTTTTGTTTGCGCTAAGGCGACCTTTTAGTCGTTGACGTTTCATTTATAACATATTGTCCTTTATACACTTTATATGCACTGAGACCCCTGGATCTGTGTGTGCTGCGTGCCTTTACAGTACTGATTTTTTTTGCTCCGATATTGCTTGTAAGTAGGGCGTGTCTTTCAAGAATCTCATGTTCTATATCCCCGCAAGACGCTCCGTGGCCATTCTCTTTCATCTCGCGGGTATTTTATTTGTCTTCCGTGATCTTAACGTGAAGATCACGTATCGTCTCCTAGTCATTCCCTCCCACAGGATTTTTTTTTTATAATAGAGAGATATACTGTATAAAAGCCAAATACCACTGACTCACTCATCACGAAATCTCCCGAACCATGAGGACTTGGGATTTGGAAATCTGGAATGTAGGTTACCCTTGGCCCATAGGTGGTTGTTAAGAGACGGTCTTAAAAATTTCGTGGTCCAAGCACGTCCTGTCTGTATGTCTGTCCGCTTTTTATGAGAGGATTACTTAATGGATTTAGATGTGGTTGTTTTCTATAATTACCTTGAACTTTCCGGTTGATTTTGTGACTTCTTCATCGCGCTAAGTACCATAGTTCGCTTGTGGTACCGATGTATTTATACAAATCCAAGAGAGTGGCTGTGGGCCAAGAGCAGGGGACATGGCCTTCCTCATTCACTTGCCAGCCTCTGTTCGAGTTGGTCTATGTCTTGCCACGTGTTGGAATGCACCTTGCCTCCGCTTAGCTAGCAATACCTGTTTGTTCAACAGACATTACCATCTATAGGTTGTTAAGGAGTAACGATTGACGTTTTTGAGAGAGAGATTAGAGCTCCATGTGTTTTAGAGGGTAGTTGCTGATTGCCAGAGATATCACAGCCATGTGCTTTCCTCCCCACATGGGGAACGCTCTCCCGTCACAGCTGAACACAATCAGATATAGTGCCAACGTCTATTGATTTTTAAAGTTTGTCCTGTTTCATTACTACAGCGCATCCAGAAAGTATTCACAGAGCATCACTTTTTCCACAATTTGTTATGTTACAGCTTATTCCAAAATGGATTAAATTCTTTTTTTTCCTCAGAATTCTACACACAACACCCCATAATGACAAAGTGAAAAAAGTTTACTTGAGGTTTTTGCAGATTTATTAAAAATAAAAAAATTGAGAAAGCACATGTACATAAGTATTCACAGCCTTTGCCATGAAGCTCAAAATTGAGCTCAGGTGCATCCTGTTTTCCCTGATCATCCTTGAGATGTTTCTGCAGCTTAATTGGAGTCCACCTGTGGTAAATTCAGTTGATTGGACATGATTTGGAAAGGCACACACCTGTCCATATAAGGTCCCACAGTTGACAGTTCATGTCAGAACACAAACCAAGCATGAAGTCAAAGGAATTGTCTGTAGACCTCCGAGACAGGATTGTCTCGAGGCACAAATCTGGGATAAGGTTACAGAAAAATTTCTGCTGCTTTGAAGGTCCCAATGAGCACTGTGGCCTCCATCATCCACAAGTGAAAGAAGTTTGAAACCACCAGGACTCTTCCTAGAGCTGGCCGGCCATCTAAACTGAGCGATCAGGGGAGAAAGGCCTTAGTCAGGGAGGTGACCAAGAACCCGATGGTCACTCTGTCAGAGCTCCAGAGGTCCTCTGTGGAGAAAGGAGAACCTTACAGAAGGACAACCATCTCTGCAGCAATCCACCAATCAGGACTGTATGGTAGAGTGGCCAGACGGATGCCACTCCTTAGTAAAAGGCACATGGCAGCCTGCCTGGAGTTTGCCAAAAGGCACCTGAAGGACTCTCAGACCATGAGAAACAAAATTCTCTGGTCTAATGAGACAAAGATTGAACTCTTTGGTGTGAATGCCAGGCGTCATGTTTGGAGGAAACCAGGCACCGCTCATCACCAGGTCAATACCATCCCTACAGTGAAGCATGGTAGTGGCAGCATCATGCTGTTGGGATGTTTTTCAGCGGCAGGAACTGGGAGACTAGTCAGGATAAAGGGAAAGATGACTGCAGCAATGTACAGAGACATCCTGGATGAAAACTTGCTCCAGAGCGCTCTTGACCTCAGACTGGGATGACGGTTCATCTATCAGCAGGACAACGACCCTAAGCGCACAGCCAAGATATCAAAGGAGTGGCTTTAGGACAACTCTGTAAATATCCTTGAGTTGCCCAGCCAGACCCCAGACTTGAATCCGATTGAACATCTCTGGAGAGATATTAAAATGGCTGTGCACCGACACTTCCCATCCAACCTGATGGAGCTTGAGAGGTGCTGCAAAGAGGAATGGGCAAAACTGGCCAAGGATGGGTGTGCCAAGCTTGTGGCATCATATTCAAAAAGACTTGAGGCTGTAATTGCTGCCAAAGGTGCATCAACAAAGTATTGAGCAAAGGCTGTGAATACTTATGTACATGTGATTTCTCAGTTCTTATTTTTAATAAATTTGCAAACATCTCAAGTAAACTTTTTTCATGTTGTCATTATGGGGTGTTGTGTGTAGAATTCTGAGGAAAAAAATGAATTTAATCCATTTTGGAATAAGGCTGTAACATAACAGAATGTAGAAAAAGTGATGCGCTGTGAATACTTTCCGGATGCACTGTATGTGGGTGTAGCCACGGGATACAGCTAGTCTGTGTATAAATGAAAACCTGGAGATGAGACATTCAGATATTATTTCAAAATTAAAAAGAGTGTGTCTAGCAAACCCAGTCTGTAAATCACAGCCTGTTGTTCGGAACAAACTAAAATATGAATCCCCTCTATCTGTCATGCTATAGTTAACCAGCATACTGTTAAAGTTTGTCCACTTATATTGTAAATTATCAGGGCACAGTACACATAAAGATGCTACACAAAATTATACACACAATGAACCAATTAACTGTAACCAAAAAACATAATAAAGCTGGGGTACCAAATGGTAGATGCTTGGAACCTAATTGTATGTTCCAAAAGACAGAGGTATTACGGTGAAGAGAAACAGCAAGCCAGAAGGATATCTAGCTGCTGTTAGCATCAATACAGCATGAGATGAAGGTATGAACAGTTCTGAACATAGACCCTTACCCTTTACTGAATTTTTTGAATGGAGGCCTAATGACACTTCGACTCTTGATGACACAATGCCGTCCCACACGGACATTAGCAAGGTCTCCCCGAATAATGCAGTCATTCATAACAATTGTCTGTAAGAAAATAAAGAACAAATTCATATGGAGCATGCACAAGACTCCATCAGCCTCCTACAATCTTCTCCACTTGCAGAATGGTACCTATCCATTATCATATACCTGCAGACATTGACACTGGTGAAGGAATTATATACATAAGCTTAAATGAAAGCCAGGGAAAGATTAAGGCAGAAAAAAAAGAAACATAAGAAGAGCTAAAAGATGCAGAAGAAAGCAATCAAAAATTTTGCTTACAGAAAAGATGTCAAATACATACCATTCTACTTCACTATCCAAAACAGAGAATGTTTAGTCTGGTTACTTGGAAAATTGTACCATGCATAAACCAAGAAAAGCTTACAGTTCAAAATTGAAAGCATAGATAAAATTTCATTTAAAAAAAATAAAAAAACTTAAGCAACCCCAATAATCTTAAACTAGATAAGCACATTAGAAAAAAAAACAGATTACAATTAACCCAAAAGTTTAAAAGGGATGTGTAATAAATAGCAACACAGAGTCACCATTATAGACTTCCAAAACATTTAATTAAACAGTTTCAATTAAGTACATGACACAGTGTCAGAAACAAACCTGCCACTGAAACAATTAAGGAAATATATAATGCACAGTACTCCCTGTAGTTTGTCTGGTATGAATGTGATCCGACACAGGACCAATCATGAACCATTCCAGGTTTTGCTTGGAAACAGACCACAATAACCATTTCCAAGGGCTCTTGGTACACTTCTTTTGGTCTTCACCAGGGCTCTCATTTATAAAAACTCTGACTGATTTGAATATTGGAGTATGTGTATGCCAAAAAACAGGAATCAGATTTATAAAACCTGACTCACACACATTTCTATGCAGTTTACTCTTTATAAATCACAATCATCTTGTAAATGTTTGTATGTGAATGCACCTTGAACCCTGCCTGGTCGCCACCCTGAAACAATCATATATGTACTTTGCTAATCAAGCTTGTACATATTCAGTTACAATACAGCAGACCTTTATTGCCTACCACCAGATGCACCAGACACCACTACTTGAATTTAACGAGTCCTGTGCTGCGCTCCACAACTGAGCGTACAAGATCAGTGCAGTATTATACTGCCTTTCCTCTCTGTTCCTGGGGTTGGGAAAGGGTGTAAAGCAGCAGCTACTATCACCTGGAACATGTAATATGATTGATGTTACAATTAACACTATAGGTCCAATAAAAAAATGAGAGTTTAACCAGTTACTGTACTAACAAGCCAGCCATCACAAAGTACCGTGAGCAAGTTGTCTGCCAATTTTACTTTGCCTCATAACAAATGAATCATGGGTTGGCCCAGGCCACCGAGCCACGTCATTTTTCAGTCATTTTGGAATCACAGATGACTTGTGTGTTAATAGAATGACACTGCTTACGATTAGCAAAAGCAACTTCATTCTTATTAGGTGACCTATTGCAATACGAGTACTGTCAATTACAATTACATTGGCAAAATAATGCTATATTTTATGTGTGAACATCCACACCATACAGAAAATGAATGTGACGCCTTGTCAGTCAGTTAATGAGTTCAGGCAGAGTGGAAAAGATGGAGCTGAAGCTTGGCTGAGATATTTCTGACCTGTCAGCCAGTTCCCTGAAAAGTGAAAACAGGTAGCCAATATAAACCAACAAAAAAAAATGTTCTTCAGTGCAAATATGCTGCATTCACACTCTTAAAAAGGAAATAAAATAGAATTTTTACATCATATTCATCTCTTTTGAGGTTTAATATGTGTCATGTCAATGCACATAGTAAAGTCTAGATGATATTAATTATTGTATGCATGACTTGTCATTTAGCTAGTGAGGCTGCTTTTCCCACTTTCTCCGAAATGTTGTGTACGTAGGGGTTAGGATTGCCATAAATATATGCAAGTTCTCTCTTTTAATTTTTTTTTTAAATAAATCATGCCATTTGTGTGGACAATTTAGTTTGCACTTTTTGGTCCTCTTTTTGTGCATATGCAAGTTTTACAAATCTGACCCCAGAGAATAACTGGTGCATTCATATCTACCTCAATAAACTGGCTACCTTCAAGTCATGAAAACTGTATTATCTGTCAAATAATTATGAACTACAGACAGTTCCACAAGATTAATTTAACTAGTTTTCTGGGTGGTGGTGGGTGACCAACTGGATAATGACGCTGCAAATTTCACTAAATCAAGGATCCACTAGAGGTCTGTTTTATAAAGGAATACAGTTAACTTGATTTTTTTGTTTTACTCTTATCCACTACCAAATGGACATATGTCCGGTTAGTGTAACTTCTCCATACTCTTAAATTGTCCTCAGTTTACTTACATTTTTCCCTTAAATTCCACCTTTGGGAATAGCCAAGATAAAACTGATTATTCTTTCTGTTACAAGTCATTTAAAGATACTGTGAGTTTATGGATGCGAATATTATATATCTTAATATACCTCCTGTTACTTTATATTTGCAAATATGCATAAACACATTGAGACTGCCTTCAGAGGACTATGTAAGAATAAACTGAACGGCCAAGTTAAATATGTCAAGAAAGGGGTACATTCAATGCAGCCCGTTGAAATATTTAAAAAAAAATATATATATATATATTCCTTAGTAAATTTAGTCCAATAAGTCAAAAAGCAGACACCTTTACCACAATTAGTTGAAATTACTCAAAAGCAAAACTACCACTAAAACTCGAAACTCTCAGACAACAAAAGTTTACTCACTTTGCCATTGAGCACGATGTTTTGGCTTCCACATAGCACAGACTGTCGGCTCACTTTATTACCAGAAGCCTGAAAATGCAAATTGAACATCATTATAGTTTTAACAATATTTTTTTTTTATCGTATTACACATATTAAGAAACAATAAAAACAAGCACTTAGTTAGCTTAGGTTAATTCATTAACTAATAAAAACTAACCGCAAGGTGAGAGTAAAGAAAAGTGCAAGTAAAGAAAACGCAAAAATAAAATTGTCACTCCCTACAGTGGCATCCCATTGAATCTCCTTTAGCTTCCATTACGTCCACGATCGGATGTAATGTGGCTGGTGTGTACCTCCTCAGTGTATATTATGGATGTGGCGTGGACAATGTACTGTAGCAGTCTACAGACATTCAGTAATTAATAAGAGACATCCGTTCGTTACCCTTTCAAGCTGTACCGGAGCTTCTCTAACGGCCTGTATACGCCTCTAGTATGTAGTGAAGTGCTTTCTGTGAAGGCCATGCCTCTCCCATTTCGCAGTACACAGTTAAGTAGCATGTAACCATCTCCACCTGTCATGCAGTCCCGTGCATTCTACACACACCGTTTCTATGTACTCAGCCTTGTTGTACAGGATTTCGCACAACTCCATCCTTTTTTCCAAAGGGCGCCGGCCTTAGAAAGTGAAGACGAAAACAACACACTGCACAGCGAGTACATCCGATCACGCCCAGGAAGTTTGGGCCACATGATCTCAAACCGCCAATCAGGCTATCCGTAGGGCGCAAGCACCCTCCAGTTGTTGTTTGCATTCGGAGCGGGAATGCTAAAGTGGTTGTGTGGCTGCTGAGTTTGGCAGGAAAGAGGGTGAGTTTGGGCAACGTGGGTGTGTAATGGGACAAGAGGCAGATTAGAGTATAGCGACGGAGCTTCCACGTTCAGTTTTGTAGTGGTATGTAGGAAACAAAAGTTAGACGTTTGTCACATGAGATTAGTTGTCTTAATACTTGTTAGTTCTTTCTGGAAGTACGTGTGTTTATTGAAGAAGACTGTGTGATAAAGTTTAAGTTGTGTAATGTGAAGTGACGTAAACTTGAAATTGTATGTGTGTGACTATTAAATATTTGTCAGTACAGCATTTTGTATTTCTTATGCAAAATTACCAAGGTTTATTTTGTGCCATGCAAATGATGTATGTTGTCACGAAGCATGTTTTGAAGTACACCTTTTAAGTAAAGCACTCCTGCATCTGGTAGTTTAAGTAAAGAAAATGTTGAAACTCATGATGAGGTTAGATATAGTATATGCTTATAAAAACGGAAATAAAATGACCTATTAGGCGTTGAAAGTGTGTACAGACAGGATAGTAATGATTGTACTTTAAGGGTCAATCCGTGTCAAATCAACAGGTTTTAGAAAATGTTTCCTTCTGACCACCTCCGATTTGCGTCATACCTGCTGAAAGTAATGTAACTGTAACTGGTGTGCAAAATTTTAGGCTTATATGTTAATTTGTTTCTGAGATGTGGTTCTAATTTAGCTGTAAAAGTAAGTGCAACTAAAAATGTCAATGTTCCATATGTCATAACGTTTAAATTGCTAATAGTATATGCATGCAATTTTCAAGGATTGTTATTTAGTATTAGATACTGTATCTTAACATCTAAACAGTTGTCCCACGGTTGCATATTTGATGATTTATGGCTGCTGAAAATTGTATAAAAGAATTTCTTTCGTGCTTTAGAGTAACTTTGGTCCTCTCTTTCTCCACACTAAACCACATAAGTTCTTTCAAACTCTGCTAGATATTATTTATGTTATGGTTCTTTTTTTTACCAACTTGGTACCATTCTGAAAGAAAGTAAGCTGTCTGCTCTATGAGGCATTATAATTGAGAAAAAAAATAATTTCACATCAATATTTCAAATGAATATTGCCTATGTATAACAAAATCTACCATAAAAAGATTTATACTACTGGAGAGAGTATGGTTTAACTAGTAATTACACAAAATGCATATGAAGTTGGTACTTTGAAACAAACTATATTTACTAAGGTATCCAACATGCTGTGGCATACTGCTTGTAAACTGAAATATTCTTTTAAGGCATATAAATATTATTAGTAGTGGTGGTAGTATATATACAGATTCTACCTGTGAATGTACATAATTTGTAATGTTTTAAAACCTATATTTTAGAAGTACATGGTTTTTAACTGTAAAACTGGCTTTGGCAAAATATGGCAGAATAAAAACATTGACTATTTAAACATAAAATAGTAATGAATTTTTATATTTGTAATTATAAGTAGTATGCCTCTTTATTTGGCATTTCTCTTTGTAGTAAAACATGGCATGTTCAATACCTTAGTAAATATAGTTTAGTTCAAGGTGCCAACATCATATTTTGTGCTAAAGAAGAACTATAACATGTGTAATACCTATCAAAGTTTGACTTGATCTCATGTAATTTAGTGCACATATCCATCCATCCATCCATTATCCAACCCGCTATATCCTAACTACAGGGTCACGGGGGTCTGCTGGAGCCAATCCTAGCCAACACAGGGCGCAAGGCAGGAAACAAACCCCAGGCAGGGTGCCAGCCCACCACAGTAGTGCACATACAGTATATACAGGGCCAAAGTTGCTGTACAGCACAAAATATTTTTATTGCAATTTTCAGCAAGCCTTAAATTGGCAAATATACAACTTTGGGCCCACTATTTTTAGAATTCTAATACATTTAATACTAATGGTCAGTCCTTCAAAATTGTATGCATCTAGTATTATTAGTTCAAAAGGAGTGACCCATGCAACATTGTCATTTTTTTAGTAGCACTTGTTTTACAGTAAAGTTAGGGCCAAGTTCTCTTTTTAAAGCCTCAATATCTCAGAAATTGGTGAAGATACACTCCTAAAATTTGGCACACTAGTTATTGGGTACAGTAACATTATTACTGTAAAATAAGAAACAAATTGGAGATGATTAGTCAGGAGGCCTCTGTTGATTTGATGTGGATTGGCCCCAAGAATAAGAGATGGAAGATTATGGGCATTGGGAGAAGATGTGAGGCAGAGACATTCAACTTGCTAAGAAAATGGTAGATGTACTACATAAGAAGTCAAATTTGAGGAAAAGGCTAAGAAAGTCTGATCTATATACGGTAGATGAATCTTTTTGTAAATGTAACTGTAAGTATTTATTGCCAACCACGTGCCATTTTGTATTTTTTGTAGTAATGCATACAGTTTTATACACAATGGACAACCAAACAAGAAAGCAGCTCAGCTCTGAAGAAAGACAGAAGGTAGGTAGCTGAAAGTGTATTATCACGTTATACTATTTGGTGCAGCCTTAATAAATTATTTATGTTTATGTATATATAAACAGCTTAAAGAAAGACTGGCCTTGCTAAAGGAAGAGTACAATTTGACAGTGAAGCGACTTAAGGTATGTAGATTAAGTTGTAATGCAGGTACGATTATGTAAATATTGCTAGAGAAAAAATTATACACTTGGTTTCCATGATGACTGAACTATCTATTTAATTCTTTCCTCTAGCAGGCCCAGAGCCTTAAATATGAAAGGAGTGATACCAGTGATATAGCTGTTGATAAGGTGGGATCTTCCTCCTGCACTATTCTAAAAGGTATGAAATAAAGTATGCATATGTTAGTTGGGTTTACATACTAGAAGTTAAAGTTGAACAGATGTAGCAGTTCCAGATTGCCATCCCTAATATTTCACTTTGTTAATAAAATAACATTATTGCCTTGATCCATGTGTAAAGTGTCTGAAAAGCTGAGGCTGCTAAAAATTGTCACTATCTGCTGCCAATTTTAATTAGCATATTTCTTTTCTTGCAGACACACCAGACCTCTCCCCGCCTAACACCTGTAAAGATTCTCTGTCTACTAGTTACAAGGACCAAACAAATGGAGGAATTGTCATATCACAGTGTTACTCTAAACCTCTAAGCCCTGGAGCCGATGACGAGAAGAAGCTGCAGCTCCCCACTGACAGTCAATCAACAGAGATTGGCATTCAGTATTCTGCTGATTCAAAGCTGAAACGAATATCAAGAGACCGTTTAAAAAAGAAAAAAAGCAGACAGAGGTGGAGTGAAGGGAACGCCAGTCAAGATATGAAACAGCTGTTGTCACTTCAGGACAAAACCTGTTCTCCTTGTATATTGAACAGCAGTATTCAGTCAGATTTTGACGATAATGGTCATCAAAACCACACTGATAAGAGCGGCCTTTCTGATGTCAAGTCATGCCAGCAGAGTGATATTTCTGAAGCAGGTGACCAGTATAACAGTTTTGCTATTAGAAACATCTCGTTAGAGGGAGAATCTGTCTCTGAACAGAACAAAGCTGTTACCATTCTCAAAAAGAAAGATCAACTAAATCTCTTTAGTTTGCCAATGATCAGCCAGTCTTCAACAGATTCTGAGGAGAGCATCCTGAGCTCCTCCACAATTATTGAGGGTCTAATTTTTCCTGTGGAATATTATGTAAGGACAACTCGAAGAATGGCCTCATGCCAAAGGAAAGTAAATTTGGAGGCTGTAATTGAAAGCCAGTTGGGTAAGAGCCACAAGAAATCAAGGAAGACCAGTTTAGTTGGTCAAAAAACATCCACTATTAGTGGCAGGTCTTCGCCTGAGGCTCATCCTTTGTGTTCTGGATATCCTACAAGTAGGAGCCAGGACCATGGACAACATAACAATTTAAATACAGTAACCAATGCTGGCTGTGCAAGCCAAAGTAGTGGTTTACAGAGTAAAAATTCCAGAGAGGTAAATGTTTCATTTTTAGAGAATGATCCTAATATCCATGATTCTACCCATGGTGAAGCTAGTCATAGCAGTATATGTCCACTGCTTCCAAAGAACCCACAGTTGTTTTCAGAGTTTACTGTGAAAGATTTTCACCTTCCAGATGAAGACTTTGGTTGGCTCAAATTGCAGAAATTGAAATCCTCCCCAGCAAGAATCCCTGGGCTGTCATCTCCCCATTACTTTACAAGGAGTATTGCTTCAAAAGTTTGTGTTAATTTGAACCAGACAGATGATCAAAATTGCACCACTGACTATGGATCCAACACTTCAATTTTTGCTGGAACATTAGGATGTACAACAGCAGATGGTTCCAAGTGTGGAAGAGATGAACACATTGGTAATGAGATATCAGTGTCCTCTCAAAGAAATGAACATATTGAAAGTGAAGCTGTCAAAAATAGAGCAGATAATTGCACTGAGATGGAAGCAGCAAATATAGTAGATAATTGTAGCAGACTAGAATCCACAGCATCTACAGGTATTTTTGAAAATAACTGCAAAATAGTAAGAGCTGCAGAAGAAAATAAGCAACTTTCTAGAAAAACATCAGATGTTGAAGGTAGTGGGCCCAGTGAAAGAGTAACAATGGGTGCAGCCATGGCTAGATATAATGAAATGGAAACAAAAGGAACAGGTGGTTGTGAGCAAAAAGAAGTAGAAAGTGCAGGTTCCCCGTGTTCTCATCACAGTGAAAGAAACTTAGTATCCAAAGAAATGGATAAGAATAAGAAGAGGCTTATTAGAAAGGGTACAGAAGATACTGTAACTGCCTGCAGTGGAAATGAACCAAGGACTACAGACAGAGAGGGCAACGGTGTAAAAGTAAGTAGAAGTGCAGTGGTTACTGATCATAATGAGAGAGAGGTAGATATCATTAAAGGAGTATGTAATCGTAATGAGAAGCAAACCAAGCCCACAACAGAATGCGGTGAAAAAAATGTACACCCTGCAGAAAATGCTGGTCCAGAGGAAACAGAATTGGTGGTTACAGTAGCAGGTGACCAGGCTAAAATTGAAAAGATAACTACAATTGACACCGATGAAAGAAAAGTAGGGGCTACATTAGCAACTCAGTGCCACGAGAGAGAAACGGTGACAATTAAAGGATTTTGTCACAGCAGAAAAGAAACTGAAATTTCAGCAGGATTAGGAGACAACTGTAGAGAAATTACGGATTCAGCACTTTTAGGTGACCTGTGTGGAGTATTATCACAGGAAACTCAGACAGATGACCATGACAAAAATGAAAGTAAAAGTGTAGAAACAGCTCAGGCTAGAGAAATGCAGAAACTTACAGATCTTAACATAGAGGTTGCCGGCGAAGTTTATCTCACTGAAATTGAACACACTGCAATGGGAGATTCCTTTGATGAAGCTGTGGCAGTAAACTGCTCCTTCATGTCAGCTTCAGAGTCCAACTTGCTTATGCTGAAGCAATTGAAATCTGAATACAGTAATGACAGTACTGAGGAAATGGATGAGTCGGTGGTAGAAAACATCTCCGAACCCAACCGTCAGGGGTGTTTGGCTCAAAAGATTCTTGGAAATAAGATTCCTTCTGATTTGCTCTGCTTGACCCCAGAACTTACATTGCAATCAGATAAGCAGTTAAGTGGAACTGAGCCTGTTTTGCCATCACTAGGTTTCACCCCCACAACCTCCACAGAATTTCACAGCCCATCTCATTCAGTCCCAGCATCCACAGGAAAGGCATCTTCTTGCCAGAAGCGGAGGCAATTGGACAGTGTTGCTACAGATTTAAATGTGGTTTGTGAGTCACTGAACAAGTCAGATGCTGAAGACTGCCATGGAAACCACAACAGTGGAGGAGTTTTGAAAGGAGTAAGTAGTATAATTAAGTCAGGGGCATAGTCATTTAAGTTATTTTAATTAGTTGACATTTTGTTATTTTTTTTTTTTTTGGAGGTATACAGTTCTTGTTTGGAGCAAGATATAGCTCATACTGAAATGAGACAAAACAAAAATTCCTTGAAGCTGCTGTCGAAATTAAAGGTAGGGAGGAATTTGAACTGTCACATGATGTGTATTTGATGCTGTGGATATTTGCTGATACAGTAACTGTTAAATGAATATAGTATAGGAAGTAATGTGATTTTACTTTTAGGCACCATCTGGACCTCACTTGGTTGATGTGTGTACTGTTCAGTGGTATGATATAAATGGAATCTTGACGCCACATGTTGTGACTTCAGGAGAATGGGCAGTGTCACTGTGGGGTCCTTGCAGCCAAAAACAATGGAGCCATCAGCATACATGGACATTTACACAGGTATTTCTTTAGGGCCTCTTGCTTTTTAGACTTTCCTAATTTGTGTCCTGTCTCTTTATACTATATTTGTGATTGTACTTGCTTTGAAAGGGAAGCATCTCATTTCCAAAATGGTTAAATTCCATCATGTTTTGTTGATGTTTTCTTGGCACATAGCTCCCCATAATTAAGCTGATCACAATCCCTGATGCCCACAACATGTTTTGTATTGCCTTTGGGAAGCTACAAATCAGAGAAGTGAGGTATGTGTCTCTGGTTATTTACGAAATCTAAACACCATTCACTCCTTTTTTTAAGTTAGGAGTGAGGTATACTGTATTTGTTGTAGAACTGAAACATTCTGTATATCACACTGTGATGGGCTGAAGCCTTCTCTAGTGATTGTTTGTGCCTAGCATCCTGTGCTTGCTGGGATAGGCTCCAGCTTCCTTGCCACCCTGCTCTGGGTAAGTGGAGGTAGCAAACAAATGAAAAAATGGGTCGATGTATTGATACATATATTTAGTCAATATTACTAAATGTGTTGCACACTAAAATCAGACTAACATTTCAATATTTTACTTTACAGAATTCTTACATCTTTAAATGATTGTGATCATTTCGAGGTGCTGCCACTATGTGAGGGTGACATTAGTGCCATATTAGGGGTGTCCAACAAGAGAATGGTGAGCTGCTCTGGATCTGGAAGAAAACAGACAGTTGAGCTTATGTGCCTTTCTGAAGAGGGAAGGTACATTCTAAGTTAAAATACTACTTCAGTTAGGTATTTAGAACAAAGGTCTTGTTTACACTTGAAAAGATTTAAAAGCAGTGTATTGAATTAGTGTTTATCAAACAAATATGTGGCGTTTCTTCTGATGCTGTGATTCATTTTCCTTTTACGTAATTAAAAATGTCAGCCTTAAGAAAATTTTGATACTTGTAAAAATAGTCTGTGTGCAGAGTTTAGTTGGTAGTAAAGAGGAAGTCCTGAATTAACTACAGACATATTTAGAACATAAGAAATTTGATAAGTGAGAGGAGACCAGTCCATCAGGTTTGTTTGTTTAGGTAATAGCCAAGATGTCCCAGTGTCACATCTATGATACAAGTTCAGTGGGGTTTGTGACAAGTGAAGTCCCTCAGATAAAAGTAGTTGGAATTAGGGTTCTGTGACACCCAGAAGAGGAGAGGCATACTTCAGAGTTTAGTAGTTGAGGTATTACACTGGGTAAGACAGGACTGCCAATTCAGTAACTGCCACTGAGCAATTGTGTCTCTGGACAAGTAATGCTGTCTGCCTGTGCTCCAATTACATGAAACAAAAAGTATAACATTGTTAGTCACTTCAGATTAGCAAGGCAGGTACATAAATAAAGTGTAAAATGTTTTTAGAAGATGGATTATAAATAAAATGGAACAAGACCACCTAAAAGCTGCATACATGCTTGTAGATTGTTAATTTTGGTTTCAAAGATTTTTGCTCTTAATGTATGATTTTGTTTTCCCAGAATTGAGGGTCTTGTTTCTTTAGCCTCGTCTCCAGAAAAAATTATTGCCTTCTCTGAAGTTTTGGGTCAGAAGGATGCAGTAATTGGCTTTACTGGAACAAATGCAGTTGTTATTTGGTAAGGTATTTGTGTGTAATACTTTAGATGTCATACAAGTCCCTGACCAGTTAAGTGACCATTTATGTAGATTTGTTTTCTTAGGAACTTGAAAACTGGCCATCTTCTTCAGAGAATATGCCTGGGGGAGTCCTGTCCTGCCACTGTGTGTCTTCATTCATACTGCCATTCTGTAAGAGCTATTTTTCTTTACTGTGCCATTCACTGAAAATGTTTTCTGTGCTTCATTTTCTCTGTTACTTGATATGATATGCATTTGTTTCAGGGCATTCTTTATGTTTTACTGCTTTGCCGAAATGCTGAAAGTCAGAGCATGGGAAGAAATGGCCCTTTCCATCTTGTTGCCATCAATCCTATGAACGGTAAAAGTTGTATGGTTCAGGCACTGAAGTGTCCACCGGAGTTTGAAGGGAGGTATGTGTTAGGCACATCATTCAATCTTCTGCAACTTATGGAGATCTTGCCACTTAATGACAAGTGAAAACAACCAAATTAATTTGTCACTTATAGCCAGTTAGTATCTGAATGTAGCACGAATTACTCCTTTATAAGTAAACACAAACTGGGAGTCACTCTGGCAACTAGTTGTTATATTTTAAATGTATCATTCTGAACATCTGTTTCAACCCTGTCTGTAAGAATTTGTTGTCATCTCCATATAAAGTTAGCATAACATTTTCAAATTCAGCTCAGGGTAGTGAGGGCCAGAGCCCATTGTGGCAGCACCAAGCACAAGGCAGTTGCCAGTCCTGGACGGAGCCCACTACAATGCTCTTCCTGACTCGATGATTCGTTATGATCGCCTCACCCTTCTGGCTCTTCGAACGAGTGTGGGGGTTTCTCAACATCTGACCCCTGAGTTCAGTCAAACCTTTGGCCGACTGTTTGAGGAAGTCCCTGCCTTCCTCATCATTGCCCACGGCTTGGCCGGTCGCCGATGGAAACGCCGCCGCCGGGGGAAGCGCGGAGGCACCAGGGCTCGGCTCCGAGCTTCCCGGATCCTCTCTAGGAACAATTCGCCTGGCTCCCAACATGAGGTAATGCTGCCGAATTGGCACTTGCCCTCGGACTCTCCGGTGTACCTCCCTGCCTCGCTCCGTCACCGCCGCCGGGGGGTGAACTTTAACAACCTACGCCGTATCATGACAATGTCAGCCGCCACGGCTGGTGCGTCTCTGTTAACGTCGACCCAGCCGGTTCTTTTCGCGCTGATAAATGCCAGATCGGTCGTGAACAAAACTTTCATCCTGAAAGACTTTTTTCTTTCCAATGGCCTGGATTTTTTATGTACCGCTGAAACCTGGATTTTACCGGGCGAGACGTTCCCACTCACTGAAGTTTTGCCCCCGGGATGTTCCTTTATCAACACGCCGAGAGCGCAGCGCCGCGGCGGGGGCTTATTGACCTTATTTAAATCTGATTTTATCTGCGACCGCCCTTCCCTTCCCCTTTCATTTTCCCCTTCAACTTTTGAGCTCAGTATGTTTGAACTAGTCTGCTCTCCACCGCTGCTGTGCACACTCCTCTATCGCCCCCCAAAATATAATAAGGACTTTTTAGATGAATTTGCAGCTTTCCTGGCTGATATTACCTGCAGATATGATCGCTTCCTTTGTTTGGGTGATTTTAATATCCATGTTTGCTGTCCCGTTAAACCTCTAGCAAAGGACTTTCTGGACATTATTGACTCCTTTGGTCTCTCTCAACTAGTGAACGGACCAACACATGGACAGGTTCACACACTGGACCTGGTTCTTCCTCGCGGTATCAGAATCAGTGACTTGGACATTCTGCCTCCCAGCTTTTCTGATCACTCGCCTGTTCTGTTTAATTTGGATTTGGTCTCTGTTGAGCATGGTAAATCCACCACCACCTGTCTTTCCCATGTCATTCCCCCCTCTGCTGCTGAAGATTTTGCAGTTGCTTTTTCACCAATCAACACATCATGTGAATCCATGGATGTTGATGTTTTATTGCAAACCTTCTACACTTCCTGCTGTTCTGTGATGGATGTTGTAGCCCCACTCAAACGGAGACAATCCAAAGTCAAGCATGACCCATGGCTAAACGAACAAACTCGCTCCATCAGGCAAAACTGTAGGCGGCTAGACCGTAAATGGAGGAAAGATGGTCTCACTGTTACCTTCGACTGCATGAGAGACGCATGGTCCCAATACCAGAGAGCAGTCAGAGGTGCAAGGAACCGTTTTTTCGCTGACATTATCTCAAAAAACTCTGGCAATCAACGTGTCTTATACAAAACACTAAATGCTGTCCTCTCTCCAGCTGTAACTGTTTTCTCTTCTGCCTCCACTGCTCTTTGTAATCAGATCCTCACATTTTTTCTGGATAAGGTCATGAACATTAGATCCCAGATCTCCATTTCTTCTTCTGGCTCTGTTGATTTAGCCGCTCCTGTACATGGCTCCCTCACCAGCTTTGAGACCATTTCCATCCCCCATCTGGAAAAAATCGTCGCCTCAATGAAGCCTTCAGGCTCTCCGGACGATGTGGTGCCGTCCAGACTGCTGAAAGATGTGTTTCCTGCGATTCGATACAATGTTCTAAAGATCATAACTAGTAGTCTATCCTCGGCTATAGTTCCTCGTGCTTTCAAACACGCAGTTGTACATCCAATCGTGAAAAAACCTGATCTTGACCCTGCCGTTCTCTCTAATCTTCGTCCTATCTCCAAACTACCTTTCTTGTCAAAAATACTCGAAAAAGTAGTTTATGAGCAATTAACTCATCACCTACAGGACCATCAGGTAATGGACCTTTTTCAGTCAGGCTTTAGGCCCCACCACAGCACAGAAACCGCGCATTTACGTGTCCTAAATGATGTCCTTTTGACATTGGACTCAGGACTCCACGTGATTATGGTTCTTCTCAACTTATCTGCTGCCTTCGACACAATCGATCACGACATCATGATCTCCCGACTCGAATCCTGGGCTGGTGTATCTGGCTTAGCCCTCGACTGGTTCAGGTCTTATTTCTGCAACAGGACTCTCAGAGTCATGCTAGACGATTTTTCATCTGAATCAGTCCCACTCCCATGTGGGGTCCCCCAGGGTTCCATTTTAGGGCCACTACTTTTTTCAATCTACATCCTGCCTTTAGGTGCAATTTTTAGAAAACATGCAATTTCATATCACCTATATGCTGATGACTGCCAAATTTGTTTCTCCCTGAAGCCAACTGACTCCACCAAACCTCTCCTCGACTGCCTATCTGACATTAAGGACTGGCTGGCTGTAAACTTTCTTCACCTGAACGATTCAAAAACCAAGGTCATTGTTTTTAGTCCCGACTGCAAACAGACCCCACCCCTTGGTCTCGACTCTCTTCCCATTCCAGTAACTTCGTCTGTCTCCAATCTTGGAATCAAAATGGATACAGTCCTGAAAATGGATGCTCAAGTCAACAGCACAGTAAAATCCTGCTTCTTCCATCTTAGGCGAATCGCCAAACTCAAGCCTATTCTGTCTAACCACCTCCTGGAATCAGTAATCCATGCATTCATTACGTCCCGGCTCAACTACTCTAATTCCTGCCTATATGGTATCAGTAAAGCCACTCTTTCTAGACTCCAACTGGCTCAAAATGCGGCTGCAAGGCTTCTAACTGGAAACAGCAGAAGCCAACACATTACACCGATTTTAAAAACCTTACATTGGCTGCCGGTTAGATTCAGAATCGATTTTAAGATACTCCTCTTAACCTATAAGGCGCTAAACGGTCTAGTCCCCACCTATTTGAGTGTCTTGCTCCATCGTCACAATCCCCCCCGTGTTCTTAGATCCGCAGATCAGCTGCTCCTAACCATTCCCAAGGCACGTTTTAAAGCTCGTGGTGAAAGGGCTTTCTCCATCTGTGCACCCAGGCTCTGGAACTCCCTACCTTTAGAGGTTAGGCAAGCCGCCTCAGTCGCCACATTTAAATCATGCCTAAAAACACACCTCTTCACATTGGCTTTTAATTCTTAACCTGTCTCATTTCCACTTGCTTCTTGCTATTTCTTTATTTTATTGGGTCCCCTGACCTGTTTTTAGTATCTCTGTTTTAAATTCTCTCTTAATGTTTGTTTTTAATTTTTGTTATTAGTCCTGCTTCTTTTTAACTGTACAGCGCTTCGGTCAGTTGTAATGCTGTGTTTTTAAGCGCTCAACAAATAAAAATGGTATGGTATTTGAAGTATAGGGGGAAACTGGAATATCCGGACAAATACCACACAAGCATGTAGACTCCACAAAAATGGTGACCTGTGTATGCAGTTGAGGACTCTATCTTTTTTTTTTTTTTTTTTCCTTTCAGGTTTATGGATGGAGATGTGAAGGGGCGGTTTGTGGCAGCCACCTTTTGTACTGGTGCTCTTGTAGTGTGGGACCTTGCCTTTCCTTGTTGCAGAGATGTGCTCCATGCTGAAGGGTTGGAAAGCTGGCAGGTGGTCAGATGGAGTGACAATGATTCATGTCTGCTTGCTGGACAACTCCATGGAGATGTTTATATTTACAGTTGGATGGGAATGGACACTGAAGTGAAGTGAGATTCTGTTTCTTACAAAGGTGGATCTGCCTGCAACTGATTGGCCAAGGTGAAATATTTTTAAACCAGGATGTTCATAACCAATAATCATACTGCATTTTGATACTGTTAGTATGTAAATGTGGAAGTTATGGTTGTTAGTCTGTGCACTTTATTGATACAGAAGTTTACTGTTGGCATAATGTCTGTTCTTTCATAAAAAAAAAATCCAATGGCAAGGGCAGCACTTTGAGTATGTTTTGGGAATACTTGTCAGCCTATTTTTTTTTTTAATCTACCAAGAATGCAAATAGCCAGTTCATACAGTTGGAATTTAAAATATTGTTCACTCATGTAGCCTACAAATGGCTACTAAAAACAGTCTGATTACTGGACTGGAATCCAAGTTTGATGCCTTTTCCTTTACTTATTGTTACTGCTGTGTAGATGTTCTGAAATATTCCTTTGCAAGTGTTTGGACTTAACAAAAGCGTGAATGGATGACAGAAATGAAGTCTTACCGCTTGCGCCTTTTTCTTGTAAAACCAATACAGGAGTAAGAAGTTGTTTACTGAAACAAAAATTATTCATCAGTACCTACTAATGGAAATGCACAGCCATTCAGCTGCATTTTCTGTGATGTACGAGGACCCTGAAAGAACTTTCAAAGATTACAAAAAATATATACTCAATAAAAAGTTTTCCTGTAATTAGATAATAGACACAAGTCAGAATAAATATAATCAGTCAGTCTTGTTACATGAATGGTTGACTGTGATTCATTATGGGTTTTGTTATTCCTTAGTCTAATGAATTATAATATTTGTGCAGATGAAGTGGTGCTGTTATAACATTTTATGTAGTAATCATCTTTTCATAAAAGTTATATTTATTATGAAGGCACATGCCACACTACCAGTTTATTATTTTGGTTAGGTCCGGAAGAAGAAGTGTGATGATTTTATATAGCAGCTTTACGTGTATGTTGGTAACTTGCCCTTCCTGCACAGTGCTCTTTTAAAGATGTTTTATATGTTTTTTGTCTGTCATGTTTGTTCAGCTAGGATGCAAACCTGAAAACGCTAATTTTTGTAACAATTTGGTATAATCGGTGGACTTAATTAAATGATGTCAAAAACACTATTACCAAAATATTGAAATAGAAAATTACAACATACTTGTAATATCCAACAAGGAAAACATGTGATACGTGTGCAACTTTTGTAAACTTTTAGCATTCAAACCCAAAACCAATTTTAAGAAACTAGTTGCAATCCTAATGCAGTCAATTGGGACAAGGTTTTCATGTATCAAAATATTGATTATTTTCATTCCTTTTTTTTTTTTTTTAAACTATATGATATAAAATTAAAAAAATATCTGAAGTGTAAAAGCATTTCATAAATGTATTTATTCGTTGATGGGAAAATTAAAAATTTTTCTTGTTAAAATATTTTTCAATCGTTAGTCGACAGACTACAACTAATTAACTTTGCTTTTGCTTGGCTCAGTCAAACCGTAATTGTCATTCTTTTTGAACGACTCTTTTTCAGTGAATCATGCAAATCAGTTTGCGTTTTCAATGGGAATGCTAAAGCACCTGCATATCCTACTTAATGTCATCGGTGTCTTTCATTTTGCTGATACTGGTAGATGTTTAAAGCGTGTGTGTCAAGAACAGCCTCAGTCATGAGTTTTGACTTGCTTCACTTAGGATTCTTTTGAGTTTGAACTATATAAATATCGGCAAACAAAAACTCTGTCACTGATTATTTTCTCATTCATCGTACAATACAGTAAAACTATTTTAATGTTTTAATTGTTTTGTACATTACATTATTGGTATTGTTTTAAACTGAATATATAAACTATTAAAATGTATACCTTTGTACATTATTATTCAGCCGATAAGTCAAATAAAACTGAACCTTATAAAATAATTCTAAAATCTTACAATTATTTGCTTTCAACTTTAGTGCACTTTTTTTTTTTTTAACTGCTCATTGACTGCACTAGGCGTGTCTCGTCATCTGATTCTTTTGAGTTCAAACTGGATCATTAGCTGAGAACAAGACTCGTGATTTTTTTCCCCCATTTGATTTGTGAACTGAATCATTACCCATGAATGATTCATACGATTCTTGTTCACTATAAGAAACAGCACAATGTCATATGCATAATTATCTTGTTAAATATGTAAATAATCATACTGTGTATATGCTAGCAGTGCTAACCATCTAAGACTTAACACTCAGGTCTGTGTTGATTACTTAGTTTACATTTGCAGGTCACGATACTATGCATATGTCTCTGTTTTATGCCTTTTAGTATGAGATTCGCAAAAACAGTATTAGAATGACAAATGGCAATATATTTATTACTAAAAATGTTTGTGATGAGCCATCTTTTGGAAGACATAGCAAATGGATAGACACACAGAGATGTATCCTTTTTGGCCAATTTATTAGGTACACCTGTTCAACTGCTCAACTGTTCAACTAATCTATACTAACTAATCTGGTACAACTGTTCAACTAATCTATATGTGAGGTGACGAGGGCCTTGACCAATATATAGGTACTGTGTTGCGTAAGAACAGGACGAAGTCTAGAAATGTTTCGGAGATGGAAGAAGGCAGCCCGACAATCAACATTGGACAATGGAAGACTAAAAATGTTGCCTGGTCTGATGAGTCTCAATTTCTTCTGCGACATTTGGATGTTAGGGTCAGAATTTGGCATCAACACTGACTCCATCTTGCCTTGTATCAACAGCTCAGGCTGATGGTGGTGGTGTAATATTGTGGGGGATATTTTCTTGGCACACTTTAGGCCCCTTAGTACCAACTGAGCATTGTTTAAATACCACAGCCTACCCGAGTATTGTTGCTGACCAAGTCCATCCTTTTATAACAGCAGTGTACCCATCTTCTGACGGCTACTTTCAGCAGGATAACACACCATGTCACAAAGCTCAAAACACCTCAAACTGATTTCTTGAACAAGACAATAAGTTCGGAGGCCATTTGACTATAGTGGAGTCATGAGATCCCAATCCAATTTAGCACCTTTGCCATCTGGTGGAATGGGAGTTTCACATCATCGATGTACAGCCAACAAATCTACAGTAACTGTGTGAAGGTATAATGTCAATATGGACCAGAATCTCTGAGGAATGTTTCCAGCATTTTGTTGAATGAATGCCATGAAGGATTACAGCAGTTCTGAAGGCATAAGGGATGCAACCCATGTATCTAATGACGTGGCCGGTGAGTGAGTGTATGTGTGTGTGTGTGTGTCATCGCCGCCATATTGCGCGTGGCACTGCTGTGGAGTGAAGTAATGGATAAAGATGCTTCACGCATGTGCTGCTTGGGATTTTACAAACCAGATCCCGGGGGATTACATTTCATAGGTAAGTCTGAACAATTGTTTTGGTTATATTTGGCCATTAGAAAATCCTGTTTTATAATCTTAACTCTAGCTACGCCAGGCTAAGCTAGCAAAGCTATGCATTTATGTGCTCAAGTAAGCATCCAAACATCGTTTTGGCTGAACGTATTTAGTCACTAACTATGTAGATTGTTGTTAGCTGTTAACATTTCTCAAACTTTGAAGGTTTCCCAAAGAAATCCACCTCAGGAAGCAGTGGGCTGTAGCCCTTAGACGGGATTTTGAGAAAGCTGTCCTGTGATGTGTGCCATGCTAGTTTGGTAACAGATGCTGTACCATCATATGATCAAAGCTACCATTTGCTCACATTAAAAAAAACAAAGGAGGTTTGATGATTTCTTCTGAGGGTACAGTCAAGGTGGTCAAAGTAGCTGAGCGTGTTATCCGACAGTTGACATTAGGGCAAGCTGTCAGTGTATCTTTGATCAATCAGTTTGTTCGGGCTGAGATTGGTTCAGATGATGTGTTTTTTCTCAAGGAGCACATTGAGGAACACACAGTTTGAAATTGACAACCATCATTTCATGCTCATGTCTTTAGTTCTGTCTGTCTTCAACAAACTAAGGCTGCACCATATTGCCGGACTGAATACTCTCAAATTACAGAGTGGCAACACACGGAAAAAGCTATGTAAGACAGTTCTGTTTCATGGATTTTAGATCCTATTCTATATATATTTAAGTAACCACATTGTGTGTGTGTGTGCGCATGTGAGAGAGAGAGAGAGAGAGAGGAATGAGTGAAATGTTTTCATGAGTGAATTGTTTATTTTTGTCATTGAGTGTATCATTTCACTGCTAAAAGAAAGACCAGACTGTCAGTTGCAGTCTTACTATTTTCACTTTCAGACATTGGTAAAGTTTCCGTCTCAATAATGAATAATAATAATAATACATTTTATTTAATAGGTGCCTTTCGTAGCACTCATGGTCACCTTACAATAAAATTAAACAGTTCAATTAAAACAAGCGAATGATAAATCAAAAAGCAATAATTAGCAAACAAACAAAGATAACTGGCAGTAACAGTGCAAAATTCACAATTGGTATGCCAGTTTGAAAAGATACATTTTGAGGGTAGTTTTAAAATGTGTTATTGAATTGAGCTGACGAATATGAGAGGGAAGAGAATTCCCGAGTTGAGGAGCACTATGAGAGACGCTCGAGCTCCCATAGCAGAGTTTGATGTGTGGTACAGAAAGCAGAGCTGCAGATGAGGATCTGAGTATGTGAGAGGACTAAGTCTGTAGGAGATCAGTGAGGTTGTGGAGAGCTTTAAATGTTAAGAGCGGTATTTAGTATTGTACTCTGTAGATAACTGGGAGCCAGTGAAGTTGAGAGAGAATAGGTGCAATATGTTCAGTGGATTTAGAACAGCAGGTTATTATCCTGGAAGCAGAATTTTGAAGAAGTTTTAATCGATGGATACGTTTTTGTGGGATGCCAGATAGAATAGCATTACAGTAATCTATACGTGAGGCGACGAGGGCCTTGACCAATACATAGGTACTGTGTTGCATAAGAACAGGACGAAGTCTAGAAATGTTTCGGAGATGGAAGAAGGCAGCCCGGCAAATGTTACGTATATGGGAGGAATTATTTAATAATTATGATATTATTTAATAATTGTCATTATTAGTGAATAAATGGATATAAATAATTGCATTTAAATGATGGCACTTTTGCCACTCGCAGTAAGGATAACGGCTGACGTATCGTGTCGACTGGGAAACACGGTGAATGCGGCGTTTATCTATATATCTATGGTGACAGACATATATAGGGAGACGCCACATTCACTGTGTTGCCCAGTTGACACGATAAATCAGCGCGTCCACCCTATTGCGAGTAGTAAAAGTGCCATTTAAACTAATACAGGTAGACGTGGAAACCGGGTTTTCTGATGAAAAAACAGTATCGTTTACATACAACAGATTTTGGCGATTCGTTTACATCCAATTATTTATATCCATTTATACACTAATAATGGCAATTACTAAATAATAATTATTATTATTATTAAATAATTCCTTCCATATAAGTAACATTTCTCGGTCTGCCTTCTTCCATCTCCGAAACATTTCTAGACTTCGTCCTGTTCTTACGCAACACAGTACTGAAGTATTGGTTATTGCCCGAGTCACCTCACGTATAAATTACTGTAATGCTATTCTATCTGGCATCCCACAAAAACGTATACATCGCTTACAACTTCTTCAAAATTCTGCTGCCAGGATAATAACCTGCTGTTCTAAATCCACTGAATATATTGCACCTATTCTCTCTCAACTTCACTGGCTCCCTGTTAACTACAGAATACAATACAAAATACCGCTCTTAACATTAAAAGCTCCCTCCTACATCACTGATCTCCTACAGACTTACACTCCCTCTCGCTCACTCAGATCCTGTAATTTGAGAGTATTCAGTCTGGCAATATGGTGCAGCCTTAGTTTGTGGAAGACAGACACACACAACTAAAGACATGAGCATACAATGATAGTTGTCAATTTCAAACTGTGTTTCCTCAATGTGCTCCTTGAGAAAAAACATCATCAAGTTTGAGAAATGTTAACAGCTAACAACAATCTACATAGTGACTAAATACGTTTAGCCAAAATGTTGTTTGGATGCTCACTTCAGCACATAAATGCATAGCTTTGCCGGGCGTAGCTAAAGTAAAGATTATTAAACGGGATTTTCAAATGGCCAAATATAACCAAAACAATTGTTCAGCCTTACCCATGAAATGTAATATCCAGGGATCTGGTTTGGAGCGTGAAACGGTTTGTAAAATCCCAAGCAAAACATGCGTAAGGCATCTTATCCATTACTTCACTACACAGCAGTGACACTCGCAATATGGCGGCGACGTTGACGTACGATTCTGCAGGTCATGAGGCGTCATTCGATGTCTATGTCTGTCACTATTCAAAGTGACGTTAAATACTAGCAATTCAAGTTTCGCCTCAGAAGAAGCTTTGCGCAGGCGCTGATGCTGGGTCAAAGGCTCTCGGCGCAGGTGCATTGTGGGATAGTTTCTCCTGCAGAGATGGCGGCGCGTGTTCTGTCCCGGTGTGTCCGCTCATTCGTTAGGTCGTCCGCCATCTTCACCCCTGCCAGTACATGTACCCGAACTTTAACGCTTTCCAGCTGTCAGTCTTTATCTTTAAATACTGACTCTCGGCGGCGCACGCTTCCGCAGGTAAGGGTTGCAAACTGTTGTTGGCCGCCGTGACCTGAGCGTCTTTGAGAATTCTTTGATTTCGCGCATTGTTTTGTCATGTAATGCGCCAAAAAAGCATCATGTCTTAAAAAACTGAAAATGAAAAAAATAAACCTGTTTGGTAACGGATGCCCTGCATACTTTAATTTTGAAGGTGTATAACCCGGTCACGCAGTTAAGCAGACAGTATGGAGACCTGCCCCCTCTTACGCTGGACAGTATACAGGAGAGGGTCCTCTACGTCCTGAAGCTTTATGACAAGATCAACCCAGAGAAGGTATGCCTGTGGCCGGTTTTGTGGATGCTGCATTGAGTACCTTCGGGTGGAATTGAAACTGTGCAACGTGTAATGCAGTGAGACTTGGCTGAGCCTTCTAGTGGCTTGGTGAGGTCGACATCGGTGTGCCCAGTTTCTTACATTGTAGTTTCTGAACATTTTCTGGATACTACCAGAAGTGCTTGCAGAATGCCAAATTATGTGAATCCTGGTATGCTTGAAACTGGCAAGGTTTATGAGACTTAACAATGATTGGCTTAGGTTGCTGGGGAGCTCCGTTGGGATTGAATTGCTGAAATTGAGTGCATATATGTATAGTGCCAGTCAATGGGGACATGAGAAATTTGACAAACAAGAGGAGGACATTCAGCCCATCAAACTTGTTTGCTAAATTGAATCTATGTGCATGCCAGTGATGGACTGGTGAACCATCCTGGTTTGGTTCCTGTCTTTTTCTCATTGTGGTCAGAATAGTCTTTGTCTCTCTGTGACTTTTACTAACCTACTTACCCATTTAAAGGGATGGATTGTTTTATGTGTCACAGATGTCTGAGAGGATGTGCAGGTTTTAATGTATTTATTTCTTTTCTAGTTAACAGCCACATGCCATTTTATGAAGGACTTGGGCTTGGACAGTCTGGATCAAGTTGAGATAATCATGGCCATGGAAGATGAGTTTGGTTAGTGCTGTCTTGATTCATACCTTTGGGACCATTTGACAGAATGTTATTTGTTTTCGGCTGAAAAGCCTGCTCCTTTATTGATTAGTAATTTCTTTAGAGAATACTCCTACCTGATATCCTTTCAAGCATTCTTTCCAAAGTTGCAGTTCTTTATCATGTTTACAGTCTGCATCTCACTTTCTCTACAGGATTTGAAATTCCAGATTCTGATGCAGAAAAGCTGATGACTCCTCAAGAGATTGTAGATTATATCGTGGATAAGAAGGATGTTTATCAATAAAGGCCTTCCTCTGCAAAGGTATTGCACATTTCTTTTCTGACTTGTTTGTTTGGGAGGAGATCCTTGTGAGCAAAAATTTAGCCTTTCATAAGGTGTTCTTCTTAAAATAAATACTACTCTTCTGCATAACAGACAAAAGCAGGCACAGGTTTATTCCAGAAAGTGTGCTTTTAGATTTAGAAAGGTTTATCCTCGTGATGTGCAGAAGTCATTAAAATGTTAGGTTATATTGTAAAAACTGTTGAATATAAATTAAAGGACGTTGTGCTCAAACTATATAATGTACTGGTACGGCTATGTATGGAGTATTGTGTGCAGTTCTGGTCAACACGTTACAAGATAAATCAACATTTAAAGCTCTGACGAGAAGAGCATTCAGATGCAGTCCAGGACCTAAGAACACATTGTACTCTGATAGACTCGGTGAGTTTAGTCTTGAGCAGAGGAGACGTAAATGTATAGGGACCGAATCAAGTTTTTCCAGAATTCTCAAAGGCATTGATGAAGTAGATGCTACAGAATTCTTTCAAATTAAGGGTGAGTCACATACTCGAGGACACCACTGGAAATTAAGGGGAGATTCATTTAGGACTGAAGCCAGGAAACACTTTACATTAAAGGTTGTGGAATGTGGAACAAACTACCAAGACATGTAGTTGAAGCAGATGCCTTAACAAGCTTTAAGAAGTACCTGGAAGCGATATTGGACAGATTAGTTATTAGCTAAACAAAGTAGCTTGATGGTCTCTTCTCGTGTGTTAAATTTCTTATGTCCGAACTGTGCTGATGCTGAGCAGGCTATGTTTGTTTTTCATTTCAGGTCAAGCAGTGAAATCTCTGGATCTCTTCCAGCAACTTATTGAGGTTCTGTTGGATCGATAGATGTCGTTGACATTTAAGTTTGTCTTGTTCAGAGTATCATCCAGTCAGTTTTCTGAACGCGTTTATATTTAAAGGTTGTATTAAACGTGTGAGTTCAAATAAAAAAACAATATGTTAACTTTCCTGCCAGCGTATTGGTATTAATGGGTGAGACATTCCTTACTTGTATATGCATTAGCCCTGATGGCAGCTCATCTGTGGCAGTGGCTTCAAACTTAGATCCTGAAGTGCTACAGCTGCTGCATGTTTTCCTTTCGGCCCCCTTGTTAAGTAATAACCAGTTAGTGCTGCTAATTTAACAGACTTATTTTGCCTTAATTGTAATTCACGTAACTGTTTTTTTTCCCCTTAACTGGAAATAAAACAATAAAGAAATGCAAAGAAAGCAAACAGATGAACAGTTAACTCAGATCTATTAAACAGTCCATTGTTCACTCCCGGCAGCCTCATATTTAGGTGTTAGTATAATTAAGTTTCACAGCTTGATGCTTCTGAGATTTTGGGTTCAGTAAAGCTCCTGACATTTTGTTTCTTTACCTTTTATAAGCTCATCCAATGTAAAGCCAGAGAAAGGGCTGCAACAAAAGCATTTGTGTATGTTCAGGTTGTCATGAAGAGCTGGAGTGGAATAAGCTAATGGATTTCACAATGGAAGGCTCCCTGTCTTTGTGTCTACTCTTTCAAAACAGACTGTGCCTAATCGCCCTATGGAACCACAGTTTCCATCCAAATGGGGATTGCCAAGAGTGATGCTGCCACCTAGTGCACTAGGGAACGATATGCACTCCCACTCCCACTGCACCTCACTTTTAGCCTCCTAAGTGGGAAAGGTAACATCATGGTCGGGATTCTCCACCCTTTATAAAGTCCTTCCATTATACTGTCCTTCTTTTTGGGTAAGGTAATTTAATTGATGACCACCACCGTGACACCAGCCCATCTGTTTTTCACACCACATGGTCATCACTTACCAACCTCCTGGCTGAGACCGGGAACACCCTGACTTCTCTGGACCATCCATTAATTTTGGCTTCCTGGCCATGCAAGGGAAAGGGGTTCATCCATGACACCAAATTTGTATAAATAATACTCTTTAAGGGCTGAATATTTTTTCCAGTATCCTGAAAAGCACACAAAGCAATGGTTTCACGCATAAATCAATCTAAAACTTTGTTTGCTGCATGCCGGGACTAATTTCTGACCAGAAGGAATATGCGATGGGCTGGCTGTCTTCGCACAGCAGTCGCAGTATGACGCAATCTGGTTTGTACCTCTTGTCATCGGTAAGAGGCAGTCCTCCCAGGTGAGGTACATTAGCTACACGGACATGTTCAGCACCTCAATCAGCTGACGCTGGCCCCTCACTTTCATTTTTGATCTCCAGATCACTTACATCAAAATCCGAGAACTCGGAGTCTGACTCTGCGATATGATATGCAAAACGTCACCAAAGAGTATTTTGCTTTGGTCTTTTGCCAGATGTCGATGCCATTTGAGGGGTTGTTTGCTCTTCACTACTCATGCACGCGCAAATCAACAAAGATAAATTTAAAGAGAATCGAAGTAAAACATAATGGCGAGTTTTGTCACAGTTTACAGCTGATTACTGTCCTCTACCTCTGAATTTTGACAAAAGTCGACATCTGCCCTGAAAGAGTTAATAAAATCGGAGAATGTGCTCATATCACACATGAATTGTTTGATTGCAAGTTTAATACTGTGAAGCATTTGTGCAAATCAAGAAAAGATGTTACCTTTTTCTCAAAAATTATGAAGGGCTTGTAATGTACCAGTGATGTTATATGCAGTCTTTATATGGGCAGCATAACTAGTAGTCAACTTGGTATCCATCCTCTTAACATGTAAAGTATTCATTCATTTTCTACCACTTATCTGAGACCATGGCGGGCAACAGTCTTAGCAGTGAGGCCCGTATGTCCCACTCCCCAGCCACACTTGCCAATTCAGGCTTTGGGATCCTGAGGTGTAATCCAACCATCTGTGAGATACAATCCTCCCATGGTGAGCCCTGGGTCTTTCCTGGGGTCTCATCTCAGTTGGTTGTGCTGGTAAAATCTCCATGGGAAGGTGTCTGGGAGGCATCCATATCATATGCCCAAACCACCTCAATTGGCTCCTTTCGATTTGGGTTAGTGCTTCTATTCCAAGCCTCTCCCAGATGTCTGTGCTTCTCTCCATGTCCCTAAGGGACAACACAAGCCTCCCTGCGGATAAAGCTCATTTCAGCTGCTTGTCCTTGCTGTCATTACCCAAAGCTCATGACCATAGGTGAGGGTAGGGACGTGGATCGAGAGGTAAACTGATAGCTTTGCCTACTTGCTCATCTCCTTCTTCACTACTATGGATCAGTATAATGACCATATAACTATCTCACTGCCCCTACCCATCTGCCAATTTCGCCGTTCCTTTTCCCTTTACTCCTGATCAAGACTCTGAGGTACTCAAACTATTGCACTTCAGGCAGTAACTCGGCTCCTACTTGGAGAAGACAGTCCGCCTTTCTCTTACTGAGGACCATGGCCTCAGATGTAAAATGAGTCACTTGATGAATACATGAAGAGTTTAATCCAAAAAAGCATCCAATAAACATGACTTCTAATTGTGAAAATGATGGGATAGTATAAGAGGTAAATCCCTGGAGGACAGAGACATTTACTTTTGAAGCAGTAACTTTTCATAAGACTTATTGTATGTATTAGAAATACTGAGCAATGCATGTCAAATATAATGCAAGATGTGTTTAATGCATTAAGAACTGTTTGAAATTGTATATAATCTTTTGGATGACCCAATGACTTTCCTCTTCATTAGTCCGTTTCTGTAATATTCTGCTCCATTATTTCCTACTTTCTCTGCACATAATTATTAGCATTCTCTTTTATTGTTAGTGCCTCCTTTAAAGGTGTTCAGTCAGAGATCACGGCCTCAGTCTGTTCTCAGATATTTGCTTGCGTTCCTTCCTTCTCTTCCTCTGATCACCTCCTGACTTGTTGTGTTTTTTTATGGGGTTGATTTTCATGCGTTTTCACAGTTTTGTGGTGTAGCCACAGTATCCTTTCCTCCTCCCCTTGCACACCTTGGACTATAAATATACAATATAACACCAGCTCATGTTACTTGCAGAAAATCGTGATGAATTTGCACTTATGTGATGTATTGACAAGTGGTTGAGACATAGTATAAGGCTCAGGTGGAGAACTTTTGTTTCATGGTGCATAAAAAACATCAGCAAAACCAAGGAACTGGTTATTGAGTTTCAAAGATCCTCTGTGCCTGGTCAGGTCCCTTTTCAGGGAGCGGAGGTGGAGGTGGTGCGCTGCTGCAAGTAGTTAGAGGCCACCATCAATGACGAGCTGGACTGGTCTGGTAACACAGAGGAACTACAGTATACAAGAAAAGGCAAAGCAGACACAGATTCAAAAGATAACTTTGCTATTAAAGTTGTTTCTTTAAAATCATGATATATATTCATTGCCACATAGAATTATGGAAGCGTTTTTTATAAACTTTAAAAATAGTTTTTCTGTTCTTGCAGCTTATAATGGTGCCTTGTGGAACCCAGTGTCTGTAGGTGATAGAAAAAGCCTTAAAACATACAAGATACCTCAATTATGAAAGCGCAAAGATTTCAGTTTAAGAAAACATGCCTTCTTTGTTTATGAGGTATCCTTGTGACAACAGAATAAAACTAGAAATAATCATTTTATCGTATATTCTGGATCCTATTTTCCTGAGGTAAGAATATATGACTTGCTTGTTTAGTTTGTGTACTAACAGTGGCCTTGGAATTACGACATTTTTCAATCTGTGTGATAATTTTTCAAAGTCCATGAAGTGAGATGCACATCAAATGAGAGCGCGGTGAAAAGAGCACAAAGGAGTTTAATGGTACTTGGTACCCACAAACATAAATGGGCGCTGAACTGATTACACCGCCTTGTATCCAAGGCCTTTGTGTCCAGTCCCCTCAGAGCAATCCGATTGGTCAGTTTGTCTTTGGTGACACAATGAAACTGGATGTCCGAGTGTGAGGCGCATGAGGAGGAGTAAAGTCATGCAATGAGAGAGTTGGCATTCAAAGACAGAAAGCATTAAAACCAACAAGGAGGAGAGAAAGGCATCTTGTAAATAATGACAGTGTCTGAGTAGCAGGCTTTATGGGAGCGTGCTTAAGAGCCGGAGAGCCGGTGAACAGACGTTCACACGCACAAACAGTGAGGAAAGGCACTAAAGGTACACATAGGACAAGAGACAGCAAATATTTTTAAGTTAATCTTTTACCTGTCTGTGCTGTGACTGGTACCGTGGCTGGTGGGTAGTGAGCCCTGACTTCTGGAGGGAGCCGAGGTTGTCAACAGATTTGCGTAGTGAAGAAGCCGGTATGCTTTTAAAATGAGGGATGGCTGGAATTAGGGCAACACCTGAGCCCTACAGTATTTCCAGCTCAACATCCGAATATTTAAAACACGCCAGAAAAATGTCCAAATAGATTATATTTAGCAACATATATATATATATATATGTATATATATATATACATAGAAATATTTATATATTTAATACACTATCTATTTACAAGCGCAGCAAAGAATTATAATGGCAAAAATGTAAAAAGAACGTCATGAACAAAACCAAACAACCAAAATACTAACGATATTTACAGTTCTGGGAAAGTCTTTACAGTAAGTGATGAGTGTGGATCCTGAAGTGCAAATGACAGTTAACAGAAGGTAAGATGTGGTGGAATAATCCCCTTTAATAAACTGCTTCCCAGAAACGGGGATAAAGAACGCAGTCCTACCACCAGTGGCCAGAAAGAGGAGGATCTTGTGAGGCGCGCCACTTCAACAACGAGCAGCTGTTGACAGGACTGGGAGAAGAAGTGCCCACCTCCATCCCTATAACCACTGTGAACGTCCACTTCATGAAGGGTTTTAGGTGCTGCTGCTGCTGCTGCTGCTGCTGCTGATGAAGTTGATGGAGAATGTTTAAGTCAAAAAGTCCCACCACATCCTTCTCTTCCGGTTGCATATGTACAGTGCCTACAGTAACAAAACTACAAATCCCACAAGCCCCTCTGCAGCTGTGCAACCCTGTTTAAAGATCCAGACGCCATTTTTACAAACCAGGCATCTGAGCTGCCAATGTAACTGTCACCAAACAGGATATACTGTACAAAAAGGAAAACCCCTATGTGGTAGCACTACATGTTTTTAATAAATGCTTTGGAATTTTTAAAGAGCCAAGCCACTTCTGCCATGTTGTGTCTTGCAGAAAGAAGGAAGAGTGTATGACAGAGCAGATTGAAGCACCATAAACCAATTCTTGATTTTGTTTAATTTGTAATTAGTTGTTCTTGCTGCCTATATAGTAATTAAAGAACTGCAATGGTTTTGAGTGAGTAAATTCATTGACCCTGATGGCAGTCAATGTGTAAAATACACACAGACTCCATGGAGGACCTGGTGCTATAAGGCAGGAATTACAGCCCACTCTACCCGAGTTAAATCATCTGCCCTGAGCTTACTGAACGTCAACCTGATTAAACTTACATGAATTAGCCCATGAGAGTCCTTTCTGAGGATTGTTCTTGCCTTGTGCCAGATGTTTACTGGTGTCCCTGCCCCAGATAAGCTTATTAGAAAGATGACTGGATGGGATTGTGCAGCCCTGGGAACCGCTGTGGCTTTCTTCTACTCAGATGCTAAGTTTATGCACAGAGTCAATATTTGCAGTGTTGGCACTTCGTTCTTTTTCAAGACCTCTGCAATTCACCCTGGCATGCTGTCAATCAACTTTTGGGCCAAATCCTGACTGATGGCAGCCCATTCTTGTATAATCAATGTTTGGAGTTTGTCAGAATTGGTTGGTTTTTGTTTTGTCCACACACCTCTTGAGGGTTGACAACAAGGTCTCAATGGGAGTTTCCTGGCCATGGACCCAAAATTTCAATGTTTTGTTCTCTGAGCCACTTAGTTATCACTTTTGCCTTATGGCCCAGTGCTCCATCATGCTGGAAAAGGCATTGTTCATCACCAAACTGTTCTTGAATGGTTGGGAGAAGTTGCCCTCGGAGGATGTTTTGGTACCATTCTTGGATGGTTCGTGCATAAACAATGTAATCGTCATTAAAAGCATTTGAAACTTATGAAATGCTCATAATTATTTTTCAGTATACCATAGGAAAACATGATAAAAAGATCTAAAAACACTGAAGCAACAAACTTTATTGAAAGCAATACTTGTGTCATTCTCAAAACATTTGGCCACGACAGTGGACTTATTACAAGTAATGCAACAGAAATATTAAGAATCTTAAGTCTCTTTCTGTTGGTTATACTAGCAAAAGCTGCCTGTTAGCCTTTCTGTTACTTCATTTTTTTGTTCTTTCAGAGAAGTGACACTTGATAAGAAATCAATGATGACCTTCGTGTGAACGTATAAAAGCAGCCTGCTGAATCCAATGGGCACACACACATCTTAAGAGCCGCAGCAGGGCCTTAGCAGGGCGTGGGGCATTTGTGTGTGTCTAGCCATAAACCCTGGCTTCAGACTGCTCAGTGCTTAAAGTGTTTGATTTATATTTCATAGAGGTCATTTTAAATGTCCATACAGTTTGGTGTTAGCAGTGGGAATCGAGACTGCTACTCTCGACCTGCTCCGGGGCTGATTGCTGGAAAGAAATTAAGACCACTGGTGTATGAAGGTAAGGACTGGGAAAGCCGCTCTGCTGATGTGTCCCTCTTTCCCTTTGTATTGCTGCTAGCAGGCTTGAGTTGGGCTGTCCTTGAATCCTGTAGTAAGTAAGTAAATAAATGCATATTTAAAAGTGATTGACTGTCTGGGCAACATATATTGCTTCACATCCAGGCTTGGAAAAATGGACAATACGGCAGGATGATCAGCATTGCTATTTCCCAGTTTAGGTAGGTCTGCATTTTATATGTCTACTGGTTTTGGTTATATGTTAATAAGTTTATGGGAAAAAGTGAAATAAAGTCACAAAAAAGCTGTGACAAAGGGAAAAATGTGACTGCTAGAGGGCAAGTAGCTTGGCACTTAAAGGCATGACTGTTTAAGGAAAATAACTTGTTTATTGCACTTCTGAAAAAAGCCTAAGTGTTCTATCTATCTATCTATCGATCGTGTCTTTCATATCTATCTATATATCTATATTATAATGTGCCTTACATATCTATCTATCTATTATAATGTGCCTT
>JANRMT010062861.1:42655834-42682947 GCA_026402145.1 Polypterus bichir lapradei | reverse complement strand
TATATATATATATATATATATATATATATAAATAAAATCCAACGTCTGTTTTTCACAAGAGAACTACTCAACGGATATAGAGCGGGTATTTTTCTATAATTTTTTGAACATTCCAGTTGATTTGCGACCTCTCTCATTTCGTTATGTATCATAGTTCGCTTGCAGTACCGATTTATTTGCGCAAATCCAAGAAAGATGCTGCACGGTCCTCCTCACTGGTCTACCTCTCACCACATGTTGGAGTGTACCTTGCCTCCGCTTAGCTATCGATACCTGTTTGTTCAACTGACACTACCATCTACACATTGTTAGGAAGTAACATTTGACATTTTGGGGAGAGAGAGAGAGAGAGACAAAGAGAGAGTTCTGTGTGTTTAATAATGTAGCTGCTGATTGCCAGAGATATCACAGCCGTATCCTTTACCCCCACATGGGGGACGCTGTCCCGTCAACAGCTGAATACGATCAGATACAGTGCCAACATTTGACGTTGGAGGGTGCCTACCTTCCTCTTGGCTGGAACTATATTTTTATTAATTTTTTTGTCCTTTTATTAAATAAAAGTTTGTCCTGTTTCACTACTATGTGGGCGGAGCCGTGGGGGACAGCTAGTAAATAATAAAATAAGGTCAATGTGAATGTGTTGCAGGTGCCCAGTTGGAGACGATTACTGGTTCACAGGTGCACACTGTGACCACAGAATGACACAGCAGGACTTGACAGCCATGTCTGTAGTGGGGCTCCTTGGGCTTGCAGCCATCATGGCCACCATCACCTGTCTGATCATAAGAAAAGTCAGAGAGTTGCTGCAGCGAAGCAAGGTGGACCAGACAAGGAGCAGGTAATTCCTCGGATCCAAACCAGATACTAAACTGAGCAATTATGAGTTTCTACAGCTGATGCTAGGAGACCAGTTGCCCAACAGTATTGTTCCTGTTTGAGAAGTGGACATATGCAGGCGAGCATCAGTGACCACCTCTTCCACCCAACACCAGCGAGTGGGCATTCCAATCAGCATTATTGGGTGAGGGTATGGGGTGGATTCACTGCCCTGTTTATGAACTGTCCATCTTCTGTTTTGTTAATTAACAAAAATTAATTTTGGTACACCCAAACCACTGAGGTTTAAACACACAACAAACGGTATTTTGAGAATATTGCCAAGTCTGAATGCTGAGTACGTAGGCATTACTATGCTTTGTTATGCTACTGAGTTGTGACAAACGAGTTCTGAGATTTTTCAGGCATGGACAATTATTCTGAGGTCAAGCAGTTCTACTCAGTAATCATGGTGGTGTGCTGCATGCATTAGCACATGCAAGTAAGCTTCTCACTGTACTCTTGTCTTCGTGACAATAGTCCTGTAAATCTGAGTAGAGTGAGAGGCACACAGGTACATACTGTAATATTCAACAGCACAAACCTCTCTTCTGCTTTTTCATTCCCAGTTACCTCCGTTTCAGCCAATTTGATGATCTCTCGGACCAGTTCTGTGCACAATCATGGCTGTCAGACTACATTGGCACTCTGGAAAATCCAGTTTTCAGCAGCATGGAGGACAAGGTGCAGCTACCGGCAGAGGACAGCAGTCTGAAAAGCATCAGCGAAGTCCAAGGGAGGAAGACAGGTTTAAGCCAGGTAGGGAACACCAAGATGATGAGGGCCATTGTGCCACACTGCTGTCAAGCACAGGCTCATAGCCTTCAAATTACGACATGCAGTGAAAAGGAAAAGTGCTGTATAATAAGGCGTTTGTATAATGCGAGTTGATTTGTGTAATATATTCATAAAATATGTAGTAGATATTTGTAGAAGATGAATTTGAGACTGAAGTGCAGAATGTCAGCTTTTATTTTGGGGCAATGTTTAAAATAGACCAAAACACTTTAAAAAATGCATCCACTGCCACTTTCCATCCTCAGAAGACCATCTCTCTTGGCTGCCACATTCAAATAGGCCATGGTGTCTGCTTATGCCACTTCACCCAAGGGTCATGCCAGACCACACTGAACTAGAAGCCAATCAACACACCAAGACAGAAAGTCACCCAATACCTTAAAAGCAAGCTAAACCGATTATATCCAGGTTGTATTAAAATTATTTAGCCAACACTTACATTGTATTTTATTATATGCATTAATAAATGTGTAAGGTTTTAACCTGCCTGTTCCAAGTGCCTGGGGTTACAGATGTAAAATGAAGGGGAAGTACTGAATTATGGTAGCAGTACATCCTGACAGAACAGTATGAGATTTGGGGCATTCTGTTAAGGTCTGAAAACTAAAATAAATAAAGGAGAGAATAGGGTCACTGTAGGATCCTACCACATGAAAACAAATAAAACATAGGTGCAGGCTGGCCAATTGACAATGTACATACATCTCCTACTGAAGGGGAAAGTGAAATCAGAAAAGCACCAAATTGAAAAAGGCTGCCATAAGAACATGGCAGAGAATGTCAAATGAAATTACTAAGAGTCTGGTGATGTTGACCAGCTACAGACTTTGGGGAAGCTACTGCATGTAAAGGGTATATGGCCAAATACTTATTCAACTTTATTTTGCTTCAGATGTAATTGATGGTCTAAGCAACCAAATATTTTGTCAAGTACTGTTTGTTATGGATAAAACACTGCCCAAAAGAGCTGACATTCCCTTCTTTAGTCTCATATTCATCTTTTCTCCAAGAAAACATACTGTATTACATCTTAGTGTCCCCATAATGTTTCCTTCTCGAAGCCGATTCCATTGAAAGGTTACAACTGGTGAAGACATCAAGCATTTCCTTCTGCTTAAGTAAATAAAAAAAACTTAACCATCAACAAACCAAGTCCACTGCTCTTACAGCTTTATTCATCACTCACTTTTTATTACACATCTGAGAATTAAAAAAGAATGTAAAACCAAAATGTGCAGATCATAAACTACTCCTAAAGTGGCACTGCATTCTCCTTCACTTTTACCTCACTTGGCATACACTGTGAAGATATCCTTCTTTAATGAAACACATGCTAAGCATAAAGCCCACATACCACCAACATGGCAGACCTTAACTTTAAATGGAGCTAGCTTCTGCTTAGGCAGTACTGCACCAACAAGCCATGCAAGTGTGACCACTTAAGCTAAACATCACACAGCGCACAAGGTCTAATACTGATCTTTTCATTTTAGGCACATGGAAACTGCAATGGCTGTGAAGATATTGAACTGGTGAACATTGTGAAGAGTTTAACAGTCTGAAACCACCAACACCCCCAGCACACCCAGTGACGGCCAACAGAAAAGAAGAGGCAGGCGAGCAGCCACATGAGGGTTTATTGTATTCTGTACAACTTTACAATCACATTCTATTTGTAAACAGTTAAAAGCCACTGCGTCTCGGACAAACGGAGAGAAGCAAGGTGAGCGGCAGCAGGGATTTTACCCACGCCTGACTAGTCTCTTACAATTTCACGTGAAAACATGTTAACATTAAACAATGAAATCCTGTAAGCTGAGGGCTGCTTACAGTCTGCATAGTTACCAATTTCAGCTTTTCTTTTTTTTCCTTTAAAGTACAACAATGAAACAGGACACATCACAAACACGTAGCCACTTCAAAACAACACAGGCACCAACTACTACAAGGAAGGAAAGCGCGATGGAGAGCGGTTATTTGGCAGAGAAATTGCAGAGCAGGTCTTTCTCCGGGGAACTGGATTGATTCCTGAGAGCCACGTTCAGAGGGAAAGGGGGAAGAAAAGCTGTGAACGTGGCCAAACACTGTTCAGTATTCCCAGAGATGTGAAGCGCCTGCTTCAGCCTCCTTTTCTTTCACCATTATTATTAACTTTTTTTTTTTTTGTTTAAAACGTTGGAAGAGTAAACATTTTTTTTTTTTTTTTCAAAAAAGTCTGTAAACAAGAGGCACACACAATGTGAGCAACCCCCAAAACAAAATCTAAAGCCTATTGAAAGTGCTGTTCCCTCCTGCCATGCAGGTGGGCTCGCAAGTTATGGGCACACATGTACAGTACGTTGTAGCACTGTGGTGCCAAACTCTTTCATTTCAAAACACAAGAGTGGTGCAATACTCGGGTGGATTGTTTCTCAAAGCACATGATCGCCTTTCGGCATTTCTATGTGGTTCTGGAACTGCAGCACCACATCATAGTGGGCATACATCAAGGCATAGTAGAGTGCACGTGGCAACGTGGCACTGGGGCAGCTGCCCCCCGGTATTGCGGATTGCAGTGCAAAGACGAGAAACATGATCAGCAAACAAACACAAAGTAGATGAGGACAGACAGGCTCGTGAAAGCCGGACACAAGCCGGAAACGAGCAGCGCTGGAAGAGATACGTTCACATTATAACATTGGCCTGCATGATTCAAGTATTCAAACTGATATGTTTTGGGCAAAAACAAAGTGGAAAATGTGCAGGAAAGGTAACTGGTTTCCACAGGTGACCCCATTTTGTAAGCCACAGTCCAAACTAGTGCTTTTCTGTTAACCACCACAACATGAGGTCACTGTTCATCGCTTAAGTCAAAAGGTGAAAGGTTACATGGATTCTGCACCTCCGGCCAGGTGGTCAACAGGGAGGAACGCATTGATAGGCGAAGGGCTGCCAAGAACCCTTGTGTCAGTATTGCCTGGCGCACCCCACAGGTTTGTAGAATAGCTTGGGGTGGCCCAGAGAGAGGTGCCATGGAGATCCATGCTCCCTGCTCCAGCCAACCCAGCACCATTCCAGTGATTCAGGTCATTGCGATTGGAGAAGGAGTGCGAACCATCCACTGACCCCATGCGGTTCTGCCACGCAGGAGAGGGTGTCATGGACTGACCTTGTGCAAAAAATCGGTTGATCTCCTCTTCACTGGCAAATTCAGCAAGAATTGTAGTGTTCCCTAAAACACACCTGTGGAAAAAGTAAAGGTTAGTAATATACTGAATGAAACACACCTCACAGTAGGACCCTGGACGACAACACTCACATGTGCAGAGATTTCTGTGCCTTGGCCGCCTCCTCTCTGGAGCTATAGCGGACTAACGCATTACCATGGGGCAGATTCAGATGGAATGTGATCAGTGGTCCATGCTGCATGCACAGCGTTCGCAGAGTGGAGCCGTCAATCTGTGGAAGGGAAAAGTAGATATGAGATAACAACTACTGTATGTGAAGGCTGTGGGCTTGGAGAGCATACTTACCTGAGGTGTGAGATTCTTTAGAACGAGCCAATTTGTTGTTCTCCCTGAGCCATTCTCACCCCATGTGGATCCTGTGGAGCAATAGACATCACAGAAGGTAAACCTCAAATGCAGAGACAAACTGTGACAGACGTAGGCTCGCTAATATGCTTGAATATTAGGCAACACGGCAGACAATGCATGGAGTACAAACCAAACGTTTCCTAGGACATCCTAATGAACTTGTAAACAAAATGTTGAACTTTGAGGTTATTTTTGTCTTATTGGTCAGCATGGCTTCACAGCAAATGGGAGTCTGAAACTGGAATATTACCAGAGTTGTATCTTGAGTCCAATGTACCCCATCCTCCAAGGCGGAGTGAGCTACTCTCCCAGGATGATGGAGGCTTTTGACCTGTGAGTCCAGGTGGAGGGCGGGACGGAGCTGTGATATTTTTAGGAGGCAGAGGGACCTTCCATAGCTCGTGAGCCAAAGAAGTGTTAGTTACAGGGCCAGGAGACCACGTAGACTTGGAATCACTGTTTCTGGCTGCAGAAAAATAAGACAATAAGGTTCAATTTTTGCTACTAAAACTGACAGAAAGGTCAGATCTTGTCAGATAAATCTGCTCTCACCCGAAGTGCTTTGTGCTGTACAGCTGAGAGAACCACTGAAGTTGGAGGCACGAATGGATGACCAGGCACTAGTTGAAGGCAGCGAGGTGTTCAGAGATGAGGTTGACCCTAGTGTACAAGAAACTGTATCAGTATTAATTCTATCTATCTAATTCTAGGAAAGGCTGTAGCTATGTCTAAAGGCAATCATTACCCACCGTTACTTCTGTCCCTGAGGTGCTCCACATCCCGAACAGTATTAATGGAAAGATTATTTATCACACTGCCAGGAGTGACGTAAGGGTCAGTTTCAGGGTCAATGTTTGGATACCCTTTCCATGGCTCACCAGGACGAAATTCTACAGCAGTTTTTAGGGGAGGGGAAAATGAAATTGATTAAAAGTGACAAAATTGACTTCATACCAGCCTAGCAACTAACACCCTCCTCTACCTGGAGGCCAGTTGACATTGGTAGAGCCATTTGGTGATTTGGCACGTCCAGCCCAGCTGTCCCCAACAGATCCTGGAGAGCTAACCGGAGAGTTGCTTCTGTTGATAAAGTCATATGGACCAAAAGGAGACTCGTCAAGTCGAAGTCCGGTTGAAATAGCACCTATAAAACAATACAGACATGGTAGACCGAGAAAGACACCAAGAAATCAGTGCTACATGCATATTCACTTCACAGGCATCCATATGCTATTGGAGCACCTACCAGGTTTGCTGGAGTTCTGATCAAGTGACGAGGTCACTGGCATGTTATCCAGGGCAGTCCACTTTTTGAGCCGGGACTGAGGCTCTTTAATACTGCCAATGTCCAGATTATTTACATTCAAGTTTGAATTCAAGCCTAGAAAAAGAAGATCTATTACTGAATGCGAAATTTTGAAAAGAAAAAAATATTTCTCAAAATGGTTACCTCCATTTAAAATGGCCTCAAAAGTTTCACACTGTAACAGCATACAAGCATATTAAAATATTAATTTACATTATTTATCTCATTTAAATTGTACACATCTTCATCCTTGGACAAAACCAATGACAATTTATCCTTCTGTGTTAATTTGTGTCCACTTCCTTTTCTGCAAAACCTGTGTCTTGGGACAACAGGGCCTTGAGACTCACCAAGAGGAAAGCTGCTGAATGAACCATGTGCTGGCAGCTCCTTCTGCAGCTCGGGGGTGTTATGTGGCATTAAGTTTTCTAGGAAAGATTTCATGGAAGGCTGATGAAGCTGTGGCATCGCTGCTTGCTTCATCAGGGTAGCATCCAGTGAGCGTGGAGCTTGCATCATTTGCTGCGGCATGTTGAGTGAACGACCCTTGGAAAGGAGCAGATACTTGTTAGCTATGCTATGACAAAAACAAAAGGTTGCTGTGAAACACGTCCACATAATTTTAACTAGACACAGTGGTATATGACTTTCTGAATAATATCAAAAATGCCAATAAAAGATGTGGGTAATTTCCCAAAAAGATGCCCCTCAGTCACCCAACCCATCTCCACAATACCTGAGGGTCTTGCAGCTGACGCCCACTAGAAGGTGAACTTCTGTGGCTCTGAGCTTTTTGCTGCTGAAGGAGAAGTCTCTGCAACAGCAAAATCAGAGAGGAGATTTCAGAATTTTTCAAAGAAGTAAGGCATTAAAGGATAAAAGCAGAAATCACTTGATGTTGGGCATTTAATCACCTGAAGTTGGGAAATCTGGGACAGTTGGCTAAGCTGGGAAAGTTGATTTAACATGGCTACCTGCTGTGCACCAAACATGGGATTGATGCCTCCATTGTTTGGTGGATACTTCAGTAATGATGCTGGGACCTGACAGCAAAAAACAGAATTTATAATCTAATTATATGCTGCAAGAGACTGACAACACTAACTATGGGAGAAAAGCAACTTACCTGAGGGGAGAGTAATGGAGGAGGCACTTGAGCTCTGAGATTAGGCTGAGATGAGTTAATAGGTTGTGCTGGAGGCTGTGGCATGCCCCTCACTTGTGCTGCTGGACTGCCATTAAACACACTGGGATTGCCATTCTGAAATAAGTGAAGTAAAATATTTATGGATATAAATCAAAAATAAACTCTTTAATGAAGAAAAAAAAAAAAGAAAAAAAAAGTATTCGATTTAAAATTTTTTCACTAATCTCAAGACAAGAACGAGCAGCCCAAATGGGTAGTATAGGGCAAAGACTTTATCCCACAGATCATAAAAGATGGCATTAATCATTTTTCACATTGTCTAAACCCTTTCTGCTCTTTCACTTATCATATTACTAAGACTGAAGTTTTGAAGAAAAAAAAAAATCAAATGCTTAAAATGTAAGCAAAAAAACAAAGTCAAGATAGACTGATTTAGGCAAGTAGAAATTGACACATTTCAAGTAAAATATGTGCAAAGGACCAGCTGACTCCATCAAGACTGACAAAGGCTAGCAAAAGCAATGTTACTGACAAAATGTGATCCTGTAAAAATGATGCATGGAGTTACTGAACTTACCTGTCTAACAGAATTCAAGTTTTGGATGCCCAGCCCTGTAACAGAGCCAAGCACTTGATTAGGTAGTGCATTGTTTGAAGGGAGAAGCTTCAGGTTTTGATTAGAAGCAAAGTGTACACTTGGTGTCTCTTCTGCTAGGCCTCCATCCTGAACGCTTGACAAAGAAAGCTGAAGCAAAAGGAAAATGGAAAAACGAACACTACTGGTTACAATCTCTACATGATGGGACCAAAATGTGCGACTATCTAAGACCCTCACAAACCTTGTCATAGTAGGGGCTGCGTTCCATGGAAGACTCTTTGGGGACTTGCAAGCGGGAAGAGGGACCCTTTCCTATCACTCCATTGTACTCCACATCGACCCTCTTGTCAGATAACATTCCTGTAAGCAGGAATGCATTAAGGTTAAAACCCAGAAAGAAAAAAAAAATGCAGCACAGCTGGCAATTCATGACAGATACCAACCTGGAGCAAGATCAATTTTTCCACTTTTATTTTCTTCACAGGACTCCCTCTGTTAAAAAATTAACATGTTTTTAACTATTTTACACTGCACCTCTATACCCCATCCTATAGTCTTGAAAAGATGGTGTGGAAAAAAATGTGTCTGCCTAAAGCCACTATACTCACAGGAAAGCCAATACTTGAGAACTGCTTTACAAACTGATTCATCCACACATCATCTGGCTTCCCGCCGCCTTTAATGGAATTCTGGAATATAAAAAGAGAAATAGTAACAATATAATGGATGCCCATGCTGCACCCTCACAGTCATGACATAACTGGGAGTTACCTTTACAGGAGCTTTTTTCAAGTAAGGGGGGCAGTTTGAAGGCTGGTTTATTTCCTGGGAAGGGTGGCTGTTCCATGTGCCAAACTCTACATCATCCTCCATCTCCCAGCTGGGATGTCGAGATTCAGATAAGGTCATTTCATTAGCACACCAGCCTTCTTGCATAGCTTTAGATCCTAAGAAGCAAAATAATTGATAGTTAAGTTGATTTAAAAGCCTGTAGCAACAAAGATGTGCACATTGTTATAAACTTTCTAGTGCTGGGCAGCAACTAAAATTTTTAATCACAATTAATTGCAATATTAATCGCACACAATCACATTGTTACGTGCAAAATCCAATAATGAACTCAGAAGTAGTGCATTGCATGTATTTGGTTTATAAACACTTTAAACAAATAAGGTGCTTTTTAAAAGCAGTATTCCCTTTACATAGTAGCAGTTAAAATATTTCTTGTAAATCTCAACTTAAACATTAATGTAATCAAATCAAACATAAAACCAAAGCTATTTGCCACTGCCAGGGCATTAATGTTTTATCTAGTTTGTTATAGAAAAGCAAGTTACCCTCAGAGTCCACAACCACAATCTGAACATTATAATAGGCACCTTCCGAGGAGCAATTAGCAAGTTAACATTTCTAAATCTGTTTTCTTTTTTAACTGAACAAATACCAGCAGAAACATTTTCTTTTATCAGGGAGCAGCATAAATGGTATGTTCAGTAGCAACTCTTTGAGGGCTAACTCTTTGGTTTCATACATAAATCAACATAAGTCTGTTGCTGCCTGTCGTGCCTGCTGTTGGTGCCTGTTTGCAGTTTGTGGCAGCTGCAGCTGCACAGAGGGCAGCTTGACGGCCAGCAGGAATGGTTGGCTGTCTTTGTAAGACAGGTGCGCGGGAGTGGCAGTTGCAGTGAGACACAAAATAGGTTGTATCTCCCGTCATCGTAAGTGTCTGTCGTCCCAGGCAAACGTCGCTTGTGTAGCTGATGCACCTATGGCGTGTTCATCACCACAATCAGCTGGAAACTGATAAGATGATCCCGGTACCTCACTTTCGTTTTCGATCTACATCTCCAGATCACTTGCATCAAAATTGGAGTCTCACAAAGCGATAATACCAAAAAAAAAAATAAAAAGTCACCCATGAATTATTTTGCTTTCAGCATTCACTTTGGTATCTCTCCACATGCCATTTTAGAAGTCGTTTGCTCTTGGCTACTCATGCACCTAAAAAATTAAATCTACAATGTAATTCTGGAAATCCAGTTATGACTGAGCACTGACACTCACAATTACAACTTTGGGTCAGTGAGTATTCAAAAAAGCAGGTTTAGAATGGATTCCAGAAGAAAATTTTAAACAAAAATTAAATGAGTTTTAGTTCTTTGAAGTACCATTAGGATTTTAATGGTGAACAAATTGCTTTGTCAAACTGTAGAAAGGGGGGTGATGAAGAAGAAATGATCTTCAACAGAACCAAGAAATACGTATGCGGTTGAGAATGTGTACGTCCCTAATGGCTCTGCTAAACAAAGTTCTGACATAAATGTCTGAAGCTTTTCAGAAGAGGAGAAGAAGCCAGATAATCCTGCTCGACTTTCCAATACACGTACAATTAAAATATCTCAAGAGTCTCTTATTTTTGTACAACAAAGGGACATAGATAGCATACATGCTTGGGCAGATCTAAGGAAAATGAAATTTAAGTAAATTTAAAGCACTACATGTTGGAAGTCTGTGGTGGGTTGGCACCCTGCCCGGGATTGGTTCCTGCCTTGTGCCCTGTGTTGGCTGGGATTGGCTCCAGCAGAACCCCGTGACCCTGTGTTCAGATTCAGCGGGTTGGAAAATGGATGGACATGTTGGAAGTAAGAACGTTAGTCTTAAATGCACAAAGAGAGGTCTGAAAATCGAAAGTACACCTTATAAGGAGTCGTCGTAGTGGACTCAACAGTATCAACTGCCAAATGGTGTTCAGAAGCCATAAAGAAGATAACAGAATCTGGAAAAAGACCAGAGAAGAGCAACTAGGCTGATTCTAGGAATGCAGGGGATGAATTATGAGAAAAAATTAAAAGAGCTGAGATTTTTCAGTTTAAGCAAAAGAATTTGAATTAAGAGGTGACATGATTGAAGTGTTTAAAATCATGAAGGGAATCAGTACGGTAGAAAACTTAAGGGTAAATTTTGCACAAACATTACCAGGTTTTTCTTTACCTAGAAAACCTTAAACACATGGAATAAGTTACCAAGAACTGTGTTAGACAGTAAGACTTTATAGACTTCCAAAACTAGACGATATTTTGGATGAATTCAGGGGATAGGACTGGTGAGCTTTGTTGGGCTTAATGGCATGTTTTTGTCTAGATTGTTCTAATGTTCTGGCTAGAGCCGTTATCTTCTCAAGGTAAAAAACAAACAAAAAAAAAACCTACCTGTCATTAATTGTATTTTGTTTATAATTTACTAGTTTTATAGTGCACTGTACTAAGTTAACTTGATTTATATGTTAGAAACTGATTTAGGAAAAGTAGCAACACTTAATCTTACCGTTTTTCCATTACTGTATTTCTTATGAGAGAAACATCACCACAATATGCCTTTATGCTATATTTAGCAATTTGTTATCCACATCAGCAGACTTCCTATGTATATAACTTAAAACTATAACACGCTATTTCAGCAGCCAACCCATTTACAGACAAAGGCATATATAAGGGCCCTATGGAATCAGTTTTATTTTTTCACAAATTCTGCTTTATTTTTATTTTATTTTCAGGTTTTCACGGTTTTATTTTGACCTGATTCGGATTTTTTTGTTTGTTTTGCTGTAGCTGTTGCTTAAAGAAAAAAGAAAAAAAAAAAAAAATGAAATGAAATGGCACTTTACATTCCTTTTCATGAAACCGCACACTAACACAACTGAATCTTAATTTGCAGTTCCATTCATCAGGTAGGAGCCCAGATGCTCCATGATGCTGTATGCCAAGACTGCAGAAGGACAGCGAGTGCCCTCCAGAATTGTAAGAGCTGTTACTAGTTTGATGCATCCTTCTGAGATGAAGGTTAACTTCATTTTTAGGGTCTAGGATATTTGTTAAAGTCTGAGCTGATGTGTTCTCGGCCAGAAAGAACTTTTTGTAAAGGTGAATATGTTCAGCGAGGTACACTATTGATTTGAACCTGCTATTCCTCCTGGTGTTTCCTGCCTCGAGGGTCCCTGAAAGGCTTTAACCACATTACTAGTAATGCAGCCTCACTAGTGCTGCTAGGCCTTTCCCACAAAACTGATGACAAGACGCAAGCAGGTTGAATGTACACCATTAGACATAACCCCTTTTAAAACCTCCTGGTATACTTTTAGACAGTATGATACATTGTCTAACTACTGCTAAAATGTCATTAAGATTCAGCTGGATGTTGTGAAGGGACTGAACTGCTGCCTGTGAAAAGGTGGAAAAGTTGCAGTTATCCATAAAGATAATGTCTGCCAATAAGTACTGCTCTTCAGTACCTGTAATTGTAATTATGTAAATTATTTCTAAAGATTCTTTAACCTTAAATGTTTATAGATTGAAAATGTGCATTATTACATCTGTATCTTCATCTACTGCATACTTTGAAACAGTTAGCTTTTGCTTTGTAATTAATTAATCTGCAAGACGCTGAATCCGGGAATTAAACAGAAAAAAAGAAAGAGACCCACTTTTAAAGGCATGTTGCATCTGAGAAGTCTGCTCTTCTGCCCAGGCTTGTAGGTGCAGAGTTTATAACGGAAGAGTGAAATGTGGACATTGCATGCCTCATCACCACGAGACAAAACATTTATTAAATCCAAAAACTCTTATTAATTTTTAAAACGTAACCGGTTAACAACCAATGACGTTAATTAATAATATTTTTCTACGGGAAAGACTGTTAATGCCGGTTAAATATAATTACCATATAGCCAAATGTTTGCTCACCTATCAATATCTAGAGAACTATATGCTCTCGGCTATCAGCGGTTTCATCAACTACAACATAATTTTTTTTTCCACAAATCTTTCGAAGAACGGTGTCCATATGTTGTTCAAAAACACAGGGCAAATGAGTTTGACGAAGACTGCTGTCATTTTCTGCCAGTGCGCCTCCTTGTTTACAATGCTTAATAAGGAAAGGACTCATCTTTGTCATTTTTTTTCGAGCGGTATGTCTGACTCGCCAAAGTATCATTTTGTGTCCAGTCTAAGGTATGCTAGCAAAACTTGCAGAAACGTTGTTGTCCAGATTCATAAAAGTTGCCGGAATATTGTTCGACCCTCAATTTTGCAGCTGAGGTTGTGTTTTAGTTTTTTTTTTACGTAGTTAGGGTATCTGATACTGCTTGCTTCGACATTCCTGTCTCATGCAGCTAGCTAATTAGCATGTCTTTAATGAGAAAACATACAGGAAACACGTGCACAAACAGATGGAGGCACAACTAAATTTCTACAAAGAATTGCATTCGATTGAAAAACAACAAACTAGAAAATAGTACCTGAAGGACAGAACTACAGATTATTGAATTGTTTAATTTATTGGGAAGTTTTGTAACAGTAAACCCCCCCCCCCGTCTCTAAATTCTGCACATTCCCATTTTTAAATCTAAAATCTGTTTTTATGTGTTAATTCTGTGATTCTGTCCGTGTTTTCCACATCGCGGAAATCATAGGGCCCTAGGCATAATGAAGGAAAACGGAACCAGAGGAATTCTCCATCAGAACACCAATAAAACCATGTCTTTGCTTTCGAGTACATTTTTAAAAAGCTTCTTTTTAGTACCCTGAGCTTTTGCAGACACATAAGGCTACATGGATGTGAAAAACAAGCACCCTACTTTTAATGACGGCAGAGATAGGAACTTCTATGCGAGAGCAGAAAATGCTTGTATTTTTACAGAAAAGGTTTGTTGCTAAGGATTTAACCTACTTAATGTAATGATATTTAACTGCATATCACCAACTGAGAGATTATAAATAAAAGATTTTTCTAATTTGTTTTACTCACTGTAAGCATCATTCTTGTTAACAAGAGGCATATAATTAGCTGCTAGAGGAAAAAGATGTTGCAGGTGGCTGAACAAATTTGGAAAATGTTTTAGCAACCAACTGGCAAACAACTACAAAGAAAGCCTGAAAGACAAGAGCATGAGCACTGCACTACTGTGTAGCTTGTGGAATAAGTAAGATTTCATAAGAATGAACTTTTACTACTGGCTTTTTAGAAAAATTTGTAAAGTCTGAGATTATACAAGTCATGTATTACTTAGAGGAGACCACTTTTGTACTGCCCAAGCTAATATTTCAAGTTTATCTCTTTAATATTGTGCAATACTGATTCAGGCAAACCACTACACACCACATTCCAACCAAAGTTCAGTGTTTGTCAGTGGTCACAAACTTTTGAGTAAAGTTTAAATTACATGAAACAGTTAAGTAATTTTCTTTCTACTAAGCACAGTTCATAAGAGGAATTAGTTTAAGAAGCAATTACTGTATTGTACAGTTTTTTTCCAAAAATGAAACATGGCTGCCCACTTACCAGATTTATTCTGAGGCTGCTGACCAACTGGAACGTTTGTCCAGGCAGGGGTGCTAGCAGAATCACCATTGACTCCTTCTCCCCAGCTAGCTCCTGTGTCCAATGGCTTTCCCCAGGCTGCTGTTCCATTGTCCACGGTGGTTAAAGGAAGAGAAGGTTCTCCCCAAGAGGCAGATGTCTTTGTTGGAATTCCATAGGGCTCTCCCCACCCTTTGTAATTTGAAATAAATGCCAAATATTTTAGGTGTAAGTGCTGATACAAGTCAATAAAGAATGTTTACAGATAGAAGCAAATACACTTACCAGTATTTACAGACCCTTCTTTGTTCAGAAGGCCATTTGGTGGTGGTGGTCCTGGAGGTAGCAGCTGTTGTGGTTGCTGAGGCATTGACGCTTCTTGTTCTGATCCACTGCTACCATTAACAGTATTCTTGTTCCACATATTTACATTTTTATATTTATACTGATTTGGATCTCCCCAAGCACTAGTTCCATCATCAATTTCCATTTTGCGCCTGATGGACTCTGGAGAAGGCTCTTCCCAGCCTGTAGGCTCATCATCTTTCAGTGCACTTGGCATTGGCCCATCAAGCCAGCCAGAAGGTTTGTTATTAGCAGGAGGTGGTTTATCTGCTCCCCATGATGCTGAGCCACCAGCAATCTCCTGTGGCTTCTTCCACTCAGAAGAGTTACCTGGCTTTGACTGGTCTCCCCAACCATGGGGAGAGCTACCACCCTTTGACTGGTCTCCCCAGCCCTGTGAAGAAGTGACACTCTTTGCTTGCTCTCCCCACCCTTGAGGCATAGGACCACCCTTTGATTGCTCACCCCACCCTAAAGTTGAACTGCAGGCTTTAGATGACTCCACCCAGTTTTGGGAAGGGGTGTTAATCTTTGATGACTCACCCCAGCTTTGAGAAGAAGCACTACCCTTTGATTGTTCTCCCCATCCTTGAGGAGGGGAGCTAACCTTTGATACTTCGTCCCAGGACTGAGATGGTGTACTACCCTTTGATTGTTCCCCCCAACCTAGAGAAGGGGTGTTACCCTTTTTTGGTTCCCCCCAGCCTTGGGAAGGGGTACTTCCCTTTAACTGCTCCTCCCAGCTTTGGGTTGTTGTGCTACCCTTTGATTGTTCTACCCAGCCTAGGGACGGAGTGCTACTCTTTGATGCATTATCCCAACCCTGAGATGGAGTGCTGTCCTTTGAAAGCTCTCCCCATCCAGATGCACTTCCTGTACCTCCATTAGCCCATGTATTTGCAGAAGATGCTGTCCGGCCTGGTTCACTCCATCCAGATACTGACCTGTCACTGTCACTGTCCCAGCCACCAGACCCAGATTTTACTGGCTCACTTCCCCACTGGTTTGTTGAAGATACCTCACCCCACCCTTCACTGCCAGTTGATGGACCCCAATTCTGATGAGATTTTGGCCCTTCGGACCATCCCTGTTTGACCTTTTGTGCATCATTCCAGGTAGAAGACTTGTCCTCCTTGTTCCATGTTTGATTGTTTTTCACTGTTCCTGAAGCAGCAGAAGCATTGTCATCCCATCCCCTTTGGCTGCTAGAGCCTTTGGCGTCTCCCCATCCAGGCAATGATGAGGCATCAGTTGTGTTTGGGCTTGGCCCTTCATCCCACCCTCCTGAGTTACAAGTCTGAGAAACAGTGCCACCCCAGGCTTCTGTTCCATTGTCAGTCTTTTTATCAGTGTGTTTAGAAGTTTCAATATCCCAGGCAGTATGCTGTCTGATTGGGGTCTGGCCCCAACCAGTGTTGGACAGGACACGAGGATCCAAGTCAGTTCTGGACAAAATGTTTTGGACCAAACCATGTGGGTCAGCTTTCCTTCTGTCTCGAGCTCTGTGCCCATCACCGCTGGCCTTCTCATGACGACTTCCAGTGCTTTCTGTGCTACCTCCTTCACTTTCCACAGGGGTAGATGGAGATTTGACCCACACATCATTCTGTTCACTTAATTGGGAGAGAGTCGAACTCTGACCACATCCATTTGATCCTTTTCGGTTATTGTCGTTATCACTGGAATGCTGTGTATTTGGCAATTCACTCCACTCCATACTAGACACATTGTTACCTGTGGTCAAAGTGCCATTGGCCCAGGCTCTACCACTAGGCGCATAGCTATTCCCTGTTCCCCAAGCTTCTCTGTGGGAGTTTGCTGTACCTTGATCCCATGATAATCCTCCACGGCCACAACCCACATTGTTATTCTTGCATGATACTTCGCCCATTGAGCCGTTAGGCGTAGTCTGCATTAGAGTTGCATTCACAGTGTCACCAATAGCTTGGCCTTTGAGGACCTGGCATTTGTCTCCAGAGTAGTTAGTGCCAGGTGTGGCCCATGAAGTACCATATGAGTCGCTATTAACTCCCTCGTCACTACTATGCTGCGAAGCTGAAGTGCCATTAGAAACTGAAGAGGCCTGAAGTTGAGAAGTGACTGTGCTCATACGCCAGGCCCGGTGCCCTGTAACATTAGGCAGTTCGCTTGTCTGCAATGAACCAGTAGAGTTTGGTAAACTAGAGGTCAACATGTTAGTAGTGTTATTTGGTCCATTCATTTCAGTGTTAAGGTTTTGAGGTTGTCCGCTAAATGAAACCTTCCTGGTACCACCAACATCTGAATCTGTACTCTCATGGAGGCTATTCCAGGATCCACGGCTAGAGACACACATGCTGGTACTGTTGCTATTCTGCTGACCCACAGTGCTGCGTTGTAGATTGCTTCCATTGCTCCCATTTCCCACAGGCAGCTGCGCTTTATTTCCATTACCTTCCAAGAGACACCAGGCACCATGGTTGGCATTTGGGTTCAAAGTGCTTGGATTTATACCTCCACTAGATGCAGAGCTTGGGCTGCTCCACACATTAATGTTATTGTGGCTATTATCGTGCAGCTTGCCATTTATACCTTCCACAGAACCTTGATGTGTGCTTAACACTGAGCCATGAGGTAAGTCCCAAGGCCCATTAATACTTCCATTACTGACATTATTGCTGACATTCCCAACAATTTGCTGGCTCTGAGAACTGTTTCTGGTGCTCTCATGGATACCAGCAGAACTCGCTGAAGCCATTATACTGAGGTTCTTCTCAGACCCAGAGCTTGAAGCAGAGTCAGCATCTATACATTCTGAAGCAAACTCTGGGTCGCTGCCTGTGATTGACGGCCAAGCTTCCTTATCACACCCGTCTACAATAACTCTGTCCCAAGTGGTGCTAGAATCGCTGCCAGCTGAGCCAGGTACCCAGTGAGAATTTTCATAATGTGACCCGAGTCCAGAGTGATTCAAATCTGAAAAAGTAGTTTATAAAGGAAAAAAAAAAGTCAGTTCTTACTTATCACTTAAAAGATAGTAACAAAACAGAAAGGGGAAGGCTAAAGGCAACTCTTAGGACTACATCATTGAGCCTTGCTATATCTTCTGATGAAAACATCCTGCATCAAGCCCAAGACAACTACTTGAAGGATGCAAAAAGGACATGCAAGCCATTATAAAACTCTTGCAGATTCTTTGTCAGCATCAGCTAAACTGTAAACACAGACCCACAGAAACAGCTTACACTTGGTACCTTGTTGTTTAAAAAGGAATTTGAATGTGAACTCCTTTTCTGAAAGTTCCACACTAGCTATATGCTCCTTCCTTTTTCCTTGGCCTTCACTGCTGGTCGAGCATGCTCAGGAAGACTTCTGCCACATCATTTTGCTCCTGTATCTAAAAGGTGCCTCATTTTTATCCTACCACCACATCACTCAAATACTGATTTGTTTAAAAAAAAAAAAAAAAAAAAAAGAGGACAGTAGTTGATTTTGTCACACTGGCCATCATATGGGTTTCTCTGAAAGAACTGCCAAAATCGTCAAAATAACATCTCTGTATGTGAGAGACCAAGTGTAAACCAAAGAAAATGCATTGAGAAATTTCCTTTGCATATCTTGTAAAACTGATTACGAGCTCATTATTACGCTGCAATGCAACAATGCAAAACACTCCTGTGATAGACTCTCAAAGCATACAGAACAATTAAGAAACTGCTGAAATTGAAAATTTCAAAACTATTATGTTAAATTAGGATAGAGGACAATGTTTTACAGCCTAGGCAATGCTACAGAGTGAGTGACCAAGAACACACACAGCAAGCAAAATCTTCAGGGGCATGCAACACCAACACATATAACCTTAAGACCACCATAAAACCACTGAATGAAGTGCAAACACCACTAATTACACACATGCACACTTTCCAGATGCCACAACAATGGCAAAGGGTGGAGGGGAAAAAGTCACCTGACTGGTTTGGGGAGTGGCTGACCAAATCCCGAATGGGGGGCATGCCTGTGAGAAAGGAATAATGTCAGAAGATATTCATTGAACTACTTTTAAGATCATGGTGAGTTTTTCTAAATATATAGGTCAATCTTAAAAGCATCTGCCTTTGAACTTTATAAAGTATTAATACACATAAAGCTGCTCTTTAAAATCAGTGTTCTCTCAAACTAAATAAGCTGGTAGGTCTTGATTTATGAACTAATAGCTCACCATCATTTTCCATTTAATACAACACTTTACAATGTAACAAGCATGTCAGGACAGTTTATTTTTAAGCTCTGCTTAAACCTATGTGCAACCAGAAGGAAGGAAACACAGGTTTCAGATGTGACCAATTTCACCACAAGCAATGCCATTCCCCCTTTAAATTAATTAAAGAACCAAATCGCATTTAAAATGTTCACATTTTAATGACATGGGCTTGGAGTATTGAAACTGTTCATCTAAAATTTTGAAATGGATTATCTTCATATCACAACAAAAAGGAAAAAAAGGGAAGTCTAACAAAGAACTGCAATCAGTGTGAGAAAAATCAACTACCTAGACGCTCAATACTTGCTATCCAAGGAGCAACAATTAGAACAAAGCAGCTAGCATTTCACCATAGTTTGCCCCATACCCACTGTATTCCAGCAGCAGTCACTCTACCTGCGCAATTTTCGTTGCTCTTGAGCAATTGTCCGTCATTAACGGACAGTAATGAAGGTGCGCCGTTACTCCCTGGTCCACCCAGTTCCACTCCTGGGGCAGGAAGTTGCTGAACGCGTTTCAGCAGTTGCTTCTGCTCGTGGTTCCGAAAGCGTGGTGGGACTTCTCGAGGTGGGTATCGAGGTGAGGCTTGTTGCTGATTGCTGGCTGAGACCCGCTTGGCATTGCTGATGTTGCTGGTAACAGGAGAAGTGCTGCTGATACAATTGGCAGGAGGCGGCTGGCTTGAACTGGGCTTTGTTGGTTCTGGCACTGAAGCAAACAGATACACATTTAATAAAGTGGTGAGTATTGCAGAAAAAGTGAGAATCTCCCTAGGCTTCACACAAGTACTACTTTTACACCAATGCAAAAACAGTAATTTGTTTTATCACATTATATAAGCAACAAGGAAACTTCATTCTCTATCCATCAGGTACAATTAGATATCCTTCAAACAACTACGGTTGAGCTTAATGTTATTCTGTTTCATACTAAAATGGCCTAGTCCACAAAAGCAGTGGCATCAAGGACACAGAAAACATGCATTTTTTTCAGGAGCCTGTGTGCAGCACCCCCAACCCCCCTCAGCCCTTCACAGTCACGACCTAATTCTGCTCAATTTCACAGCTGAGTGGAGAATGACAAGCAGCAAATAAGGGGCCAATGTGCTTAACTTCCATTAAACATTGGGGTAGGGTGGAGAAAAAAAAAAAAAAATTAGGGCAGCAGGTGGAAGTGTGTGTACATGGCATAGGGGCTCCAGGTCTACTACCAAAAAGTGAACCACTTCAGTTTTGTCAAGCAAAAAATATGTTGGCCACCAGGAAGCAAGCAGTATCTGTCAAATGAGCATGATCAAAATGTTTATATTTAGAGGACCCCAGACTGCCAGGATCTCTTCCAAATCATCGTTTTACTATAGCTAGCTCACATTGTCAAGAAGCTAGAAACTGATTCAACTCCAAGCAAATCCTTGGAATGGTGAATGCTTCCAAAATATTTAAAACAGACTAAGCTTACTTTATCAGATGCCCCAGGCACAACTAAGCCAAAACATCTATCAAAGACCAAGTGTAACATCGTTTTAAAAATCTGGTTTGTCAGAAAATCACTCAGTTAAGGTTTTAAAATTTGTATTTGTAAGATTTTACATTTGCATCATTAGCCACTTAAAAATATTACAAAAGAGTAATATTTAGCGGATACGTCAAAAGTAATTCAAAATGTCAAACTCAGGATGTTATAATTTTCCCCAATCTGTTCCTTCTTTTTTAAAAACTTAACACAACTTTAAAGCTTGAGTGAAACCAAACTTGTCAGTTAAAGATGAATACTTTAATTCAGAACTCCTGTTGAACAATCTTTGTTTTAATGTTTTCAAAGATTCTAAAGTGACGGGTCACATTTAGTTATTGCTTATACCTACCTTTGTATAAAACCATAATTATAAAATTACTTGGGCTGTTACTGCTACTCAAACATAACTGTGAAGCAGTACTACATTATTCATTATACCATTCAATTGTATGTCATGTGTGTTTTTATTTATAGGTTATACTAATGAATGGAAGTTTTCCTTTAAAGCCAAACAAATTCAGTGATCACAGATTTGCATTTAACAATGAAGTATACAGTTTTATTTGTCCTAACTATGTGCTTCAGTGATTATGCATCTCTGTTAAAACAGTAGATGTCCCATTAGGGAGATGACCCTTGATCTTCTCAGCACTGAAACACTAAATTAATTTTATTTTGATATTAACAAATAGGGGAACTCATGCTATCACAGGTGTAGACAACACAAACAGTGCTCCCACATCCCACAATCCTGTTAGCTAGCCCCCCTCCTCAATCGACAACACTGAATTGCATGTGAGCTGGTCGGATGCTTGGACTGAAGGACATTTGTAGAAGTGCAATTTAGAATCAGGGAATGAATGGGAAGTCTCCATTTATCAAGATGGTGTAAGACACTATAAAAAGCAGTTAATCTTGTTATCCTTTCATTTCCCCTTAGAAATGTGTGACAATATAAGTTTAACAATTTACACCTCTTTTGATAGGTACAGTAACATTATTTCGCTTTCAAAGCATGCACAAATCTGTTTCTGAACCAATTCCATAATAGGCTAAAAGTGGTAATAACATAAGCATCCGTGCATGTTTTTTTTTCCTCCCCCAAACTAACAAGTGTCATTCCTACAGACACAAAACATTTCCAAATATGACTTCTGCTGGATGTTTTTTTGACATGTTTTGATACGGTGCTATAATGCCCATTATGTGTCATTTTTATATGTAGTTTTTTTACTCACATTTTTTCACGCGTTATGTCTTCTGAAATAATTAGCCTACTTGCAGTCGTCCATGAGCACATCACTGATTTTCTTGGTACTACTCATACTATAAAAGAGCTAGTACTATTACATTTTCAGAACTTTTGTACTGAATTATTACCCAAGTATCAGTTTTTGTAACATCTATATATAACATACTATCTGACCTGTGGAGCTCTGCCACAAGAGTTTATAAATTAACATGCTTAAGATTAGTGCTGTAGCCTCTTTAACAGACCAGGTATGTTCTACCATCTGTCAGGACTCAACAAGGATTTGTCAAGGCTCTTGGTACATAAAACTTTATTTGCCCCAAAGTGGATAATTTGGCTTTTCACATAAGCGGTTTTAAATAAATAAATACTGTAGATAGATGAATAAATACACACACACAATGGTCTGAACATACACGAGAATGAGGCGTGTAATGGTTCTGAAGCCGAGACCCAAACCTCAATTCAAAAGTCCATTGTCTTGTGTTGTGGTTCTAAAAGACGAAACACCTGCTTTATACTCTGCATGATCCTTAAGGTATTCTATGCAAGGGACCATAGCACATGTGAATTGATGTTTAACCTATAGCCATCTGGTCAATTCAATTACTTGTTAATAATAACACCAGACTCACTACCAACACTCATTTCATGAGGATCTGAACTTTTCATTACACCAGCATGAAGTTTATCTAACACATTTATTTTCTCACTAAGCTGCATCACTGCATGCTTGGGCTTAAAGCCTGAAGGACTTGCGCTATGCTTTTGGGGCATAATTGCAAAACAAAACTTGTTTTAAGCAAAACCATGAAAATATGCGAAGAATGCATATTTATGGGGGTGGGGTGGGGGGAAATGTGTTCAGTACACTGCAGCCCAGACATGAAGTGCTGAACCAAGTGCTGCTTAAACTTTATAATGAAGTAAAGGCTTAACTGATGGAGAATTTGAGCAAGGCAAAATTCACTGCTTTAACTACAGATGGGTGGGCCTCACATGCAACAGACAGCTTCATCACAATCTGGGCACACTATATTACTGACAACTGGGTGAATTGCAAAACCCATTCTCCGGGCACATGGTTTCTATGAAAGTCACACAAGAGACCACTGAACAGTAATACCATATGAAGCTGTAGAGGACTGGAAAATTGACAGACAAACTACCATTCTTGTAACAATGGACAATGCCAAGAGCATCATAAATGCAGCTGAAGCAGCTAGATTTTAAATTTGATGCTTTGCGCATACCTGGCATAACAGAAGGAAATGGGTGTTAACCAGATAGCCCGGCTTTTAGACAAAGTGAGAAAAGTGCTCACTTTTTTCCATCGTTGAACTACTACTGCAGCAGTGTTAAAGGAAACACAAGAGATGCGCCAGTTTCCTTCATACAAGCTTATGAAGGATGTGTCTACTAGGCGAAACACAAGTGATGACATTCTTGAGTGCTACCTTGAACAGTAGGCTGCTGTCTTCTCAGCACTCACGGACAGGAATATTAAGAACAACATTAAGGACATTGTTACTGTGTCTAATGAAGATGTAAAAATAGCTAACAATTTGGATCAGACTCTCAAACCACTGAAAACAGTGACAATTCTGTTGCGCACTAAACAGCTGCCAACACTTACAATGATAGTATCACTGAAACACACAACCCTGGCATCCATGAAGCTGAGCTAGTCTGATTGCATCTGACTTCAACAGATACCACGACTGGACAACAATAAGTATCTTCATGTTGGCACTGCACTTAGACAATGTTTTAGATCTCTGCCCTTTCCAGCAACATCTGTTCCCAGTGAGAGGATTTTTTATTTTTTTTTTACTGCAGGGGACATTGTCAAAGCACAGAGAGCAAGCCTCTCACCTGAGAATGTGGGCATGATGGTGTTCCTGAAAAAAGACTTAAATCTTAATGGAAATATTTTCCACAACAATGTGCAGTTAACTGAATGCATCAATGTCTATTTCTAAATCAGTTTTATTTTTAGGTTTACTTTTGTTTACTTAAGACTGCTCAAGAGAATTTATTCATTTATTTAAGTTTATATAGTTAATTTATGTGAAATTAAGTTAATCAACCATATTCTTTAGTGTTTCTATAGTTAGTGATTTAATAAAACCCAGAATTTTTTTTTTTGTTCTTCGGAGGAAAAAAAACAAGTATAAACCGAACCGTGGATTTGGAAAATCGTTGCACCCACACTTAAAATTAAAAAGAAAGAAAACTTCTGACTTGGCACTCAGTCTCATTTATACTACAGATACTTATTTGGAACAATATTTCAGCTACAAAGAAACAGTAGGTAAATAAAATGTATTGTGTGAGATGTGGCAGTGCAAAAGCAAAAAAAAAAAAATCACAATCCATGTCAGCATAAGTAATGATGTAATTTGGTGTTAATTCTTTTTATTATTCAGTTACTAAGGGGCTTTGCCCCCTGCTAGCTTTGCTCTCCAACACCTGGGCCGGTGCTAAACGCTAGCCACTTTGTGGTTCAGCCGCTCATTGATACATATGCATAATAGAACTATTTTACATTACAGCGAGTAATTAACCATTAAAAAATAGTAAAACAATAATTTGAAAGTAAATTATTTTTTATGTTGCGTTAGAGTTATTCATTGCGATTTATGATTTAGTTCTGTTTAGATTTGAAATTAACACGCAAATACTTTTTAAACTTACACTTTTACCATAAAACTTCAGTAAAAACAATTTTTTGAATTCAATTTTCATTAATATTGCATTGAATTTTAATTCAGTGTTTGGACTTGCATTGTGACAACGCAATGTACAACTGCCCGTGAGTGAATTTCGTTTCCCAATCTAATAAACCAGCTTTTTCTAATGTTTGTTAATTGTTGTTGCAAAAGCTATTCTAAGGCCAGGTTTATACTTTAGGTGACGCATACTCCAGCGGACGCTCCTGCTACGCAAGCATTTTACTGTTTATACTTGTGCACGTACTTTACGTAAATGTAGAAGAATCCACCAGGTGGCAGTGCGATAGATATATTATTACGGTGAGAACAGGTTCGGCTTCGCTGTGTTGTGAATTGCCTGGAACACCCATTAAATTCTGATGACACCTTACCGCAATATCTCCGAAAAGGATCTTTAATGATTAAATCCATCAATCCAGGGATGTGTCCATTCCAGCAAGCACTGGGCACGAATTGGGCAGAAACAATCCCTAGACAGGACATCAGCTCATCGCAAGGTGAATACAAGCACACACACAAACGTCAATTTAGTGTCACCAAATCTGCATATCTTTGGAAGGAAAGCGAAGCACACCGTGGAAACCCAGCAGGAAAACATGTAAACTCCAGGTGGGGAATACCAGCGACGTGACTCCCTGCAAGACAGCAGTGCTACCGGTTCGCCACCGTGTCACCCCAATGTGTGAATTTTATTAACAGTATTCATTATTTAAACGAAATTAATGATTTATCAGTAAAATGTAACTTACATACTTTAATGTACAAAAGATGGCACGTGAGACTTTAAAATGTATTGTGTCATTACGATCAGGAATATGTGACGCTTGAATATAAAAGCACCTCTTTTTTAATTTGTATGATTCCATTTTGCTTCACCACATTGAACCATTCATCAAATATCGAAGCGTGCATATCGACCCGTAGGATCCTCAAAGTGGCTTTCTGTTGTTACATGTAGATAGTAAACAGAGACTCTGACGTCTCATTCCAACTTTTATCACACTGCTCCCCCAGACTTTTTGCTGGTCCTGCAACATGTCACGTTAATTTCTGAGAACTTGCTCAGAGGACGCGTCAATTGAATGTTGGGAACATGTGGCAGCCATGATGCGAGCACGTTCTGAGCCTGAAGTATAAACGAGCCCTAACGGAAACTGTTAACGTTTTAATAAAAATGGCATATCAAGATCTGTTTTGGTGTCTAATGTTATCTGCAGGAGATGTACTACATTACCTTTCTTGGATACATCCTTCTTTCAACAGCAATTCGGGCGGTGGAAGACCATACGGTGTGAGCTGTTCTAATGGGAAACTTAATGTTTTAATAAGAATGGCACATCAAGATTTTTTTTTGGTGTCTAATGTTATCCATGGGAGATGTACTACATTACCTTTCTTGGATACATCATTCATTCAACAGTAATTCCGCTAGTGGAAGGCCAGACTGTTAACGGTTGTAGATATTCTTTGGGATATTGTAAGTTGATGTTTTCACCTTCCGCACGATTACTACCAACTGTTTCAGCATAGTCTAATGATACACATTTAACCAATTTGTTGTGTAACCGATCAACAATTTTCATGTTAATTCGTTTGACTTTGTTTCTCGGTGCTAGAATTGCCCGTGTACTCATTTCTTCAGTTGATAATCCTGCGGGATGAAACTCTTCAAAAAGATTCACAAAATAAGTCTTTTATTGAGAACTTAAAGTGAGGAAAACATAAAAATTTGTAAGAGATCAGAGAGCAGGAACTGTGTCTGTCAAAAGCATTCACACGAATGAGAGGTGAGAGGGCTGCGTGCTTTGGTTAAATATGGTTGAGAGGATTGAGTGACTTAAAAAATCTCATGGCCAAGGTCTCGTATCATGGGACTTGAAATTCTCTCTTTGAAAAAGTCTTGTCTCAGAAATTCCTTTTATAATAGAGAGATTTCTTTATTTATTTTGCCGTTTTTTAAACTATGGGTCATGGGATGACTATAATCGAGTCACGCAGAGTTGCGAGTTACAACTGAACTGAATGAGAAAGGGTCAAAAATCATTTGCAGAAAGTCTTGGGATGGCTGAAACAACCTTCCAAATGACAAGTGGAGAAAATTCTTAAATGGGAATCTCCCACAAATCCCAACACACCCCTACTCTTCCCCCATTATGATCAGCAGATTCTCCTAGCGAGAAACTGGATGACGACTGGTGGAGATTATTTAAGACTAGCAGAATACCCGCGCTTCGCAGCGGAGAAGTAGTGTGTTAAAGAAGTTATGAAAAAGAAAAGGAAATATTTTAAAAATAACGTAACATGATTGTTAATGTAATTGTTTTGTCATTGATATGAGTGTTGTTGTCATCTCTCTCTCTATCTAT
>JANRMT010062861.1:42599062-42649231 GCA_026402145.1 Polypterus bichir lapradei | reverse complement strand
TGTCACTCGCTCGCTTCTAATTGTTTCGCTGCCTTCTTAATTATATAATGCATGTTTTCTAAAGCGCGTTTTGTAGCTCTTCCTGGCTTTCTACGTAATGCGTGATTACGTGAGAGGCGTGATGATGTCATACGAAACTCCGCCACTCCAGCTGAACTCCATTACAGTAAATGGAGAAAAACAACTTCCAGTTATGACCATTACGCGTAGAATTTCGAAATGAAACCTGCCCAACTTTTGTAAGAAAGCTGTAAGGAATGAGCCTGCCAAATTTCAGCCTTCTACCTACACGGGAAGTTGGAGAATTAGTGATGAGTCAGTCAGTCAGTCAGTGAGTCAGTGAGGGCTTTGCCGTTTATTAGTATAGATGGGGCCTCCCCCTCCCTGAACATCAACCAACAGTGATTCTGTCATATTTTTTAATATGTTTATTTGCTTTTTTTATTTATTCAGTTTTATCCAATACAATTCCTCCACCTCTCTGACACATAGAAGCTAGGAACCAGCATAAATATAACAGTACGATAAATTTTGTATCATACCAGCGACTGGGAGCCCGATCGAATCGGGCTACAAATTCTACATTTGTGAAATCCATACTTTCTCTGCAAAGAATTATTTGTTTTTTTAAGTCCTTGAAATGATTTTGTTATCATGGCACTGATTTTTGCTTAAATTAGACGTTTTCGTCCAATGTAATGAAGAGCTTCCTGTTTAAACGGGGCTGCGAGACGTGAACTCAGCTCTTAAGCGCACCTCATTTGATTTTTTCCAGCACACAAATTTTCAAAACAAACCGTATTTTACGACTCTAATCAGAGTCGGAGTAATAATTATGTTGGCGTGGTCATTTTAGATCTGAGATCGGCTAAAATTTAAACAATGACCGTTGTTAATACCCAGCCGTCATTACTCAGTTTGCCAATAGATGTCAGAAGGAAAAACCGAACTGCCCAAAGATAGATTTCGACGTACCAAGCAAATGGCGATACGTTCTAAATTACTTACGGTTCCGGAGCTGTCGAAGGGTTTAAGTCAGTCGACGATGTTAGTCCTGGAAAGTACGACCCACCAAACCAAAGTTCCAAAAACCAACCGAACGTACTGTTATCTGCTCAAACCAACACCGACTTACTATACTTGGCTGTCCAGCGGTGTCACTGAAGCATTCGAACATTCTTAGCCAATCATGCAATACTGCGTGCGTGTTTGCCACATTATGTTCTAACTACAGAGGCAGAGTCCCATTGCATGGTTCTAACTTGTATTGAGTCGAGGTATTGACGCGAACACCATACATATGGGGTATTGACGCAAACACCATACATACGGATAGTATCAAATTATATACAAGGATAAAACTCATTGTCCTTACATGCCCTGCATTGTGCTATTTGTATTTTGTTATAAGTACCAGTGCATCACAAAGAAACTGTAGTAGCGTAGTCGCAACTTTAGTAATAAGGAAAAATGACTGAATTTTCTGAAATCTACTAAATCAAAGCAGTCTATTGTACATTGTATACTGTTAAATTTTTATTATATTGTTAAAATTTCTATTCAGCCATCATTAAAAGTATTGTGACCTCTTCCATCACCATTTGGTTTCCTTCTACCACCTCTCTTTTCTAAGAGTTGGTTGCAGCAGGTGTCTCCCATCACTAAAACATATGTTTATCACCAGAGAGAAAAAAAGAGAGCAGGAAAGACTGCAGCTGACTCCACCCACCCCAGCAGCCATCTGTCATTTAATTGCCATCACAAAGGAGGTACAGGTCAATTGTGACCCTAACTACCAGCCATCTCCGTAGCTTCTTTCCTTCAGAGTTTAAATAAACTTACATATCCTAACTGTTTTTTGCAACATATAACAGGCAAGTGTGCTGTTTTGTCTATTTGTAAATACTTAATACTTGCTCAGCCTGTACCATTTTGATATCTATATTATTTTGTATAGTTGTATAGTTAAACTTCTGTTGAAGTTTATAAATGGCTCTGTTAAATAAACTGTTATAATTGTGTAGCAGTGCTACTATAAGTTAAAACTGCATCTCCCAGCAGTCCCTGCAGAGGCTCTGATTGGCCTTCTGTCTGGGGTGAAGGGGCTGTTGGGGTCAAAGGTGGTCAGAGTGGCTCTTAAAAGGAGGGTCGGTGTCCAAAGATAAGGGGAGTGTGTTTTTTTGTAATTTGTGTTCCATGTACCAGGTCTGTCTGCCTTCTGTTGGGTTAACCGTATTTAGTCGTTGTGTCCTGGATTATTTTGTTTTTGGGGTCTGGACTGCCTTCTGTCTACCTGTGTGCCAAGGACTGATAGTGGATTCATGGCCTTCCCGCAAGAAAAGCAGCTGTCCTGAACTGTCCACCCATCTTCACCATTTCAGGGACTACTGGTAGGACTGTCTTTTCATTCTCTTTCAACATACAGATCTCTGGATTTACTATATTCGTCATTTCATTACATCCGGTGCGGCTTCCCATGGACTTTGCTGTGGGGGGTTGTTTGTGGTTTAATATAATATTGCCATAAGGGTACAGGGGTAGTTTTGTTGTTTTAATTTAATTTCATTATATTCTTTAATTGTTGTTTGATTCCACTGTGCATTATTTTGTCTCCATTTGTGAGTGCGTGAGGGTCAGGCCAAGGCTGGGAGCATCCCTGGGATCTCCTCTATAAAAATAAATAAATCACTGTCTTCTAATTTACGTTTTGGGTTAATTTCAGTTAAACAAGGGAAACTAAGCCATTGAGTCCAATTAACTTTCCTGTGACAGTTTCTGAATAGAATATGAACAAAGATAATTGTCTGCACATGGAAAGAAAGTACTTAACTTTCATCTACATTAGGGCACATTGTTTGTCTCCGACATGTAGGTTCCTACTTTAGCTAGCAACTCATGTGTCATGGTGACTATTATAATTTTAAATGAAGGATAAAAATGAGGTGCTTTACAACTACTTCCTTAATAAAGGAAACCAGTAAATTGACTTTTGTTTTACAAACAGCCATCACAGTGTCTTTTGAAAAAAACAGTATGAACTGGGTGTACTGGATTATACAGCCACCTCAGCACTTCAGCCTATTTAACAAGGCGTGTGAGAATATCTTCTAAGCAGTGTCCTAACAAAATGAGTAATTTTGGCAATGATCCACACACATTGTTTCAGATCAAATCTTATTTGTCACATACAAATTACACATGCAGTACAACCTGTAATGAAATGCTTAACTACTCAACTCCAATGACTGTGCCTTTATGAAGAAGAATAAAACCACAACAATAATACATGACATTATAGTACCCACTACTGTATAATGTTTGGGACAAAGACAATTTTCCTTGATTTACCCCTCGTCTCCACAGTTTATTCACATCTGAATTGATTGATTTGTAATTTTAAAGTGCACATTACAGACTTTAATTTTAAGGGTATATGCATACATTTCACCTGTACTATGAATAAATTACAACACTTGGTATGCTTCTACACAGTCCCCCAATTTCAGGACACCATAATGTTTGAGACAATTGGTGTCATAGTTGTTTGTGATTACTCAGGTGTGTTTAACTACTTCATTAGTACAGGCATAAGATACCTAGGCTTACTTCTATCTACACACTATGCTTGGAATCTATAATTGCCATTGTTCAACATGAGGCCAAGAGCTGTGGCAACGAAAGTCAAAGAAACTATTATGAGGCTGAAAATCAAGAAAACAAACATTAGGGACATTGATAAAACCTTAGGATTACCTAAGTCAACTGTCTGGAATATCATTAAGAAGAAAGAACACACTGGTGAGATTAGTAACCACATAGGGATAGGTAGGCCAAGGAAGACCACCGACCACTGATGACAGAAGAATCCTCACTATGGTAAAGAAAAAACCCAAATGCCTGCCTGACAGATCAGAATTGTATTCAGGAGGCAGATGTGTTAGAGACTACTACCTGCAGAAAACATCACAATGCAAGACACAAACCACTAGTTTTTCCAAAAAAACAGGACTGCCAGATTACAGTTTGCGAAAAAAACTTAAGAGCTTGCAGAATTATAGAAAAATGTCTTATGGACAGACAAGACAAACATGACCTGTATCAGATGGCAAGAGCAAAGTGTGGAGATGGAAACAAACTGTCCAGGATTCAAAGCATACCATCTCATTTGTTAAACACAATGCTGGGGGGGTTATGGCTTGGGCATGTATGGCTGCCACAGATATTGACACTCTACTCTTCATTGATAATGGAACAGGTGATGCCAGCTGTACAATGAATTCTGTTGTGTACAGAAACATCTTATCTGCTCAAGTTCCTGTAAATGCCCCCAAACTCATTGGAAGGCACTTCATCCTACAACAAGATAACGATCCCAAACATACTGTGGCAACATAGCAACACAGGTGTTATTCAAAGCGAAAAAATCGAAAATTCTTAATTGGCCAGGCCAGTCACCCGATTTAAATCCAATTGAACAGGCCTTCCATACGCTGAAGGGAAACCTTAAAAGGACCAGAGTCCAAAAGGCTTGGCAGAGCATCACCATAGAAAATTCTTAGTACCTGGTGATGGCTATGAATTGAAGACTTCAATCAGTCATTGCAGGCAAGGGATATGCACCAAAGTACAAATATGACTCCTTTAATATACCTACCCTTGCTATATCCCAAACATTATGACATCCTGAAATGGGGATACCATATAGAAAAGTTTCTGTAATTTCTTCATAGTGTGGATGAAATGTATGCATATACCCTTAAAAGTAAAATCTGCAATGTGCACTTTAAAATTACAAATCAAACAACTCAGATTTGATTAAACTGTGGAGCCGAGGGGTAAATTAAAGGAAAATGGTGTATTTCTCCCAAACATATAGCATTATATGTTATTATATGTTAGGTATTATTGTTGTGGTTTTATTCTCCTTCTTAAAGGCACAGTCATTGACGTTGAGCAGCTAAGCATTTCACTACAGATTATACTGTATGTATAATTTGTATGTGACAAATAAGATTTGATCTGAAACAGTGTGTGTGGATCATTGCCAAAATTACTCATTTTGTTAAGACACAAATGTGTCTTTGTCCCAAACATTATGCAAGGCACTGTATAAACATCAAAAATCATTAATATAATTTTAAATATGTGATAGTAATGAATAACTAAATAACTCTGTAACAATGTAAGGGAGTTAACAATAGGGCATCATGTAATTCTATAATTTTCCTTATGCAACATGCATATGGACTGTGGGGGGAAAAAGGCTCTCATTGAGCCTCTCTGATGTGGACTTTCCCAGTGAAAATGTGTTGGTTTGTATAATAATCACAGCCTTGCACTCCACAAATGGTAATCAAACAGCAGTGCAAACTAGTCAGTCTTTTGTATTATTAGACAATGTACTAAGTGTAAAAGCTTAGCCTATGTATGAAACAAAACCAACACCACTTCAACCCATATTGCAGCGAGTCTTGGATGTGATCACTGGATCTGAATGAATTCTATATTTCTATGTTCAGTTTTAACTGGAAACACTGCACTGACAATGTGCAGTGATCAATAATTGCTTTCTGCTGTATACATCCTTGGAGCCAGTTCTGCCTTTGGTTGAAAGTCAGCTCTAATTTAGCATTATGCTGTTATTTTGAGTATTTAAAGAATATATTCTAGTATGCTAACAACTGAGACTTATTTTACAGAAATGCTTACTTTAATAGTGCATTTTTCTGAAAGCCAATGTTTTAGCTTCTTGTAGGCTACAGACATCAAACCTACCTCAAACGCTTGAATATTAGCATTTTTTCTTTACAGTCTTGCTTTCTAAAATGATAGCACATATGTAAAACTCCTGAATGAACATCTTCCAAAATCTACCACTTGTTATAAGACTAAAAAGTACTAAAGGTTTTCTGAGGACACGCTCCATCCACTTTGATCATTTTCATCACTCTGTCTGTGACTAACTTGCTAATTAAGGAACTTTCTAAGAAAAAGGTCAAAGGCAAAAAAGTGAATTAAAGCACATGTTTAAAACAAACAGAGAGGGAAAAAAATCAAACTCTACTGCACCTTGAAAAGTAGCATGCAAGATTTGTAAAGTTTAAGTATGAACAGAGAACACTTAAGTCACTTAAAGTAACACTCAAGAATGCAGAACTAATTTATCTTCTGTCACACCACAAAGTAAGGACTGCCATCAGTGTTAAGAATGACAGCACAAAAGATTCCTCCATAGACTTGCTAAAAGGACCGATATATCTACGAAGTACAACTACAGCGCGAGAGGAAAGCTCTGTTCCTGATATGGACCTTGCTTTAGAGACAAGGATCAGTTCATAAAACCTATCCAACACTGGAACAGGACAGCATAATAAAACCGCACAGGCTCAATAAGCATTATTTGTGTGGTTTGAATTGCAAGTTGGCTGCATCACTTAGCAACGATGGTGGTGGTTTGTATGCTTCCAAAAGGTATCCATGGTTACAAGCACTTGGGAAGGTGGCTCAGCAAAATCAAATTTGCCATTAAGCTCATTCAGAAACACTCTCCCACACACTATAAAAGAGTGTGGAATACATTTGTGTGACTACACTAACAAGACTTGTAATATTGACTGCATTTTCTTTTCACGTGTCACAGCTTTTTCACACAAATAAAAAGTACTTCTCGCCTAAATAAAGTGTATACTGCAAAGGTGACAAACTAGAAAAAGCACTATAACACTAAAATATATTATTAAACTGACACTTTCAGCACATTGTGAACTGAGAAGGACATCACATTTCTAAGACACAACTTGAATCCCCATTCACAGCTATTCAGAGCCACCAACATTCTGCTTATAATGACAAGAAAAACATAGGTGCAATGTATGACTTAAAGTAACCTGGATGCTAATATAACTAATTTTAAACCACAACATGGTGACAGAAAAGAAACAACTGGACTGTGATGAATCACATGGGTTGCTCAAATAAATATTTGAAAGTATTGAGATTAATAAATCCTGACAACTGAAGTAAGTCAGGTTCGTAATAAGCAAATGATTATAAATGGACTTAAGACACGATGAGCTGGACATCCACAAAACTGTTCAGGGTAGCTGCTTGGCATCATAAAACATCACTGTGATACACAAATGGAATAACTTATGTCCAACAGTTTAATTAATACTGCAGATACTCAGTGTGAAAATGAATTTTTGGAAAAAGCCATATTTGACCAACCAAAATAATAACACATGCATTAGAAACTGATTCAGATTAAAAAAAAAATTACTGATTTCTCTTGCAGAGAAATTCCCACTGAAACAAGAAATTTTCTACATTGACCAATTAGGGGGATTGGGATTTCAAACAAGCAGCAGCTTGTTTGCTTGAAAACAAGCACGCAAGCTCAGACCCATTTAAGTAGGAATGTTTTAACAATCCAGATTATTTTAAATACTCTTCAAACAAATAGTAAAAAGCCATCCTCAAATTACCAAAGTGCTTAACGTTTGTGACTGATATGTCTGAAGGTAATGAAAACTGGAAATTGTTATCCATTTCCATTTGTAAATCCCTGCTTCTGCATTTACAGACACGTACTGAGAACGGCTGTATGAGAACAGTGCCAGAAGACTTCAGAGCATATACACGTTTATAAATCATTGCAAATAAATGTATGTTTTTGGGAAGCTCTTAAATGAAGGCAACTGAATAAAATTAAACTTAACAACTCAGAGAAGCACTGCATAAATACAAATTTAGCCCAATACATGACAAGTAAAAACCTGCAACCAGCACTTGAGGCAATTCCGTAAGTAAGCTATCAGAAGCAAGTGAGGGGATAGTGTGGCCAAAAAGAATGCTTCAGACTGGACTCCCTTTTATGGCTATTTGGTATATTCTGGAGGGAGCAACCACCCCACATGCATAACAAACAAACCCTTGTGTCAGAATCTGGCCTACCTTTGCTTTTTTGTTCTGTGGCCTAAAAAAGAAAAACAGAGGAATTAAGAATAATTTATAGCTGCAAGATGGTAGAAAACGTAGACTGCCCTGTCAAGCATTCTAATTGTAGGCAGGGGCATCACTAAGTGGCTTACCTTCTTTAAAGCAGCTTCCTTCTTTTTCTTTTCGTCTTTTCTCTTTTTCCTTTCTTCCATCAACTGTTCTTCCTTTTCTTGCACTAGACTCCTGTCAATGAGCACAAACAGGTATTAACGTATTTCCCAGTATCTGAAAATTTCCCTAACCCCTGAAGTATGGGAAACAAGTTACTGCAGTAACATCGTTAGAGAACAGGGAAAAGCTTTAGTTAATCTACTTAAGGGATTACTCCTCCACGAACCGCTGAATTAGTACTCTATATGCAGCCCCTTCAGAAGGCCACAAGCTCCCCTTAAGTTCATGCCACCGTGTACACTAATGAGTAGGCGAAAAAAGAAACAGGGATATTAAGGTTTGCATACTTAAGGCCCAGAAATGCACAGCTATGAAAGGTAAACTATTACAGCCATCATCGTGTACCCAAGTATTCCACAGCCTAACCATCTATTACCAATATATTATGTAACACCCATAGTATCTATCTATCTATCTATCTATTAAACCAGTTTTCATTACGTGTTTGTTTCAGCAAATACCACTTTAAATTCTTAGAAAATAAATTCAAAATGTAAACAAATTTTAGTTAATAAGTTTTAGTTAAATAAAACAAAATGTTTAGAAAATGGACAGGACAGTCAAAAACAAAAGCAGATTTCAATCCACAATAGCAACTTTGTGATTTCAAGCACACTGGCAAGGTGCCACATGGAGCTCTGACTGAATCAGGCAAATGGCATTCAGGCATCACCTGACAGATTACTATTTCAAGGCCATAGTCTTTATGCTTTAGAATGTTTGTCTACATTAAAATGAGAAAAAGGCTAAAATATACCTGCTTCAGTGAGTGCCAGTTTAAAGCAAATTAATATTTCGGGGAGTACATTAAAACTAGCCTGCTGAAAGCCTGTCTGAACACTACTTCATCAGTGAGTGCGAGGCCAGCACTGGGATTCTCCTCAACAAAGCCCGATTGTTCTACCTCAGACAGCACTATGAAAACACACAGACTCAGCCAAACTAGCCGAATCCATGCCATCCTGACACATTAGAAGCAAATCTCTCTACCCCCCCCCCCCACCCCCGTCAAAATTTATTGTTAAGCTTCACCAATAGCCTCTGCAAAAACACCAGCAAGAGCTCACAAAAATACACAAAAACAGAAAGTACACAAACACAATTATTCTAGACTTTAGGATATAAAATAATGCAACTCAAATTTCCAAGTGATGTGAAGCTAAAACTCCTAATCATTGCCTCTGTCAAGACTTCTTTCCTAAAAATGTAATTACCTGCCTAAGTCCCTTTAAAAATCTGTTCTGAAACTGCTCCTCTGTATTCACTGCAAAATAACAGCCTGCAACAAACCCTAAGTTAAGAAGTATTACTTGGCTTACATGCTCATTAAAACCAGAGAAGACTTTATGCACAGAAAATGCAAAGTTGGGGACTAAATGTTTCGATGTAGCATGAGACCAGTAGGTATCCAATAATTTGACCTACTGAGAGGACAGCAAACCACCTTAACATGTTAAGGGTTCTGAAAAGGAAACATAACAGTTTTGGGGATTATCTCAAGAGAAAAAACTTGGCTAGAAAACACTGCAATGTTTAAGCCTAACAAGGCTAGGTCTCAAAGAGAGAATGTCTCCTCAAAACTGCTGAACAAACTGCATACATAAAGTAAGTACAGGTACAAGTTTAGCAGAGCTACATATATGAACAAGCACTAATATATATTATATACATTAAATATGGCACAGTAAAAGATTTAGTCACTCTGAAGTGCTTTGTTAGAAAAATCACCACAATGAAGGGGGGAAAAAAAAAAAAAAAAACAAAAACCCGAGTCTCAGTAGTATTACATTAGAAATATTATGCAGGAGGCAGCAGATTTGAACAAGCCACAGGAATGCAAGCCCATTTACCCACAGCTAATACTTTAATCACATGTGTGCACTTCCTTTCTGCCACAAAGAATGCAGAGCACTTTCCAAACAGGCGTACCAAAAAAAAAAAAATATATATTTTATTTTACCTTTTGAATAGAGTACATGAAGAAACTACTACAAGCTTGTACTTTCCTCAGAGTTAGAAATTATATAGTCACTGACCAATCAATTCTTACAACTTTGGTTAATTAAACAATACTAGAGTAGTGACTGATGAAAATTAAGATTTTTTTTAAATTATTTTAATCTAAATCAGCCACTACTACTATTTCTTTTTTGAACTGTAAGAATATTTTGATTATACTGCACCAAATAGATATTTTCATTAAAGATATAATGTTTACTGGTGAAGAAAATTTAAGTATGTACAAGCAAGGTTAACAGTTTTACATCTAAAAATTAAGAGATAATATAATACAAAGCATCATGTCCTGTGCAATATGCAATCATGCCCATGCAACTGCATTGCCTTCAAAAAACAGAATATTGTACCTGATTTAAGCAATTCATCTTAAACACTTTATTGGATATAATCAATTTATCCTAAAAAAAATTAAGGCATGGGGAACATCATTGTCTTCTGGACACATTATGGCATTGTGTTTAGCTATATTGTCTTTTGGTTCCTGGAAATCTTTACAAATAGACACATATAAAGCTGGGGATATTTGCTGCTTTCAGAATAAACAATGATCTACAGTGCATCGTGCAATTAAACTCAGTACTTTCAAACTGAAGAATTAACAAGATTAAAGAATTCATACATCTATATTGTTCACTATAAAAACATGCTGATAACTAAATATATGTTTGATAATGTTTTCAATACCTAGTTAATGTAGTATGACTTTATTATTAAAAACAAAAATTGTAAAAGAAATGACATACAGAATCTGAGAGTCACAGCAAAACTTTTCTTAAGTACTGAATTTAAGCGTTTGAACGACTTTTCCAATTATCTAAATACATACAATTCACTTTCAGCATTGACCAAAATTTTATGTAAAACTTGCTTGATGCAAAAATGGTTGAAACAGAGAATGCGCAAAAAAAAAAAAAAGCTTACTCAACTACCAGTCTTGGCTTTATTCCATATCATCTGCCCCAGTCTTCTAAATAGTTTCAGCAGCTAGATATACATACTTCAAAGATATTGCACTCTTTATAAAAAAAATTGACTTAAGCTGTACATTATGGACTTGTAATTTTCTTTCTAAACACGATACAATGGAACCTCAGTTCACGAACGTGTCGGTACACGTACAACTCGGTTTATGACCAAAAAGTTGCCCAAACATTTGCCTTGGTTCACGACCACACACTCGGTATACGAACAAGCCAGTTTCCTTTCCCATTTGTACATGTTCAGTCTCTCCCTGTGCATTACCTGTCCAGCGAGCAAGAGAGAGAGAGCAGGAGAGCGTGACACACACACAGGCAGCGCGAAAGAGACGCGCACACACAGAGGCAGCGCGAGAGAGACGCACACACACAGAGGCAGCGCGAGAGAGACGCGCACACTCACAGAGGCAGCGCGAGAGAGACGCGCACACACACAGAGGCAGCGCGAGAGAGAGCCCGACACACACACACACACACACACACACACACACACACACACACACACAGAGGCAGCGCAACAGAGAGCGACACACACAGAGGCAGCGCAAGAGAGAGCTGGACGCATTAAGGTAGGAAGGCAGTTAAAGAATGCACTGGGCTTGATTTTTTTTTCACTTCTGTTACCAGCGTTCAGTTCGTAGTGTGAATTGTTGCAATGTTATTTTTCTTGGTGGTTTATTAAATTACGGATTTTTTCAAATGTTCATTTTTTTCCCTGTGCTTAAAACTCAAAAAAAAAAGTGCTTTTAACCAGCGGTTGGTAGCGCTATAGTGTGAACTATTGCAGTGTTACGTTTTCTCTGTTGTTCAAGGTTTTCTCAGTGTTATTCAATGTTTTTACATTTAGTTTACTATTACGCTGTGCATTCTATAGTTTAACTACATTTGTGCTTAAAAACTTAAAAAAAATATATATTTACATACAGTTCGTATGGTCTGGAACAGATTAATTGCATTTACATACAATCCTATGGGGGAAATAGCTTCGGTTCACGACCAAATTGGTTTACGACCAGAGTTTTGGAACGAATTATGGTCGTGAACCGAGGTTCAAATGGGAAGTCAGCCAGTAAAACTCTCTAAAATGCTTGCATTACTGCAGTAAGGCTATTTTGAATATAGTTTTATGAAACAAAAAACCTTCAGGCTTTGAGTTAAGATATTTTCACACTTATAGTCCATTTGCTCTGGGCGGACTCAGAAGAGGATTAGTTACAGAGGCATGGAAAAGTTTGGGCATCCTTGCTTACTGTAAAAAGTCTGTTATTGTGAATAGTTAAGTGAGCAGAAAATGAACTGTTTACCAAAGACCATAAAGTTAAAGACATCATTTCTTTTCAGCATTTTATGCAAGGTTAGTGTATTGTTCTTGTTTTGTACAACTGTACAGTGAAAAAAGGAAAGGGGCACCATGCAAAGGTCTGGGCACCCCAAGATATTTGAGGTTTCAAGTAACTTTAACCAAGGTATCAGACCTTAATTAGCTTATTGGGGAGATGGCATGTTCAGTAATTGTTATGAAACCTCAGGAGATACAAATTTCAAAGCTGTATACATTTTCTGACTCCTCAAACCTTGTCCCAACAAATAGCACTCATGGGCTCCTCTAAGCAGCTGCCTAGCACTCAGAAAAATAAAATAATTGTTACAAAGCAGGAGAAGGCTACACAAAGATAGAAAAGCATTTTCAGGCAGCTATTTCTGCAGTTTGTAACGTTAAGAAATGGGAGTTATCAGGAATGGTGAAGGTCAAGTTCAGGTCTGGAAGACCAAGAGATCTTCCTGAAAGAACTGCTCAGATTGCTAGAAAGGCAAATCAAACCCCTGTTTGACAACAAAAGACCTTTGGGAAGATTCAGCAAACTCTGAACTCTGGTGTACTGTTCTACTGTGCAGCAATACATGATTGGTAGAGTCAGCAGAAGAAAACCTTTCCTGCATCCTAGCCACAAAATCCAGTGCCTGGAGTTTGCAAATAGACATCTAAATAAGCCTGAAGCAATTTAGAAACAAATCCTGTAGACTGATGGAGTCAAAATACAACTCTTTGGCCAAAATGTTCAAAGGTATGTTTGGAGAAAAAAGGGTGCTGAATTCCATGAAAACACCACCTCTCCAATTATTAAGCATGGGGGCGGATTGATCATGATTTGGGCTTGTGTTGCAGTCAGTGACACAGGGAACATGTCAGTGGTAGAGGGAAGAATGGATTCAAATAAACAGCAAATTCTGGAAGCAAACATCATGCCATCTGGAAAAAAAAATGAAGTTATAAAGAGGATGGACCCTATAATAAAGATTTGAAACACACTTCAAAATCTACAATGGAATACCTCAAGCAGATGATTCTGCCATGACCCTCACAGTCCCTCGACCTAAACCTCACCTGAAAATATGTGGATAGATCTCGAAACGAGCAGTCCATACAAGACGGCCCAAGCATCTTGCAGAATTAGAAGCATTTTACTAGGATAAATGGGCAAAAAATCCCAGGTAAGAATTGCAAGACTCTTAGCTGGCTACAAAAAGTGTTTATAAGCTTGGACACTTGCCAAAGGGGGTGTTACTAAGTATTGACCATGTCGGGTGCACAAACATTTGCTTCAAACCCTTTTCATTTTTTTGGTTATTTTTACCCATGAATGATGGAAATAAGAATGTTATTTTGCTTAAAATACTAAGCATATAATCTTTAGTTTTATGCCTTTAGGTGATCAGTTCATCTCCTGCTCACGTACCTATTCACAGTAAGACATTTTAAGCAAGGGGTGCCCAAACTTTTATATGCCACTGTACTTTCACTATTCAGTAAATCTGTGAACATTTCACACAGAAAACTTTTACTCGAACCAAAAGAACAATAAACAGCCTAGGGGTATTATGGACATCTTTAATTGGGTAGAAACATTTTTTTCTTAGAGAAAAAAAAAAATCATGGAGGGTTCACTGATGCTTGTGTAACAATTACATGGTAAGTGGTATGTTCTTTCCCAAATACAGCTCAGTGAACAGAATACCCATTATATGATAAATGAGAACAGAACAAGTAATCGATGGATGAATTGAAGAAAGAAAATTACATATAACTTAACATGCTACAGAAAGGATACATTTCAGCAGGGCGAAAACTCTAAAGAAAAAGGCAAGCACTGCAGACGGCATACAATGCTGTGCATCAATTTAATTCAGAATAGAGGACATATCTAGCAAATTTCATTTCACAACATGATGTTGCATATTTATGCTCTACTAGCCAATTATATAAACATAACCTCTAGTTGATCTCAAGTCTGTACTGTCTTTAGACCTGTAAATATCTGTTAATATTCATTTTCGAATGTTTTACATTTACTACATACCCTAGTATTAATGTGAATCCCGTGTTCACATTGTGACCAAAGAATGATCACATGGAGAGTACATATAACCTGCATGCATCACTTTTGCGTTGTAAGATTACAAGGTTTGAACATCAGTTACACAGAACAGTGCTATTTGTTTCTCATTGCCTCACTATAAGGTATGATTTATCTGATCAAAAGTGTGTGTGTTTTTTTTTTTTTTTTTACAGTGGCTGTTATTCAATTGCTAGAAAGATAGAGGGTTCTAAGCCAGAAAGAGGTACTAGGCTTGACTGACTGGTACTTGTGCCAGCTGTTTTACATAATTGTGTTATGTTTGTGATGTGTTTGTGTGCCCATCTGTGTCTGCACAATTCAACAGTGTAGCATGACTAGGACAACATGCACAAATTATAATCCAATGTGCTGTGTTTATCCTTCTTAGATGGATCCCTTGTCAGACCACAGTTCTCTCATTCAAAAGGCTTCAGAGTACCCTTGGTATTGGGCTGAAACCATCATTTTTGAAGAGACTCAGTCCAACTGTATTGTTCCACCCCAAAGTTCGAATGATGTGTTCATATCTACCTAAATGACTATGTAGGAAATCACTCCAGAGTTCAAAAAAAGCTGATCCAAACAAACTAGGTGTAAAAACAACTGAAACCATCAGCTGTGCAATATACCAAAAATATAAGTCATCATCTGTTTCATCCATACAACCAACAATTTTCTGAACCCACTTATCTCTATTAGCATTTGGGGACTTTGGGCCCCCTTTCAGAAATACTAGGTGTAAGACACATAATGCAGCTTACATAGCACTGTACCTTTTAAAAACAACACAAACCTTACACAACATGGAGTAGTGCCAATCACAGCACTAGATCATCACAGATTAAACTACAAGTGCAGAAAGTAATCAACACCCATTTTACTGCAGAGGCAGCCCAAAACCATCAATACCATCCTCGTTTTGTTTGAGGAAATTCCCTCTGCCTCATCAAACAAGAGACCATTTCAAAATGTCCATCTATGAAATTCTCTTGATCACACATCAGCTTCAAGGCTTTGTAATACTGGTGATGTGTTGGGGTAAGGTTGTGCAGCATACTGGCACTGGAAAAGTACTGAAAAACCCCCAAACATTACAGTACCAGCATTTCTGGATTTTCCGTACCAGAATCCACTCCCCACTCATTTGTTATTACTCTGCTTGACCAGCAAGCTTGATTCCAACACTCCTCAGTTTTTATGATTTTCACCAATAGGACGTTAAAAAAAATCTAGCTGTTAATAGATTAGCATTAATTTTCATTAGGTTTCTATAACTGCTATGGCAACCACTGATTTTAGACTACTTCACAGAATGGCAGCAACTACATTGTGTTATGTGGACTGATATCTAAAAACTGACCCACTATTAGTATGCCTTGCAATGAACAAAGATCCCACCAAAAGCTAGTTCATACCTTGGACCAATACTAGTAGGACAGACACCACTTGCCCAACAAACCTGAACTGAATGAGAGGGTTAGAATATAAATGGATAGATAGAATTTTTTTATGTTGAACCATTGTAAATATTCATATTTACATCACTGTGTCAGAAATCATTTTACATCTGTTTAATAAAATGAATTCACTGAATCTAATATCAAGGTAATGGAGGGACATTTTCTGTGCACTTTTATATTTTTTATTGGTTTTTCGCTTTCTGGCTGCCAGCATTAATTTGCAAATATATTTCTAATTTATATTTGGCTGATGTGGGCATGAATTAAACTTTGACTATTAAAGAATGATTGTTTTGTACAAAGTGATACACATTAATAGTCAGTCTTCAGTGGCCTCAGACTAATGATTTAGCATTTTCCGGATTCCATGCAATGATTCTAGTGCTCACCAAAACTTTACCTGAAATTGTTTTGGACTGGTATATCTTATTAACACATAATCACAGAAACAATGATGCAATGTTCACATGCTCTGGGAATTTTCAGTTAGCACCTGTAACTTCACAGGGCATCTGGTCACTCCAAAAACAAAGTAAGTACACTGTGCCATTTCTGGCTAAGCCAACTGTTATATTCATATTATATATACTAAATTAAACTAAGATGTTCCAACTTGGTGAATTTTGGGAACAAGGTTATCTCCTGATTGGACTAGCTAGACATTCTCTTTTGGAAGGGTGTTCACATGAAATGTATCAGTGGGAAGCTCATAATTTTTCAAACCCTGTGACCTCAACACGTCTGACCTTACTGTTTTTTAGGTTCGTGATGTGTGGTTATTTGTCTGGGGTTGCAAGGGCAGGGGAAAGTAATCGGAACTTAGTTTGATATACTGAACCTCCGAAATAAGCAGATGTTTATCATTTTTATCAAACCTACAACGAAACATGTTTTTTAGAAGTTTAAAATGTATCAGTTAAAAATATTTAAAACTTGGTGGAAAGTTAAAAGCCGCAGGAAATTGTTAGGGTGTAGTCTTGTCTTGCAATGTGCTTAAAGTTGTTCCATAGGAGTTGATGTTTAGTTCCCTCATATTTTTAAAGATCCCTGGTAGTCCTGGGCGGTATACCGGTTCATACGAAAAACCGTTTATTTTGTTATGATATGGATTTTTCTTATACTGCACAACCGGTTTAAATAGCCTAAACAACGTTTGGAACGTGACGCAATGGGAAACTGTTTAAGTGGGGACCTTTTTCACTGCTGCACCATTAAACATGCAGGCAACAGAATACATGCGTTAGTGGAGGTATTGAGCGGTGAAAATGGACAGAGAACATTCCGAAACTGAAGCAGACGATAAAGTTGAATATGATGACACAGAAGAACTTATGCCAATAAAAGGAGCCAAGTCTATTGTCTGGAGATACTTTGGTTTTAAAAGGTCGGATGTGGACCATTAAATTCAAATATGTGAATACTGTTTCTATACTACTGGATAATACTGCAAGCCAAGTTGTACTTGTTTTATTTTTTTTCGATACTGTATAATGTACCTGGGTACTGTGTAATAGTGTGACGACATGTTGACTTTATTCTCGACATTTCCACTTTAATTGACACTTATGACGAGAATAAAGTTAACATGCTGACTTTATTCTCGAAATTTGTCATTAAAGTAGAACATTGTAAACTAAACTTCATCTTAAAATGAATATTTAATACACTAGATTTTCTCAAGCCCCATCATAAGTTATGTAGCACATTAAATGCTTTGTGTTAAGTGTTCCCCGAGCCATGTTAATCGCTACGTGCTTCTTAAACTGACTTCCTCTTGCACTGAGGAGGCACAGGCAGCGATCACCACACAGAATACATTAATTTCATGATAGTCCTGCTCCCTGAACATTTAGAATGCCAAGATAAATACTTGATATAATTTTCATGATGAACTGTATTAAACCATGTATTAATCATGTGGGGTATGGTGGCATGGAGGTTGCACTGCTGCCCCTCGCAGCAAGGGGGTCCCAGGTGTTCCCTGCCTTGAAATTGCAAGTTTTTCTGGTGGGTTTACTCGGCGTGCTTCAGTTTCCTTTCAAAGTAATGTAGGATGTGGGGTTTTGTTATGCTATATTGACCCTAGTGTATGTGTTGCTCATATTCACCCTGTGATGTGCTGGCGCCTCGTTCAGGATTTGCTACTGCCTCGCACACAATGCTTGCTGGGATGGGCGCAATCCTGAATGGATGGCATATTTAAACATGTATAATGAAGATTTTTTTTTTTTTAAAGATCTGAACACTCCGTGGTCTAAGTTTATAACTAGTTTTAATTTCACAAAGACACTTATCGTGTGGTGATTGGTCATGTGGAGAAAGAAAAAGGAAGGATAGGAACTGGGGGTTTGGTACGTCAGATAGAGACAGCATGCATGCAATAAAGAAAGCCCGCTCAGATGAACATCCACTGAATTCTGTGTTCGTGTCTCCAACCACCAGATCACGAACCCAACATTTACACAATATTTAAGTTAAACCTGTGCGATACCCATTTATACATCCAGTTTTTTGAAGCCTCGTCACACCTGCCATAAAGTTCTCTACACTGAACGTACATCTGGGGACCACTTACTAAAAGGGAGCAGTACTACCGCCTCACTACCGTGCATGTTTAATACCTGCTTTAATGCATTTCATCATGAAAATATCAAGTATTTATCTTAACATTCTACATTTTCAGAGAGCAGAAATATTATGAAGTGAATGTAATCTGTGCAGCGATCCCTGCCTGTACCTCCTCTTGGTGCGGATGAAGTCAGTTTAAGAAGCACATAGCTATTAACAACTGGGTCGGAGAACACTTAACACAAAGCATTTAATGTGCTACATTAACTTATGATGAGGTTTGAGAAAATCTAGTAAATTAGACATTGATTTTAGGATGAAGTTTAGTTTATGACATTCAACTTTAATGACAAAATAAACTATGAGAATAAAGTGGAAATGTCGACTTTAACCTCAACATAAGCGTCAAGATTAAAAGTGGAAATGTCAAGAATAAAGTCAACATGTCGACTTTATTCTCGACATATTTTTTTTTTTTCTTCACTTTGGCCCTAATACGCTTCCATAAGGGCTACTCAACAAATAGCATTATAAATGCAATTTGCACTTTTATTATTTTTATATATATATATATATATATATATATATATATATATATATATATATGTGTGTTAGCTTGAAGCAAGGTCCATATTAATGCAATTTGCCTTAATGATAGTTCAGTTGGTAAAGATGTCTCACCAAGTTGCACTTGTTTTTATTTTATTTTTATTTGGTGAATAATGTGTAATGTACCTGGGCTTTAAGTCTTGAATAGTATTATTACCAGAAGTTGCACTATTATTTATTTTATTATTATTATTATTTATTAGTTTAAACATTATGCAGTTTAATGATGGTAAAGTTGTTTAAAAAGTTACTTTAACATGTCAGTGGACAGAGATTGTTAACATTAACAGAAAGTGTAGTCAGTTTACAAAAAATATTCACTATTCCTTTTCTAAGACATGTTCAGTGTAATACAACTTTTGACAAGCACCTCTGAATATTTTACTAGATCTAAATGCCTCTTTGGATGGTTGAAAATAAGTTGTCAAAAGTTTTAGCTTAAGTTGTTTGCAAAATTTGGTCAATAAAAAGGTTCCATATTTTAACTGCAACTGTCATGCAATGTGATTCCTTCTCTTCATTAGTGCCACCCCCTTGAAAACTATTGCTTTATGGGGCCATGCAACCCTGTATTAATACTTGTGTGCTCATTAAAATGTTTTTTGTACAACTAGGGGCTTCACTCGCCAACCCCCATTTTTGTTTTTCCGGATACACACTTTTAAGATTTTTTTTTTTCCTTTGAATTGTTGCCATTTCATTAGTTTTACTTTTATTTCAGAACTTCTGTAAAAAACAATATTTGGAATCTTTTGAGTCCCAATGTGCTGAATCTTTTTAATGAGGTCAGTGGGACGTGTTCAATGACTTTGTACCATAATTCAGGATAAGTTTCTGTTTGGAATTTCAGTACAGACAAAACATCATCAGAAGTTAATTTTTTTTGCAAAGTAACCAATAAATTCATGCGAGGTAAACTCCGTTTTTGAAATTCTCTCGACTTAAACTTCAAAGCCTTACAAAATTTACATACTTCTGACATATCACCTATATCCATATATTCGATATCTATTCAGCTTTTCGTTATTTCTCCGAGTAATAAGTTCTCTTTGTTTGTGCTAATGCGATGTTTACTTTCTTTGTTTTGACACTGTCGTTTTTTTTCTGCTTTCACATTCTGTATCTTGCTCTGCATGTGTTTCGCGCCTACTTTTTTCTGAGTCTTTTGAATTCCAGTTTTCATTATCTCTAACCTGCACTGCATGTGTTTGGCCCCCTTGTGTTTTAACCTCTTTATGATGTTTTACTTTGTTTTCTACTCTGCCTTTTATTTCTGACCTCGCTTTATTCTGCTTTTGTTTCAGTGACACCTGGTCTGTGGTGATTACTTTCCCTTTTTCGAGTAATAATTTCCATTTATTTGTGCTACTGCGATCTTTACTTTCTTTTTTTTATACTTTCTAATTTTCCTACTTTCATATTCTTTAACTTTCTCCACCTGTGTATTGCGCCTTTTTTTTTTTTTTTAAGCCTTTCGAATTCCACTGCTTTCATAATCTCTAACCTGCTCTGCATGTGTATAGCGCCAACATACGGATTGGACATGCTTTTTTTTTTCAATTCTACTTGTTCCGGGCTGATAATTACTTTCCTTATTTTCTGAATTTGCACCTAGATTATTCTTTTTTTGTCTCTCCAATGCTTTTGAGTCTCTTTTCTCCCCGCTGCTTTCTTCTTCACGTAGTTGTCTACGTTTCATTTATAACGTATTGTCCTTATACGCTTTATATGCGCTGAGAGCCCTGGATCTGTGTGTGCACAAAGCCAAAACACGACTGAGCGTGTTGCTGCCCGTTCTCTTATTTGGTTGTAAGTAGGGCGTGTCTTGCAAGAATCTCATGTTCTACGTCATCGCGAGATGGTCCTGGGTCAATCTCTTGGCACAAAGTCTCATGTTTAAGGTCCCCGCAAGACGCTCCGTGGCCAATCTCTTTAGTCTCGCGGGCCTTTTAAGTGTCTTCCGTGATCTTAACGTGAAGATCACGTCTCGTCACCCTACTGTTTCTCTCCAATTCTCATGACAGTGGAATAGGTTATTCTTAGCCAGTCTTCTGCAGTAATTGCAATGGAAAATGTGGTTAACATCCACTCATGCATGGGGAAAAAAATACTGATGAAGGCAGTGAAACCGGTATAATTTTGAAAAATACCATGATATGTTATTTTGGTCATACCGCCCACCACTAATCCCTGGAGAGAAACTTCAAGAATTGTCAAGTAATAGATAAGATATTAATAAATATGACTTTAAAATTAAAAGGAAGATGCTTGTAACATCTGCTTATCCAAAAGATCTATACCTAGTGGTGGCATCATGTCAGTGGGGCATGGCCTTGAAGGATTATATTTGTAAAACAGGGGAATGTGTACCACATTAATTCAAACTGAGCATATTTCATAATATAGGAGTCAAGACAATGAAAACAGAAATCAAGCTTGTGATGTGAAAATAACTGAAAATTTGATAGAAGTGTTTTGACTTTTCCAGAGAACACACAAAAATACTTTTTTTTTCTTTTCTATTTCTAAGAACCTGGCACCAGCTGATTAAAAAAGCTCAGTAAAGTCAGATTCATGACAGTGTGCATCAAAATCTTTTCACATAGAAAGCTGTGAAATTTTAGAACCACTTGCCAAAGTACAACATGGAAGCAGTTATTAAGAATCTCCATAAAAAGTGCCTGATATAATCTTGCATTATTTGAGGTCTGAAATACCACAGCATATGTGATAGCCTGTGCAGCCTTTAGCAAAGTTAAACCATTGCTTCAGCATTACAAACTTCCCCAACACTGGGAACAGTCAGGGAAAATGCCTAAGTGTCAAACTTTAGATGACAACAATGCTCAAGAACAGAACAACAATCTGACAATCCTACCAAACAGTTTAGTAGATCAGATGGAGGCAAAAATCAGGGCAAATCCAGTACCCTCACCAAACAAGCAGAGACTAGTGGAACGCAATTTTCTTGCTACAAGGGCTCTTTTTGCTTTATCTCAAAGCCAAAGCTTATTTAAAGCAATACAAATATGCAAGAGTTTATTAGAAACCATTTAAGAAAAATGGTCCACACAGCTACATATTTCTGATCATACTATGGGTGTGTTGTCTTTAATGTATTACATTACCACAACCGTTGAGTGAACAAACCCATTATCCTGATCCCTTGAAATTGCACTACACCCTCTCATAGACACTGACAGTTTTACTCTCGCATCTCACAAGCCGTAACAAGCACACCCATCAACCCTAATTGCACTGACTGTTCCATCTAACCAGACAATTGTAATTAATTATATAAACAAAACTAAAATTCAAGAATGGTTACTCTGTGTCAAAATTTTCTAACTGCACATTCATAATAAAACTCCTAGAAACAAACTAATTAGGTTTTACACACATGGTGATGATCTTAACTTGAGACATTAATATAAAAGTTACATGTAAACACAAACCAGTTTGACAATTGTTAATTACAAAGCAAGTACAGTTTGATTAACACAATTAAATATTCCACTCAACATACTATGCAAAGGAGAGCATCAATTATGAAATGACAACCCTCTAAGATGACAGGTGATTAAAAAAAATGCTATGACTGACATCACTGACCCTGCTACGGAGAAGCAGGTTTATAAGATGGATGGAAGTCACTGAGCAACCAAGCTGGTAAACAGGTTTCAGAACAGCAACAAATGCCTGAATTTTCCTGTACTGCTGGACAATTGTTATGGGTTACTGTAAGGCATGTGGTACAGGTTTCATCAACAATTCACAGCTCCAAGGAGGAAAGACTAAACAGTACAGAAGGGAAAACAATGATGGTCATACAACACAATGCACGCAGCACATACTGTATTTTGAAACATGCTTCTCAACAAATGACATAATGAATGTTTGGCCACTTAATGAATGTTGCACACAACACGGACTCTGGTCCTTTAAAGATAAACCAGACTCACTTCAGATCTTTATAATGTATATAATGTCAAAGGACAGGACACAGGAATTAATTTAAAATCGTGCAGTGTGAAGCACTGCTATAGAAACACATGTCAGTTTTTAAAAACCCAAAACGAAGGAAGAAACATTAAGATATATACCCGGACTGATTGGTTAGTTCTCACTCACACTTTTTCTATGTTCCAGCACACACCTGCTTTGCTTCTCTTCAGCTTCTTTGGTGACTTTAGCTTCCAATTCTCTAAAACAGAAATCAGACAAGACCATAAGCAGACATGACCCTGTATAGGTTATCTGATGCATGACTAAATCGGGGCTTTTTTATATCAGATAAGGAACTGTCTGGATCAGCGATGAACAGGATCACTTTACTTATTGTGCGCAGGTCATCTTTCCACATGTCAAACATAGTCTAGAAACTATACCAACTTTGCGAAACTGCACCAAGACAAGCTAGCTCTAAATGAGCACAGAAGCAACACAACGTCTTTCCAGGCCCACTGAACAGTTCCTTCTGGAAGAAGGCAACATTCGAAAATAGACTTTACGAAGAGAAAACACCCAACAGCTGCTAATCGTATAGCTGCCATCACTTCACTTCCAGGCCAAATGAAAAGCTATAACTGCACGTTCTCCATTTCCTGGGGGAGGGGGTGTACGTACCAAGCTTGTCCGCCTGTTTGCAAGGTACTAAGAAAGCAGCTGAATGGAGAGCAGTAAGGCTCACTCCAATGCAAGTTGTTAAAGTGGCCATACTGAAAAAGAAACGCAACATTAAAACAACACCGCACTGATGCAAAACGCATAGAGAGCACTTAACAGACGCAGAGACCCATCTACTCCCCCACTCCAGGCCCCGTCGCCGCCGCTTCCTTGCCCCAGACTAGTGAACCCATACCCCATCGATTTACACCCGTTCGCTACTTTTCCACGCACCTCATGAATATAAAGTGCAACGGAGTGAATGTGAAAGCGCGTAAGGCTATAGGAGGTCGGTGCATCTGCAGCGTCGAGAAAAGAAGCCTTCGTCCTGCACGGCCGCCATTTTCTTCACACACTGGAGTCGCGTCCTCCCAATCATTGCCCCCTCCCCCTGCGCCGGAAAAGACGGTACGTTTACTTCCGGTCGTGCGCAGCGCGCTCTCGCGCTCTCCTGCAGCTTCGCTGTCTACAAGAAAGGGCAGAATGCAAGACATTATTCCGTTTTCTTTCATAGTTGTTTTGGGAATGGACAAGTAAAGCAGGCTTCAAGCAAAATACCAGTTCACTAAAAAAAAAACAAAAAAGAAAAAAACACAAACGCCGGGAATAGCAACGGATAGCTTTGACGCTTCACAACACCGCCGTATTCCCAAAATCAATACTATACTGTACAGAATTCGTAATGTTTATTTAAAAATCTCCAACCTGAGGATCTGATGGGGAGCTTTGCAATTCTGAGAATAAAAAGATGTAAACGTGTCAGTAAAAGGAGTGGATTTAATTTTTGTAGTCATCAGAGTTAATGCATCTGCTGCCACCAACCTCCGTAACCCTTCCCAACAATTCAGAATTGGTTAGGGAGGATGGAGGGGCTCGAAGAAGGCCCAGGGCTATGAAGTAAAGCTGGGTCATACAACAAAATCATAATCCCAAGCACACTAGCAAAACTACATCAGAATGATGAATAAAATCTTTATTATTGGAAATATAAATGTTCAAAGTGAAATTAGAAAGAAAGCACAAAAATTAATAGTTAAGCATGAGCCATAATAAATGCATGATTTTGTGCTGAAGTATATAATGAATAAATACATGTAGATTTTTAAAATAAGTGAATGAATACATTAATGATGGTTCTCAGTGTATTCATTTAGTATTTCTTCCCTCCATTTTCTGAATCTGCTTTTCACATTTTTACCATGACTAAATCTGCTATATGATGAGTCTCATTTCAACTTGGAAGTTGGAATGTCTGAGTCCCCAGTAGGAAGTTACAACTAGAACACCTCCACAAGTCAAATTACCTACTCAGAAAGTTGGGAGAGCCTCAAAATCCAAGATGACTGCATTGTGCATCAATAGAAGTGAAAGCTGTCCTGTTATGCTATTTATTAGCACTTCTATTTGTGTCTCATTAAGTCAAATGTATACAAAAGGTAGAAATCCCACTTCTTTCTGTGGACATGTTCTTACAGTCTGCATGAACAAAATAAAGCATAATGTGTTTAGTAGTTGTCTGTATTCCAAAAAGTAGTTGTCTGTATTCCAAAACAATAAGCATAACAAGCCTTTTACTGGTGGCGTCTATATTGGTTTTCCAAAAGTTCTACAGGAACGTGGACAACTCCAGTGTGCTATCATTCCCAGCTCTAACTTCTGAGATAAATGAAACACAGCATTAGCTTATTGAATGAGAATGAAACCAGTCATGGTGCAGTGGTTGATGATTTTGTTAACCAACGAGTCTTTTCTAAACATAAACATTACCAAAACTAAGAAACTGATATTCAGTTTTGGAAGAAACACCATTCATCCACCAGAAACAATCTTCAGAGACCAAGCCATCGATGTTTTTAACAGTTACAATGCTGCATTAGACTAAAACTCAGAACTTAAAATTTCCGACCTCTGACTTGGAAAAACACAAACAAAACTGTCCTCAAACTTGGAATTACTACTCGCAAACTCAGGCCTGGTCTCTAAAGCCCATATTTGTCTGACTTCAAATTATGATGTCATTACAAAATGTAGGTGTACATATTGAACAATAAGTGCAGTTACACTTTATAGGTTTAATTTGTTTATTAAAAGAATTTTACTTTATGTGAATCATCTTAATCTGTAATACTGATTATTCAGAAGGTAAACGTTAACATTACCAGCATGAACAGTAATGGACAAACTGATGTCAACGTGATATGCTCTACTCTTTGTACATTGCACTCAATGATTGCAGTTTTTTAATTGCAGCTTCCAGGCACAAACAGTACTATTTATCCTTGCTATGAGCATAAAAATCTTTTTTTAGACGTGACAATATACCTTTTTCACCTTTCTTGCTCTTTGTTTTCTTCTTTGATCCAGATTATGAAGCTATAGTTAGTGTCCATTGCTGGAACACCAGCCAAACGCCATGTTTCATGGGGCCACCGTTGTTTACTTTCCAACTTTGGTAGCATGTACACACGGAGGTTGCAAATGATGCAGTTGTGACTTCCAACTTCCGAGTTCTTCCATATGATGAAATTAGCATAAATATCTGAGATAGGTCTAACTGCAGCCTGCAATACTTATGACGTAATTCAGGTAATGCCCACAACATCAGTCATGAAACACCCTTTGAGTCAGATAACCTGCCACAAACATAATCCTAACAATAGTGTAATGGGATAGGTGTTTCGTGATGTTGGAGCATTACTTGATTTAACTCATAGGTATTGCGGTCTGCAGTTACACTCTGTTGAAATATCCTGGGACAATCATATGGAAGACTATTCTTGGAAAAATTAAATGCTACCTAACATGCTAATTACTTTGCAATGCTATACATATGCATGTGGTGCATTTTATTTTGGCATGGTTTTGTCATGTCATTGTTTAAACCATATAAATGAAATGATTGATTGCTTTTCACTTTGGCACACAATTTTCGTGTCACTTTAAAATGCAATACAAGAATAAATTGCATTTTTATTTCATAGCTGCAGATTACATGTTATAATTAACAGCAAAGCAAATGTATTGCATTTTGCTTGGTGGTTGCTCTGAGTGTATTGCATTTCAATTCAAGACCATGTATTAAAGTAATGATGCCAAAACTGAATGTAATGGGTCATCTATATTGACCTCCTGTTAAAAACAAATCATTTTCTGAACTCTGTTACTCATTTTTTTGGTATTTAAGAAAACAAAAGACATCAAGTAATATACAATTCAGTCACTGTAAAGCAGTACCATCATTGTGTTCCACAATTAAAAAAAAACACACAAGAAAAAAAATTAACGAAGCTAAAAGAAAGCACATTTACCTCCTTCACTACTACATTAGAGAGGTATAGACAAAAAAGTCCCAGGGCGATCACTCATGCAAAAGTAAATAAAACAAGCAAAGATCTAGAAAGCTATTTAAGGATAACAAATAATTCTTAATTTGTTTCCAGTTTATGTTAAGACATCACCTTCCCATTAATTTATGAGAAGTGGAGTAGGATTTCTCTAATAAAGCAAGATTAATTTTCATGCAAATAATGTAGTATAGATGTTTCTTTAGATAGTCTTATCCCATCTTGTGCTACATAAAATATTGCTGTTAAAGCTTGGGAGTAATTTTAGAACTAAGGCAATCTGAAAAATGTTAGCCCAAAATGGTCTGAGTGTAGAGCACATCTGATTTGTACAATGAGCACCTATTGTCAAATCTTATCCTGGGTATATTTTGCACAATTTTAAATGAGATATATGAGCCTGATGTACAATTGTGACTGAATTGCAGTATGCTTTGCACAATTTGAAGCGGAATGTATTTTTTCAATTCCCGAATTACAGAGTTTATTTGAAATTCTAATAAAATTATCCTTTCCCATGGTTCCCTGAGATTATCTGGATTAAATTCCTGATAAAACATAGAACTACTACCCATCACTTCAACATAACAATCTAGTATTACTTCAGTAATACAGACTAGTGGGCAGTAAAGGAAATTAGCAATGTTATTTTTCATCAATTTTCTAACTTGTATATAGAAAAAGTAATGTGTTTCTGGAATATTAAATTTATGGGATAGTAATGGAAAGGATGCATAGACATTGTCTATATTGCCCAAAAAATTAAAGAAACACATTTTAATCATAGTATAGCATCAAGTCAATTAAATTTCTGGAATATTGATCTGGTCAGTTAAGTAGCAGAGGGGGTTGTTAATCAGTTTCATCTGCTTTGGTGTTAATGAAATTAATAACAGGTGCACTAAAGGGCCAACAATGAGACGACCCCCAAAACAGAAATGGTGTAACAGGTGGAGGCCACTGACATTTTTCCCTCCTCATCTTTTCTGGCTGTTTTTTCACTAGTTTTGCATTTGGCTGTGGTCAGTGTCACTACTAGTAGGATGAGGCGATATCTGGACCCTACAGAGGTTGCATAAGTAGACAACTTCTCCAGGATGGCACATCAATACGTGCCATTGCCAGAAGGTTTGATGTGTCTCCCAGCACAGTCTCAAGGGCATGGAGGAGATTCCAGGAGACAGGCAGTTACTCTAAGAGAGCTGGACAGGTCTGTAGAAGATCCTTAACCCATCAGCAGTATCTGCTCCTTTGGGCAATGAAGAACAGGGTGAGCACTGCCAGAGCCCTACAAAATGACCTCCAGCAGGCCACTGGTGTCAATGTCTCTGACCAAACAATCAGTAACAGACTTCTTCTGGGTGGCCTGAGGGCCTGATGTCCTCTAGTGGGCCCTGTGCTCACTGTCCGGCACCGTGGAGCTCAATTGGCATTTGCCATAGAATACCAGATTTGGCTGGTCCACCACTGGTGCCCTGTGCTTTTCACAAATGAGAACAGGTTCACCCTGAGCTCATGTGACAGACGTGAAAGGGTCTGGAGAAGCCATGTAGAATGTTATGCTGCCTGTAACATCGTTCAACAGGATTGGTTTGGTGATGGGTCAGTGATGGTCTGGGGAGGCATATCCATGAAGGGACACACAGACCTCTACAGGCTTGACAACGGCAACTTGACTGCCATTAGGTATCGGGATGAAATCCTTGGACCCATTGTCAGACCCTATACTGGTGCATTGAGTCCTTGGTTCCTCCTGGTGCATGACAATGCCCGGCCTCATGTGGCAAGAGTATGCAGGCAGTTCCTGGAGGATGAAGGAATTGATACCATTGACTGGCCCCCATGCTCACCTGACCTAAATCCAATAGAACAACTCTGGGACATTATGTTTTGGTCCATCTGAGGCCGCAAGGTTGCACCTCAGACTGTCCAGGAGCTCAGTGATAACCTGGTCCAGATCTGGGAGGAGATCCCCCAGGACACCATTTGTCATCTCATTAGGAGCATGTGGGGGACATACAAACTACTGAGTACAATTTTGAGTTATTGCAATTAAATTTTAGCAAAATTACTCAGCATGCTGTATCATTTTTTCACTTTGATTTTCAGGGTGTCTTTGAATTCAGCCCTCTGTAGGTTGATAATTTTCATTTAGATCAAATGATGTGGCGTCCTTTCGTTCCTAACACATTACCCAGTCCATATCAGTATAGCTATCCAGCATAATTTTTTTGCCATTGAGATCTGATGTGTTTTCAAAGCGTTCCTTTAATTTTTTTGAGCAGTTTATATTGTGGACACGGCCCGGACACAGACAGGTGGACATGTTGTTTTCCACCACCACACGTTTATTTACAACAATATTTACAGTAATTCAGTGCACACAAACCCCCAAACACAGTCCTGGCCACACAATGCCTTCCTCTTCGGGCCGCCTCCACTCTCTCTCCTACTTTGTCCTGCTTCCACCCGACTCCAGCCTTGAATGAAGGGAGACGGCCCCTTTTATCTCATCCCGGATAACCTCCAGGTGTGTCCCGGCATCCCTCCCTGGACATGCCCCAGTGTGGCGGAAATGCCGGCTGTTCTTCCGGAAGCTCTCCGGGTGTCCCTTCTCTTCTTCCCCCCAGCACTTCCTGGTGTGGCGGAAGTGCTGAGGTCCAGTGTCCCCAAGGCATTGGGGCGCCCCCTGGCGGTGACCACGGGTCCCTACAGGGTTGGGTTTCCAAGCCCTCTACCCGTGGCCCCCAAAGCAACCAGGAAGGCAGCCCCCACGTGATCCAGGATGGGCATTGACCCTCTTCCGGTCCCTCAAGGCGTCCCGGCCGGGTCGTTGCCCCTGACATCCCTGACAATATAAAGGCCTGTAAAGTATCATGTAATGACTTCTATATCCTGAATATTGAATATGTTAGATAAAGCTACAAAATATAGTTATTATATACAGATGCTAATGGTAATACTATCCATCTTTCCATTAAAATATGTTCTAGAGTGGTAACAAATCTTAAATGACTAATTAGACCATGGGATTGCTGGTAATTATTGTAATTATTATACTAATTATAATTCTGATAAATCAAGCATGTGTTGTTTAATGGACTTCTCCCTCCTCCTGAAGTCTCAGATTACATATTGTAACAGAACAGAAAGTCAGGCATCACTGTGTCACCTTCTTCTGTAGATCTTTGTGAGGAGTTCTGTTTAAGTTGTGTTTGTCTTGGGTTCCAAATTAAAGAGATTACAACTGAGTCTGACATTTGAAAAAAGGGCTTTGTTAACATATACAGTATAGGGATTGTCTGAAAAAGATACAGAAGCTGTGGAAGAATGTTTGTTTAGACAAAGTTAATTCTTCCAGGAAGATTGAGATGGAAGGATAAACATCTATTAACATTTTGTTTAATATCTTCTGTCAAAATATGCCAAAATTAGGTTTAAAACTTTTCCTTGTAATAGTTGCTCCTAAACATTTAAACTGTTCTGATACAATCAAAGAGAAGTAATTGAGTATAATCTGGCATGTGAGGCAATTCAGTGGGAACAGAAATATCATGTTGAAATTAATTTTAAACATGGAGAACGTAAGAAATTCAAACAGATTCAGTAAGAATGGCACTGTATCATCAACATAAAAATATATATTTTTATTCAAGCCCATTCTTTATGATCCCTTTTATATTAGATTGCATCTAAACATGAACAACTAAGGGTTCAGCTACAATCACAAAAAGCATATGACTTCTAAAATTGTTTGGTCCCAGACCTCAGCATACGTACCTACTCTGCTTAAAGAATCTAAACCTACCAGACAGTACAGCTCTTCTGACACTGGCCTTCTTCAACAGATATTTAGGTAGATAGATAGATGGAACAAACAAACAAACCTTATTTGTTGCAGGGGGGAAATTAAACTTTTTACAGAAGCTCAAGAAACATTATAAAAAAAAAACAACAATCCCACCTTAAATGTTTACAAAACATTACAAAAAATTCAGATGTTAGTGTCAGTAGGCTTTGCGCCCTAGGAACCAAGTTACCCAAATTATTCTCTAACATTTCAGTAATTATTTACCGCTCTAATACTGATCCCTTTGATCATAAAATAGGTCATTATGATAGCAATTGACGAGAAGAATTCATAATTAATTGCAGAATTACACAGTATTTGAGGGTTTCTCTAGAGTGCCTCTTTCTCTTGAATGATTTATCTCAAAAACTAATCAGCGCATTATCATCTCATAGCAGGCTTAAGTTTTGAGTTTGGTATTTTTCTGTACAGCCAATTTAGCTCTAGGTCATCCTCAAGAAACTGTGACACAGACACACAAACCATCATTGAGAGATCAATGTTTTTGGTATCAGGGTACCCTAAAATGTTGAGATCTGTCAAAAATTTTAAATCGAAATTTTTAATGAATCTAAAGCTTTCGCTCCTCATAGACGATATTATTGTGGGTGAGGGAGAAAAACAAAAAGAAGAAACCTTCTGTTTTGGCTAAAGATAAGAGATCAGTTACAGTGAGGCATTATGAAGGCATATTGCCATAGTATGTGGGAGCACCAGTGGTGTTTCCTAACACACATCTGTTGATTAAGTACTACAAAGGACAGGATAACCACAATGAACTGAATTTGAATTTCTCGATTCATTTATGTGCAAAGTTTACAGATAATTAAATTAAGCGTCTCCAACACTTTTTTGAGTGAATCCTTTGGCTACAGCACTTTGTTCAGCACTCTTTTGATTTTCAAATGTCCTGTAGCCTTTGTGACTCCCTAACACAGCACACCTTTTTACAAAAGGCTGGTCTCACTGCCCAGCACACTACTTCTGCTGCTCATTTCTTGGACTGTTTGTTGCACAGCCTCAACCCTGGGAGAGGTGCGCCTACTTAAATTGGTTCTGACTCTCCATTAAAGCTACCTGAGTGTGCTGCATACAGTCTTTACTAGGCCAGCTTTGCCTCTATCAAGGCCACTTTCATTTGATCACACCATATCTCCTTATAGCTCACCAGACATGTGGTTCCACTTTTACTACTCAGTTACACTGCCTCTTGATTGCACAACCCCAGCTCAGAGTCTACAGTATATAGCTTGGTTGCAGTGTCACTGTTGTGAGCTGGTCTGACTCTTGGTTAGCAGACATTACACTGATTTACCCTTCCAGTTCTGCTTCCCGATACTTCACTTTCTCTCAGGGCCACTCTGACCCTTCAGTTCACAGTCTCACCTTGGACCACTCTGACTTGTTTATGCTGCCTTTCAATAACAGGTCAGATTTCATGGGACATGTCTCATTTTAGCTTCCCCGTAGTCTCAGCCAGTCTCTCTTGACTATGGTTACACAAACACTCATTTCTGGTCTCATTCATGAAACGTAAGTAGAACACATTTGTGCTTAAACTGCTCCTAAGTGTATATTTATGTCCATTTACAGTACATATTCATCAGTATTTCAGTAGCTCCAATCTAATCTAACTGCTTATAACTGTTTGTAAATTAAAAATGTAGCTAAATATTACTTGTCATTTATGTCAGATCACACTTTCAATTCACACTGTTCACTTTTATATTCACAGTCATACCCTGATGCTTTTGAAACATAATTTTAAAACATTAGAAAATATAAGTAGCATAACAGGTCTTGCACAAATTGGCAGCTTTCTGTTTAAAAGGAGTTTAACCAAGTAAGATAAATAGTACTGTAATGAAAGTCATGTCATGTTTGAGCCCACTCAATCCAGACCATGGTCACAGAAGAGAAGGAGGTACGGTGGGAGCCTATCCCAGCTAGCATGGGTACAAGGCAAGTACACACACACATACACACACAAACTAGGGCTATTTTACTTTAAGTTAAACTAACTTGCATGTCTTTGAGCAGTGGGAGGAAACCGAAGCACCTGGAGGGAGACCCACACAAACACGGGGAGAACATGCAAACACAACATGCAGGGGGGACCCTGTAGCGGGAACCCACCACGCCGCTCTATATTGAAGGTGTTTTCTGATTTTATTTTCTATATATAGAAACTCAGGGTGTATATTACCTACTGGAATGTATAGGTATTTTTCTAGAATGAATCATTGTATTTGGTCAGCATCTAATTACTTAAATTACTATATAAACAGCCCACATGCCTTAGCCATATAAGTTACAATGGCTGATTCTGGACTTTTGCATGATTTGGAGCATAGGGTGCTCTTAGGACCTAGCATACCTATTTGTTGTCTACGAGTGACAAATGGCTGATTAGTCATTTTCAACTATCCCGATCAATTCTGTTGTATTGAGGCAACATATTAGAACCTAATCTGAAAAGCTGACAAAGAGAAGCTGTGCCATACCCACTACCTACATGTCTTCTCTACACTTCACTTTTCAGCTATGTGGGAGCTTTTAAGCAGGTGACTGATGACAAGTCCAGGATATGCCAGCCATCTAATGCCAGATTACTTCCAGTTTCCCTTTGTCTCCAACCACAAGTGGTGGTAAAGCAGGAGTTTAATGAGATCACCAAGTTGCCGAATGTCACCAGTGTCCAAGGCTGAAAGCATGCATGCATGTTAAAGTTCTGTCTAATGCTGCTTTTGTATAGATGAATAAGAAAAAATAATTCTGTCAATGTGCAGGTCATGTGCCATTAAAGTGTTTGGAGTTTAACAGTGCGGTCTGGGGAGATGCAAAATGGCCTAATTCTGTGGAGAACTTGTCTGAAATATTGAGCTGTAAAAGATAACTTGCTTCTCTGTAACAATTACAGATTAGTCCAGTCAAGGCCAGATTAAGACCACCACAGGCATCAGTGTGTTGACACTCAAAAGACCCAACCTGCCATTCCCCTCACCTCACCTGGCCCAGCCAGGCGCATGCATATACTCACACATTATGAACAGCACATATATCGATTATAAGTCAGATACAGGCACTAGGGTCCTCCCTGCGTGGAGGTTGCATGTTCTCAATCTGTCAGTGAGGGTTTTCTCTGGGTGCTCCGGTTTCCTCCCATAGTCCAAAGACATGCAGGTTAGTTGGACCGGTCCTAGTTTGTGTTTGTCCTGTGAGGGGCTAGAGATTGTTCTTGTCTTATGCCATTTTCTGATTGGGATGGGCTCCAGCTTCCCTGTGAGCCTACTCAGGATAAAAGCTGGTTTGGAAGATCTACGGATGTTTTTATTACAGTGAATATAACAAACAAATTGATGAATGCAACATCACATCTACAGGAACTCAACTTTCTTTTGAGAGAGCAGGTAACAAATATTAATTAAACATATTTAAAAGCCTATGCCACTTTATGGCAAGAATGTTATATGTGACTGAGCATTTTGGGTTTATGTATTTGCACCAAGTGATATAAAAGACTATACAGGGAATCCTAAGGTTGGATTTGCTGTAGTTTTGTGTGTCTTATCTCCTGCAGTGCCTTTGTTGTTTGCCACATTCTTATTTGACTCTATGTTGGTGCTATCAGACTGCATAGCTGTTTCCTGACTGTCTGCAAGGTCAGGTTAATTAGTCTTAACTATGGCATTTGTGGCTTGTCCAGATCATCATTTTGATTAATTTATGTATTTATTTATGTTTAAGCTGCAAATTTCAAGCATATTTTGCTTATCTGTTTTAATTTTTCCTTTCATTACATCATTTGATGCTAATTTTGAATAACCATCCATTTTGTTGTTTTTCTCTTTTGCGGAGTGGTAACACATCCACTGTCCAATCTCACAGAAGTGAGCTATGAGACACCTGCTCTGATCATGCTTAATAAGTGGTTTATAATTGTGCAGTATGCATTGAAGTAAAATGTGCTAGATAGGAAATTGCTGCAAGTGCCTGACTTTTCCTGGTATTATTCATTTTTTTTCATTCACATATGGCTAAGACTCCTTTGCAAGTATGGCCACAGGGTACACACCCAAGTTACTCTGATGGTAGATCAGGACAGATCTGCAATTATAAATGAACAGGAATTAAAAATGAACTAACAAGGTTGTTCGCTCTATTCATCTTATTTAAGTTAATATAACATAAAAAAATTATGTTTATTGATATAACATAGCTTTTTCTAGTTATATTGAGATAATTCTCTTAGATGTCACATTGACATAATTAAATTATGTTGAAACAAAACCATTCAATTATTTTCTTTTAATAGAAGCATAATCGGCCTTGGGGACTGTTGTCTTTACTCACACTTTTTTAATACTCATAACACGAAATGTCCATTTTCACTACACACATTTGATGTATATGACTATCGTATTTGTGCATAAAGATCCTCCCCTTTTGTTGCACTGTGGTCCAGGCCATCCCCACACCCATGTACAGTTGGAAAGGTATTTAAGGAGTTTCAATAAATCGAGTATTTCCAAGTGTTGTGGGTTTTGGATAGTTGTGGAAGCTGATTCATGACAGTTTTTTTGATTGCCCACCCTACATCAGAAAAGCATCTTTTGTTGCCTCCTATTTAACAGAATTATTGGTCTAAGCAAACCTGTTTGTATTTCTTGTTAACTGCTTTGAACAGAAACTATAAAAAGACAGCTTATACAAATGATAATAAATTAAGGGTAAGAGACAACCTAAAAAAAGTTACTGGTAAAACACTTCATGATGTGTGTCTGTGTTTTTTTAAAGATTACAAAACATTGTTAAAATGTTATGTTTTATTAACACGTGTCATGTTGGTTCAAAATTATATAATTAATTTAGCTGAACATAAAAAAACCCATTAATTTTACATATGGTAATACATTACAGTATGTTGTTCAGCATGGATTAAGTATATTAGGCATAATTAAATAATTTTTGACATACATATTTTTTATTTTAATCTAGTTTGCCATTTTTTCAGTGAATAGTGTGATATTTATATTCAGAACAAATTTAGAAATATTTGTAGTTTTTGCCATTGTTTTAAGTTCTTATCTCTCTTTCGTCATTTCCTATTAATTCAAAACATTTTCCTAGAATGTACCAAGCATTTATGTAGGTTACTTGGTGGATAATTTAATATCTCTTAACTTGAACTTGATGTTTTTCATCATTATCATGATCATGATCGTTATCATTCATATTAATGGACTGAATAACCATTAGATCAGTGTTTCTCAACATGTGTGGGTCATTGGCTTAACAACAAGAACAATTACTTTTATTTCTATAGCAACAGAGTGTGACGCTCAAAGTGCTTTACAACATGTCAAAGAAATAGTTACTAAAAAAGAAAAATACATTAAAATTAGATAAGAATAAAAATGAATAAACAATACACAAAATATATCAATACACACATAAAATAGATATGTAATTAATAGAAAAGTATTCTCTGCACTTTTTAAGTTTCTAAAGATGAGTCCAAAAGCAGAAAAAAAAAAACTCCAGATAAGCTGGAGAAAAAATCTGCAGGGAATCCGAGGCCAAAAGGCTGTGTGGCCCCCACTGGACATTCCACTTAACATAAATGTACTTAAATAATTTAATAATAATAATTCTTTGAATTTATATAGCACTTTTCTCACTACTCGAAGCACTCAGCAATTTCAGGTTAAGGGCCTTGCTCAAGGGCTAACAGACAAGAGTCCCTTTTGGCATTTACGGAAAAGTAAGAGAATCCACTTTCATTCAAACAGCACAGACTTCCTTGATCACGTAAAAAAGACTTAAGCTAAAAAAATAACTACATAAATCAGCCACCACTTGAATGTTTTAGGGGGTTACATATTTTAGATTTCAGTTGTGTACCTGGTCAAAGTGATATTTTGCTTCTGCATACTGAGGAATGCATTGGGTGTGATGAGGATGGACAGGATTAGAAATTAGTACATTAGAGGGTCAGCTCAGATTGGATGATTGGAAGACAAAGTCAGAGAGGAGAGATTGCGCTGGTTTGGACATGTGCAGAGGAGAGATGCTGGGTATATTGGGAGAAGGATGCTAAGGATAGAGCTGCCAGGCAAGAGAAAAAGAGGAAGGCCTAAGTGAAGGTTTATGGATGTGGTGAGAGAGGACATGCAAGTGATGGATGTAACAGAGCAAGTTGCAGAAGACAGGACAATATGGGAGAAGTTATCCGCTGTGGCAACCCCTAAGAGGAGCAGCCGAAAGAAGAAAAAGAAGATACTGAGGAACTAAAATGACTGGACTACTACAACTCTCTGTTGGCAGGAGTACCAGCATGTGTCACCAAGCCACTGCAGATAAATCAAAAAGAAGCAGCACATTTGGTACTCAACCACCGGAGGTGGGCACATTTCACTCCTCTCTTCAGATCCCTACACAGGCTTCCTGCAGTGGCCTGTATTAAGTTCAGTTCCTTCATGCTTGCCCGTAGTCAGTGGGCCTGCACCTACAGTATACAGTATATATATGGAGATACTTGCGAGGACCTATGCTGCTTCCCAACCCAGATCTGTTCATGAATGAGGTCTGGTGATGCCACCTCTGTATGGTATTAAGTATAGCTCCTGGCTGGTGGAACAAGCTTCCCACTTCCAATCTGTAACTCTGACTCCCTCAATGTGTCCAGGAATCATTGAAGACTCTCGTTTGGTGAATTTCAGACTAACTGATAGCTCTTAGGGTCTGTAAATCTGGGAATTGTAATTCGCTTATATTTTAAGTTTTCATTTGTAGAAATCAATTTTGTTCCCTTGTCATGTAACTCTTGTTCCTCAGACCAATGTTACTTGAATATGTTGACCTCTTTTGTAAGTCACTTTGGATAAAACTGTCTGCTAAGCAAATGAATGTAAATGTAAAATGTAAATGACTGACATCAGGTATGAGCAGATGACAGCCTGTTATACGCTACATGCTTCATTAACAAGGACAACAAACAGTTCCTCAAATGCCTAATAGATCGCCTACTTCAAACTCTTAAAATTCAATATCGTCCACACAAGGTCAGTCAGTCAGTCAGTCATTACCCAACCCGCTACATCCTAACACAGGGTCACGTGGTCTGCTGGAGCCAATCCCAGCCAATACAGGGCGCAAGGCAGGAACAAACCCAGGCAGGGCGCCAGCCCACAGCAGGACACACACCGACACACCAAGCACACACTAGAGACAATTTAGGATCGCCAATGCACCTAACCTGTATGTCTTTGGACTGTGGGAGGAAACCCACGCACACACGGGGAGAACATGCGCCACCGTGCTGCCCACCTCACAAGGTTCATCATAAAAATCTGAACCAAAGAGGAATGTTAAAAGAACATGCAATCCAGATTTTCTTAGGTATAGGTTTACTTTTATTCCAATGTGCGGCGGCGAGCAACGGCGGTTGTGCGCTACCTACAGTGTGGAACTACCAAACGAAAGCATGAAGCCTTCAGATATAAGGAAACAAAGCATGATACTAACAGAAGTACATTTATTGACTTTTTAAAAGGAAAAACTAAAAATCTTGAGGCTTGACAAAAAAAGAAAACAAATTTGAGCGCCTTTATAAAAACAAACATTAGGCGCTTTGTATATCGTGTCATTTTAGATCGTTTTTCCAGATTTAAGAAAAAAATCCACACAGCTTCAGAACAGCTCGATTTGCCTTGCGCAACAGACGTGAGCACAAAAATTTAGGACAAGTCAGCCGTAGGCGAAATAAAACATATACCTTTCTGCATTCTCTTAACTTAGCGGCGATTTCAATAAACTTGTTAAAATTAAAAAGACAAATGAACACCAAAACTGATTCAGTATTAAACGCCCCTGTGCCAAGTTATGCTTTGGAATTAGTACCATCCGTGTTTCATCTATTATGTACGCTTAATTTAAGTGTTGAATATGAATTTACCGTTATTTGTTAATAGGTGTCATTGAGGGGGGAAATGTTGGCTAGTTTACATTACAATTACCGATAATAAAGAATAGATAAAACTGGGTCCTGAGGCCTAAAGGTTTAAGAATCACTACAACAGGCTGTGTCGGCATTATTTTTAAACACCACGAAAAACGACCTAAAAATGTTGACATTTTTTCAACAAGTAAAATATTATGACGTGTCACAGAAAAATGTAAATATCTAAAAGTCAATAGAATGACAGTTAAAAAGATGCTGTATGTATAGTGTCCACTGCTGTAGTGATGCCGATTTACTACACTCCCCTCGTGTGGTATGTTTCGTGTCACCAATGCACAGCCTGATGTTGCAACCGGGACGCTAGATGCGGGTTTCCTTTAACATTTTTTTCTTATATTTTTCTGTTGCTTGCATATGAGAGGGTAGAATGTCAGTGCCTGATTCGCACAATCGCCGTGCCGTTCGAGTTATTGCAGGCAACCTCAGCGCCAAGAGCTACCGACTTCCACAAGTCCTCCGACGTGAACATTGACCGTTGTCGAATTGTGAACAGTGCTTAAGGGGGCTAACGTCTTGCTAGTCCTTGCACTTGATCGCCAAATTTTTTTGCCTTTTTGTTACGCAGCTACAGTCACATCAGGCTAAAGCTTCACGCGACCGGATTCACCAGGGATATCACAGCAGTTCGTTCGTTCAGTGCCGTATCACGCTTCAGTTTCACTTTCCGTGTCAGTCAGTGACTAATTACCAATTCACATCGTCGTCACTATTGCTCGATTCGAGCAAGGGTTTAGTTTCAGTTCGTTCGACAGCTACCTTTATTGTTTTTCGTTTGCCTTTGTGTTTTCAGTTGGAGGCTCCGCCCCACTTATGAATATTGATAAGTTACCTTAAAGTGGCACAACACTCAGAAATAGTCATGATTTTTTGCAGCATGTTATTTCATCCACTAGATGGCAGGAGAATAATACTATCCCGAGCGTTGTTGAGACCATGCGCAGATAGTCGGTGCGGGTTTAAAAACGTAAAGCGGATCATTAAACACCTCGAGTGCGACTCTTGGTTCGTCGCACTTGCATAGAATTCCATGTCACGGGTCTCGGGGTTAAAGCCAAGGAGGTTAAATAAGGAGCACATTAGTGGGTCTGACGTCGAAGCATTCAGTGTCGTCTGCCCGGATGTCTGCTCTGCTTGTTAATTTCATTCTTAGAATAAGAAAAAGGCACATTAATTGGAAAAAACATTAAAAGAAAGTTTAACATTTGGAGATAAAGGTATAACAAAAATACCACATTTTAAATGTTTTATAAATGTTAAAATGACACTGTGGTGTTTTTCATAAAATAAGAAGAAGAGGGGAAAACAGTAAATTTAAACAAGATGAATTAGAAGTAAAATGACGCCCTGATTGTGAACCTGATTGGAACAAAAGTCTGAAGCCACAGGAGGGTCCCGAGGACTAAGTGTGAGAAACACTAATTTAAACTGTTATTTTTAAGTGGGCTAATGGGTGCGACACTGAGGTAGCAGCAGCCTTTCGTCATTCTGTGTCACTTGCCTGGCTATCTACACTACTCATTGGTAATTGTCATTTTTAGGAAACACTTAAAGGAGTTCAAAAAAGGTGAATTAACAGGAAATTGAAAGGGAGATGAGAAAATAATAGAGATAACACTAATATTTCTAAACGAGTTATGAATGCAAATCTCACAATGGGGTAGGGGAAGGTTATGCTAAGTGAAAAATTACATGAACATTTTGGTCATTTATGATTGATTGGAATTCACCAACCTAAGAAAGTCCTTAAGACCAAATCTGAGTGAAATGCAGCATTCATGAAGCAACACCCTTAAAAATTAAAGGTGACAAAGTATTTCTTTATGAGTGGTCATAGGTAAACCATTTTTGGTTCCAAAAAGAACCATCCACAGCCAGAAGTAACCTTTTTATTTAGATCTGTAGCAATTTCCATAAATGAATATATGATCACAGATTTGTGAAATACCAGTGGGTTCCTTCTTTTAAAAGGACTCTCACTGCATACAATCACACCGGCTAAGTTCAGGTTTTCTTGATCTGTTAGTATCCTGTGCTAGGTTGCTTAACATAAGTTAAATATTTATGTTTTCTGCACATATTAGGACATTTGTTAAGCCCAAAGAGCCAATTTCCTATGCAAAGAACCCTTCTTAAAATAAAATGCTCCTTTGTTAGGCATATGGTTTGATAAGAAACCACACAACCCAGTAAAAGTGCCATTATAGAACTCGTATTTAACAGTGTACTAAACACAAAACTATTCCCATAGATTTACATACTTTTCATGAATGAGCCCCAATGTCTCCAGATTTGTAGGTCAGGTTAGTTCAGTAGGAAGCTAAATTTGCCAGAAAGCTGTGATGCAGTTCAAAGCATAAATCTGCAATGCTTTGCCCTGTCTCCATATCAGTGAGCCAGCTGTTCACATAGTAGCACAGTCAAGATGGCAAGTGCCTCAGTGTTCCAAGCCCAGTCTCAATATCACAGAGACTGGCAGTGCCAGTCTGCTGAGTGTGTGACACTTGCTTTTGGCATCTCCCTCTCTCGAAACTGTGGCATAGCAGTGGGCATGATTCTTCCACGTTTGGCTTCTCCCTCCCTTCCTTCTTTAATTTGTTTGGAATCAGACGGCCACAGTGCAGAGAATACAGTCTGGGACTGTCACCTTTTGAAAAGAAATCCCTTAACTAAAGAGATATGGGCCAAATCACACAGAGTGTCAGCCTTCTGCTCCATGGTTCACTGGTTCCCGGGATTGAATTGCTAAATGAAATGCAATATCGCCTGCCGTGAAGGCAGCCAAATCAGCGAGCACCTGCAAATGGAATAATTCTCCAGGAGTGAAATGAAGACTACAAAATGAGATTTAGGAACTTGGGCTCTGTACATGAGAGGTATTTAGTCCCCATGGCATGTACTCGTATAGCTAAAAGACAAACCAACCGAAATATCGAACTTGGTTATACCCAGAGCTGCAAATAATGGCTAGGGAGATTCCTCGTGGCATCAGATCCAAACAAATTCACAGGAGCTGTTTACATGCTCAATAAAATTGACATCAAAATTGTACCCAGTAGGTGGCACCATAATCCACAACAATTTAAGTACGACGTCGCTAGAGAACACGAAATCCTTTAAGCACTTTTAATTCGCCCTTACTTATGTCCGTTCTCTCCTACTTGGATTTAACAGGCTATAACTTGATCATCCTTCACTCAATAGGCATGCTCGACCCTTCAAAATAAAGGTCAGACATTTTTACACCTCTTAGGTTGTACAAATACAGTATGTTGCTGCAGAACAATTTGCAAACATAAGTAAAGTTTTCACCAAAAAATGCACTTTGAGCGTTATTCTTATTGCCGTGTCAGCCTACAAACACTATAAAGTGGCAGTGAAAGTGTCAGGAACACCCAAAAAAAATGCTACTAATTATCTACAAGTCATATATATGAGGTCTGGGATGTCTTCTGCATAATCATTTATATATATATATATATATAAGCAATATGAAAAAGGGTTATGTTATCCGCATTTACTGTTATCTAAGTATCCACAACATACATATCCATTATTGGAGTTCTCATGGTCTACCTATCATTTTAAAGGGCAGATCTTACTTTGTCAGAATATATACAGTTGATAAAGAAAGTATACTGTGTATCTAAATGACAACACCAACAGTTCTAAAATTAAAAAAAAAAAATCTTAAAAAAAAAAATTCTGAAATCTAGAAACTGGAAAACATAAAAAGTGGAATGTGGTGTCATTTGAAAAATGAAACAGCCCTCTCATTTAGGAAATAATAGTCTTTTCAATCAAATGTACACAATTGAACCAAGGCATTCAAAAAAGCCGTGGGGTTGGGATTGGTGTTGCTGTGATATAGAAATTCGGCGAGCTTTGAGGGAAGAAAGAAAAAAATTGCAATGTAATTTTGGTGTATTCAATAAGACATTTCAATGGCAAAATATTGTACTTAAATTATACAAATGAGAAAATTAATGATTTTATGCACTTTAAAAAAAATGTGCATTATTTTATGATCTTGGGGCTGAGTTTAAAGGGTTGCAAGGTTACAGAGCCTGTCCCAACAGCCCTGGGCGCAAGGGAGGAAACATCCGAGGATGGTGGGGTCCATATATTAGACGGACCACTCTCGCATACCCAAGTATACAGTCTGAAGCCAGTCTGGAGTTGGTACATTTTGGGGGATGTACCAGAAAAAGCACAGAGGCTCAGATACAACAAACTCCTCATGGAAAAAGACAGAGCATTCAATTCAAACCTAGGACCATGAAGCAGTAGCACTACTCACGTTATTTATATATCCATTTTATCAACCAGTCATTTTCAAGGAAATAGAGCCGGTGAGTGAGTATACCCAGCCCGACTAAAATGTTTAAAGTGAAGAAGCCATCAACTTTCAGGGCATCAGACTTCTGCAAGGTATGCACCACTACTTTATACAAACTCACTGGCAGGGCTACTTTAGTGTCATAACCACAGGCATCTGAACAGTTGAAGGAAACATGCAAATCTACTCAAACAGAAGGCAGCTCGGGGTAAAGCAGGTCTTTGCACTGCTTGTTAATGACAATCAATGCTGCACAATGGTGCTACGTATACCGAAATAGCATTATTAAAGGAAGTCTGATAAATGAGGAGGGGCCATTAAGCTATGCACTTTCAAGTACTGCATGTCATTTTAAAAAGCTATCTACGCTCCACATCAACTACAAGAGTCAGTAGGTTGTCCATAATTCCCATGGCCATTTGTGTGAAGTGCTTCTTTGAATGCAGTTCTCCAAAACAAGAACCCAGAAGTTAAGGTCTCCTGGGCAAAGACTAATGCAAGGTGGCTTGATTGGGTTTTAAACCTGGGACCTCTTACACCCAAAACAAGAACACTAAGTCAACGGCAAATGGTCATGATCATTGAAGAAGCTAAGGCTTGACCACCCCAGTTTTAACTTCCCCTTATGGATCATGATTTGTAAGATGGCAAGTGGTTAGCGCCATGCACTTCCACAGACTGGATTCAAGTCTTGGGATGTTGGCTGTCTATTTACATGGCCTGTTTTTTTGTGTTTTTTGTTTTCCTGATCCAACCCAAAGATGTGTATGTGGCTAAATGGCGGCTCTGAAGCAACCTGCCAGGACTGGTGACCCTAATTTAGACTGTGGGATTATATCATGGATGGAAACAGATATATACAAATTTCCTACAATATTGGAATTGTGACTCCAGCACATCAGCAACATTCTAAATCACACTGGAAGATAATACAAATTTGGGTAAAACCAGGTAATGTAAAAGCCAACGCTTATCTAATTAGTTCCAAAAAATGAAAAAGCCTGGGAACTCAGGTAGATCACATCATGACAGGGAACAACATAGCAGCAGTTTGCACCATTCACCTTGAGAATTTTAGACATCAGCACTGACCTAACGGAGATACTCTATGCAAATAGTAATCCTGTAGCTGGGCAGTTGGTCCAGCAATGCAAAGGGATACCTGAATGCACAAAAATGCACAGCTAAGACTTGCTTGACCATTGCACCAAGAAGGTGTTTTTGGACACAGAAATTCGAGGTTAACTATAAAGTCTACTGATTTTCACAGTGTATTCTTGGCTATATTTATAGAAGGTGACCACAACTAATAAATCTTATTTGCTTGAAAAGAGCTCGAACCAAGGACTACCAGAAGAAAAGCTTTAGCTGCTGCTCTTTTTGCCTCTGAGCTACGAAGAATAACGAGAGCTGCCATGCGTCCTACTGCGAATGGACGTCTGGGATTAAACTCGATATTGAAATTTTCCACGTCTTCTGTCTGGCAAGCAGCAGAAAATAAAAGCCATCCCAACAATATTTTCCAAAATACAGTACGTTTTATCGTGATTTGACTGCGAGCTAACACGTGCGCGTATATCTTTGCAGTTTATTACGTGGATCTAATCGGCTTCCCTCACCCACAGAAAAGATCGGCTTCTTTCAAAGCTTCACATTCATCCGGCCAACTTGGGTTAGGGCACAAGAAACAGGAGTCTAAAAGTGGGGGTCCTCCTGAGTCCGGGTTAGTGTACCGTAACACTAGGCAAACTCTTCAGTTATTGCAAATATATCTGATATTTGTCTATTCGTCTGGGCGAACAACGCATGTGATATTGGTGATTTGTCCTATGTCACCAAAATGAATGAAACCGGCTCTTATAAAGCATGGCACAGCTTTACATTTCGAGTCCATCTGATGCCCCAGAGTTCATCTGCGGGCCCCCAACACACACAAATTGCCAGCTTTCCATCGCCAGCACTTTATGTATCTTAAAAAAAGATGGGAAAAGACCAAAGAAATGCGCTCAGGGAGTCAATGCCCGGGAGCTTCACCCTTTCCTTTCCTAACAAAGCTCTCGGAACAAAGGGCGCCTCTTTTGACGCCCAGCTCGCCTTCGTCTCCACGGAGACAGCAACGGCTTTGCATGTTAACGAAGTGCGCGGGGCCGCCGCCACCGCTGCTGCTGCTGCATTCTGAAACTGCGCGCGCTCCCGCGCTTTTCTAGCTCGCTCGGCGGCGCGCACGCTAATGAGCCGCACACATTAATTGCTCGCAGTATCAGTTCACTTACCAGATTGCGAGGCGCACGGGCGGAGGTGCAGGCGGCTCCGGTGCTGGATGGCGACGCTCCCACTGGCAACACTTCTCAGGGCCGCTGCACACGGCAGCGCTCAAATGCAGGGGGAGGAGGGCTGCTGGCACAAGCAAAACGGATCATTTCTGCGTTTTTTCATCTTTTTGGGCTCCTGCAACGGGGAAGGATCACGTGCTAGCCCTGGCAGCCAGCCGCGCAGTCACATGATCAAGGTCGAGAATCACGTGACTGCGCCTGGCATGGAGTAGCCACCTACCAACCCCCATCCCTGCCCCCCGTAGCTGGCGAGAGAACGTCTGGTTGAGTAAAGGAAGTGTGGAACGGCAGCTATTGTTCTGACTGCATTATTCACGCGTTCATTTTCAGAAGCCACTTACTTCAACACAGTGTCAGTGTCCTGTGCCAGCAGCGCAGAGGGAAAAGTGGAAACGGAGTCTAGGGAGTGTGCCAATGCACAGCCACATTTATCCTGAGCTATAAAGGCACAATTTAGAGTAGTCAATCAGCGTGTCTTGAATGTGTTTCAGATGTGGGAGGGAACTAGAGCCAGTTTCCTGGCTGATTTGTCCAACTAATTTCATGAAAAGATGTTATTGGCACCTTTACCTTGAATTCACTACAATAAACTGGCATCCTGCACAAAGCAGTGCTGTTGGGATAAAGTTACATTTTCCTGTAACCCTGAACTCTTTTATTATTATTACTTATTTGACTGATGCCTTTTAGGGCCGCTTTATACTTCATGCTCAGAACACTTAAATGCACGCATCATGGCTGCCACGTGTTCCCAGCATTGTTTTGACGCGTCCTCTGAGCACTTTGTCAGAAATGAATGTGAAGTGTGCACAAGAAGCAGTACCAGCAAATATCTGGGTGGTGTGTGTGTTCAAGTTTTGGTACGTGATGTCAGCATCGTTGTCTACTATCAACATGTGACACTGCAGCTCCAACAGAATCAATCAATTGTTTCAATGTTTGATGAATAGCTCAATGTGCTGAAGCAAATCATCAGACTTAAATGCTGACATGCGAAGGTGCTGTTCTTCATCCATTTCTTGCCTAGGTAATACAAGTGTCACATATTCCTCGTCATAATGACATGATATATTTAAAGGTGTCACATACCATCTGTATGGCTGTTGCTGTCTTTTTTTTTTTGCACCTTTGCAACAGCATCAGAATTCAAAGAATTTTTATTTTTAACATCTTTGTCCCTCAACACACAACACAGCGAAACTGGACATTTGTTTTCACCGTCATTGTGTCTTGCAATGTCACCTGGTGGAATCCTCCAGATTTATTTAAAGTATGCGTGGAAGTATAGACAGCTCACTGCTTGCACAGCAGCAGTGTGTTCAAGCGCACACGTTGCGTAGCATCAGGTAATTCTACGGCCTATACAAGGAGACTTACAACATCAGAGGTACAATTGGTTACGTTTCTTTTGTTTTTCCAATTGAAGCACAGACAAGTCAAGTGACTTTCTCGCAGTCACACAAGTGTCAGCAGTGGGATATGAACTGACAACCTCAGGGTGTGAAGTCCAAAGCCTTACCCATTCTGCCTTTCTACACTGTACTAATTTAGAAATTAGTGGGATGGACAGCTCATAAACAGCAAAGTGGAGCTACATTTAGGGCACCATGTACTGTGCAATAAGATCGTAAGTGATATTATATCGATAGGGTGTCTCAGAAGTAACAGGGTAGAGATGTTATCTTTTAAATTTAAATTTAAATTCCTAATTGATTTATTTTTAATTTCTGAACTATAGATTTGAGTTGGATTACGAATGGTAAGAAGAGATGAAAAATGTATTCATGTGAATGGACAGCAGTTTAAACAGCTGCTGTCATTTATTTTTGTGTCTAAGCTTTGCAAATAAAAATTGTGGAGGTCACTGATTTTAATATTAACGATAAGAAACAAAATTAAACTTGTAGTGACTACTAATTGAATTCTAACAGCCTTATTAAAGCTGAAGCACCTTGTATGTTAAATGTAATGGGTGAAGTCTTAATTAAACAGAAACATATAACCACTAGGTGTTTTGGTGACTGAAACTGGCCACACAAGTTCAGTGGCAGATCTTGTGAGGCACAAAATATAGCCAAAAGTATGTGGACTCCTTCCAAACGATTGAGTTTAGGTGTTTTGGCCGGGCCCATTGTTAAAAGGTGAATAAAATCAAGGCCATGCAATCTCCATTGAGAAATGCTGGCAGTAGAGTGGGCTGTTTGAAGAGGTCAGTGACTTTAAATGTGGCACTGTCATACGATGTCACTTTTGCTACAAGCCAGTATGTGAAATTTCTGTTGTGCTAGATTTGCCCCACTCCATTAAAAGTACTGTTATTGTGAATTGGAAGCATTTAGGAGCCACACCATCTTAGCCATGTAAGTGGTGGACCATGCAAACTCATAGAGCAGGGCTGCTGAGTGATGAAGTGCATAGCACCGACAAATCAGCAATGCTCTGGTGCTTCACTCACAACAAGTTCCAAACTGCCTCTGGAAGCAACATCAGTAGAAGAACTGTGTTGGAAGTTTTGTGAAATGAGCTTCCATTGCTGAGTAGTTGCATACAAGCCTAAGACCCCTGTACACAATGCCAAGCGTTGGCTGGAATGGTGTAAAGCACACCGCCATTGGACTCTAGAAACATGGAAATGTGTTCTGCAGAGTGACGAATCACACTTAACTATCTAGCAGGCTGATGGATGATTCCGGGTTTGGCTGACACCAGGAGAATACTAGCTTCTGGACTGTAAAGTTGGGTGAATGTGGGATAATGGTCTTGGGCTGTTATTCAGGGTCTGGGCTAGGTTTGTTGCTTCCAGTAAAGGGTACTTAATGCTATCCCATGCAAAGACATTTTAGGCAATTGTGTGCTTCCAACTTTGTGGCAACAGTTTGGGGAAAGCCCTTTTCTGTTCCAGCATGACTGTGCTCCTGTGCACAAAGCCAGGTCCATAAGGATATGGAGGAACTGAAGTCTCCTCAACTCTGTTTAACACCTTTGGGATGAACTAGAACGCTGATCACAAGACAGGTCTTCCTGTCCAGCATCAGTACCTGGTCTCACATACGCTCTTTTGGCTAACTCCAAATTCTTGCTGAAAGGCTGTTGTAGCCACAAACGATAAACCAACTCCATATTAATACCTGTGGCTTTGGAATGGAACAAACTCATAGAGGCACGATAGTCAGGTGTCCATAAACATTTGGCTATGTACTCTACTATGAAAACTAAATCAACTGTACCTGGTGAAACCCTCTGTATTCCATTCCAGGCTACAACCAGTGAACAGGCCAACTGTAATGTAGCCTACACATGAAGATGTAGTTATAGTGGTATTGTCATGTGTACAAAGTACAGTGAAGTTCTTAATTGCATGTCTGACTAACATGCCACTTATCTCTACTTCCTGGTTCCATGATAAATAATAAAGTATAAAAATACAAAACTAATTTTAATTAATAGAAAACAAACCAGTGCATCTGATGTATTCCTTACTCATATATCTAAAATCCAATTACCAGACACCTTGTGGAAAAACGCTGACTTTAAATGGCCTGATTGATTTCATAAAGTCCTGTCCTTGTAGCAGTCAAGACATTACAAACTGTGTAATCTATTCCAGGTAGCAGTACCTTTGCCACAAATCATCATCATCATCATCAGTAGCAGCCTGAATCAGTCTACTACAGCATGGAGGTGTATTGCTCTGTTTTCCAGCTGCTTTCATATGATACATGTTTTTTTCCAACTGACATCTTTGATCTTTGTGATGTTGCCTTAGCAGCATTTCTTTGTCCAGTTCCTGGGTCTTTTCACATTATGTGGTGTCCAGTGTAAATTGTTCTTGTTCCTCAGCAATCAGATTGTATCCAACCCATCGTCATTCTGTTTCACTATATCATACTTATTTGTCAGTTACCAGACCCACAAGTTTCTTTTCCTGATATTGGTTTGTAAGGTCATTACTGCCATGTGTACAGAGTACAATGAAATGAGCATTTGTTCTCCATGCATGTTTCAGAGACTTCTTGTTTTGAGTTCTCTTAGTATTTACTGTCCAGGGTTCACACCCTGAGTCAGCACATGAAGATCAAATATTTTCCTTATCAAGTTGCTTCTGAGGTCTGTTTGCAGATGCCTAACTGCTTTCCCACCTTGTTAAGTGCGATTCAGAATTTCTTCCATAACATTGAACATCCATCATAATATGTTGATAAATAAAGCTACTGATGTTTCCTAGTTCCGAATTTTCAGCTATTATTGGCATAGGTATCTAATGGTTCTTGACTTCTGTTTTCATTAACTTTCCACTCCTGAGAGTTTGTTTCCATCACATAAATCTGGTACCCATCTTTGAAGTTCTTCAGTATTGCAGCAGAAGAGGGAATAGATAGATAGATAGATAGATAGATAGATAGATAGATAGATAGATA
>JANRMT010062861.1:42546307-42599052 GCA_026402145.1 Polypterus bichir lapradei | reverse complement strand
ATAGATAGATAGATAGATAGATAGATAGATAGATAGATAGATAGATAGATAGATAGATACTTTATTAATCCCCAGGGGAAATTCATATACAATGGCTAAGGTTTTTACAATTGATCTTGAGTCTGACTTCTGGCCAATCCGGTCACTTTAAGATCTCTTCTAGGCTTGCTGAGAACAACTTTGGTGAAATCACATCACCTTGTCAGACAACATTTTGTATCTCAATGGTGACATTATCATTAAAGTGGACTTGTGTACAATTAAGTATGCAGGCTAATGTAAGGATCCACAACACCTGTCTTTGCAGATCTTTGCCCCAAGTTTAACACAACTGATGCTTTTATAAAGCAAGGCAAAATGGGAGCTGATTTTCCTTGCAAAGTTCAATAACTTACTGAGCCTCTTGCATAGGATCCATAATGCAGAATCCACCTCTAAAACCTGTTTGTTATTTAGGATGGGCAAAATCTAGCAATTTGTTTTGAGATAATTTGTGTTAGTAGCTGGTACAGTATATGACCGAAAGTAGCCTTGTCGTCCTGTAGATCTTCCTCAACTCCCTTTTTATGAGAAAGGATTTTTTTTTTTTTTTTCATTTCGATTTTCCAGGATGGCGGTATGATCCTTTGTTGTAAACAGCGGGTATATACGCTTGCAGGAGATTTGCATGTTTCGTCACCACCTAATTTCAGAAATTGTTCAGTGATGCTGTCCTTGTCAGCTGCTTTGCAACATTTCAGACAATAAATCTTGCGTGCCAGAACTTCAGATACTGTAGGTTTCTGGATAGTAAGTCACAGCTTATTGTTGTTATTTGTCAGCATGTGAAGTGAAACAGAGCTTTCTGACACATTTTCAGATCTTATATTGAATTTGTTATAATCACAATATGATCAAGCAGAAGGTTGTAATTAATAACGGAAAAAAATAACAGGATTGGTAAAAACAGTCGAGGGGCAAAAACTTTGAAAACACAAAGTACTGAAAGAACAAATCAGAAGACCAACCAAAACTCAAAGTCGGCATATCAGAAACAGGGTCCTTACTAAAAAGTCTTAGGCTTCTCAAGAAAAGTACAGAGATTTGACAATGTGATCCAATACATAAATATTAGGGAATGGGGGCCACAATCTTTCATAGATGTCAACAAGGAACAGGCCCAGCGATAGGAAAGAATAAGGCCATGCAGAGAGAAACCACCAAACATCGATGACCACTCAAAATCTCAAAATGTCACCATCAGAATTACAATACAAAAAACAAATTACAATAGTACAAAAAGTTGAAAATTAAGAACTAGATGCTCTCAAAGCAAGATTACAACCAAAATTATGCAATAAAAAACAGCACATGGCTGAATTCCATCTTAAGCCATCTTTCTTTTTGATTATGAAGAATCATTTCCATTCAGTTGAAAGCTCTTCTTTTACTTTTTTCAGCTTTTGTTTTGCTGTTTTATCAGATAACAATTATATTATTATTCTTATTATGTTTTGCTGTTTTTTTTATCAGATAACAATTATATTTTTATTCTTATTATTATTATCTTATTTTTGTTATTATATTTTCTTATTTCTTCTTTCAGTCACTTTTGAATGTATTTGTTTAGTTTGATGTTTTTGACATGGTTTCTGATTAGGTTTCTGTTGTGACTCAGTAGTCCCAAAAGTGCAGAAGTCCCAAAATACATTAAAAATTGCCCTCTAGGGGGGGATTACTGTCCAGATCTCAACTAGAAACTAATAGGCCCAGAAAAATCTTTATAAAATAAAACATTATATACAAGCACAAAAGGAATTGTCAGAGAAGGCAAGGCAAACCACAGCAAACACATTCCCAATACAGAATCCCGAAGCAAAGTCAAAAACAGAGCACAGGTTCAAAAAATCCAGGAAATCACAAAAGGCAAAAAAAAAAGAACAGTAAACACAAGTAACACTCCACTTCTTAGCGCGATTGAAATGAACAGCCAGTGAACTATGGAAGGCCCTCCAATATATAGTGGTAATTGGTAGGTGGCCCCGCCTCTTGGGGAACCACCCACAAAACACACAAGACATAATCGAGGCATTTTCCAATTACAGATAGACACAAAGAATAATGTAGATGATAAACAAAAGAAGCAATATAAATAAAAATTAATATAAAATAAAATGCACAAAAGTAGACAAAACAGACAAGAAACACAACTTTAAAACCATGCCAGATGAGAAATGCTGGCTGAAACATAACAGTTTCTCATCATTTTGTTTTAGATGTCTTGTTTGGTTGATATTTTGTTTAGCGGATTGTGGTGCTTGAGGCCACTAATTTCATCACCTGCTTTCAGTGCTATATGGATATTGGCTTCTAAGAGATTCTCATGGTGTAATTCAGGCAGTGTGCTGAAACGACCGAATAACTTCACCTGAACCCCAATGTTCCTTTCTGTTTCTTGAAAAGCTCATAATTGACCAATTCTGGTGCAATTCACAGTAGCCATCTTCCCTCTGACAGACTTTGAACTTTAGTGGTGCATGTACTATTCAGTGTTCGCTGCCTGTATTGAAGCAATTTAAAACTGAATGGTCTGTGAACACTGATCTGTTGTTTGATAAGACACTGTATTGTCAATTTCGCTTGTGTTTCCATTTTGACCCCATGTAACAGTTACCTGGTTGGATCTCATGTGATTTAGGCCATGTGACAGCTCCACAACATTAATGCTGTGTATAACAGGAAGTCAGAACCTTTCACCCTTAGTTTATAAGTAACAAGACCTACTCCACTACATTTAGGAATGTGTTGGGGGCTCAGAGCAAGATGATATAGTGAGGACGGTTTATGTGAAACCACATGTGCTAACCTCTCAACCTTTTCCAGCTCAATAGTGGAGGAGGAGCCATACAAAGGACACTGATGTCACCCCACCCCTTCTGATGTTGGACCTATATTAGCACTATGGTGGCTCAAAGTCAGCATTCATTTTCAAACCTGCAACTGCTGCAGCCATGCTAGCCTGTAGAATTGCTAACTATCCATTTTGAATGCAGGCAACATTCTGCTAACCCTTTGTTTTCTTCTTCTGATCATCATTGCTGCTAAAAAACGGGGACCCCATCAATTCATTCTGTCTTGTCCCATTTCTCCCAACATAGTCAATATACAATTGCAATTAATGGAGGGCCTATGGGTTGAAGAATCAGGCATAGAGAAGTGTGGAGAACATGATACAATTCCTAAATGCCGTGTCATCCACTTCATGTAACAAAAGAGGTTTATAAGAAGATCAATAGATTAACGTCTTCAGACTTTACTTAAATCTTTGAGGTTCTGCAATTTGACACCCCTTTTTAATACTTTTAATTTCTGGTGCTAATGTACTGTATGATTTATCAACATGTCTTTTCCTGTCATTTAATCTACTTATCACTTCAGCAATAACGCATTCATAGGCTCATTTTTTCATGCATTGATTTTATTTTGCCTAACCTGCATGGATGTCAGACAAGTTTTACTGAACACAATTTGGATATGACACCTATGCACTAGTGGTTTTATAGCTCCCCTTGTTTTGTTGCCTTCGTCTATCCGTTCATTTTCTAATCTACTTATCCAATTTAGAGTTGGCGAAACTGGGCACCAGGCCATCGCAGTTCAGCCATATGCACTTGTCATTTGTAAAGTTGTTTGGAAGAAATTTAAAAAAAAAAAGCAATGAAAATGTAGGTTTAGCCAGACACTTACAGTATATCCTATACCAGCGGTTCTCAAACTGTGGGCCGTGCCCCTGTCGAATAAATGAACAAGACATCAAAATTAATTTTTTACATTTTTATTTCAAATTTAAATTTGCAGCATATAATCACAACGAATGCATTATAACTAAAATTAAAATAAAACATTTCTAAGGCATAGATCTAATGACTAACTGACGAGCGGCAGCGCTGCTGCTGCTTTTATAGTCGTGCATTTTCATATCGGTATCTGTCGCGAACATTCAGGTAACAGTAGATCAGGTGATAATGCGGCGTGACTGCACCACATTGGCAGCGTAGCCAATATTGCCAAATTGAGTTAAATAATTTACTGTGTATTGGGTTATTTTCATGATACAACTAACAGTGGTATAATATTTGTCAGACGAAAATACGTTTGTCTTGCACAGATTGACTTCATCGGTGTCCTCGTTTACGAGATTTTTAAAAATGAAAACATATTTAATCGTTTCTTTACATAAAAAAATAATTAAATAAGAATAAATAATTCTTTGTTTTTGGGATTAGAATTACTACCAAAAACCACACAAGGCATTTTAACAGTTATTAAAGCACTTTAAAAAATAAATTGCAAATGTTTCATCGAAGTTAGCCGAACACATGCAAATCTTATGGAAGTAAAAATGATAGGATACAGTGACACCGCACGAGTATCATACCTTTGTTAGCTGTATCATGGGTGATTCTCATCTATCTTATATTATGCAGGGGGTGCAGAATTATTCCAGATAGAAAAGGGGGGGTGGGGCGCGAAATACGAAAGTTTGAGAACCGCTGTCCTATACAAGATCTGGATGTTCAGACTCTTCATGATTCCATCACATTGTTATTTATTTATTTTCTGTTATGTATTTTCTGTACTTATGTTGTTTTTGTTAACCGTGAATCAGTATTTTTCATGTTTCTTTGTTATTTGGGCTGGTTTTGTTTATTACTGATTGCTGTTGTACTGTCCCTTTAAAATTGATCATTATAATGAGGTGTTCTCGTATGTACCTTCTACTTTATGGGTGAAACCCAAGGAGGCAGGGCCTCTCTGATGGCCCTGCTGAATGACCACTATCAGTTTTTTTCATCTAAAGGCTGAGAGTGGCAGTGGCAGTCTTTGTAAGTATTGGATTTTATGGTTTATTTGATTCATTTTCTTCAGTTCTTGCTGTAAGAGCCATTTGTTAGTTATTTAAATTATGTTAAAATGTTTGCCTATATATTAAGGCATAATCTATAGGAGATTCTATTATGTCCCCCTCAAGCTGAATTGAAATGGAATATTCTAATCATTTCTTGTCCCTCTGACCACAGATTAGTCCCAGTTTTTGGTTTGCCTTGCAAGTTGATAAAGCATGGATGGCAAACAGTTTCAAACCATATCCCGTAATGTGACATATCGACTGAAAGTGAAATCTGTATCAGTGACGTGCGGTGAGGTTCATTGCTGGTGAGGCACTGACTCCTTCAGAGTCAGATTTACAAATATATGAACCCAAAAGAGTAGCTTATTCACTATTCAGTTGGCATCATGCACATTAACTACTGATTATGCTTCATATCTCATCAGCATTACGTAAGGTACATATTCGGCTAAGAAAGAATGTTACATTTATAGCGGCAAGAGAGACCAGAGAGAGGGCGGAGAGAGGGCATTTGCTCTGCACCCTCCATATTGCAATTTCACAATTCATACTTATTCAATACAAATTGAAGTATAGACTGGTGTACAAAAAAAATGGATTTAAATTTTGACCTTAATTGAAATATTTAGTTGTTTTTAAAAGCTTTTAATTCTGATGCTTTAATCAATTTTAATACAGACTGTCCAACAAAAGGATAGCAAGAAAAATAAAAGAATATTTTATTTAAGGCCAAAATTTAGTTTTTAAATATTGGATTGTTTTTTTCTTAGTCTGATCCCATTTTTATTTATAACATTAAAGATCATTTATGGTCTTAAATTTTTTTATAAATGAAGTCCATGCACCTATCCTTCTCCACAAAAATCTCTGTCACTTTCTTGTAAAAGTCCTTCTTATTTTCCTTTAATTTTAAAAAGTCTTAATCTTCCATTTTGGCAGTCAGTCTGAACAAAAAATAAAAATAAACGGACCACTGCTGTGCACTTGACTTTCTGACATCGCTGACTTATTGGCGCGAGAGTCTATGTGTAGAAGAACAGCAGAAACGAGCACCTGTTGGGCTCACATGCGCCCCCTTCAGTGCGACACGGTACTGTCTGCCTCAACTTGTGCATTTTCACTGCGGTTTTTTGTCCAATCAGCAAGACTAAATATGTCACACACATTCATTAAAGATATTAGCCAGACTGTGGAACATCAGGGTGTATAATAAACGCTTGTGCAAACATTATATTGGCGACATACAGAGAAACAGCAACAGGCATGTGCCTAGGCATCAATCCAGTGTGTGAGGGAGAGTGCAGTCCGAGGTAAAGGTGAGTCTTGTTGCTGCCGCACTTCGCATATGTATTTGAACAGAAAATGCGCCAATTCAGCAATTTTGACTATAAAAATAATCAAAATTATTGGAATCTTACAGAAAACAAATTTATAGCACAGACCAGTGTACATATTTATTTTAAGTTATCATTATTAGTTTTTTTTACTTTTCATGATGACAGATGAGGCTCTGATCCGTTTACAACATACTGAATGTAATAAGTAAAGCACATGTAAGTTTGCCACAGAGAAATAATGCACCCATAGAAAGTAACTGAAGTTGAACAAGAAAAAGCTAAGTCTATAGAAGGAACATTTTTCCATTTTTGTCTTTAATCCTTTGTGTGTAATAATGTTTTTCTCTATTTTTGTGTGAACTGTTTTGCTTTGAATTTTCACTAAACCTTTCAAAACAAACTTTATTGGACTGAGAAACTTCCTTTGTTATGCTACCCTTGTTTTTTGACTATTGGAATGAGTATTGGGACTTGCTTGCTCCAGGCTGCCTTTTTAGATAAGCTCTTTTGCTTTATTTCTGCCTTTTTTTTTGCCATTTTATGAATATACTAGTGAAATACGTGGACCTCCGATCCCAAAATAAAATACTAGAAAAGCCTGAATATAAACATTAAACTCGTTGCCTGTTGTTTACAAATTTAAAAACTTAAACTTGATTATGAATTGCGAACATGTGTCTGACACGACACGGAGGGTTATCAATAGATGCCCTTGCAGGGACTGTGCTTTAATTACAATTAAATTTTCTGCCCACCAGTGACGTGCCCACCAGGTTGCCACTAAATAAAATTTTTAGAATTTCTAGAACATATCAAGTCATGCGCTTTTGATTTGGTGGCAGACAGACAGACAAACAATAGAGTTTTATATACTGTATGTATATATAGATTCTTGCATTTATAAAGACACTCACTGGCTTTGTCCTTACTGTTCAGAGGTTTCATAGATCCTCTCCCTAGAAGGGCACTTATGTGTATTTACAATAGATTTTTTTGAATATAAAGATATATTTTGAACTGTTGAAGTCAGTTCCTTATATTGGGCCTGAGTAGGCTGAAGCCTCCCTGTAGAATCAGCAGCCCCTTGTCCCTCCTTTTGACACTGCTTGGTCCTTTGATTCCATTCAGTTTTTGGCATGATTAACACCTGGACTTGAATCCAAATGCAATACACTCAAAGCGGCCACTAAGCAATATGCAATACACTGGGTTTGCTTTTAGTTATGACACAAAACCTATGAACATGAATTAAAATGTAATACGCTTTTGTATCGTATGCTGAATTGACATGAAAATTGTGTGCTGTAGTAAAAAGCACTCAATTATTTCATTGATATGCTTTTAGTTATGAAACGATAAAACCATGCCAAAATGAAATGCCCCACGTGCCTATGCATTGCATTGTAGTTAACATTTTGCACTACATTTAATTTTGGTCCACAAATCTTTCATACAGTAGGGGTATAGTCACATGAAAGTGTCAAATTTTGTGCTTTCAATGACGCTGAGGTACATCTAACATCAGAATATCGACACACATTGTTACATCGTGTACAACCAAGAACAGAACAGGAAAGAGAAAAGAGCTCCCGGTCTGTTACACAAAATTAATATTTTAGATTTTTACATTTCACTGTTCAGTATTCAACTGTTTACAAAAACATATTTGCATCTTAAGAGAGTGCCTTTTTGATGTTAATGCCATTCTAATGCACTGAACAAGCTTGCTACTACAGTACAAATATTTATATTTGTTACTTATTTCCCAGACACTTGAGCCTAAGGCAGGGACTGTACCATCTGTGTAGTGCTGCCATGGCCAGCAGGCCCAGCTTTCTGCTTTAATCAAAGTAGATAGCACATGATAGAGAATAAATAGTTGAATATTTCATTAAAACACCAAACACCTTGATAAGCCAGGGGCATATGTAAGGATCTTGTTTGTGGAGTATATCATCCAGGAGCTCCTAGATAGCAAACTCAACATGTTCAATCTGCCATTGGATTACTGGCTTTCTTATAGATAGGATACGGAACGTGCGGTTGAGCAAACGTACTGTATGTCTGACCCATTAACCCTTAGTACTGGTGTGCCATACAGCTATATCCTTTCCCTTCTACCCTTATCTCTCACGCCATTAGGCCTCATTTCAAACAATGATGAGTCCATATACAGATGAGAACAATTGACAGTGTGGTGTAGCCATAATAATTTCGACATCTAAAAAACTCAGGAGAAGATCATAGATCATAGCAAACATTCACCTTCTCACCTGTCACTTGCCCTAAATGGCTCAGCCATTGGGAGGGAACAGTCATTTAGGTTTCTTGCACTGTGCTATCACAAAACCTTAAGTAGGATGAAAACATCCTACCACCAAGAAAGCCATTCAGAGAATGTTCTTTTTGTGTAAGGTGAGGAAATTCAATCTCCCCCAAGCAAGTTCAACAAAGCCATCATCACCGAGTCCATTCTGAACTTATGTGTATGTGTCTGGTTTGGCCCTGAAATAGAGAGTGAATGGCCAAAATCCTAGCAATAGGTCTTTGAGGAACGTTGTTCTCAGATTGATGGACTATCTGCTGATGCATATGTTGGAAAACTGGTGAGCCTTGATTTGATCCATCCTTGTTCTTGAAGGACTTGGCCTTTTTTTGAGGCTCCTTACATACTGGAACACGATTACCGTACCTGCTTCACAGCACCTTGTTATTTCAACTTGTTACATCATCATTAGTTATAAGCCACTAGTTATATACGCCTCAATTTCAGAATAAACATACATCTTGAGAAAACAAAGCAATTAATTAGGTAAAACATTAATTACCTTGTCTTTACATTCTTTTTGCTTGAATAAGTTAAGTTAAATTTACGGATCACTCTTTTTTTGTTTTTATTAGCATTTTCCATATTGTCCCAACTTTTTTTTGGAATTTGGAGTTGTTAATAAAAGCATAATTGTTTGTGTGTCTTGCTGTGTGTATGCCCAGTTGCTAAATCTCTGTCATTCCAACAAGCGGCGCCTCATACACATTTTTAGTAATACAATGCACTGCCTTTTTCCTTCCAACAGACGACACATCACAAACATTAACATCACTTTTACGACTCCCTTGCCAAATGGCATAAAACAGAGACATGCATTTCATGGTGCACTGTAAACGTTAACACAACGTGTTTTAGGTGTGTAGCACAGCCAGTAAATATAAAGAAACAGGCCATTAAATGAGAAGCTGCTGTAAGACTTCTTAAGTCCAGTTCTCACTGCACCCCATTTACTGCAGTAGATTGTGGAATCACATCAATTGAACCAAGGTCCATGTAACATCTACTCTATCTCACCTCATGAAAACATGTCCACATGACAGCAAGGTCATAACCCTTAGGACACTGTCCAGTTCTGAGGGACTCGTTTGTTTTGTCCCCCGGCTAAATTCTGCTACTTGTTCCTTGGATTCTAATCCTACTGCCCTATTGACAAGCTTGTTTTGTATCCGTCTGTCCATTTCCACTTCTACTAACAATAATGTCTTTGTCATCTGGCAGAGCTGTTGTAAAACCAATGCTAAAATGTCTCACCTCCATTCTGCTGTACTGTCCTGTTTCCAGCCTTCCTATTGCATTCAAGTCTAAGGTACTTGAAAGGACTGTTGCCTCGCAACTGCAATCTCATCGATTCATTTCAGGTCTTTCTGTCTGGTTATTCATGATGCCCACAGCACTGAGACAGTGTTAGGGTTGTACTGTAAATGTCCTTCTTATGGCTGCAGACTCACGCTTATGTAGTCTACTTATTCTGCTCCACCTGACCGCTGCCTTCAATACTGTCAACTATGTCATCTCAGTGGTGCTGTAATCACTGGTATGTTGGAATGGTCCATCTCTTATCCTACTAAAAGGAGAGAACATGTTGCCTTGTGCAACCATCCATCCATTCCACATTTGTCTCCTCTGGGGTTGGACCAGTTCTTCTGGTCCAGTTCTTTTCTAGATTCACATGGGTAAAATGTTATGCCAGCACACAACATCTGCTCATTGCTTTGACTTCAGGAGCCACAGAGCAGAGGCAGCCCCACCTTACATCAATGGGGATCTGGTAGAGTGGGTCACCTCCTTTAAGTTCCTGCAAACTTACATCTCTAAGGACCTGTCCTGCTGGTCAAAAAGTCCCAGCAGCGATTGTATTTCCTAAGACTTCTCTGAAAGTGGAAATGAAGGAGAAGCTGCTGTTGACCTTCTACCACTCCACCATCGAGTGTGTTTTAGCATACTGCATTTCGACATGGCATGTTGGCTGTACAGCAGCAGACAGGAAAGAGGGTAATATCCATGGCAGAGAAAATCATTGGCTGCCCTCTGCCCTTCCTGGAAGATCTCTCCAGTGCCTCCATAAAGCCAGGAAAATCATTAAAGACCCTTCCCATCCTGGCCACTCACTGTTCATACTACTGCATTCCGGCAGCCGGTACATGAGCATTAAGTAAACTAAAAAGAACTGCAGATTGTTTTTATCCTTTTAAATTTTCATAACTCATAGAACTGTTATAATTTTTATTCTAGTATGAATGTTGATTACTTTAGTGGATAATAATTTCCTCCCCTTATTTAGTTATGCATGTTGTTTTATTTGTTTGTTGTACTTGCACCATTTACAGATGTGACTTTTACAATTGTACAATGACACTAAAGGCTTTCTAATTCTAATTCTTTTTACAGACCTCTCCAAAAGGGCATCCAGTTTCATCACAGACCACCAAATGCTGGTCTGGATGAAGAAATTAAACAGAAGAGAAACAGAAACCAAGGTAGCAGGTACTGAAAACCAGATTAAAAAAAAATAATAAAAAAAAACTGTTTGGACTCAATTACTGTAAATGGCTCGATGGTTCCATCGTCCTCTTAGATGTTAAGTTTGACCTCGCTCTTACATTCTATAGCCTTATTGCCCCAGTGTCTGAGACATACATACTGTAAATCCAAATGTAGCTCATCTCTGGGACCGGGAAGATGCTCCATGTTTTTATAGAACCTCCATTTCACAAAATAACATCAAGTCAAGATCTGACGGTCCCTAAAGTTCTACTCTCCATCCCACTCCTTGGTAATTTATTCCATTCCAACGGTGCCGTCCGTTGTTGTTGAACTCATTTAAAATAATAACCAAGATCCGATGTAAGAATTTCTTTCAGAATTTTAAACATGCTCTTAATCTCTGTTTGCTTAAACTAAAAAGGTTTTAAACTGCTTCAATGTCTCCTCATAGCAGTCTGTCCAGCAATCGGCCTAGTTGCTCTGCCCTACACTTTCTCTAGCGTTGTTTGGCCTTTTTTTGTAATATGAAGACCAGAACTCCACTCAGTACTCCAGGTGAGGCCTCACTAGTGCATTACTGACTTTCTTACTAACCTGCAATTGCTTCGTCCTGAGAGTGACATTAACCTGCGTCCAGCCCTGCAAACAGGTCCTCCAATGTGCAGGGAAGCATTGGAGGTCGGTGGCAGGATTGGCACTCCAGCCACTGTAAAAACCTCACACTGTTCCAGTGTGGTGCTGAGGTGTCACCCGTTGTACGGCTGGCACTCAGGTCCCAATCTAGGTGGTTCATCGTGTGGTGGGTCAGGCAATGCGTTTCCTCTTACAGACAGGAAACAGAACGTGTAGTTGGCCAAATGCACTGTATGTCTGACCCTTTAACCCTTGGTACTGGTGCGCCCTACAGTTGTGCCCTTTCCCTACTACCCTTATCACTTTATGCAATGGCTGTATGTATGCTGATTTGTCTGTTACACTTCTTAAATCACTCCAATAGGTCTCAGTTCAAACAATGAGGAGTCCATATACAGAGGAGAACAATGGACAGTGTGGTGTAGACATGATAATTTGGACCTCAACATTCGCTAGTGCGTTTTAAAGCCTTAGCATATCCTCCTTATCTTGTAGTCCACATATCGTCATGTGTAACCTTCTTGATCGCTTCTATACCCTTCTGGATGCCACAGTGAGGAGTCTGCTATGACTCCCAGGTCTGTCATAAGGGGTATTTTCAAGTTTCAGACCTTCCATTGTGCATTCAAATCTAACATTTCTACTTCCTATATGTAACACTTCACTTTTACTTATAGTACATTAACTTTCATCTGCCACACATTGGTCCAAGTCTGTATGCTGTCTGGGTTCCTCTGCAACAATTTAGCTGATTCTGCATCATTTGTTTGTTACATTCTTATCAAGATCATTTATATACTGTATATTAAAAAGAGCAGCAGCCGCTGCACTGATCCTGAGGGACACCCAATTCTGAAAACGTTCTCCTCACCATAACCCTCTACTTTCTGTGTTTGAGCCAGTTTTGTACCCAGCTGCCGACTGCACCATGAATACCCACTTCTTTGATTCTGATTACTAACATTCATGTGGTACCTCATCTAATGCCTTCTGAAACATCAAGATACATAATATCCTACATACCTCTCCCATACTCCTGTTTTAAACATGTGCTGCTTGATCTTTTCCTTATTAATCGCCTTCATTAAATTACCTGCGAATAGCTACTTTGATCACCCGATCGCCCTTTTTTATACAACAGGATAGTATTTAATCACCTTCTTTACACATGACAATCATTTCAAACTTAGACATTTTATACACTTATTCCACTCTGCCAGTGGAGCGCGCACACACATACACATACACACACACACACACATTCAAAGTGATCAAAAACGGAGTGGTTGCTCCCAACCTCCTGCATTCACATTGCAAATTGACCAGTAAGTCACAAAGGGTCTCTGTCAGCTGGTTATAAATTAAAACAAATGCCACATAATGTAAGACAAATGAATACAAAAATGTACAGGAAAACTGGACCCCAATAGTCCTAAAAAGAAGTGTCTTCTCAGAAACTGGGAAGACTTCATGACCAAACTTTTGATTTTCATTGCCCACCCTTTTTCTAACCCACTTAATCCAAGGTAATGGTCATGAAGCCCTATGCCCATGCTACGAATGCTGGGCACAAGGTCACAATCAGGCCTTGGTTCAGGCACCAGTCCATCCACTCAGTGTTGGCAGATCTAACGTTGGGGTGCAAGACTAAAAAACTGGAGTACTTAAAGAAAACAAACGCAAAGGCGCTGGGAAACGTGCAGCGTCCACATCGAGACTGAAAGGCCCAGGATCTGAGCCGAGTCTCCGGTGCTATTCACCTTTCTGACCGACTCTCATTATTCTGCTCAATCCAGGAATGAACGCTTTCCAAAACAATTACTCACTCAGCTAACAAAATTGCCACTCTGCCATCAGGGGACAGGCCTCCCAGTATAAGGAGTGGTGCAAACGGGCCATTAAATGAGAAGCTTCACCTGTCTGGTTGCTGAAGACACTCGCGGCTTCTTTGCGACAGCACCCACCAAATACTTCAAGTCCAAATGTGTCCAGAAAGCACACACAAAAAAAAAAAAAAAAATGGCAACTGGCCTCCCAATGACTACAAAGCTGGTGAGACGCTCAGCGCTGTTCCTGGGGTTCAGATCGAGTTTCAGCTTCAGTTTTTCAAGCATGACGCAATGCCAGAACAAAGGAGGGAGCTGCCTGTTGGGTAAATGTGCCAACTTCTTTTTTTTTTTTTTTTTTTTTTTTTTTTTTTTCACGGGGGATAACCTTCCCGCTGTTGTGGGTCATTTTAAAAAAAAAAAAAAAAAAAAACCATGGTAAGAAAACTGTCACCCTGAACCCCAGTCCTCACTCCCAGCTCCAGCTGCTTACTTTGTGCTGCAGCCCCCTCCATCCATTTGCCTATTATGTGCCAATAGTGCCCCTCCTTCTCTTTAAGTAAGCGCCCAAGTGCCATCGTCCCCTTCTAAAGAGCTCTTTACCCTCCTGACTCACATGGCCTCTTGTTATTGTCTTATGCATGCACCATTTTGTGACCTAAGACAAGCTGCCCTATGCCCTTTTTCCTCCAGTCCCATGTTTTACCCCACTACCACTCTACCAGTTACTTAAGATAAGACCCACTTGTCCATGAGGACAACCGTTAGTCCCTTGACTTGGTGCACCATACCCCATGTCCCTCCCTGCTGTGCCCTAGCTGAAGAGTCCACATTTCCCATAGGCACACTCTGGCACGCTTCCCGCTGAATGTGTTGCCCTGGCACCTAGCCCAATGGTTGGCTTGTACCTCCCGAATGCCGCTCTGCACCAGCGAGGTACCAGAACGGCCTTCACCCCCAAGCTTTACGCTGCCTTTGTACAGGTGGGTAGGTAACTGGGGGGCAGCAGTTCTTGCAAGGCTCCAGCTTGCCAATCAGCGACCAGCAGGCATGACAAGAGATTGTTTGCAGCTGTCATTAGCGGAAAACAAGCCAATCTGCATATGCAAAATGTTAATTAGGCGGACTTGGCAGGCTGAGCAGGACGAAGCCTTCGCCGTGGGGGCGAGACAAAGAGTGATGCTCAAGACAAAGCAAGAGCACCGTCTGACAAGTGCAGGATGCCAAGGCAAAGGATACCCCCTCACACAGCTCATGCCACCACCCACCTGCCCCAGCAGAGCCAGGCAGACACATGGTCTAACGAATCGCCTCCCTATTACCTTTTTGGCGAGTAGGCATTGATCGGCTTCTCAGAGGAATTTCCATTCAGGACACGGAAGCAGGAACGGCACGGATATGCTGACGGCTGCAGCCTGGCACTGGCGCGCCAGTAGGGATTTATGGGAGGATACTGCATGAGCAGGAAAGCGGCTCCAGAGCTTACACTGTGCAACGGCACCCTGCTCAGCGACTTCATCAAGCTTCAGACGGCAGGGCTGACGTCACTCGACACCAGCCAGCACTTTGCACGGTGCCAGGCTCGACCCACCGGAGCACCTTGGAATGCACACGCGCACCACAAAGCAGCCGCTGGCAGACTGTCTGCTTACCAGTGCCACAGCTCTTCAGGGAGGCAACTGTGCCACCCTTAACTGCAGTGCAGATTTACTTGGAAGGGATTGAATACGGCAACTGCAGATTGAAAAGGTTTGATAGCTGGTGCTCACCCCACTTAACCTCTCTAACCTGGCACCAACCACGAAATAAGAATGATGCATACAGCAAAGCAAAAATGGGTCAGTGCCAGCATGTGCAGTGTCACTGCAGGGGTCTGTACTGGTCCTTGACAGCTACCATCCTTCAGCACTCTGCCAGCTTTGCTCATGCGACTGATGCCAACTGCTGTCTAATTAGGATTGAGAAGCCTCCTCTAAACTTGTCCTGTTGGCTTGAGACACGCAGGGAGGGGGCAGAAAGCAGTCTACTGGGATATGTATCCCTATAATGCATCGACTGAAGTGGTCATCAAGTGTTTTGGCCTTGGGACCCCATTGTACCTGGCTTTAGTCAATGACGACCCCCAGCAAGATCTTCCCCTGTAACATTTTTAAATACACTGATGCGGTACACGATTGAAAGGGGAGTTTTTAGTGCCAGCCAGAAACTTCAAATTATCAGAGTTTCTCCCTTTATTGAACGAGTGCAATGTTAAACGGAATATAATCTTCCCTGGTGTTATGAGTGTGTTAATAACCAGAATATTGCATTGTTTAAGGGTGAGGGTTGGGAGTGGTCCACCCTTGGTGAAATGGGCACGTTAATGATTGGAATATAACAACATAGGGGTTTGGGAGTGGACCTCCTTGGTGTAACGAGCGGGGTTAAGCACAAACAGTGTGGAGTGGAATTCATGAGCTAGTCAGCGAGTGAATTGGCTTATTTTTTTCTGGGGCTGGCAACCCTTTGGTGACTCATGACCCAGTGCTTAAACAGTGCCAACCCACAGAATGAACCACACATCACCAACCATTCATGGCCGACTCTTTCCTTTAGCTTGTGTTTCAGTTCCTGAGCCCAGCTAAAACCTCATGTCACTTCCTGCACTTTTTAGACATGCCCATTAGATTTTAGGTTGGTCCTGTGATGGAATGGCACCCTGTCTAAGCCACTTTTCCATTCTTTCATCCCACAAAGACCCTGAATAGGACAGAGCAGATCTGGTGAACTTTCTACCATAAAAGAGGACAACCTGTTCCCCAATACCTACCAATCAGAAACAAGAATGAAGCAATTAAAACATAAATGCAGGTACTAAGTTCAACTTTTAAGCCCCCCAAAGTCTACCCCGGAGTCTGAAGGTATTTCTTCAGTATATTTCAGAAAGATTAAAGCTCAAAACCTTCTACCATTTTTTTGTTTTTTATCATGCACTTTAAGCAGAGTAAACCACCATTTTTCCACCCCTATAATGTGAACCCTCATTAGGAGGTTAACAAGAAGAAAAAAAAAATTGCTGAAAAAAATTTATTACAATCAAAACAACATAGAAAGTTTTTGTGATGGGTCATCATTCAGCTGATAAATTAGATACAAAAGAAAAATTAATTCACAGTAAATTAAGTCCCATCTCTCCATACTGAGAGGCCAGCAGCACAATGCTCACAGCTGGATACACGCGTTCACACAGCTGTATTAAAGTCTGTTTAGGGTTCAAAGAAATTCGCACTTTCTCAAATTAAAAAAAAACAAAAAAGTGCAACGCCAATCTGCGTACACACTTCTGTACAGATATGCAATAAAAAAAAAAAAAAAGCCAAGCCAATGGGCAGTCCCTATTTACAGCGCCCCTTTAGGCTGGCACCTTTGCCTTGGGCTCTTCCTTCTCCTTGTCTTTGCTTTTTTTCGACTTCTTCTTCTTGTGTTTATGTTTTTGACCTTTCAATTCTGTTTCTGTTTCCAGCCCAGTGTGCTTCTTGTGCTTTTTATGTTTCTTGTGCTTTTTGTGTTTCTTCTTGTCCTTCTTCTTCTTTTTCTTCTTGCTGTCCTGGCTGCCTGCAGAACTGGCACTGCTACTGCGGCTGCGTGCTGGACTGTCGGATGGGCTGGCACTGCTGTGGCCCTGGCTTTCACCAGGGGCAGCTGTTGGCCCCTTCTCTTTTGCATGCTTGCTACTGTGTGGCGAGAGGTCACTCTCACTGTCACTTTCACTGTAGTCGGGCACAAAGGCTGCCTCATCAGTCTCCTTGGTCAAATCGGAGGAGAGGCGACTGGATCGCACAAGCGGCTGCTTGTTCTTTGCGTGCTCCCGCTCAGACCTGCCTTCAGGAGAATCAGTCCGGTGGGGTTTGTGGAGACTGTGATCCCTACTGGTGCGTGCATCCTTTCCATGTGCCCGGTCTGCTCGTGGCTCCTCTGAAACAGGCTTTTTGGAGCTGGGTGCAATTTTGGGTTCAGTTCGTGGCTTCCGGTCCCTAACAGGGCTGTGTTCTGGCCTCTTAGATTCTGTGGTTGTTGTCTTCCTGGGCGGATCTGAGTGAGCATCCCGGTCTCTGCCTTTTAAATTTGGGTGGGATTCCCGTTCCCGCCCTGCAGAGGGAGAGTCTTTTTTCTTTATGGACTCCTTCAACTTATCTTCCTTACGCTTGGAACCTGAATGCTCTTTGCTGGCCATTGCAAACTCAGATTTCTTGTCAGGGGTGATGGAAGGCGCTCCCTCTTTATTTTGGGGCACCCGAGATGCAGTTTCGGTCTTTTCCACAGTTCTGTCTTTAGAAGAGCCAGAGGCAGTGGAGCCATTTTTCCCAGAGCTCTGATCAGCAGTTCGCTCCGGCTTCTTCTCCCTCTCTTTTCTCTTATCAGTTGTTGGTTCCTTGTCTTTGGCCTTGTCTTTCTCACTCACTGCCACTGCAGCTTTTGTAGTCTTGGCTTCTGGTGCCAATTCTTCTCCTGCAGGCTCTTTAAATGGTTTAGGAGAATCCTTGGCAGGAATTTTGAAGTCTCCAGATGGTTTTGGAGGAGCTGTGGGCTTAATGCTCACTGCTGCCTGGGTTTCCTTCCCTTCGTCTTCTTCTGATTCGTAGTCCTCTTTCTCCCATTTTGACCGAGGCACCTTAATCATCACTATTTCATTTTCAGCTGGTGCAGAACTGTCATTGTTGTATTCCTCCAAAGTCTTCACTACCGTTTTCTTGATATCTTCCTGCTTCCTCACTGGACTTCCTCCCGTTGAACTTGTGCTATAAAAATAAAGCGATAAAAGAAAAATATCACCTTATGTGGATGACCAACAAACCTCAGCACCACCCCAACTTCAAGCTCTACCCTGCCTGCATTGGCCACTTTTCCCAGTTCCTGACTGCTCAAGCATGCACACTGACCTGGTATAGTCTACAAGCAAGGAATCAGGAGCTTGTATTTTTCTCCGCAACTTTGGTTTCGTTTTCTCAGGCCGATTCTTCTCCACTACAGGAACAGAGCTCTCTCCAGCCACAATCTTCTTCCCAATCTCACGGTTGATTTTGATTTTCCTCAGAGGTGCGCTTTTCTCTTCCTTGACAGCAGGCTTTTCTAAGTGCTTGTCTGCCTCAGATTCTACTTTAGGCTTGGGTGTTGGCTTAGGTACTTCTGCTGCCTCAACTCGCGGTGACTTGATAGAAGGCACTTCAGGATCTTTGTCATCTTTCCTCTTCTTCTTCTCTGGTTTTGCTTCTGTGGTCTTACTGGCTTTCTCATCACTGTCCTTCTTGGGCTTCTCTTCTTTGTTTGGAGGCTTTTCAACTTTTGCTGCCTCCCTTGTCTGCTCGCGCTTCTCTTTGGTTTTCTCTTCTTTTGTGGCCTTAAGCTCATTGTGATGTTTTACTGGTTTAGTGGGTGCTTTGCGTGATGCTGGGGCTTCCCTCTGGGACCCATGTGACTTTGTAGATTCTACTTTCTGGGATGGTTCCTCTTTGGGCTTCTTGGGTGGTGGGTCAGTTCTAGGGGATTTGTCTCGTTCTGGGGGCTTGAGTGGCTTCACCTGAGAGTCCTTTTTAGTGGCTGGGATATCTGGTTTGCGTTTTACTTTTTCCACTTTGGCTTTGACCTTTTCTTTTTTGTCTCTCTCGGCTACTGCTTTATATGAAATGGAGGTGCTGTCCATTGGCTCATCTCGAACAGGGGTGGCATCATCTCGACTCAGGGAAAGCAGAAGAGATTCTCCCTTGACGTCGTCTCCAGCTACAGGCTTGCGTGGCAGTTCTTGGGGTGCTGTTCCAAATAACTCGCTTTCATCACCTTTTCTCCTCTTCCTGTGTTTCTTGTGTTTTGAACTCTTTGCATCCCCAGGAAGATTTTCTGCCTCTTTCTCCTTTGAGGTTTTGCTCAGCTCCTTACCACAGCCATGGCTTTCCTTTAACATAAACCGTTCAGGGTAAGCAGCAGGAATATTATGGACCCTCTGGCCCAACCCAATAGGTGGATAGTCATCTTTGCGTCCTCTACCATATGGAGAATTATCACGTCTTGGCCCAAGTGGTGCAAAGCGCTCAGGGGTAAAGTGCTCTCTGTTGGAAGGAGGGGGTCTTTGCCGAGGTGGATTGCCTGCACTGTGGGTATAGGACTTGTAGTACTTTTCATACCATTCTCTGTACTTCCGCTCCCATTCCCTATACCTCTCTCTCTCATAGGGGTCCCTCTGGTCCACAGAACGGCCATAGTAGGCTTTCAAATCATAGGGTGGAGCCTCTCGGTACCTGTTGTAATACTCTCTTTCTCCTTCAGGCTGGGGTGGAGGCACAGGCCGTTTATTGGGAGAATGAGTTCGGTAAGTAGGGGATCGCGATCGTGAACGATATCCCCCACCACCACCACCACCACCTCCTCCTCCACCCCCTCCCCCTCCTCCGCCTCCTCCTCCACCTCCTCCCCTGTAGGCTGGAGACCTGGAGCGGGAGCGGTGGTACCCATGGGAACGTGATCGAGAACGGTAACTTCGACTCCTTCCTCCCCCTCCTCTTCTGGGATAGACTGGAGATCTGGAGTAAGACCGTGAATGCGAGCGACTCACAGATCTGGAATAGGAGCGAGAGGAGCGGGACCTGGACTTCGAATAGGTGTAGGAGCTTCCACTGAAGGAAGAGCCACTATAAGATGACTTGGACCTAGGAAGCAATAATAAAAAAATATATATACGTCAGAAGACATTCTACTAAAACATACTCTTACTCTATCCATCACACACCTGGAGATACATGGGTCTATACACTAATGTAGTATTTTCTAGCCTGCACAGTCCATTTGATGTCTGTGGGTAGCCAGAACACATGCTGGCATCATTCAAATTAAGGTATAATGGGTTGCCCTTTTATCTTGGGGTACACTGATGTACACAACTGTACTGAGCAAATTCAAAATCACCAATTAATATGATAAACATTTATGGACAGTGAATGGAAGTCCACTGAGAAAGCCCACACAGACACAGGAAAAACATGCCAGCTCCCATCTGGTGCTATGAGACATAGCAACACTAGCCAAAGTAGCAGCCATAGATTATCACCTGGAATATGAGCGCCGTCTCTCTTTTTGGATCTTTCGGTACTCTAGCAACTCTTTGGCAAAGTCATTGGTGAACTCATCAAGTTTGGATTTCTTCTCCCTTTTTGTTCAAGAGAGGAAGGAGAAAAAAAAAAAACATGAAAAAGCAGTAAAATGTTACCACAAGTGCTGTGTGACAGACATAAATGAGCCTTCCAGATTGGTAGCAGGCAAAGAGACTTAGAGATATGAGACCCAACTTACTCCTCCTTTAACCGCCGCTGCTGCCTGTAAAACTCTTCTCTGGAGAGAGGGGGTGCCTGTGTGATTGAGGGAATGGTGTTACCCAATGGCGCATTTGTTCCAGGAGGTACCCAAGGGGTGTTGACTGTTGCTGGTGCTGGAGGGAAGCCAGGGGGAGGAACACTGTACCCACTATTTGGTGGTTGCCCTGGAGGAAACTGTGGTGGAAACTGAGGAGGGGGCACCCCCGTGGCCAAAGGCAGCGAATGTGGAGGAGGAGGAGGAAAGAGTGATGGGGGAGGTGCATAAACTGGGGCATTGCTGGGTAAGGTAACAGCTTGTGTTCTTGAGGGTCTTTCACTAGGCGGTCTTCCTCTGCTAGCCGATCTGCAAAGACAAAACGAAACAAGGGTAAGGGGTTTTAGTCATTACGAATATTCACATAATTCACCTTGCTTAATTCAATACAAGGTTCTTCAGGAGAAAAAGCTGATGACAAGTGCAGAACAGACAAAAGCTGTGTCCAGTACTAGGTTTCTGCTCAGAATTTCCACTTTTTAAAAAACATTTTACTTTTGGTATAAACTGAAAATTAGCTTAAATTATTACTATTTTTAAAAATGTGGGGGCAGTTTAAATATTTTTAACTATAAAGGCTAAGTGAGAGTGTACAACATCATTTATGTTTATAAGCACAAAGAAGCTGAAATATCATTCAAATTTCATATCATTAAGCAACTGTAAATGAACAGAAGGGTGAACAATTCTTTTAATAAAATGTTAAAGCTGGTATATCTCTTTTGAATGTTTACTGCTTATTCAGACCTGAAAAACACTTGACTTGAGAAATAAAACGATTCCCTATTCAATGCTGAACACATGTATTAGCACTCTGGCTTTTTATACTGTACATGTTCCTGCTTAGTGCTCAGTGTGTATGTATGTTTAAGAAGATGGGATAACTTAACATGGATAAGGGTACTTTAGGGAACGGTGCTATGGGAAGAATGTCATCTTTATAGATTTAAGTATTTAAATTTTACACAGCTGGGGTTCACGCTAGGGATGTCACTAGAAGCATTTTGGTACTAGTTCGGTACTAAAGTTGCAAAAATGTAATGGTACCAGCTTTTCTTTTTTTTTTTTGTATGGTTAGTACCGAGAAAGTCATGCATGACTGGAAGACGACAAATTACTTTGGAAATCACAATGCTACATGATAAAATCCTGATTGAAACTACATATAAAAATGGCACACAGTGTTGTTGATACAGTACTGCATTGACAAATGTCAAAAAGAAAAACAAGAATTTAGAATTTGTACATGCGAAGATAAATCAGATAGTTTATGATATTTAATTATTTATAACTCCTATACTAAAATCCCCCCCCCCCCAAGATTGTAAAAACTCCATTTGATGTTACACTGAGGGGATCCATGTCTGTGCCACTCAAAGCTCAAGTCTTTCAGGCTGGGGTGGAGGCACAGGCCGATATACTGGTATTTAAAAGCTGTTGTTACTGTTAGTATTTATATATTTTATATTACAGAAAAATGCACAATATAGTTCACATCAATAAATGGAGGTACTATAATAAAGAACTGCAGAAGGGATTTCTGGTTTTGCCATGGTATCAAAAAGTATTGAGTATTTTAAATTTTCACTGGTGTTGGTATCAAATATAAAAAAAGTACAATTCAGTACATTTCAAATTCCAGGACTTATGACATTTCCAGTAACCAACTAGCACAAAATCCAAGACTACTTTATATTCTTGTTTCTGAAAAACCACAGCAAAATTACATGAACCTAGTTAGGACAAATAGCACCTCAAACATGAGGCTATTTTAAATTAATGATTGCTTGCAAATAGTGACATTGAAGCTCACTACTTACACAATTTTTGGCAAGGCTTCTACATTAAAAAAAAAAATTTTCTGGACAACAAACGTTCTATTACACAAACAATGTGCACTGAGGGACTCATGTCAATATTCTGAAAAAATCATGCTTTGTCTGAGTACTCTTTACAAAAGTAACACTTTAAAGCAAATGTAAAAATACAGAAACTTCACTGTGTTGGGGTGCGAGTGACCCAATACCTATTTAGGCAAATAAATGATTATAAAAAAATAAATTTGGGCGGATTATAGATGCTGAAGGTGAAAAGTATGAGCTGTAACTTGGGAATGGTGTCCACACACACTTAATTACTCTTTATGATCCATTATCAGGAAACATTTCTCAAGAAACTTTGCCCACGTCTTCACCATGACTTGTATGAATAATGCTTGTCCATCACATTTAATGTTCAAATTTCCTCATTTATGAAGACAAGGATGGTGATAAGGGTGAAGGATTACTAGCACAACTACAGCTCTCACTAGTGGTAGTGCCGGCTAACCCACTTGCACAGCTCACTGGTGCAAAGGTCAGATGTAACAATAGCCCCCAAAAAAGGTCTAAACAAATTCTGAACAGAGCTACTGGTTTTGTTGCACTTATTCAATTTACAGCGTTTAAATCTCATCCATATTCCCAAAATCAAACTTTCTCATACAGTAACATCACCCAACCATATGCCACCTTGATTTTTTTCTCATTGAAGCCAATCTTTGTAGTCAGCATTTTCTAAATATTTCAAGTTAAACTTGCACTTTCCCAGAATTTTGACTACTCAAATCAGAGACACATCTAATAAACCCAGTGTAATTTACCTTGCTAACTACTTACAACTTAACGCTAACTCAACAACAGAAATTCCATGTGCAGGTTAATGGCTAGTACGTATCCACAGTATAGCAGCTGGCGTCCATGATATTAATACAAGATATGTGTGTTTTGTTGGTGAAATATTGGACTTTTTATCTCATGATCTATGATTACTGAAATTCACTTTAAGATTTTCCACGCCTTTTAAGTACCTTTTTTTGTAAACAATTTCAAGAATTTTTTTAGTACTGGAATTTTGTTTATTTTTCCATGACTTTCAGATTTCCGAGGACCTATATAAACACTGTACAATAAATGGTGTTCTAAAACGTTTGCCCAGTACCACACCAAGACACCATAATTCTGTTAGTTGTATGTGATGTGAGTATTATTGGTAACAAACTGTCCATAAGTAGTTATGAAATTTATTTATTTATTTAAAAAAAAAATTCACATTGTCCATCTGAATATAAGCTGCTAATCAAAGCTTATTTACTTTTTAATAAATCACCTGGAAAACAAATCCTTAAGGCTGGAGTCTTTGCAGAGTAAGTAAGCCTTAAGAAAAATTGTATGCAATTTTGGTGTTATTGCTCAAACCATGTACATCATACTAATCATAAACAGCATATTCAAAATAACAAATCTATTTTAATAACAAAACAATCCATTAATTGGAAATCAAAACTAAAAAAGACTTGATATAAACTAGAACCATTTGGAAGCTACTTACGTTTCCCAGGCCTGGCGACTTGTTCCAGGGCGAGCTGAGCTAGACCTAATTGGCTGCCCTAAATAGAAAATAAAACCATTACAAAGTTAGGAACTTTCACATGCTTTTGCTGTACTGAACATACCAGCTACTTCCCCCTCCAATGTACATACCTGTGGTAGGGATGCAGTGACCATGAGGAAGTGGCTGACCAAGCACTGGTACTTGATATCCCTGCAGCGATAATAAATAAATAAATAAATAAATGTATATTTATGGGATATACTGGAGAAATAAACACAGTACAAGAAATTAGTTTAGACCACAGGGAAAATAAACCCTATAAGATTGGATATTCTCACCTTTGGCAATGAGACAGTGGTGACAGATGTGTCTGCAGAAGCAGTTACTGGTGGAGCATTGCTCAGTGCAGATTTATCTTGATCTCTGCAACAAAGGAAAACATGCAATTCAATCTGACCTGCTCAACTGCTACTGAAGGCATTTAAAATATTCTACAGTCTATAAAAATTGCTTTTGGGAGAGCATTAGATTTTTAGAAGGCATTTACTTATAATAACTAGGAAAACACACACAGTAAATGACAGCTTAGTGAGACTGCTTGTTATTGGAAAACATTTTGAAATACTAAGAATTGTTCTGAATCTAATTTTCAATTTAAAATGGCACATGCCTGAAGAATATTGAACTATGGAATTATTTTTAAGAAAAAAAAAACCCAAAAAAAACAAAAAAAAACATCTAACTGCACCAGTAACACAATATTTGCTCAGGGGGAAACATAATAAGCTGTTCTGTTCTTTAAAAAATGTAGGGCACACTCAAAATCGAAAGTGACTAATCTGGTCCATGAATGATCATTATCTATAAATTCAAAAGGAGAATATTATGACAAATGTCTAGATGAAGTCTACCTATGTGTATCTCCCAATAAAGAGATATAAGCAGACTTGTTAAAATGAGGATTCTTTTTCACTCCAGTCTGCATTCACAATAAACATGGTGTTTAAAAATAAAAATATTAGGGTTTTTTTTTTTTTTTTTTTAAAGTTTACCTTCATGATGCTTCTCTAATTAGTGAAGCAGCACTTCTAAGATCAGCGTCTTTGAAGTAAACTTTACTTCTGCAGCAAAGCACAGCTTTGAACAGTAGTTTCATGAGACAAATCCACTATTTTCAGATCCCTGTACACAAATTTGGCAGCTATTAATGTTGTATACTTAAATGTGTGTCAATAACTAACAAAATTGAGCATCACATTTATTTCTGGACACATCAGTATTTTAATATATGTTTAACTGTTATAATATTAATTATTATTTAATGTGGTATAATTTAGAATATAAGTCGTAATTGTTTGAAATGCTTAGCCTACTGGTTACTAAGCAATGGCAACAGTTTTCAAATTTCCTGAACCTGTAGATGTAATCTCTAAATCAAAAAGGCTAATGCTGTAATTCACATTACATTATACAACTGTGATCTTGAACTTCTTTTCAACAGGATGACTCTGTTCCAGGCTCGGTTACAGGGAGGGAAAAAATAGTTTACTCATTTTTTTTTTTTTTTTTAAGTAGCCACAGAATTTAGCAGGTCATTAAAAGTACAAACAGTTCGCACAATACACAGTGTTTGTTGATTATGGGCCACTATGAAAAAGCGAAGAGGTAACGCCAAGTAAAACTGTAACATTGTACAATGGCAGCTGTAAAAGTGAAGCTTGGGTAACCTAACTTGTTTCTGAAATGTAGTGACACATGTGGCTATCATGAAGGAGGAGGAAATAAAAATCTCCTGGAAGGACTTATTCTTTTTCTTTTCAGATTAAACTGTTGAGTACAAATATCCTATGCTAAGTTTTCTAAAGAGTGAGCAGAAACCTCCTGAAATAAGTAGACAAGACTAAAGCCAGAAAAGTGGTGTATCGAGTAGTCAATGGAGAAACCACAGAAGACCAAATGACAGCAGTGAAGTTAAGGTAGTATACTTGATGATATACTAAAGAATTGTATGTGTCTAAAAACTTGCTGCAGGATGGGCTTATGGGATATTTTTTTGATGCACTTGGATAAAAATGTAACCAATAGCGTCAGCCATAATTCATATGAACAAACAATACGGATGAAATGTAAATGGGAACTGCTTTCAGCAAAAGGAAAGGGGGCTTAGGACAATTCAGATGAAGAATTATAAAGAATAGAATAGACTGGAAAATAATAATGTACAATACAAAATAGACAACTAAGCAAAATCTAATACAAACCAAACAATAAAAGATCACACATTACAACTGCTTTAAAGCTGCAATAAACCAAACAATTGACATTCAGGGATATAGGACAACCTCTCCCACTAGAAATTAATGATTCTGCAGTCAATATGGTGGAATCCTTCAAATTTTGGGGCACAACTTTCACAAACACTCTCAGCTGGGACCTTAACACCACTTACATCCCTAAAAAGGCACAACAGCGATTTTACTTCTTACGCAAACTAAAGAAATTAAATCTTTCTGCTGAGAAAATTATTGGCTGTATCCTTCCATCTGTTGCAGACTTGTATACATCTTGTGTAACTAACCATGTCAAAAGGATAACTGCGGGCTCATCTCACCCTGCTCATCACTTATTCCATAAACTCCCCTCTGGTAAGCGCTTTTCGTCATTTAAAATTAAAACTAACAGACACCTCAATAGTCTCTTTCCCACAGCCATTGCCCTCTCAAACCAGTAATCTAGCATGACTTCTTTGTATATTCATTCATTCTGTCAGATACTGTATGAATATACGTGTTTGTGTGTGCGTGTACAGCATATATACATGTATGTGTTTGCAAGCACAGATGCACTGTACACTCACAATTTCACTTGCACATCATCATTTGCATCTTTTAACTTACGCTATTTAAGTTATTTGTATGTGATGTTGTGTTCTGTTATAAGCAGCTCCAAATCTATCAAGTCAAATTCCTGCACATTAAGTACCGGTGAATAAAAGTGATTCTGATTCTAATATACATGCACAGTGCTAAGTATTTAAAAACAGGCTATCGTCTTAATTGCCTCTGCACATAAGAAAGGACTGCACATCAATCCATCTCAACCCCCCACTTATTCCAATTCTAGGGCATGAAGAGCTGCATCCTATCCCAGCAGCACCTGATGCAAGACAAGAAACCACCATGTAAAAAACAACAGGAAAAAAAAAAGTAGAACTTGACCTACTACCTCACACTCAGGAGACCAATTAATGGTCAATCTGCACAATTTTGTAAAGCAGGAGGAAAAGTGAATGATCCACATAGACATGAGGAGGAGGAGCATTAATTGGAGGGAAATGTGAAAACTGCACACTGACTCTGCCCAGGTGTTGAGAAGCAGAAGTGTTCATCATTGTGCCATAAAAAGAATATAAAATTAACTGTATTTTGTTGGGGATGGACGCATGACACTGGTAATTTGCCATAAACCTAACATCATCAGGTCTATTTTGATACTAATGTGATAGTTATAAAAAATACAAAATACAAAGGTAATAATTAGATAAGGCAATAAATGGAAAACAATGGTAGTGTGTTAAATGTAATAAATGAAAACAAAAGTGTCCACTAGACTAGGCCTTTTTGACCTGATAAGGTGTAACAGACAGATTAGACAATATTTAACATATTTATCTTCCTTTAGTAGCTGTCATGCAACTGCTTATTACCACGCTTTATATTAACTTCACCTCTTTGTTTTCTGGCACAAATCTTGTAATTGATATTTAACCCACTTCCTACTGTCCAAATGACTTGAAATTTTGCACACTTACTCACTTCCGACGATAGTACATGAATCAATAATCAGTTTCACTAATTGATCAATTATCTATGTTAACTACACTTTTATTTTACAAGTGATGTATGAGAGACTTGTATTAAGTTAAAAAGTGTACTAAACAGTAAAAAATAAGCGTGGTTTTTAAAAAGTAAATTTTACATATATATTAATATTACAAATCACTAACAACGCATGGATCTATGGGATTCTGAAAACTACTAATTTAAAAGAAAAAAAAAATCCTGCTGCTCTTTCCAGACAATATACGGTGGTGCTTGAAAGTTTGTGAACCCTTTAGAATTTTCTATATTTCTGCATAAATATGACCTAAAACAGATTTTCACTCAAGTCCTAAAAGTAGATAAAGAGATTTTCACTCAACTCAGGGTAACTTCTAAGCAACTGAAGGCCTCTCTCACGTTGGCTAATGTTCATGTTCATGAGTCCACCATCAGGAGAATACTGAACAACAATGGTGTGCATGGCAGGGTTGCAAGGAGAAAGCCACTGCTCTCAAAAAAAAAAAAATAATTGCTGCTCGTCTGCAGTTTGCTAAAGATCACGTGGACAAACCAGAAGGCTATTGAAAGAATGTTTTGTGGACGGATGAGACCAAAATAGAACTTTTTGGTTTAAATGAAAAGCGTTATGTTTGGAGAAAGGAAAACACTGCATTCCAGCATAAGAACCTTATCCCATCTGTGAAACATGGTGGTGGTACTATCATGGTTTGGGCCTGTTTTGCTGCATCTGGGCCAGGACGGCTTGTCTTCATTGAAGGAACAATGAATTCTGAATTATATCAGAGAATTCTAAAGTAAAATGTCAGGACATCTGTCCATGAACTGAGTCTCAAGAGAAGGTGGGTCATGCAGCAAGACAATGACCCTAAACACACAAGTCGTTCTACCAAAGAATGGTTAAAGAAGAATAAAGTTAATGCTTTGGAATGGCCAAGTCAAAGTCCTGACCTTAATCCAATCGAAATGTTGTGGAAGGACCTGAAGTGAGCAGTTCATGTGAGGAAACCCACCAACATCCCAGAGTTGAAACTGTTCTGTATGGAGGAATGGGCTAAATTCCTCCAAGCCGGTGTGCAGGAATAATCAAAAGTTACCGGAAATGTTTAGTTGCAGTTATTGCTGCAAAGGGGGTTCACACCAGATACTGTAAGCAAAGGTTCACATACTTTTGCCACTCACACATATGCAATATTCGATCATTTTCCTTAATAAATAAATGACCAAGTATAATATTTTGGTCTCACTTGTTTAACTGGTTTCTCTTTATCTACTTTTAGGGCTTGAGTGAAATTCTGATGATGTTTTAGGTCATATTTATGCGGAAATATAGAAAATTCTAAAGGGTTCACAAACTTTCAAGCACCACTGTACAAAAGGCTATTACAACTGCCAATTTCATCCAAATAGGAGACCAGAATCCTCAACAATAAAAGTGTCCCTGTATATACTCTCTCAACAACAAATGTAAAGCTATATTAAAAAAAATAATAATAATAAAATCAGCAAAGGAAAAATCAAGACCAATTTCAAAAGAAAATGGCTCTTTTGGTGGACTGTCTATAATGGTAACAAAATGAGCTGTTGGACATATATAACATTCAAGAGGCTCAGTTCAAAACATTTTAAACCAAAAGCACAGGCAGGCTAGTCTTACAATAATACCCTTTCTACTGAGTTAGGAGTAGACAAAAAATACTAGGGCAGTTGAAAAGGGGCAACTTTTTTGCCAATAGCGAATTAGTGAAAATTATACTTCTTGTGCTTATTCGGTTTTCACAAGAAAATGGAGTACAATTAAAGATGCACAACTAAAATACAATGAAAATCATGAAAGCATGTTTAAATAGCATGAGAAAAGATCAAGATGCAATCTGCAATTTCGAGTACACTGAGAAATGATATATAGGATTATCATTGTCATGATTACACAGTACAGTAAAATTCTTACTTGCATTTACTAACCAACATGCAAATTACCTCATACAATTACTATCATAGAGATAATTCTGGATAACTCCACAGACATAGGTAATCACTTGCTAAAAGATACTTGGAAAACAAGGAATTATCAAATAATGGGTGGGCAGGCCAAGAAGATTTTAAATTAAGTGTTTATCAGATAATATTTCCCAAATGTACACATGAAAATTTAAATCTCACTACAGCACATCAGATATCTAACAAAATGACTTGTTGAGAAACTTGATTTTAAAAAAGTCTCATTACCACAGCATCTTTTAAGTTGTTGTGTAAAAGAACCCTGAATAAGCTGTCAAGATGTACTACTTAATGAGAAACTGAATTATACTGACTATTACTTATTTTTAAGTTAATGAAAAAATTACAAATATAGAAAGTAAATGTTAAGATAAACAAAACATGATAACTGAATATACTTTTTTTTTCTAAACCCATGTTCATCTCTCCCTAAATTGTGTGTGGCCTTCACTTGTAATATGTGAAGAGAATCTTTCCTCTGAACAAAATGCAGACAATGACTAAAGGTCTAGTTCAAAGCCATTTACTTAAACTACTGTAACGCTTCATGGAAAACAAAAATGATGCAGCCTATTTGTACTTTAACTCGGCCTTCAATTAATTGGTAATGTCCAGTTAATTACCTATCATACACGTGTGAGCCAAAGATAGTTAAGGCCTTTTTTAAGAGGCCATGTATTATGCGAGGACCCCCTTTTATTTTTTTTCTTCTGCTTTTGCATTTTTATTTCTACCTTTTATTTCAATAACCTTGTTCAGGAGTTGTTCATGCCTTACACCCTGTGCTTGCTGGAACATAAATCAGCTGCCCACTGACCCATCTCAGGGTAACCAGGTTTAGATGAAGTATTGTTTTAACAATATGCTTGTTTCCACACTTTCTTCTTTTAGCAACATTCCTGTGAGAATACTGCCCAAAAGGAATGTTTCTTTTTTTATTCTATAGCCATTGTTATTTGTCTCTTTATGACTATGCAGTCATTATGATAATAATCCTCTTCTTGGGCAGTGTTCTCCCCAGAAAGTTTTTCCAGCCGGGTGGCAAGAAAAAGTAGCCAGGTGGGGTGGGACGAGGAAATTTAGTGGTGGGGAAAATTAAATGTATTTTTATTAGTTAATTATTATTTTCCAAAGCTCAATATGACTTCCTTTTTTAAGGTTTGACACTTGTGCCAGAATATTTTTATTAAATTTAAGAAGTATCTAATTCAGGATCCTGCAACCCTAACAAAAATTTTAAATAACAATTGTTATGACAAACCAAGAGGCACAAGTATTGTCGCTGTCGGGAAGTAAAGTGAAAACAATGAAAAAAAAAAGTATAGGAAACCTAATGAAAAATTTAAAAATATTCTTCAAAGCCAACTTGCATATGCAGAAGTTGTCTTCAGTTAAATATTTATTCTTTTTTTCTTCCTAGAGGCCCAGTTGTCTGAAGCTTTCCCATAATCAAAGTCCCCAGGATCTGGGCCCTCCAAGGAGATCACTCATCATACACTGTCATAGTGACTGTACTGCAAAGTCATCAGACAGCCATCTAATGTCACTGGCCATTTTCAGCTTAATCTGGGGAATGTTCAGAATATTTTGAATTTCCGTTAAACCAGCCATCCTAACTGAAGAATTTTGGAAGAAATAGAATAGCTGCCTTAAGATGTTCAGTTTTGTTAAATAAGGTACAGCAGCTGCTGCTGCTTGGGCACTTGCAAGGGCCAATCGGTGGTTTTACACAGTGGTAGTTGACCAAGATGTTTTATCTCTAAGCAGTTTTGCCACACCTTTCTGTTTCCCAATCATAACGGCCGCTCCATCTGACCCTAGTCCAACCAGATTAGCAGTTTTCAAGCCTAGAGTGTCCATAGTCTCACTCGGTGCGTTGCTTATAGTCTCTGCTTTGCCGTCAATCATATTGCGGGTTGATAGAAAACTAACTCTGACCTCTTTAGTGACCTGGCAAACATATTTAATGTAAATAATTAATTGTTTTATATCTGAGATATCTGTGGTTTCATCACACAGAATACTGAAAAATGTTTCAACGTGTATATTTTTCAGTATGTTAGATTTTATTTCTGATGCTAAGACATCCAACAGATCTTGCATTATTCTTTCAGAGTTGTAATTTGCATTGAGGTGTTGTAAAAAGAAACAACCCATTTCTTTGCAGTGTTCCAACAGCTTTTCAAACAACGTTTTATGTGGCAACTCATTTTTTGCCAAACAATGCAGGGATCTTAAAGCTCCCACAAAGGCATCACTCTGTAAGTTATTTAACACAGATACAGACCTTTCAATTTGACCAATTCGAGTTTGCTGAAGTACATGCTTTCCTAAAAGGTCAGCAGAAGACTCCATGTGCATTTTACTTATTTCATGGTCCAGCAACCTTTCTTTTCGAATTCTTGTGTATGGCACATTTACCCAAAGTAACCCTTCCTTGGGTTGTGTTTGTTTGAGTATTCCATGCACAGTGAGCATCATGTAACATTTTCTTTGACCATTAGCCAATCAAAATCTTTAAACCATTGTTTGTTTATGCCGGATAAGTGGTGCTTAGATTTATCAATTGGCAGAGTGTGTGCTGAAGAGACTTCTCCTGATTGACCAGCATCTGCAGTGTCTTTGTCTGAAATTGCCACATGAGGAGTTGACGCCGCACCTTCATTAGTTTGTGACGTCTCTTTTCTGAAATAACTGAGCAGTGTTGTTTTCTGAACACTTCTTTTGCTCATGTTGGTAAAATGTTTGAAAAAAATGTAAAGTACCTATGAATAAGACTTTTGAGTGAGAAAGGGAGAGCCTGTTGGATATTCAATTCACACTTGCACTACGGCAGGTACGCATTCTCGACATTTCTACTTTATTCTCGCCGTCTATCTCGAGATTATAAATTCGACATGTTGGCTTTATTCTCGTAGTTTGTCATTAAAGTAGAACATCATAAACTAAACTTCATCTTAAAATGAATGTTTAATTTACTAGATTTTCTCAGACCCCGTCATAAATTAGGTAGCAACACGTCGACTTTATTCTCGTCATAAGCGTCAAGATTAAAGTGGAAATGTCGAGAATAAAGTCAACATCTCGACTTTATTCTCGACATAGTTTTTTTTTCTTCACTTTGTCCGTATTTTTTTTTCCTTCACCATGGCCCTAATACACTTCCGTACAAAACCCTCAGCAATTCAGTGACAAAACTTTTGCTCAGGACAAGGGTTTCTGCACACATACATACAGTAATCCCTCGCTATATCGCGCTTCGACTTTCGCGGATTTTATATGAAAGCATAACTAAATATATAACGCGGATTTTTCGCTGCTTCGCGGGTTCTGCGGACAATGTGTCTTTTTACTTCTTGTACATGCTTCCTCAGGTGGTTTGCCCGGTTGATTTCACACAAGGGACGCTATTGGCGGATGGCTGAGAAGCTAACCAATCAGAGCACGCAGTTGAGTTCCTGCGTGCTGAATGCAGTGTTAACCAGGAAGTCTCGCCTCGCTCATTCAGCATCAACGTGTTTCGCTGTGTAAAGAGTTGTGCTCTTTTTTTGTTTATCTTTGTGCATAGTCAAGCCCTTCATTATGGCTCCAAAACAATCTGCTACTGCTTCAGAGGCCGTGCCCAAGCGCAAGAAGAAGATGTTAACGATTGCCGAAAAGGTAAACGTTTTGGATTTGTTGAAGGCTACGATTCTTTTTATTTAAAAAGTAGGAAAGGAATATAAGATCTACGGCCGCAGTGTCCTTTTAACCAGGGTGCAAAACGAGTTGTAAGTGGATGTAATAAGGCAGTAGTCTGGATGGAATCTGCTTTAGGGATTTGGATTGAAGACTGCCAGAAGAAGAACAACGGCCGTGCTACACAATCGCCTGAAGTGGCTCCTTTACAAGGGCTGTAACGCTCTCCTTTGTTGTGCAGTAAAATTAAACTCATTGTTATTGGACAAGTCATCGTGTCATTGTTGGCGAGTAAGCATAATTAATTTTAATCTTACAGTGCGTAGTACATGTACTTACGTTTAGTGTCACTGTACACACATTTACTGTATATTATTTTTCCTGCATTGTACGTATTTATTGCTGGTGGCCTGTCTATCGTAATGGCTGTAACATATGTGATATCGGAGACTCTCAATATCTTTAAAAATAATATTTAGGTTTTACTGTATATAAACAGTGTGTTTATATACATAATTTCAATGAATCTTACCTAATATCTAAGAGAATACAAAGGGATTATGCTGTATAACTCTGCGGGGAATATTTATAAACAGTGTGGGAGAGTTTATAAGGGCTTAAAATATATAAAAACCATACAAACATATGGTTTCTACTTCGCGGATTTTCACCTATCGCGGGGGGGTCTGGAACGCAACCCCCGCGATCGAGGAGGGATTACTGAACATACATAAACACACACACATACTATACAGACTGCGCCGACGATGAGAACAGAGATATCACTTCCTGACGCCTTTTTTCTGATATCTGACAGGCTGGTTTCACGACTTTCTTTTTTTTTTTTATCAGACCTCCTTTTGCCCACCCACCTCCACATCCTCTTTGATTGTGAACTGCCGCTCCGCTCCCGCTATTAGCATGTATAGCCCCCTTTCGCCCGCCCACCTCTCCATACTCCTTGCTACTGTATTAAGCTGCTACACCCCTGCTATTACCATGTACAGCCCGCTCTCGAAACCCCACCTCCCCATACTCTTTGCTTGTGAACTCTGCTCTGCCTCGACACCTGCTATTAGCTTTAGCAGTATTTGCCCACCCGCCCGCTCGTCCCTTGCCACGTACCCTGTGCCTACAGATCTGCGGCAGTCATCTCACAATGTCATGCGAGATGACAGCCGGGCGCTCAACTAAATTAGCCGGGCGGAGCGCCCGGTTAAAAGACGCTAGGGAGAACACTGTTGGGTGCCAGTATGGTATTGATTTTCTTGTTTGGGTCTTCTGATTAAAAAATTTAAGAACCTCTGCATATGAAAATTCAAAATTCACCGCTGCTTGTATCTAGGCAGTGAGTAGTTTTGTAGACTCAGTCAGGGACAATCCCCCTAAAACCATGATCTCCCCTTTAATTTGCTTAGGACTTCGTGATGGACAAACCACCACATCCTGCTCCCTTCTTCTCCTCGATGCACTGTGGAGTCTGTGAGGACCAGCAAATTTCAAGGCGCTGGAGAATTCAAAGGGAAACCATAAATTGTAGCAAAGTAGCGATACGTGCAGTTATGCAGGAACAGATGCAACACATAGATTTGTGATTCTCCGACCAATGGTGGGGTTGGGGTGAGTCTGTGTAGTTATAGAAAGTTATCAGTTATTCGCTTCAGTACTTGTACTGAGATCTGAAAGCTGGTATCAAAAACCAAAATTTAAAATGTGTATGGAATACATTTTGAAAAAAATAAAATAAAATTAGCATACACACACAAAATACGTCAAACTATGGATAAAAATCACAATCAAAAGTCAAATTACGAAACAAAAATGACATTTTATTTTGGTTCAATTTACATTGTTGTAGGCTTTATTTCAAAATGGCCATATTTATAAGACATTCTATTTAACAATGGGACTTTTCTAAATTATGTATTGCTGAATGACTCTTAATTATCACAGCTATTTTTTTTCAAAATGTCTCTTTTAATAGAGGTCTCATCCTAGTCAATCAAGACAAAAACCAACAGGCTGAACCGATTCTTACTGGTTAATCCTTTTCTAATTGTAGATGGCAGGCCAACAAAGATCTTTAGCAGTACTACATTCAAACTGGCAACATATGGAGGCAGGGAACAGTTTTTTTTTATTTTTTTTTTAATTTATTTTAAAGAAGAAACTGAAAGATAATTAAACATACTTGAGTCTATGAATTGACAATATATTGGAGAAGCTCAGACATATAAATACTCTTCAAAATGTTAACACTGATAAAGTGGTAGTTAGTAGCTTAAGGAATGATGCTCAATCAGTCCTAACACAGCGTGCCCATGATGAAATCGTATAGGCACACACATTAACGATGATGGCCTGTGGCCGGAAATTCCAGTTCCAGACGTGCTTCTTAATTACATTCTCTGTGGACACATTGCTCAATCGATCTTAAACTACAGTGAACGTCTTTATCAATGTGAATGTTTTTATAAACAACTGTCAGTCCACACATTCCCAAGATATTGTCAATTCTGGATTATACTGTGCTCAACAGACTGCTTATCAGATTGGAAGGGTTACGTGACAGTGACCGTTAAGACAGGAGCTGGGAATTCCTGCATTCTATGAGGCTCAAGAATATTCAGGAAAGCAGGCGGGGACTTGCGCAGACAGGATAAATAGCAGCTACATGCAGGAGATGCAAGTTATTCTTGGTGGATCAGAGAGAGCATGACAGCATGAAAAAGCAATTAGAAGCACCAGCAGTAATAAGTTAAGGAGCAGGAACATCTAGGCACTTCCCATGAAAAACAATGAAGAAAACAATGACTAACAAATAGGAACAGGAACAGCCTGTTGGTCTTGACTGACAAGTGAGGAAACCATCGTTAAATGAGGAATTCTGAAATAAACAATGCAGGCATTCATGCAGCTGAAAGGAAAATCCATAAAATTCCCTAGCTTGCAAGATAGCCATACTGTCAGAAGGTGCTCTGTTCAAATTGCAGTTTGGCAGCAGCTAAATGGTGAAACATGGTACTTGCACGAAATAAAGTTAGTTTCATGCAAGTTTCTAATGAAAAGATGTGCATCTGTCTCTTATCATTGGACTGGAAACAGCTGAAAGTAAACATCAGCAAATTTAAAAGTCCTCCAAAATGCTTTGATTAGCATTTGAGTATCATATAAAGATATTCTAAAACAAAATTAGCTGGACATAACTTTCTGTTTTACAAAGAACACCAACTTTTAAATTTAATGTCTACATTTCACGACTGGTAGTGCAATTTTTGCAGGCTAAGAAGGGTAATCAACTTTCCTCTGTTTTAGACTTTTATTTTTCCTCCATATGATATAATTTATGCTAACCAGAGGGCATCTTCTGATTATGTATAATTTGTCCATATTTAAAGAAAACATGTTTTGAGGAGAACTTCTTTATTTGTCACTTACCCCATTTTGCTTGTAGTGATGGATGATAAAAATGTTAATGTCAAGGTTTAATAGTTAATGAAGATAAAAGTTTTTGATACAGTGGACTTCAACAGGAGCCAAAGCTGAACATTAGTAAACATAGTAAACATGTTTTAAAATGTCCATGAATAAAATCTCAAGTTTCTTCTTTAATCATATGTTCTTAATGTCCCAGACACATATTTCTGCTAAAATAGTATTAAATAAACCACAATGTTCTAATGCGTAAATGAGATGCGTTTGAATGGAATTGAGCTCTTAAATTTAAAACCCGCCTCTCCCTGCACTCGTTAGTTGCTAAGCAGTATTTCTGGGTTTGTCATCGATCGTTTGTGAAACTGCACTAGTGAATTGACCTTTTACATGGTCAGCACCTTTGATATGCACGGATATGACACATACTTTCCAGCTGATAATGTTTCACTCAATTTTTCTTTTGATCTCTAACTGTACAATTCTCTCAGACTATGCACATTAATGTTCAAATGAAGTGGCATGGTAGCTAATAGGCCAGGGTAAAAATATTGATTGTGGATTAATCATTATTTTTGCTTTAAATGATTGAATATTGATTCTTAAAGTCAAGATCGATCCAGTGGATCTCTATCCTGCTTTATTACTATATGTAGATTTTTCCTTATCTTCGTTTTTGGCATCCAATCCAGTAGATGTTCTCTAGTGTGCCTGTTAAGGCTTTCAACGGAAATACTAATTGTTACTAATTGTACTTCACACAAAATATGTCCTCCTTAACTGAAATCGTCATCTCTGACACTCAAGTCAGATGCATGGACTTGCAGCAGATTCAAACAGTGCATCAGTAAAGATGAAAGCATGTAAGCTGTGCGACTCAGAAGTATTGTGTTAACACAACAGGTTTGAAAAATCACTTATTCTGACATTACCCAGAAACATTGCCTCAGTTGATATCCAAATGAGTAGAGCCTAAAAAAAATCTACAAAGCTTAACTTGTCTTCTGCCCAAAAAATAATCTATAGCAGTTTTTATCTGTAAATATACGAGACCCTACACTGTTGTTGACAACATAGGCTTTCAACAAATGATACATGTTTTGGAACCACTGCATACTATACCAACATGAAAGCAAATGAGTGAAGACATTGTACCTATGCTTTATGAAGATCTTTAGCAAAGCATCACCACATCTCTTAGGTCAGTGGATAAAATAGCCCTAACTTGTGACAGCTGGACATCCAGGGCAGTAGATTCCTACATGACAATGACATATCACTACTTTAAAAACGACTGTGCACCTGAGACAGATGTGTTGCAGACTAGCATTCTCACACCAGTAGCAACCTTGCTGCCTACACTAGTATGCAGAGCTGCTGGCCACTAATCCAAAAACCATTCTAGTATCTCCAATGTGATGTTTCTTTGCGTGACCACATCAGTCACAAGTTGGTGTGTTGGCAAGTGCAATAAACATTGCTTCTCTTTCAGCACATGGCTACAGTAGTTGTACTGCTACAGTGGAAAATGTTTGCAACACGCCTCACCCTACCAAGCAAGCAGGCACTTCTTGTAACACTAATTAGTCTGAGGAGGAAGTGTGAGGACACACATGACTGATTAACCATAATTACATGTGAGCAATTGCATGTGTAACTTGTAGAATTATAGAAAGACACAAATCTTCCCGCTGTATCTTTAATTTGGACTCATTCAATATTAGTTTAAAATGTGCAATAGCGGAATAAATTTGGCTAACAGATTACAGAATAACATTATTTAAGAAGCAATATCTATTTATTAATATTTACTAGATGATAGTTATTTTAAAAAGTAGATGTCACTGCATTGTATTAAAAAAAGGAGCCACCCCATAATATTTGGACTTTGATGTGAATTTTGAATGACAGTGCAGCTGTGAAAATTTTTTTTTTTTAAAAAACAGCAATGATATTTTGTTACAAATATTACAAATACTGATAACTGTTGATTGGACACTGTGATTCGAAATTGAATTGGGAAACCCAGCCCTAGTAGCTAATGGGCAATTACTGGGTAGGTCTCCTGACCAATGAAAAGAGAGAGAGAGAAAAGCAGGTCTTCAATTCAAAACACGTTCACATTTATGAATGCTTCACTTTTGTTCAGAAGAGTTTTTTCCATAACTGTTTTTAACAATATGTTAGCCAAAATACAGGAGTCTGTGATGTTGTGAGCATATGACTGGATACCAGACATTTGGGATATAGAACATGAGTAAACCTTTTTTTTGCCCCTTCACATCGACATTCCGATATTTGCTATTGTGCAGCCTAGGTCCCCATTAAAGTCCATTATATCAAGACCTTCATTATCTCAGTTTCTCTGCGAAATCACGACATTAAAAGTCCGTCTTGTTCATTACAACAATCAACATGGTGTAAAAGCAACAGATAGAATTTTAATAGGCTGCCACTGGCTCTAATTAAGTGCAAGCAAGGTGACACATCCAAGTGATCATACAGGCTTACTAGAACAAAGTTACCTGAACTATTCTATAACATTTCAGTAATTATTTACTGCTCTGATGCTGATCTTTCTGATTATAAAATAGGTCATTATGATAGCAACTGACGAGAAAAATTCATAATTAATTGCAGAATTACAGTATTTGAGAGTTCCTCTAGAGTGCCTCTCTCTCTTGCACGATTTGGATTAAAAAATAATCAGCACATCGCCATATCAAAACAGGCTTAAGTTTCAAGTTTGGTATTTTTCCATCCAGCCATTTTAGCTCTAGACTTACACACAGACAAACACCCATCATTGAGATATTGATTTTTATTGGTATTGAGACCCGAAAACATTAAGATCTGTTTAAAACCAGAGATCGAAATTTTTGACAAATCTGAAACGTTCACTCCTCCCCCACAGATGAAAGGTTATAGTAGGGGAATGCACAAAGCAAAAATTAACTTCCCTAAAAACACCCTCAACAATGAAACATCAGAAATACAAACAGTAAAAACCTTTGCAATGGATGAATTGAAGTGACATGTATTCACAAAGATTTATGAATAAAAGGATTAAGTGTTAAAAAATATATTGGCAAAATGATAAGAAAAAATATTGGCATTAATACATAATTTTAGTAACAACACTACATGAACAGTGGACACTCAGTTTAATAAATAAGAATCAGAGAAAGCATACTATAGTAACAAACAGCGAAGACACTGAATAGGTATTTTTTGAGATTAAGCAATGTGTTTATTGCATAAAATGTAACTATATAAAAGCTTCATACGAAATGAAATACCTAGAAGATTTTGAAATGAAAGAAAAGATAAACAAGTGAAAACAAATTAACACAGCTGAATGAGTTCACACTATGATCACACTTCTATTCAAACAACCCAGAGTTTGATTTTAATTTGAATTCTTTAAAACTGTGAGATTATCTCTAGGTCATGTACAATGTTACTCCACTTTGGCCTGCCCCTGAAACTCCTCAGCTGGCACAACTGTGTCAAAAAACATTATACTAGTGAACTCGCTTAAAGGAAAATCTCCCATGAGAAATTTCCTTAGTGAATGAGCTATTACAGTGTAGGGCTCCTGAGTACAGAATAGGGATTGAAAGAATGTGCAATGTGCAAAGCGACACCTCTTTGTCGGAGTAAATATAAACTGAAAGACTGGATACTAGATATTTTCTGTACTGTACCCTGTAGTGATACAAAATGGTCAAAGCAATTTTAAAATAGAGCTGTCATGAACAACAAATGCTATGACTCACGGGGTGGGGATTTAGACAACAGAGATCTGGTTTTTCTAATACATGGAGGTTGATGCACTATGTTGAATTCAATGATCCACTCTCAAGTACCGTAGATCCCGGAATACAAGCCGACCCAGTATATTAACCGACCCCCTTCTCTACCTACTAAATTACATGTATTTGCAGATGACCGGTATTTAAGCCGACCCCCTTCTCCAAGCAAAATTTTCTAAATTTCCTTAAAAAAGTGTCTCTTCGGGTATATTTATAATGTTTATCGGTGAGAATTTGAGACTGTCGGCATTTTTGATGGAAACCAGGAAGTGATTGCGGAGAAGTTTGGTAAAATGAAATCTTTGTGTTGAAACTATATACGCAAATACAGTACATCGGCGGGTGGATTTCCGGAGACTCGTTATAAATTTGATTAACTTAAATATGCAATACAGTGGACCCTTGACTTACGAACTTAATTCGTTCGCAAAGGCTAACCCATAATGCGTTCTGAACCTCCCACTGCAACACTTACTTAACCTTTTCATAATAAAAAAGGGTTGTATAATGTGCATAATTTACCAAAACACCAATAATTTTTCTAATGTACTAACCAAAAAGTTATAAAAAGTGCCTAGCCTACTTCGATTAAGCTAGGAGCATGGCGGCGCGCATGGTCGCAGCAGCTCAGGGCTCTCCTTTTCAGTGCACTTTTTTGTTGTTTTTGTACTTTTTTTTTTTGTCCTTGTTTGTGCACGATCGGTTCGGTGAACATCTGCTACACCCGTCAGAACCTTATAGACATTGGTGTCCAGAGCCAGACATCTGTTTCGAGTGTTTTTCATCACACGCACAACATCCCAGACAACATAGCGAGACCAGCGGGCTCTCCGTGGATTGTTGTCGGGTCTAGGAGACGACACAGACGGAGGAGGGAAAGAAAGCAGAAGTGGGGCCGCAGATCCGGCGTTATGCTAAGGCTAAAAAACAACCATACAAGCCCTATACAGAACTTTTTTCTGCACTGAAGGAGCTCCTTTTAATCTCATTGTAGATGTGTATAGTGACAATAAAAGGCATTCTATTCTAGAAACAATTTCATGCTGTACTCACCATTTAATTTGACATCTTTGGGCTGCAGGAAGGGAGGAGGAGGAGATATTTCCACACAATGTCCATCTTCGTTTCGATTGTGATCGCTTTTTTTACCTTCTCTTCCTTCCTTAGCAATTATGTGTCTTGCTTGCATGGACTTAATGAATTATATATATATATATATATATAGGTAAATCACTGCAATGACCGAAATTACATCCACAAACACATGTATCTGGGCTCCGACTGACGCTACTAATGCTCTCGGTTGTTTGTTTACAATCGCGCAAGCGGATACACGTGACCGCATCCGTTTTGTAACGCAAGATGTTGGTCGTGAATCAAAACAAAAAATTTTTATTTTAAACTTCCCGATAATTTATTATAAATTTTATTAATAAAATCAACAACTAAAACACTTTTTTGAATAAATTCTTTATTTAAAGTACCGGCATGCAAAGTTACTTCTTCACCTGAAAGATGGCTCTGTGGTTTCGTCATTATTTACTTCCGTATTCATCGGCAAAACCGGCATTGCGCTGGAAATCTTGAATCTGAAACGATACTCTTACAAACCGACCCCCAAACTCCAAGCAAAAAATCTAGGACGAAATTCTCGGCTTATATAACGGGATCTACGGTAAACATTTTCATATGTTAATGTCCAAACATGGCATTCAAACAACTGAACATTCAGTAAATGCTTCTTGAACTTTGGAAAAAAGTTAAGAGAGTGTCAATAAAATAAATTAGGGACTCTGCAAAGTGTGTAATATACCCATTGTAATACTACTTCATGTGATTTTAGCTCAATTTATGTTGTGTGTCATGGAACCACAGGGTTGTTTTGTCTACAAAGGCCTCCAAACAGCCACAAAAAGCCTGACTGTAGGACAACTTTATACAGTTCAATAAAGTTGAAACAGCCTACTAATGAAACAAATACAGTGTTTATCTTTAAAATTTAAGATGTAAAATAAAAGCATTTTAGTGCTGCTCAGTGGGTCATATTCCTCATTCTTAATTTGTAATTGTTATTTGAAAATGATCTACAGTATAAAAGTTCCAGGCACTGGCCATTTTTAAAAGATATAGAGTAATATGAAACAGAACAAAAAGCAGTAAGCTATGAGAAAGCCAGCAGTAACATCTAGGTAAAAGGCTATAAACACTAGAAGCAGAACTCGCAGAGACAGGCTAAATTCTGTTCCACTGAAGTTAGGATGGGGTAAGAGCCATTAGAAGCTTTTGAAGATTTGTATGTGAAGTTACTTACTTTACTGGAGCTGAGGTGGGGGGTGGATCTTCTTGCTTAACTGCAGGTTGAGGTGAGGGGACAGAAGATGACACATCAGGAGGAGGGCTACTGGAGTCTACATTCACCTGTAGAGAAGGTGAAGCTGATGGAAGCGTAGAAGGTAAAACAGGCGTTTGTTGAACAACTTGAGGCTGAGCAGTAGATGAAGCAACATCTGCAGCTGGCGCATTAGAAATTAGTGGATCCTGCTGCCTGCTTCCACGGCTTTGCATTGGACGCTGTAGCTGTTGTCTAACCTGGTTCTGAACTTGTCCAGTTTGACAGCTTTGCCCCTTACGAATTCTTTTGGTGTATCCAGTTTCGTTTTTAAAATTGTTAACAGCCTATAATGACAAAGATTTGTTTTAACAAAGATAACTATACATGGAAAGCACAAACTTCAACATCACCACCGTGGGCGTGAAATTGACTTTCTTTAAAAAGTTCCACTGCAGACTACTGTACCACATTCTCTTTGGATATAAATTACTGACTATCCTGCTTAAATCTGACATAATTCAAGCAAGCTAACATTCCTCTGTTGTAAAGTCAAGTGTCATAAACCTTTGGTTTTGGCACAACACATTTGGAAAACTACAACAAAACAATGATGTCTTGTTTAGAATTACAACAATTATAGAAAAGAAAAAGAAAAAAAAAAAAAAAAAACACACAAAAGTGACATATTACCTGACGTAAGAATTTGTTTGCAATCAAGGCATCCGGAGAAACATCAGACTGGTGACAGGTAGGACAAATATGTTCATCTGATTCTAGTAGGAATGATCGAATACCTTAATAAAAAATAATAAAAAAAAAAAAAAGGTGTGTAGTAACAATTGAATAGTCACGCGAAACATGCAGAAAACAAAAACAACCTAAAACAAACCTACAGTCATCACAGTAGCTATTTCCACAACAGGGGATGACAACTGCATCTGTCATAATGTCCTTGCAGATGAGACAGAGTAGCTCATCTGGTATGGGATCCTCTTCCTCTGATGACGAAGACTGCTCCTGTGGCAAAAATGGTGGTTTCTCCTTCTTTCCAATTTTATAGGCCTCCCTTAAGTAAAGAAAAGCAGAGTTACCAGAGATGCCAATGTTTAATGAGCATTTTTAATTATTACTTGGAGAGATGCTGTTGAATTCTGAATTATTGTGTACTTTTAAAGGTAATTTTTCTTCTTTGTACTAAATCTTCAGTATGTGTACACTAGTTCTCAGTTGTTGGATCTTTGCTTACTTTCTTGTATCTGCCTAACAATGCCTTATGTTTTGTACTTTCCTGCTGTATACAAATTTTCCTTTTGGATAATAAAGTCTACCTAACCCAATTACTATCAACGTCAAACATATAGTACATGCTGCCCTTCTTAATAGCAAATTACTCACGCATCAATAGTGGGAATTGCAAATGTTCCTGTGTTGGTAAGCATTGCCCCTTTCATGTTGGGATCATCAACTTCCACCATAAAACTTCTGGGGATACCAGTACTCTTTTTAATCCTTGGTACAGCTTCAAAATTTTTGTCCTTAAAAGAGGTACATTTTATTAGGGATTACACATTAAAAAAAACCCTGATTTTTCTTATTGGTGATCTATCTCTGTAGTTATCCTGTTCTGCAGTAACCTAAAGATAACAATATAATCCCACCTACCCCATTAGTTGGACAATTTTTAATGTAGTGTCCCGATTTACGACAGCGAAAACAGGTGTAAGTTGGAGGTGGTGGTCCCAGAGGTTTCTTCAAGTAACTGCATGAGTTAATTAAAAAAAAAAAAAAAAAGAAAATAAAAATTAAATATAGAACTCAATGCAGTGTTGTGTTTCCTTATACTTCAAATTGCACAAAAACAAATGAAGAATCTGACTTACTGTATGGGGTCGTAATCAAAAACTGATTGTGACATCACAGCTCTGATTTTATCTTCCTCGGATGCATTTGCTTCAGCCAGATTGGCAGTCTGTTCAACAGGCAACACATTAGGAATAATTGCTACAAAGGTACCATACAAGCAACAGAAGAGTGCACACAACACATCCTGTAAAGAGTCGCAAAGCGCCTCTTCCCACGGTCTGGATGTTGTGCAGCGGGGTGTGCTGCCCGAGCAGAGGAGACCGGGGAGTTCCTTTAGCCTTCCACCTTGTGTGAGATGCAATGGGATTGCCGCAGAGTGCTGCATGTTCATACAAATCAATATCATCAGTTAGGCCCTGACCATACCTGCTTTGATCTGAGTGGTGTGTGTGAAGCAGCAAAGGACCTCCCAATGGTTGAAACTATGAAGTAAAGTTAATCTTGAAATAATCAGACTTTTGGGCATAAAGCATGCAAAGACTGGCCAAAAGCCGAGATATAAACATTCAGAAAAAAATCTTACCAAATACTTTAAATTTTACTGGCCTAAAAACCAGAGGTCTTCAAGGGCCAGGAAAACTGCAGCACAGTCCATTCAAGGAGTCACACAAGGTTTTGAAAGATGAACAGCTATGTCCAGGGTCTAAGAGTAAAAAAAGCCAGAAGGACTGGCTCCGGACGCCACACAAACTCAGCGTCACACTCACTCATTGAACACACAGCCTGTTTCAACTGTTTATTAGTGGACCTAATATATATCATGATCACAGAAGGAAAAAGGTGTACCACTTACAAATGGGTATCCAGATAAAATGAAAACCTTAAGCTCCACTTAAAACATTCTTCAAGCAGTTAACAGTCAGAATAATGGACTACAAGCATAATGCATTTGATCTGTTTGCACACACAAGAAACCATACAATAGCCAAAAGTTTCAATTAAACTGGTAAAAAGGTGCAAATTAGTACAGTTTTACAGAATAGATGGGAGATTAAATAATGCACACAATTCCAGTTAAATGCATACCTGGGAAAGAAAATTCCTTTTTTGTTTAGAAGTTAAGAACAAGTCATGAAACCATTGGCTAAAATTGTAATTGAGACTGCAGTATTACTTTGAGGACTTTCTCATTCAGCTACAAAGCTGGTGTGCAAACAAACCATCAGCATACATTTAAGATTACTTCTTTAGTGCCACATGAGATACACAATTACATGGCTTAACAGAGAACTCAGATACAGGGTTCAGTCCATTGATTTTGCAAATTGCATACAAAAGGCAAAACTTGTCAGCTTTAAAAGGTAGTAAGTCCATACGAAAAAAGCCAGGGCAGGGGAACAAATGCACTGCTGGTTCTTCATATAAAAAATATATATATAAAAAAAAAATAGCGAAACAAAAAACCAGGGCAACACAAAAAGCAACGGGCTGCGGAACGAGGGCACCGTTACGTCCCGGAGGTGTAAGTGGGCTTCTTCATGGAGTCTTGATGGCACAAACGCATTGCATTACCACAGTGAGGCTCTTAAGGTACTCCCCCTTCTGTCATTACAATGGCACAAACTCTTTACAGGATTTTCCATGCGTACTGTTCTCATCGCCAAGCATTTCACAAATAACATCAGCACGTTCTGAGCAGAAAAATTCAGGTTTTGGGACATTACAGAAAAAGAAAAAACATGAGCAGAAACACAAGCTTGATTCAAGTATAACAGGTTTTAAATACATTAATGTACTTTAAGAGTGAAACAAAATGTGCAGAAAAAACAAGAGAGGTATACCTTTGTTAGCTGGGCCAGAGAAATAGAAGCAGCAGAATCATCAATCTGTTCATGGAAAATTAAAAACATTGGAATTTAATACTATGATAAGGCACACTTCAAAAGAATCTGGCCAGGTGGGCAAATCTATACTTCATACAAGCAGAATAAATTTGGAATGTTCTCAAAAAGGCAAATTTCCAAGAACAGAAAACTAGATTTTGTGAAATGTTTACAGCATACTAAAATTTAAAGAATCAAAAACCTCCCAGAGGCTGCACACTGAAGCTACTGCTGCCTCTCAAAAAAGTAGTACCACATGTGAGAACAACCAAAACAGAAGTGTTCCCGAAACTAAAACTTAAAGATTGATTACATAATTCATAATGCCAGCAGGTCTACCTTGGGTAGCTAAATCCTCTGTAGAATAAATGCAGAACTAAAAACATCTCTAAACATATATGCTTGGAAAAGATCACCCAGGTTTAAAGATTGCCACAATAAAGTGTTTCAGCAAGCTAGGTTTTCTCTGAATTAAAAATTATTACAGTAAATTTCCAAAGTCTGGAATCTGTACAGCTAACAAGAAAATGAAGGCAGTATTAATGAGCCAGTCTTACTTTGAATACTTTTTTTCCTACACATTGAATAATGTCAGATTATCACTTTATAAAAAGTGAAATTATTCAGTAAACATGCAGCCTGCAAATTTAGCAAAAAAATCTCACTCCTTTGGGAACATGCACTACTGTTTTAACAATTAATTCAAGTCTTTTATTCTGATTTTTACAATATTCTCTACTTTTTAAAAGGTATGTTGGACTCTTTAATGTAAAGTTTTCACTTGGTCTCCACCTATGCCACATAATCTTTGTTAGAGCACAGTAAATGAAGCCTGCATACAAACAAACTTGGTAAAATTATGAAGCAATCACAAAAAGTTAAACACAAAACTGAAAATTGATTGAGGATGACCAATAACTTGTATACTGCTTAAAATTTCAGAGTCAAAAGCAATCATCCTTAAGTGAATATCAACAGAAGTTGTTTTACAAGCACAGTTTTTATTGTAAAACCAGGATGGCATGTGAGAGGAACTCCATAGCACGAGAAACTAGCAATTACTTTGAAAGGATAATAATGCTCCATCATTCATTTAAATGTATTTTAAAATGAGATTTTGCCTATTTCAGGTAATGTCATATGTTCTTAAAACACATCCATCAGATTGTGCATTATGTTCAGTGGTCTAAACAAACTATAAAAAAACTACTGTTGAACATTTATATATAGATCTTTACACTGCATTAAGGTTTATAAAAGTTTATAAAGTTCTATACATGAAAGAACATACTGATGGCTATATGATACAAATAGAGCTATAAACTGAAGCATTCCTTCTTTAGAACTAAAACTGATAAAATACTTAGAACAAATTACTGTAAATTTCCAAAAAATAACCACATATAAAATAAATCAGCTCATCACTGAGGTTTTAAGCGGGGGGTTGGGAATAAACAAGATTTGTAAAGGGGAGAAAGCTGATGAAACTACTCTAAACTGTAGACTGCCTTGTGAGACATCAAAAAATACATCTGTATGTGAACTAGCCAATGGCATCAGTTTCCTTCCTCTATTTATGGAATGAGGAAATATAAATCAGAAAACTACTGAACACAGATAAACCGCTTAGATTTAATGTAAACTGTTGATAACTATTACTCAAAATATGATTCAAAGTCAGTTAAAATCACAGTAAGGGCAATTACTCTGCGAATAAGAATCAGGAGGTATGAAAGGTAAGAGTGTTTTGTTACAATGACTAATAGCTATTATTTGGGTTTATCCCCAAATTTCCTTCCTATACTTTCCACTGTCAGATTTATAGACAACACCCATTCTAGTGATGTCACCCACCAGTACTTTTATCTAGGTCTTGTCTGACCTCAATCTTTCCAAGTCCATCAAAGTGCCCCTCTTCATCCAATCATGGTTCATCCTTCGCACCATGTGGAGAAACCATTTCAGCTGGTTTTGCTTCTTTACAAGCTTTTCCATGCAAGCATTAATTCTGTCTCTCCTCCACCAAAGCTTTGTAAGTCTACCTAATAATTCTCAGAGTCATTTAATGTTGCTAATGTTCCACATTCTTCTGTCACATTTCACTGTACTGTAGACCCTAACCACTACTTTATCTGAACTATGACTTTTTACTTCAGTACAATTTGGATAATATTAATTAAAAACCACCACAAGACATTGTATACAGTATTAATGCATTCTAAAGGGTGCAGTGACACTTCTAAATGTATTTGTCTGTGTAGCAGAATGACTACTCACACATGGTTGCTGTGGATTTTTTGCTGGACTTCCCTTTTACATAACGTATTTTTATTCTTTTGAACCAATAAACTAAACACTGTTGCTAATCAAGGGCATTCACCATGTTACAGAACTGAAAGAACATGAAAGGTATACTATATAGTGTGTACTTTAGGGATGTATTATACATCACACAACTGAAGCAAGAAACTGAAATTTTGCAGATGCTTCATCTATTAATAGTCTAATTAGCGATCCTAAAAATGAATTACAAGCAGGTGCAATCAAGTCTATTTTGTCCATATCTAGCACACCTTAGTAGAGCTGAAAGACATTATTCAGTGGCAATCAATAGACAAGGGAATTACTGGGAAGGTCACTAGTGGAATCACAAGGGCACAAAGAGTATACTATCAAAAACGTTTAGAATTAACAAATGAAACTGATGACTTAAAGTCAATTGAGCCAGAAAAAAAAAATTTAAACAAAATGTTCTATTTTGAATTGCCTGCAACAGATTGCATATTGATTTGGCCAGTTAGGAATATTCAGACCACAAAAAATTTTGAGAAGTGTAAGCAGAGACCAACTTGAACAACTGTAATATTAAATGATGTATGTGCATAACAGATGCAGTCATCTTTAGACCAATAAGTACACACCACCCACTTTCTAATATGTAATGTACTAGGTGAAGAAAATGGTGCCGATCACTGAATATTAATTCCGAAAAAATCATTGAAAATGTCTGCATCATCATGCCCACACTTAAAAAAAAAAGCTCATATTTAAAAACTTATTTGGAAGAAAAATCTATAAAAGTTTGAAATACTGTAATCTGATTGAGCTTTGTTAAAAATCTACATTTTCATGAATATGTAAATCATACTTGATAAAATGCAAGGGGTGTGCCTTATCATAGTTCAATCTTTGCAAACAATCTTTAAAAAAAAATTGGCAACTCCGCAGTACAATGTAAAATGAAAGATGACACGCAAAACACTTTTATTATCAAAAAACAATCCACACAGCAGGATTTACAAATGCAGTACTTGGACACAGACAAGCTTTGAACATGAAATCATGTTCACGAATGGCATTATCACATGATCAGTAAGATCATACATTAATCTGTACAACTTGGTCATACAGGTAATATTCACGTGATTTCAATATGAAATACAGTGCAGGTTTTGCACAAACTCAAAAGTTCCAGAAATTCATAAATTACATTGTGTTACAACACATTATGAATACTAGCATCAGAAATTAATATTTTCACAGAAAAATTAAAAATACTTTTTAATTTTAAAACATGTTTCAAAATTAGATACTGATAAAAAGCATTAATTTTACTCTTAGATATGAAACATATTGTGAGAGTAGTGATTTCATTTGTTTTTATTTTTGTTTGTTTTTTTATTTATTTTACATACTGCTTTTGATGGTCCACTTGAAGGTTCAGAACGGTCACTAGAAAGCAAAATCAAAATAAACAAAAGTTAAATATAAGCAAAACAGTGCATTTATTCCATCTCTTAACATATGGTTTGAACAGCCATCAGCTCACAATGTAAATTATGAGCCTTTTGATTTGAGTTGATTTGTTACGTCAAAGACTTGTGAGGCTGAAAACCTAATTAAATATAGCTATTAAAAACACATAAGCACTCAGAATACATGCAAAACACAACTTAAAAAAAAAAAAAAAAAAACCCCAAAAAAAAAAAACACACTATGCCATAAGTTGAAGGTTTAGTAGGCAGTTCTACGACATAGATACATGTCGGCATTGTTTTGAAACCTACATCTGTGAGTAAAAGTTAATGTATGGTAGTTTTAAGTAATTAATCAGTGGACTTATAAATTAAAAGATATCTAAAGGCCCTGTCACATTACACAGTTTTGGTATTTAGGAGCAATCACGATGTGACAGGAGTCTTAATAGTCCAACATACTCGGGGACTATATCCAATCAATCTGCGACTTACCCTGACAAAACAGGTGCGACTTTGTCTTAAGTCGCAAGGACAGGCTTGTGTATGCAGGAGCTGACAGCTACATATAATGCAACAACACGGATAAATAAAAAAGGTGGTCTCGAACTTGTAGGCGGACGAGAGGTTTGACTGATTTCTTGTGTTTTACACACCAGAATGCAAAAAAGAAAAAAAAAAAAAAAAAAAAAAAAAGGCCCGACAGTGCAGCTGAACTCTTAGTACCTGGAAAGCATTCATACACCAACAGCTTTGTCAGGGAGCATGTATGTGATTATCAGAAAAAGGAACAAGTACATGATATTTTGGAAAGTTTAAAATGTGCTGGAAAGTCATCCCAGAGTTTCCTAATTTCTCATTCCCTGTCAGCAACTGAGGTCATCAAATTAGACACCCTGTCCAACTAGAAGACATGTAATGTGACGCTGGGTTAACAGGTAAGGCACTGTCTTTGAAGTAGAAAGAGAACAAGCTTTGATCACTGTGTTAACTTTTCTGGAAATTCATTTTCTCGGTCCCAACACAAGGGGGGGGGGTATAATGGCTGAGGCAAAGCAAAAAAAAAAAAAATTCATTCATTCCAACAGATGGTTTCCTATTGTCAGCACAGATTGTGCCATCATAACAATGTAACGGGCCTACATGGCAATATTATACAATGTGAATATAGTGAGAAAGGATTCAAATTTCTGTTTTAATGTAAAAGTAGGACAGGAGTTGGGGCAGACAGGGGGAAAAAAAAAAAAAAACACACACACAACAAAAAATATCATCCTGCATGAACATAAGCATTTTGTATACTATAACAAAAGACACAAATTAAAAACTTAAGTGAGGAATGCTAATTAAACTGAATTCCAAACCTAGTACATTGCAGAGAGAAGGTGCACATACTTCATATGAGAGGGTGATGCCCTGGGTACTCTACAGAATTCAGACAATCAGTATACAACTATAACATGAAATTATACTTACATGACATATGTTTTGCTGGTGGTTTTGACACCCCCAATAGGAATCCTTCTAACAATCACAGAGGAATTCTTTGGAATGAGGGCAGCATCATCAGTATATTCTAAACCGAAGTGGAAAAAATGAAAAATTTTTTTTACAACTGGTACTCTGTAAACTCAGATGAAAATCAAGCATTCCAGCAAATGACACAAGCAACTCTTATTCAGTTAATGTCTATTAGTTACCCTGGGGAGTATAAAATGTATAGAAATGTAAAGTTCTTTTCATGTTTCTAAAACAAACATGTGCACATTATACATGAAAAACTGTGTGACCTAGCAAGTGAAATATTAAGCTACAATGTTGCCGATTAAATCCCCACTACTCACTAACTGCAAGACCCTAAGAAAAATCACTTAACTTTTTAATATTCCAACTACAGAAAACTATATACTGTATATACATACATGCACACACACACTTACACACACATACATATATAT
>JANRMT010062861.1:42525061-42546207 GCA_026402145.1 Polypterus bichir lapradei | reverse complement strand
AGACTGATGTACAAGTCAGTAGGAACAACAACATCAGCTAAATAAAATAGTCCATTGCAACAAGTACAATCAGCAACCATTTATTAAAAACTCCTTAAAAAAGCAAGTCTCCACAGGCTTTTATGTAAACTGTATGATGTATTTTATCACTCATTCTTAACGAGGACTACAACAGCATAATACATTCAATGCTGAAACATACTTATGACAGAAACAAACAATTTCTGAAATGACAGTTATTACTTGAGACTTCCACAAAAAGATGTTAAACTGTTACAGACTTCTGACTAGCAATGCTACTTGTGAAGCAAAAAAACAAAACAAAAAAAAAAAACAAAAAAAAACACGAAAAGTGTGGTGCATGTTTTACAACAAAGTCCATATGGAATAATGCCTGATAAGGACACCTTTAAAATGGCTTAATTTAAAGCTTATGATACAACCAGTCAAATGTCAAACTTGGCCAGTTTTCTATGCATGCTGTAGTGCCTCAAATGACATCAGAAGCATGCCACACTCATGTGTTGCGATAAATTATGGATTAAGGCCACTCAGTTCTGTTTAAACTGTAAATTAAGTTTCAGACCAACAGAACAAATGACAGCCCACGATCTGGTGAGCTTCAAGTAACCAAACCTGAACAGTACTGTTGTCAGACTGGCCCATTGTGAGATATTGTTACTGTATGGGTCTGCCATCAACGCTGCTACCAAAATGGCAGGTAATTAACCACGCACCTGCAACTGACAGGACGATGAACTCTTGATGCAAGAGGTCCTCTGCATGAACTTTGCAGATATCTGTCTCTACAATAGCACAATGCCAGGGACACACACACAGAGCTGTTGCACTCACATTTGTCAATATTATGTGTGCATGTATTGTCTTGCTCTTCCTTTTCTTCTAACCATAAACCCAGCAAGCACCTTTGGGATGTCCTGTATTGTAATGTCCAGATAATAATACCTTTTATAATAATAATAATAATAATTTTATAATAATAATACCTTTTATTTACCAGTTGCCACTGACTTCATCAAGATCTTCTGCAAAAATGGGATAATATATCCACTGCAGACTTAGACTTTCAAACACAGGTGCACATAAAGGCCTGCAACACAGCTACAGGTATTAAACTTTCACAGTTGGTAAGGTTTCTTTTTTCTTTTCTTGTTGTGTTTATTTTCCCATTATCTCATTTAAAAACAATGAAGGTTAAAATTCCATCGAAGCAAGTATTACATATCTTTTTCCATCAGTATATGTGCATTGGCTTTTACTGAAATCAATTCTCTATTCTGCCTTATTTATACAAATATTGATTAAGGTAATGGCTTTCATCAGTATCAAAAACAGGCATATCAAATTTTCTCTGTAACAAATGCATGTATTACTAAAATATCTAACCATGACAAGAAATGTAATCAGTTAAATATGGAATGGGGAAAAATACCAAAGTATCTTGCAAATAACATGAAGCAGCTCTTCAAAAATTCAATACACAGAATTCAGGACTATGTCTCACAGTCACTTTGTATTTTTGTGTTAAAATTGATGCTAAACTAAACATTTGCAGCCACCACACCCTACAGATTAGAAAATGACTCTTGCTTTCGCCTCCTTGAATAAATTTTAATGTTTCAGAATGCTTTTTCTAGTAATTTCATTTTTCCCACTACAATCTAAATATGTTTACTTTTAAACTGTACCCCATGTACCAGATATCAAAAAAAAAAAAAACTACTCAGAAATAACACGGTTGAATCTTGGTTTTCGTTTTATACTTAAGTCAGTCTAGCTTGACCCCAGTTTACTTAAACAGGCAACAAGCTTCTAAAAACAGATACACAATATAAGTTTCAAAATCTAAAATTTTGTGAATTTCCAGAACATATCAAGTCACAAGTTTTCAATTACGTACAGTATTCTAGCCCCATAGATTTGCGAGTGATTACTTGGCAGACGCAACAATTTTATATACTGTATATGGAGTATTTTGAAGGTATTTTAAACTTTCAATAATTATTTTGTTTCAAACTTTTTATTTTGGGATTGTAAAGTCCACGTGTTTGCCTTGTATTAAAACATGCACTTGTTAATTTGGAAGTCAATGTTATATATGTACTGTGGAAAATGCTATTAAACACCAACTTGGCAAGACTATTTGCAACAACCCTTGCACAACCAGTCGCATTTCAGAACAATCCGAGGCAGAAAGTAACCAAACTATGGAACCAAGCACAGAATTTAGCGGCTCAGACAGACGAAAACAAGGGAAATGAAGCAACAAACATTTATCTAGGTCATGAGATTATCATTAGGAATTAAAAAAAAACACTCATAATAAAACTTCAACTTTCAACATTTGTTAATCTTACTCACTTTACAAACACGAATTAGAAAAACTAAGGAATTAGACAAACTAAACATTTCGGATCAGGGACTTTTTAATTAGGTTAAAAGCGAGTTTGTTTTAGTTACACAATGACAGGCTCACTACATCTAATCTCACACCTAAAGGAGTTTAACTGTAAAGGATTATGCCATAAAGCAGAGTTTTTTTCTTTTAATTGGAGAGGGAACCCTGATGTAGATGATCAGGTGAAAACACTGTACCCGAGTGTCAAACAAATACACCTCAATTACTCTCACCATTATAAACTTCTTAAACAAACCATGCTGTCAACCCATCTTCTAAGAAAATGACTCTTTCACTAAGAGAATATTGCGTGGAAAAGCGGCCTAAACTCGAATCTATCCATATCCTTCTTTCAAAAGTGGGGGTTTAATTACGAAGCCTGTTCAAACCTGGTTTCTCTATCCTAAGGCGCTTATTTTTGGGATGTTCCCAGCAATCGCCGCTCTACTTCTGAATTATACAGACTTATCGATCTTAGGTGTTTTCCCCTTCATTTACTACAAGATTGTTCGACACTCGCTTAACCACCATTGACTCGTCTCACCCAGGTCATCACTTGTTCCAAAAATTCACTTCTGGTTAACGCTTTAAGATAATTAAAACAGTTAAACGGTTTCCTTAACTGTGCCATGACCCTCACAATCCAGCAATTTGGACTGTCTTCTACGCTTATTCGTGTTTTTTCATATACTTTATGAAGCTTTGAGTGTGTGTGTCATTTTTGTACGCGTGTGCGCGCGCGCACATGCTTTCACTTGCATATTTCTTTCATAACTGCACTATTCTGCAAATATGCATAACGTATGAGGTTTAACTTATTTGTATGTGATGTATTATGTTATAAGCAGCTCTAAGGCTACCAAGTTAAACTCATGTACCTGAAGTAAAGGCGAGTAACAATGATCGATTAACATGTAACATGATGACCACCCCCATCCCCAAAAGGTATACCGCCTCTAATTATACAATCAGTCCGTGATCTTCCTAGCGATTTCGCAACCTCCGCTGACAGCCCATAGTCTTTAGAGTTTATAGGTTTTTTTTTTTAAATCGAAATCCCATCCATTCTTCCTTTATGCATTTAAACACTCGAATGGAACTCCCTGATGACCCTTTCTTTACGGGTTTTTTTTTTAAGGACAAAGTGCGCGGTGTCAGTGTTTCTCCGATGATCTGCCTTAAAGGTATCAAAATAAAACAAAAAAAGATAATCATACCTTCGTTTGTCTGAGCATTGGTGATCTGCAGGTCGCAGTCGGCCGCCTTCAGTTTCTCCCTTCCCATTATTTGTTTCTTCAGGTCGCAGAGAGCGATGTGGAGGCCATCGAAGGTGACTGTATCATAGTTGAGCTTGGATGAAAACTTGTAGTGGACGCAGGACATGGTCGAGTCTCAGTGAACAAACCAAGTCGAAGTTCTTACAGGAACTCGGCTAGCAGCAAAAAGCAAGCCCCTGGGCCGAGCCGAGGAGACGACAGTGCAAGCGCCGCCTAAAATGGCCGGGGAGCAAAGCATAGCTCAGGCCGCCATCTGCGGAAACACACGCACTAACAAGTCTTGACTACGCCGAAGATCCACACTTCGCTCGCCTTTAGAAGAACTTGCTCAGATCACTACCAATTACCCACTGAAAACGATAAGGAAAAACATGAACGAAAACAAAAAAATAGTTATGCCTCGCAATCGAGAAAATGGTGCCCGTCTCTCAGCTCCGCAACACGGCACGACGCCGGCAAGACGCACAGGACGTCACAATAGATACACGCTGCGTCGCTCCATCCTGTTGCGCACTACGTAAGCGGAGACCGGCGCAATGCATGTCGGGGTAGGGTGTTTAAGCAATTCTGGTGGAAGGTTGTGTTCTGATGGGACGAGCTATACTTTACAACAAAGAGGAATCTAAACAGTGTTGTGTCATTTTATATATAAGCAGCTGTTATCTAATGTTCCAGTGTTTAAGTATCCTGGCCTGTTGTTTGATAGAAGATAGACCTGGAAGTACCACATATACAGTATATTAGATGATGTAGCAGTCCCAAGCGACTCCGCCCAAGTAGGAGTTAAACAGGCCAAACTTTAAAAGTCTATAAATGTTTTTAATTTGTAATGAGAAGAATATATATTAATATCTTTCCTATCCGAGGGCCTGTTGATACACAATATTTTTGGTTTTGATATCAGGGGCGACGACATATAGGTTTCTTGGGGAACTATCTCGAGAGAAAGCGACGTAAAGCTGAACATGCGAGAACCATGGTAAACTAAGATCAACCCTTGCCAACTTGAGTATCTGTCCCTGTCCTTGTTAACTGACATTGCAAAGCAACGCTTCACCGGGAACTGTAATCCCTTGAATTAAAAGGTCATGTCCGTCGCGGTTAGAGGAATGCGAGGGATTAAAAACCTCTCGCCCCACATCCCGTGATGATTGTCGCCTCAATGATGTTGTTCTGAAGCTATGAGACCTGGAGATAGGTACCATTATAAAGTTTGGGTGGGCTCAGTTTTCTCAAAAGGATTATTTATATATATATATATTCTGACAGTATACAGGGCCTTAATTAGGGCAAATCTAGGTTATGGGTCTATCGTATTCGAGAAAGAAGGTAACACTTTTTATATAAAGAGGAGGCTTAAATATCTTTGTTGGGTCGACAGATGCGTATGTGCCATATTTTTCAGTCCTGGAATCAAATACCTATGGATTGGCTAGTTCTTTTTAATACAATAAGATTCTTTAGCGTGACTGCCCTATTTGTAAATAAAACAACAATACTTCATATCTCCTAGCTGCATTAATAGTAGCAAAGCTACTACAAGTTTTAATTCACCACAGATATTCAGGTTGTAGTTGTTGTACTGTATATGTATGTATATTTATAATGTGAGAGGAAATGTCAAAAGTAGGTGATTGGAATTAAACAGTATGTGATAGGAAGATTATAAGGTGATTTCTGAGGTCAGCAGGCCAAAATCTATAAGATACACCGAAAAGTGTTCAGGAAGCAAAATGGCCATTGTCCAGGGGTATCAAGGCAGCATATAATACAAGTTATTTTTGTTAAAAGCAATATCAGTCAGTTTTATATTGTGATGGTTGGCCCTAGAAGAAACAAAAGCAAATGAAAGTACAGTATAGTTATTCTGAAGTGCTTAAAAATACCAAGGACTGCAAAAAAATTAATTGCACAGTGCATTTGCTTTTAGTTTAAATAAATTCATCTATATTGCAAAGTGACACATACTTTGTTCCAGTCCTTTTGGAAACAAGCATGCTCAGTATAAAGCTACATTTCATCCTTTGATTAAAAAAGGAAGCATACTGATTTTAGTCAGTTAAACATCTATTCAACATTGATGTTCAGAATTTATTCTAAAAAAAGTTTAATTAAATCCTAATGCTTCTGTTTATTCTCTGCATTATAAATTCTGTCTCTGGAGTGTGAAAAGTGAGTAGACTCTTGCATTGAAAAATAATGGATTGTGACAATTATCTATAGCATCAAAGTAATTTTTATTAATGTTACCTGTCACAACCCTGTAACCGCGAACAGAAACAGCATTACAAAACAGAAGTAGAGCTCTTTAAACCATAGCCAAATCTTGAACACTGTCAGGTCTTCATTTAAAAAAGCTAATGCAATTAACATACGATATATATATATGTATTCTCGTATATGAGAAGTTTGGGCCTTAAAAAATGTTAAGAGCTATGCTAATGTGTTTACAGGAATTGGTAACCTTGTCTCAAAAATGTTCAATTTTTCCTTTTGGTAGTTTTGTATTTTAGGTCAAATAAAAATGGAGCATCTATTGGTATAACATATTAGTTTTTTCCTTTTGCGGCTGAGAAAATACTTGCAGAGATCTACTGTAACCTATGTATTGAATGTTTACACGTGTTTCGACCATCAATATACTGTACCCATATTTTGTCACTGTCAAAAGTTATGCATTAAAGAAAAGGCTGCTGATTTGTTCATCATTTATATCTCATGCCCTGTAAATATTCTGCCATGGCACTTGCCACCAAGCCATACTGCCACTATTGTTCATTTATATGCACCTTGCACGTTCCTTCACACATGTCCCCTGTCTGCTGCTTCTGTTCCTTCTCTCACAGCTCCCTGTCCTTGATCTTGTCTATTGACTTTCTTTTCTTTCCCCTTATATTTATTCTCATAGAATGCAGTGCTCTTACTCTCAGTTCGATATCCGTGAGGACCTTTTATCTTTGGGCACTGGCTAATTTCTTAACAGTTCCTCACTATCATTCTACCAATTTCTTTAAGTCTTCTTTTTCCAATCTGATAATTTTTTTTTGTGTGTCATAGCTTAATGTGTCCTCTGTCTCCAAAATTTATGGGTGTCTGCTTTTCAGCTGATGGAAAGCTGGGTTACCAGTGGCCAGTGACAAGGAGATCTCAATTTCTTTATTGACTTTCTTTTTATTTTTGGCCTGGTGGTCTTATGGTTCTCCAAGCACTGTCTGTTTTCTCCTCTCTTTTAATATCTGCCTCTCTTTGTTGGGTAGGCAAAATTTTAAACCATTTTTCTTTGAAATATTGTTTATTTCTTTCTACCATTTTTGTACCCAATAAAAATGTGATTAAAAAAAGAAAGAAAAGCCATGGATTGAGTCTGGCTAAACATATGTGGTCTTTTGGCAAATCAGTGAAGTAAAAATGTGGCAGGGAGAGGTGTCATCCCTGTGACATCCGAAGTCAAGCATAAATGGGTAAGGAGATGCCAGCCATTGAAAAGTAAACTCTTTATACTGAAAATGTTATCTGATATGGTCTGTGGAAGAAAAAAGCCTCAGAAAAGAAAATGCTATGTGTTTTTTTGCAAGAAGGGAGGAAACACAGGTGACTTTTTGCGATTGCAAAGCATTCAAAAAATGGTGTTGCTGAAATCAACGGTTATTTGCAGGAATTACTGATCAAAGGGAAAGATTTTCTTTTTATATAGCTACTAGCCATGCTACCTGTGTAGAATAATTTAAAAATATTTAATATCTCATTTTTACATGTACCTTCAGTGCCTTTCCTTTGCATCTGAATGTCTGAACCTCTCTTGACCAGCACTCCCTCTCTTAAGCACGTTCTCGTAAAGCCTGCTTTTTAGACTCCGTCATTATTTTCAAGGTGCCTTTCTTGCCTCCTGTCCGGTTTTACACTTCCCCTCTTTGAAGGCGACTCTCATAGTGTGCCTTTTATGCCTTTTCTCCTCCTCGTGTGTCTCACACTTGTCTTTTGATCACATCTTCAAAGTCAAACATTGCTCTGAGGGTCTGGACACACACACAAACACTTGACTGTTTTATTATATAGTAGATGGCAAAACTCTTCGGCAAAAATGTATTGGTATGCGAGACAGACTAGCCATCAAAGTAAGTTTTTAGTAGTGCTGGTTTGTTAAACCAAGAAAGTTGACATAGAAAGAGTATGTTGACTAATATTTTGTTAGTACCATTTATCACTATAGTCTATGCAGGGCAAAATGTAAAAACATTTGTTTTTTTAAGCAGCTTGTATTTTTTATTTTCATTTTTTTTTTGCTTGCAGTAAATCAGTGTGATACTGTCCCACATTACAACTTTTTCAATAAGTGTTTATTACTATTTGTTTCTGCTTTAAAGGTGGTCATTTTATTATAAAGTAGCAGGTTTACTTGGAGGTAACAGGATGAGGGGCACAAACCGGTGCTGCCTGAAGTGGGGGCATCAGTTAAATAAAAAAAAAAAACATATCATATGATGCTCCCTTGTACAAAATAGGAATTTGTGCAAACTTTGGTGTATATAGGTTCATTAATATGGATTTCCATACCAGACAAAGATACCTTAAGCATTATATACCCTGTATGTACTGTATATTACATTTTGCTCAACATACAGCTTATCATCCCACATGACGCTCACTAACTGATTTGTTATAGTGCAGCTACCTCCAATTTTCTTTGATTCTTGCACCCCAACAATAAAACTGCCAATCACAATGATTATACACAGCACTGTTACAATAATAAAAATCCCACTTCCATACAGCTATAGTAGAGTAAAATAAAATGACAAAAAACATAATCTGTTTCTTTAATAAATTAACTATTTGATGTTAAAGAAAAACTCAGCAAAACTGTTTGTTTTTAGTTTTTATCTTACTGTATTCCTTTTTTGTCTGATTTGTTTTATTAAATTGCATTTCAAATGACAAGTTAAGTTTCTAAGTTAAGGGATAATAAAGTTCGCCTTGACCCTGAAGCCAAATTATTTTGATTGTATCATGAGAGCTGTAGGCTTGAGGGAGAAGGCAATAATGTTCTGATATGTCAAAAAAGTGAACAAAATGTTATCATCATTGATGATGATGATGATATTAAACTCAAATAATTAATAGATTAAAGTGTTAATAATAAACCTAACTACTGTTTTCCAATTAATAGCACAAACACACTGCATTTTATACAGAATCGTTCTATACTTTCTGTACCAGGGTAATACATACAGGCCTTCTGTAGACTGAACTTGCAGGGTGTGCGACCCTCTTAATGTCCAGCAGTGTCTTAGTGGTGGGATTAATTTGGAAACCTTTTATTAAAATGCCCATGTAACTACTGCAAGTGAAAGGTAGTAAAATACAGGGAAAAATGTAACTTTCTGTCTTTTGCCTGCTGTTCCCCATATTTAGAATGAACCATACTCTCCTAATGGGTGCAGTGCCTTGTATCTTCTGCCTTAAACATATGCTACATGGCCATTCCTAAAGTCTAAATATAGTAAGCTCATTGGACATGTGTTTGCCATTTTATTCTCCCAAGGTTTCATTTCTAGTTCTACACTGAGCAACTAAATACTTGAAATAGAATCTGGTAATTGCAGGAGTCCTAGCATGATTGCACAGCATACCGACACTACTGTTTTGAAGAAATAGATAAACATAAGGATAATTTAGCTAATTAACATATTAATCCATAAAAAACTGTATTAAAGTCTGTAATGAATGTTTTAAATTTGGCAAATGTATTATGAATATAATTGTAGAGCTGGTGTAAGATGATGTCTTATATTCGAGGCATTGATGGAAAGTGTGGCTAGTTCAGATAAAATTTGCTTCATGAGCTCCATCTAATCACACCACCTGCACTGCGTGTCTGCTTCCATTGTCCTCATGTCCACACTGCTTTAGCAACAGGTTTAAACACCTGCACAGTGACGTGCGGTGAGGTTCATGGCTGGTGAAGCACGGACTCCTTCAGAGTCAGATTTACAAATATATGAACCCAAAAGAGTAGCTTATTCACTATTCAGTTGGCAGCATGCTCATTGACTACTGGTTATGTTTCATATCTCATCAGCATTCTTTACACACAGATAGGTAAGGTACATATTTGGCTAAGAAAGAACGTTATATTTATAGCGACAAGAGAGAGCGCATTTGCTCTGCGCCCTCCATGTGTCTTAAATTTGCCATTGCAACTCCACAATTCATACTGTCACACACGTGCACATGGGAGCCAGCCACAGGGACCAAATAGGGGAATTCCATGCCCAGCCGGGGGGGGGGGGTGGGGTGGTGCATTAATCCCACTTATTTGGTCCCTACAGACCAGACATGGGAAATTCCACCTAAATACGAAGACGTCACTTCCACCTCAGCTCTGAGGATGTCACTTCCTGTTCCGGCCCTGAGGACTACATCACTTCCTGTCCCGGCCCTGAGGACAACATCACTTCCACAAACCTCCCTATAAAACCCTGCTCCCTTCCTCTGTTGATCAGTTCTGTTTTGGGCTCCATTCTGTACATTACTTCCTGTCCCGGCCCTGAGGACAACATCACTTCCACAAACCTCCCTATAAAACCCTGCTCCCTTCCTCTGTTGATCAGTTCTGTTTTGGGCTCCATTCTGTACATTCTGTACATGTGTTGAGTATTTTGATGTACAGCCAAGGTCAATTACACAGGTGGCTGCCCCAAACCTTTGTTTTGTGTCAAGGCGCTTTATTTCATAGTGGCGTAGTCGGCAGGATGGCCTCTGTAAAGAGACAGGAGAAGAACCTCAAGAAAGCCTCGACACAATATCCAAACCTCCAGCCATTAAGGACCCAGGTGGGAAAACACCGTCCCTGTGTTGCTGGGTTGGAGCCAGTTGGTGTGGGTAAGGGGGAACCGGGGGTGCTTTGACCCACGGCTTTAATGTGAAGCCCTGGGCAGGTGGATGAAGAGCCCACAGACTAGAGTCAGGCTCAGAAAGGAGATCACTGGGGACTGAGTATGGGCTGTCGGGAGGAGGGACCGCTCAGTGGAACCCCACAGGGGGAAAATCCTTGTATAAAGGTGGGGGTGCCCCAGGTTGGTAGGCGAGGTGGGTGATTCAGTGGGAATATAAACCCCAATTGCTGACCACTCTGCAGGCCATAAGATTACGCACTAAAGTTGGCTACTGGTTATGGCCAGGTCATGATAGTCCATGGCGGATCGTGGAACAAGTATCCTGTGCATTACTGCTCAGAGCACTTCTCAGCGAGCTCGCCCAGCTGGCCTGGGGACAGCTGGTTAAAAGCATAGCCTTCCTAATTAAAATAATAGAGGCATCACAAGCGGTTACTTACAGGAGGAAACCACACCTCTTAAGGTCGCCTCTGATCCTCTCATAGGTCTGCATTTTCAGTTCAGATAGACCCCGGCCTCATTTAAAAGGGAGCAGTGGAATGATGACTCCCTCAAATCCGCAAAAATATGCAGTAGTTCTGATATACTAGAATATACTATGCCACAAGGTCCTCACTTTGTGCTAAATAATGATCTTTTATATATGGTATTTGAACATGAGGGGGAGGAACGGGTTCTGTTGTTAATCCCCAAGACTTACCGGCGTCAGGTCTATTAATTGGCACATACCCACCTCCTGGGAGCCCATCTGGGCCCTGAAAAGACACTTGAGCATATCAAGCTCAGATTCTTTTGGCTGGGAATCAATCAGGAGGTCCGCCGTTTTCACGCATCCTGCCCGGAATTCCAACTACAACAGTACTGCAAGCTCAGGCACTGGCTACGGCCAGATAAAAACCAGGTTTGCCAGGTGGTGGAGCAAGTGGCATGCGAGGGTCTAATTTACACGATGCCAGATTATTTCGTCCAACAGGTCCGGAGGCACCCGTTTAAGGATATGAATGGCCTTCTGGAGGTTCTGGAGAGACAACTGGCGGTGACCCAACTCAGGGAGGGCTGACAGCTCTGCGCGCGGGTCTTGGCAGGGGTGTGTTGCTGTCTCCGAGCCCACTCGCCGCGCCACGGAGGCTCCGGCCAAGCCAAAGAAACAGAAGCTCGCACTGCCGCACTGTTTCAAGTGTGAGGGGCCGGGACATATGCTGCCAGCCTGCCCTCTCAACGAAGAGCCCATGGACTGCAGCTGGGCAAAGGAAGAATGGTACTGTGCACTGTCTAACCCCCTTGCGGTCACAAATACAGGAGTGGTGTTGTTAAACCAACACTTGGCGGTGGCAATGTTTGATTCCGGGAGTAACATAACCATTGTTGCTCGCCGTTATGTCTTACTGCGACAATGGCTCGCTCAACATTTGGGCATTAAGTGTGTGCAAGGGAAGACCAGATCTTATAGGTCCGCAATGTGCTTTATCACTTGGGAAGGGGCTCTTAAACAGCTGATGGTCGCTGTGATTCCGGAGCCTCCCTTTCTAGTCATCTTGGGACGAGACTGGTCGGAAACTAAAAGCAGTGGGACCGTCGCCACTCCTATTCCCAGGCTAGGTCTGATTGTGGAGGGTCAAGGGCCCTTCCTCGCTGTTCCCACGCTGTGCACCTCAGCAACTTTTGATGATGTAGAAGGGTCGGGGGAGCCCTCTTTGGCGCTGGACCCTGACCTGAAAGTATACCCGAGTGGGGCTCTGGGGCAGGTGAGCGCTCCCGCAGGCTCACTTAGATAGATAGATAGATAGATAGATACTTTATTAATCCCAAGGGGAAATTCACATAATAATTATTATTATTATAATAATAATAATTATAATAATATAATAATTGATGTACTCGCCGGCTTGGACACACAGTATCGGTCCATGCCGTCGTACTTTAAATGTGAACAATGGAACGACGATTCCTTGAAGTTTGCCAGGAATGCTATCGTCTCCAGTGAAGACATATTGTCCATGGCCTCCACACCACAAGGACCCTACTTTGTGCTAGAAAACGACCTACTTTATCGGGTTGCTGAGCACGAAGGCGAGGTGCGGAAGTTGTTGCTAGTGCCGCGGACTTACCAGCGGGAGGTTTGCGAGCTAGCTCACGCCCACCTCCTAGGTGCCCATCTCGGGACCGAGAAAACACTAGAGAGAATAAAGCTCAGATTTTACTGGCCCGGGGTCAATGAGGAGGTCTGCCGTTTCTGTCAGTCCTGCCCGGTCTGTCAGCTACGCCAGATTCCTCGAAGGGACCGTGCTCCTCTGATCCCGATTCCCCAATAGACATTCCTTTTGAATGGATCGGTATCAATCTGGTTGGCCCCCTAGAGCCTTCCGTGCGTGGTCACAAATATATTCTGGTGATGGTTGACTATGTAACCCGATACCCCGAAGCAGTTCCCCTGCGAACGGGAACTAGTAGGCATGTTTTCCTGAGTGGGCATACCCAAAGAAGTCCTCACAGACCAGGGTACGCCCTTTACCTCAGATACGTTCAGGGAGGTTGCCAAACTACTCCAGATTAAGCATCTCAAGGCATCCGTCTATCATCCCCAGACGGATGGACTAGTTGAGCGCTTCAATCAAATGCTGAAGCAGATGCTCCGCAAGGTGGTCAGCGCGGACGGTAGGAACTGGGACCAGCTTTTACCACTGGTGCTTTTCGCCTATAGGTAAGTGCAACAAGCCTCCACAGGGTTTTCCCCGTTTGAGTTGTTATATGGACGACAGCCCCGGGGCTTATGGGATGTGTTAAAAGAAGGCTGGGAAGGGGAGGCAGTTCCCTTCACCAACCTCCTAGAGTATATCGCGCACTTACGCGATAGTTTGACTAAAATCAGGCCATTACTTAAGGATCATATGTCCAAGGCTCAAGCAGCTCAGGTCCGGAATTACAATCAGAACACCTCCCTATGCGAGTTCCAGCCTGGGGACCGTGTAATGGTGCTCGTGCCCACCTCCCACTCGAAACTGTTGGCTCATTGGCTAGGGCCTTACGAAGTTAAAGAGAGAAAAGGACTTGTCGATTATTTGGTGAGTCAACCAAATCATCGACTGAGTGAGAGAGTCTACCACATCAACCTCCTGAAGCCGTAGAGAGACAGGGAGAATGCTCCGCCTCCCAGCCCCACTCTCTCCCTTTTCTCAGAAAGAACCCTGCTTAACTTTGGTCCCAATTGTTGCCCCACCAACGACAGGAGCTCGAAAGAGCAATCCTGTCTGTCCCGGAGGTGGTCAGCGTCATGCTCCCAGAATCCACCACATCTATCCCAGTATTCCTCACATCAATATCTGGTCCGCCTCCATAAAATATCCGTCTTCCCTCCCTTCAATGTCTTTTGAGTTTTTGTATGAAACGATTGACCATTTTTGTTGCACTACACGGGGCTGCATTTTTTGTTTGTTTACAATACTGAAGACAAATCTAAAAAAAATAGCATTTCTTTCTGACAAATGGCAATAAAGCAACTAAACTGAATAAATTAATGAATATTTCTTTCAAGAATCATTTATAGAGGTTATTCACTTCACTTTCAATCCATGTTTACTGTTGAAGGTTGCAAAGACAACATGCTCAGTTTCTATTTTTTTCTAAGGAATTCTCAGACCACCTATTCAGAGACCTCAACCATGCAGTGTATCCAGTAGACCTTGGCTGGTACAACCACTGTGGGTACTTCCAAGGGGCTTCCTACTGTAACTATGCGTCCAAACCACCTCATCTTCCCCTTGATGCAGAGTATCAGTGATTTAGTTAATATTCTTCCTATATTTCTCACTGTTTCATGTTTCTATGTAAAGAGAGGCCAAAAACCTCTTTTAAGTTGCTTGTACCTGCAATCTCATTCTTTCAGTCACTACAGAGCTCAGATCCACACTTGAGGACTAAATGTAGCTGGCCAGTATATTGAAAGCTGAGTGGAGCTGGCGGGCCCAAAAGGTAGCTGCTGATGTGAAGGCCAGATGTGTTTGTATGTGTCATGATAAGGCCATTGAGATTTACTCAGATACAACTCATAAGAGGCTCTGGCACATCAGGGAAGGCTAAGTGTGATGCAGCCCAGGCTGTTCTCTGCAGGGCTTTGCAGATGTTAACTTCAAATGGAAAGGAGTAATTTGAGTATAACCGAAATCTTGGTGATAACACACACCTTGGATGAGGCAATGCCACATATAATGGTTGAGGTTGGGTTCATTTTTGTAACTGGGGTTACAGTGGTGTATATCATATCATATCACTTCTCTTGTTTCTGATTTTTCTGGGTATGATGTTAAAGTGCACCTGAGGATTGGAGATTATCCAGTTTGGAAGACTAATGGTTGCATCTGTATTGTTTGAGGTTGATGATGTCCTCTTTGCAAACTCAGACTCTAATCTTTGATTGCACACTAGAAAGGATTGCAGCTGAGTGTGTTTCAGATAAGGTGGGAATAAGCAACCTAATGGTAAGAGGTGAGTAGCTGTCCCACTTGAAGGAGTTTAAATAAGTCAGGGTCTTGCTCATGACTGAAAGCTGACTGAGTTAATTGTGAGGTTGACAGATAAATTGGTACATAATCTTTGCCAATGGTCTCAATTGGAGTGAAAAATAATGTTTTTTACTATTTAGTTTTTAATTTTTGTGTGAGAAATATACAATTATTTAGATATCTTTTAAGTGAATAAATTGTGTAAATAAGACTGTGTTGTAAAGGTCATAAGAGAAGTCTAGCATTATTGTTGATTGTGTGTATTCAAACAGGAGTTTAACATGCAAGTGACTTTTTGGACATTAGGTTTGGTTATTGAGGATATGACAATGGCCTCATAGAAATGAAAGAGTGTGTGTCAAGAGGAGTAGGATATTGAGAGTTATAAAAATGTAAAAGCAAATAGTGAAAAAGTGTTATAACTACACAGCTCAAAAAACACTTAAATCGCATGTTGGATCTTGGTGAACAAAATACTCAAGTGGAAAATCATCACTGAGCAGTACTGTGTAATTTGTTGAAAACAAATGATCTAACAACGGTCAATGGAAACCAAAATCACCAACCCTTTGAGGGCTGGATTCAACATCACATTGAAAATTAAAGTCAAAAATTGAAAGCACATGCTGATCCAACTTGCGTGAACTTGCAGCTCATAATGTGACTAAGTAATGTGTATGGCCACGATGTGCCTGTATGCACTCCCAATAACGTCTGGGCCTGCTCCTGATGAGACGGTTGATGGTGTCCTAAGGGATCTCCTCCCAGACCTGGATCAGGGTGTCAGTGACCTCCTGGACAATCAGTGGCACTACATTGTGTCGGATCCACTGATACATAATGTCCCAGAGGTTCTCAGTTGGATTAAAGTCAGCATAAGGTCTGACAATGGCCCTAACAGCAGTAAGGGTATCGTTGCCTAGCATGTGGATGCCTGTGTGACCTTCTAAGAATATGCCTTCCCAGACTGTCAATGACCCACCGCCAAACTGGTCATGCTGGATGTTGTTGCAGGTTGCATGACGTTCACCATGCTTTCTCCAGCATCTTTCACGTCTGTCACGTGCTCAGTGTGAACCTACTCTCATCTGTGATAAGAATGGGGTGCTAATGGTAGAGCTGCCAATTGTGGTAATCACTAGTGTATGCCAATCGAGCAGCATGGTGATGGACTGTAAGCACAGGTACCACGAGAGCAAGTTGGGCCCTCATGCCACCCTCATGGACTCTGTTTATGACAGTTTGGTCAGAATCATGTGCACACCAGCAGCTAGCTGGAGGTCACTTTGTAGGGCTCTGGCAGTTTTCCTTGCACAAAGGAGCAGATACTGGTCCTGCTGCTGGGCTCATGCCTTTCTGCAGCCCTGTCCAGCGCTCCTTGTGTAACAGCCCTTCTCCTGGTATTTCTTCCTTCAGTGCAAAGTTGCCAAGGTTTTTAATTATGCTGTTTGCCTTTCTAAGGCAGCGAGTGTTGTATATCACCTGTTCATTTAAATTTAATGTTGAGCCAAAGGGGGCAGGTCCCCCTGATGTCGCAGCTGTGGGATTGCCTTTGGTTTGGCCTATATACATTTTTGAACAAAAATATTGGCGCTGCTGCAGTTTTTTCAGATAATGTAGTAATTCTTCCACAAATGACATTACAAATGATTGGTTTTAACATTTATGTATTTCATTTACTTGTATTGGAAGAACACAAAAAGCCAAATCTAATTGTATTTCACACACAACGCTCAAAATTATAGGTGAGTTTGCCTTAATATTTGGTGGCACACCCTTTAAAAAGAAAAACTGCAGTCAAGTGCTCCCTGTAAGTATGAATGAGCTTCTTGTACCTCTTTACTGGAATTTTTGACCATTCTTCTTTTTCAAAATGCCCCAGGTTTCCCAGTTCTAATGGATGCCCAGTCCCAATGGCTCTTTTCACTTCTCCCCACAAATGTTCCATGTCAGGAAGCTCCGACATGTGCGTCTTTTATCCAGAGAAGCCGTGAGTGGGTGTCTTTGCAGAGTTTCAGAGGATAAAAGAGACTGTGCTATTAACAGTGGCACTCCAGAGGGGTATTGAGCCTGGAAGGTGATCCTTAGATGCCCAAGCGTGACAGTGTGCAGACAATAAAAAAGATTCATTGTGAACAACAGGCCACAGGCCTAGTTTTTTAGTCTTTAAGAAATTAAAGCACAACTCTCAGCCAGAGGCAAGAAAAGCCCTTGAAGAGACTTACATTAAAAGAACTCCCAAACAGATGCTGCCTTATGGTATCTTTAAATATTTTTCCTACTAGAGAGAAAGAGAGAGAGGAGAGGTTGGGAGCATGCACTGATACAGTGCATTGTCACACCCACCACATGACAAACCACCTCAGGATCCCAAATTAGGACTCGAGTGCAGCTGTGCAATGGGTGGCACCTCAGCACCATGCTAGCTGTAGTGGAACAGTGTAACTAGGTGTCATAAGCACGGCAAAGAGCAACACAAAAAAAAAGGTTTGGGGCAGCCACCCATATATTGTTCCTGGCTGCGATGGATAATTGTAAGGTACTAATTGGTACAGGTTTGAGTACACAACTGAACTGATCTTCTGGCACAAAGATTGTGGGAGGGAGAGGAAGTGACATCATCACTGGGGACGGAACCAAAAGTGGTGTCATTGGGGCCCGGGACTGGAAGCGACATCATAAATAGGGCCAGAACTGGAAGTGATGTCATTGGGCCCGGGACCGGAATTGATGTCATCGGGGCCAGGCGGAATTTCACATAACTGGTCTGCAGAGAAGTGAGAGAAAGAGTTAGTGCCACCCCCTGGTCTGGCATGGAATTATTCTCATTCAGGCCCTTTAGCTTCCTCCCATGCACACGTGTGTGACATAGGATACTGTAAAAATATTCAAAATGATATCTTTCTGCTGTTAATATGTGTTGGTTGTTGGACATCATTACCAGTGTGGTCCTTTCAGTGTCATTGCTGTCTGTTTTTCTTTGAACTGGACAGTGTTGGTTCTTTCAGAATTCAGACACATGGAAATGGATTTAATTGACCCCATGTATTTATGCAGTTTTTCCCCTCAGTCCAAAGACATGGTGTCAGGCTAATAGTGACTACTTCCTGTCTTTGTTATAATCTGAGTTTCCTTCTGCCCTGTTCTCATGTCTGTACTTTTTGCATGTATTAGAGTATCTTTCATTATGATGACCACATCACCTAAAAACAATCTTAAGACCTTTGTTTTTCATGGGTGATGCAATTTTGTGATCATCCTTCATGTCTGTGTTCATATAGTTTGCAGTTACTGTGCCTGTTGCCAGTCGTGTTATGTGGAATTCTTGTGATGTATTGAGCTACTGAGTTCCATCTGTTTAAGATGGTGGATTCACTCTCAAAACATAATATGCATATGTTGTGGTTTAGCTTGGGAAAAATGATTCAAGATAATTAATGGACATGTTCCTGGCTTTCTTTTGACTGATTTTTTATTGAGCATTTGGCTTTGATATTTGGTACTTTTTTCCCCTTCCTCTCTGTGTTATGTAACAAAGGAAATTTCACAAACAAGTGGAGACAGTTTATTCCATCAAAGCTGTTTGTTTTGTTTCTCTACCTGTTCACCAAATTAAAAAAAAAAAAACGCAGGCCTCAAAGACAAAAGTAAAATAGGTACTGTCACAATGGTCTAAACAAAAATGCTAGGCCTCTCCTCCAAACTATAGATGCAGGCTTATGGCCTATTCAGCTCCAATAGGCCTTTAAAGACAAAAATGCTGAGATAGAATAAGAAGAACATTCAAAGAAAATCTGAAGCATTTGATATAAATGGATTTGCCCAAAAAAGCAAACCAAATTATAACAAAATGATTCCAAAATCCCCAAATCAGTAGCTTAAACGAAGCCAAAATGTCCATAAACTGAAGAATCCATCCAGTAACACATGAATCTAGAAAGTAAGCAGAAACAAATCATGAACAATATGAAGGGGTCCTTAAATACTGCTAAGGTAGTTCCCCAGTTGCAGACTCCAGGCCGCCCTGACCCCTAGCTTCCAAATAAAAAGAGCAAGTCCATCAGCAGAAGATATGTGAGAGGTACATGACCAGCGCTGACTAATAGGGTGGACTGAAGAGTGAAGAATGGGAGGTGTCCTGGACAAGAAAAAGAGATGGGATGACAGGAGGCATGGAAAGTGAGCTGTGAAGTGGAAGGAGGAAAGTTTGGTGAAGCTCAACAAAAGTGTGGTTAGCAAGCACTATAAAGTTTGAGTGCAGGTGCCAGGAACTGTGGCTTTAAACATATCTGTTGCTTCTCCAAGGGCACAAAGGTGAGAGGGAGAAATAAGTACAGGAGGATCTTGTCCTGAGGTCCAAGACAAGCCTGCAGCATTGATGTCCCTTGATCAGTGTAAATGCTAGCACAGAGCAGCTAATGGGTCTCTCATGGCCTAGAAAAGAAAGGGGGTGGGCACTGTACATAGTTCATGAGGGTACTTCTTTTCACATGTTCATTTCTGTACAATGCTGGAAATGTTCAGTTTATTATATGAGACACATAAATGTGCAGCCCATAAATGTGATTGCTCTTTGTAGCAAATTAAATTAACACATGATACAGTGTTAGAACTTTATTGTCTGGTTATGGTTTTCAGAGTAAAGACGTATTAATAAACAATTTAATGATAATATTAGGGTACTACATCTCAGTTACCCCTTTGCCATTTGGTTACCGTACAACTGGTAATAAACTGAAAAAAATATTCTTAAGTGAATGAAGTAAAAACATGCATTTAAAACTGAGTTTAATTCAGTTGGCTTCCTACCACTGTGTTATATGCACTTAGTTTGCATTGAAAGGTTAGATTTGCGGTTTGCTGTAGTTTTTATTTGACTTTCCATTGTTTTCAACTTTGTAACTTTATTTGAGGTGAATTTCATCTCTTATTGGTTATAATTATTAGGTATGAGGTAAACTGTTATTACCATACACCAGGCCTCTTCAATTTCCACATGACCTTTAATGTAAAGGCCCCCCCCCCCCCCAACACAACACGTTTCTGGCAAGTTATACAACCCCAAATGAGAAAAATTTGGGATGGTATGGAAAATGCAAATAATAAAACCAATACAGTGATTCTTAAATTTACTTTGACTTTTATTTAATTGCAGACAGAACTAACCCAAGATATTTAATGTTTTGCCTGGTCAACTTCATTTAATCTATACTAATAAAAGGCAAAGCCCTCACTGACTCACTCACTCACTCACTCACTCACTCACTCACTCACTCATCACTAATTCTCCAACTTCCTGTGTAGGTAGAAGGCTGAAATTTGGCAGGCTCATTCCTTACAGCTTACTTACAAAAGTTGGGCAGGTTTCTTTTCGAAATTCTACGTGTAATGGTCATAACTGGAACCTATTTTTTCATCCATAGACTATAATAGACTTCTGCTCGATGCCCGTGGGAGGCGGAGTTACGCCTCCCACGTAATTTAGTGCCTGCCCATATAAGGCCGTCTGTCAGCGGCAATCCAATAGAAACACTGCCGCTAAATATTCACGGGTGAAGGACTGTGCTTATGCAGAGGAAGATGAGATGGTCAGGGTGGTGTTTGGCACAAACTCGGCGAAACTGCGAGAGAAACTTTTAAGTGCCGGGTCTTAGCTAACATAATACAGCCGTGGACATCGCACGAGATGGCACCAGCACAGCTAAGAAGCTTCGATGCATGTACACCGAGCGGCTTACGTGAACTGACGCAGTGCACAGACAAAAAGCAACAGTTCCAAAGAGTGTTGAACAAAAACCGAATTACACAATTGAGAAGGTAGCAAAAAATATGAAGCGTGTGATACATACAAGCATATTCATAAATCCAGCTACTGTGGAAACAAAGCACACGGTGGAAAAAGTCAATATCCCGCTAAAGGAAGACAGTGTAAAAAAAAACCCGTGCATGCAGTGTGTCAGGTCTCAGATAAAGAGGAAGACGAGCTGTTTATTGGTGCAGTAAGAAACGAATCGATGAATGAAACCTGTTATCTTTACAACGATTGACAAACACG
>JANRMT010062861.1:42496159-42510061 GCA_026402145.1 Polypterus bichir lapradei | reverse complement strand
CACAATGGGCAGTCTGAAAATTTAGAGTACACCTTATGAGAAGGATTTAGGAGTCATAGTGGACTGTATGCTATTAACTTCCCGACAGTGTTCAGAAGCCATTAAGAAGGCTAACAGAATGTTAGGTTATATAGCACGATGTGTGGAGTACAAGTCCAAGGAGGTTATGCTCAACCTTTATAATGCACTGGTGAGGCCTCATCTTGAGTACTGTGTGCAGTTTTGGTCTCCAGGCTACAAAAAGGACATAGCAGCACTAGAAAAGGTCCAGAGAAGAGCGACTAGGCTGATTCCAGGACTACAGGGGTTGAATTATGAGGAAAGATTAAAAGAACTGAGCCTATACATTTTAAGCAAAAGAAGATTAAGAGGTGACAAGATTGAAGTGTTTAAAATTATGAAGGGAATTAGTACAGTGGATCGAGACTGTTATTTTAAAATGAGTTCATCAAGAACACGGGGACACAGTTGGAAACTTGTTAAGGGTAAATTTTGCACAAACATTAGGAAGTTTTTCTTTACACAAAGAATGATAGACACTTGGAATAAGCTACCAAGTAGTGTGGTAGACAGTAAGACGTTAGGTACTTTCAAAACTCGACTTGATGTTTTTTTGGAAGAAATAAGTGGATAGGACTGGCGAGCTTTTTTGGGATAAATGGCCTCTTCTCGTCTAGAGTGTTCTAATGTTCTAATTTGTAGATCGTCTAATTCGTGTTGCCTTTAGGGAAAAGCAGTGTTTCTTCCCAATGAAGAGGCATATCCGCATGAAATAAAAGTTTTGTTGTTTGGTGAAAGTGAAATCCACATACGCAAGCGACAGTGATGCAAAGTTGCTGGCACATAGCGCAGGCGTGGGGGTTGGTGAACAAAGTGAGCGGGGGGATGAAGCCCCCTAGTATTTATTATTTTTGTTTTCATTTGCATCTCCATGACTCCATTTTGTATCATAGAAGATCTCATTTCACAATCCTGGTTGCCTAAACTTCATTCTTGATAGCTTTGGGTGGTTTCACGTGTCACAATGCATGATGTCATCACAGTGATGAGTTAAATGCTTAAGTGACATTCCCTCGTGTATCCATGATTTGGATTTCAAAAAAAAAATTTCTTTTCATGTGGGCCTTTCTACCATTTCTTGATCTCAAATCCTTGTGTTGCTTTTTGACTACGATTTGTTATTCATGTTTTGGTTTTAGTGCCACGGTAACTTTGATTCTTGGTTTCAGCTCATTTCTGTCCCCTGACGGTGGCTCATTTCCTGCTCCAGTTCTTCCACTATTTTCTCACTGTTCAGTTCACAGGCAGTACTCCTGGGAGTGAAGGGCATGGCCTTCTCTGACATATTCGGAGACTTAAAGCTGTTTAGACTCAAGCAGAGGAGACCACATGGGGATGTAATTCAGGTCTTCAAAGTTCTCCAAGGTATCGGTAAAGTAGTTCCAGCCAAATTCGTTTGACCTAATAGTGAGAATTCCAGTAGAAATCAAGGGGAAGGACATTTAGGTCTGAAGCCAGGAGGCACTTCTTTATGCAAAGAGTTATGGGTGTCTGGAACAAACTACTGAGACATGTAGTTGAAGCAGAAACCTTGACAACCTCCAAGAAGAATCTGGATGAGATATTGGGACAGCTTGGGACTGACTGGTCTCTTGTTTGCCAAATGTCTCATGTTCTTAAGTAGAGCAAGTATGGGGCATCTTACAATAGAAATGTTATGTTTTACTGTTTCAGTTGCTGATAAACTGTGGGGTATTTTATATTTGCTAGTCTGAGAAAGGTGTAATTTAATAATACATTGAACTGAAAATGTGTGTGTGTGCATTTTTTTTAAGAGAAATTAGAAATTAAGTCAAATTGTCTATTTGGGAAAATTATGTCAGGTCCATAATGACATAAAGCATAGCATGGGACACCTGAAGAGGTTGTGAGGGGCAAAGGAGTGAGAGAGGATTCAATACTGGCGAATAAAGCCATCATCTGAATACCAGTGTAGAAAGGGGTGTAAATGACACCTTGAAAGGGAACACTTGCAGGGGCACCAGAGTGAGAATGAGTGGCTGGGGCAGCAGGCCAGAAACTTGGCATCATCCAGCATGTGGGACAGGTGGATCCTGCTGCAGTAGACACTTAACACAGGGGTCCCTCGAAATAAAGAATACGGAAGTGCCTACTGGAATTCAATAGCATTTAAAAGCTGGTCTCTGCCAATAGCTAATTGAGCCTAAAAATGTATGAAAGGCACAACGGGTTGGGGAGGTAGCAGAGTCCAGCAGATAAGAGGGAATATGAATGTGGCTGAGATGGTGTTGAGCCGCCCCCACGTTGTTTTTCATTACTTATCATTTTGCATTTAATTTGTTTTTTACACAAACACAGACTTCCACTTTTATAGTGTGGCAATGTAAATATTCCGGTCACAAAGCAAATATTTACACATTCAAACAATGCACTGTTATTTCCATTTTTGTGCTTTCCTGCTGTGCTCACCATTCCTCCATTGTCCCACAGGCTTGAACTTTGTCACAGAACATTCTGCCATCTGCCCTCATTTTCTCAGGGCTCTGTGGTTAACCAGCCAATGACCCTGAGCAGACCACCTAATCTGAATGCACTCCAGCCCTATGAAGTTTACTATTAAACCTAAAATATAACATAACCATTGTCTCTAGACATTTTACAGAATTGTTCATGTGAGAACAGAAAATGCAATCCATGGCCACTAGAAGTTGCTGTTGTTACATTTAACATACTGTATATATTCTGTTTCAATAGTTCTCATACTTGGTCTTCTGGCCGCATGTTTGTTTTTCACTGTAATGTGTTTATTAAATTGGGGTTCATTCTGGCTTATAATTAAACTCCTACTTTCATAATTTTTAAACTTGTTGTTTATATATCTAATATGCAAATGCAGAAACTACCTATCTGATTGTGTCTTATGTTAATATGGAATGTGGCATGGATATTGAAACACTGAATATAATCTGCTGTATCTGTAAGAGAAGGAAAGCAGGGAGAGTAAATTTACTGACATACAGCTGGATTACATAGCTGCTGCCTGGTACATCCTCAGGTGATTCCATTCTTCATTAAATATTTCATCTCCTGTAGGGTACACTGGCTCAGTTGATCGGGCCTGACTTCCACCGAATCCACCGCTCCTCTCCCTTAGATCATAGCCACTGTGATGTTCTCTCCACTTCTTGTCCCACTGTGCTCCATATCTTCTTGTGCTTCTGCCTCTAATGCTCAGGGTCTTCAGTGTCCTTCATAGTAGTTGCCCTACATGACTCCATCCTCCACTGGCAGGCACTTCACTTTCCATCTGTTCTCTATGCACTCATCAAATAGCTCCTGCTATTTCCGCTCAAAAAGCTCCTTCATATGCTTTTCCCACGGGACTGTCGGCTCCAGGATAATGATGGTTTTAGCTGTTTTAGACCAGATTAACAAATTTGGCTTTAGCTCTGTATTGACATTTGTCAATTCAGTCAAATATACAATGCTATATGGCTAGGAATGAGCTGGCACCATCCACACTGTTTTATCTAAAATAATAAAAAGAAGGGGCAAAAAAGAAGGCCAATAAACTATTAAAGCTTCCACGGAAACTGATGTAGATATTCACAGAGTCGAGACGTTATAATTCAAACTTCAAAATTTGTTTCTTAAATAAACAGCTATACATATAAAAGCCTGCCTGTGTGGTGGTATTTTGTTGTGGTAGGGTCAGATGGTGACCCTGCTTTCTCCTTTATTCTCTTCATTATATAGACCTGACCAAAATGCCCCCAAGTTCCTGCTATAGCCCTCATACGTTGCACCACCTTTTATATCTGTGACATCAGGCAACAAGATAGAGTACCAGAACTGTCAAGCAGAAAAGCTACAAATTTATTCACCACATATTATAGATAATGTGCTCAAAATATAAGCAGAGTACAAATGTGAGTGATGGCAAAATAATATTAATTTAGCCTTGGTAATAATCTGTTCTCCTTGTTAAGGCTACCAGGTGGTTTTCTGTCATGGTCTCTGCTCTGGCTTGGTCCTGCATTGCCCTTGATACAGCATGCCATCTGCAGCGGGCAGCAGAAATGGTCTCTCCTCTGAATGAAAAATGGCAGAAAGAGCATGGCCATGTACATGAATGAAAACTGAGATGTTTTGCCTTTCTCTCAGCCCTTAATTTAAGTCAATACTTTTGCACTTGGCACGCTTCTTGCTCAGGCAGACTCCGCACCAATTCTAGTCCAGTTGTGGCGTGCTCAAGTCCTGTCACTCATTATTCTCCAGTTTTAAAGGGTGTTTGAGTGTAGTTTCAGACAAACTAAAAAGAAAGGACATGCAGGCAATTCAATTTTAAACTGTCCTTTTAAACCTGTTTCTCTTTCAGAGTCATAAATTTACTTGTCCCTCCAAGTCTCATAGAATGTGAAGGCCCACTTTGGTCAACCCTCTACTTCCCTGTCACAGGTGACCAGAGCAAAACTAACAAAAAGTCCTCTCTGATCTAGTAAAGGCTATGTCATGTTAGGCGATTTTTTTCAGCAAAGTGAAGGCCATTCGCGTAATGTCACCTGCCCAGCGACTCTCTCCAACTCATCCAGGAATGGACTTGAATGGACAGGTTTGATTTTGTCTCTATTTGTTGGGATGGGCTGTGAGTGTTTGAGAGCTGACAGCCAATGAATGCATAGAAAGTAGCAATAAAGGATAAGGAACACGTGTGTTTTGAACCTTGAAAACAGAAGAGAGCCTCATCTTTCTGAAGTGTCATATTTTACATATAACAGAATGGAAAGTAGAGAGAAAAAGGGATGAGACTGCTGCTGAGCTTGCTGTAGCCATTAACTGATCTTACAGCATTGGCTCCATCGGGCAGCAGGTTAGGCTCTCACAAAAAAGGTGAGCTTGACTACACTAGAAAACTGGTACTCAGTCAGTAAAGTAGACAAGGGCAGCAATTTTCAGATATTTAAACTGACATGGCCCAGTGATGAGATCAATGACTGCAGTTGGCAAATCTGACATACCCCATGACAAAAAGTTGGAATAATGGGACATCGGCTCAAGTCATAAATGTGCCAGAGCAGCAACTTGCTTAGCCGGCTTCCTTTCATTTTAAAATTCAATATTTAGTTACACAATTAACATCCCTTGCTGTTTAAACATTTATAGTGCTAGACATTAAGAATAAAATATATATATATATACTCAGCAAAAAAAGAAACGTCCCCTGACTTTCAACTGTTTTTACTTTCAGTGGACTTAATGTGTAAATATTTGTATGAACTCTAAAAGAGTCAACACCATAAGACATAAACTAAAAATGTTTCACAATGTGTCCCTGAATGAAGGGAGGCTCAAAATCAAAAGTACCAGTCAGTATCTGGTGTGGCCACCAGCTGCTTGAAGTACTGCAGTGCATCTCCTCCTCATGGACTGGACCAGATTTGTCAGTTCTTGCTGTGAGATGTTACCCCACTCTTCCACCAAGGCACCTGCAAGTTCCTGGACATTTCTGGGTGGAATGGGCCTAGCCTTCACCCTGCGATCCAACAGGTCCCAGACGTGCTCAATGGGATTGAGATCTGGGCTCTTCGCTGGCCATGGCAGAACACTGACATTGCTGTCATGCAGAAACTCACGCACTTTTTGCCACTCCTGTCTGGTCCAGCGAAGGTGGGTTTGTGCCCATAGGCGGCGTTGTTGCTGGTGATGTCTGGTAAGGACCTGCCTTACAACAGGCCTGCAAGCCCTCAGTCCAGCCTCTCTCAGCCTATTGCGGACAGTCTGAGCACTGATGGAGGGATTGTGTGTTCCTGGTGTGACTCGGGCAGTTGTTGTGGCCATCCTGTACCTGTCACGCAGGTGTGATATTCGGATGTACCGATCCTGTACAGGTGTTGTTACACGTGGTCTTCCACTGCGAGGATGATCAGCTGTCCTTCCTGTCTCCCTGTAGCGCTGTCTTAGGCATCTCACAGTGTGGACATGGCAATTTATTGCCCTAGCCACATCAGCAGTCCTCATGCCTCCCTGCAGCATGCCTAATGCACGTTCACGCAGATGAGCAGGGACCCTGGGCATCTTTCTTTGGGTGTTTTTCACAGTCGGTAGACAAGTCTCTTTAGTGTCCTGCGTTTTTAGAACTGTGACCTTAAATGCTTACTTTCTGTAAGCTGTTAAGGTCTTAACGACCATTCCACAGGTGCATGTTAATTAATTGATTATGGTTAATTGAACATGCATGGAAAACATTGTTTAAACAATTTACAATGAAGAACTGTAAAGTTATTTGGATTTTTAAAACATTATTGTTGAAATACACAGTCCTGAAAAAGGGACGTTTCTTTTTTTGCTGAGTATATATATATTACCAACCTGCAGTGGGGGAAATAAGTATTGAACATATCAGCATTGACCAGGGAATCAGAAAGAGAGTAGCCCAAGAGTAGCCAAAGAGCCAAGGACCACTCAGAAAGAGCTCCAGAAAGGCTTGGAGTCAGCAGGTACAATTATTACAGAGAAACAAAAGCTAATGCACTCGACCAGCATGGCCTCTATGAACACTCACCCCACAAGACTCCATTACTGAAGAAAAGGCATGTTGAAGCCCATTTGACATGTTCGGAGGCACTGCACATACATTTACAATACAATACAATTTATTTTTGTATAGCTCAAAATCACACAAGCAATGGGCTTTAACAGGCACTGCCTTTTGACAGACCCCAGCCCTGACTCTCTAGGATGACAAGGAAAAACTCCCAAAAAAATCCTTGTAGGGAAAAAATGGCAAAAACCTTGGGAAAGGCAGTTCAAAGACAGACGCCTTTCCAGGTAGTTTAGGCATGCAGTGCGTGTCAAAAAAAAGGGGATAAATACAATACAATGCACAGAACAGAACACAAGTAATCCTCAACACATTATAATAGTGCAAAAGAAATACTGCAAGTACGGAGCAGAATTCAACAGAAGATGATATTATGTAATACGATTTGGATTTGTTCAGAGTCCTAGAGACCTCGGCCATCAAGCTGCCTCCAACTACTGGCCATTCCACAGCTGAGTCAGCACTGGGCCAGCCAATCTGATGAAAGGACCCCTCTACCTGATGACTCCTGTAATCCTCCATCAGAGATGACTTTACCTTAGGCAGGCAAAACAACTTGGCAGGTGGGCAGTGGCACCAAGTGCCACATTTGAGTACCGAGAAGAGAAACAGAATAGGTGAGGGTTAGTAACAAATTATTATTTATGTTTTACTACTAATGACTAACAACATATATGTAGTCTGTACAGTTAATCAGCAGCTCTAGCCAGGGTGTGCTAAACTGAAGTGGTGAGTCTTTGAAACCTGAGAGTGAAGGGTCATCTCTTATAGTAGCAGGCAGACCATTCCACAGTTTAGTGGCCCTGTAACTAAAAGCTCGACCTTCCACTGTTATTTTATTAATCCTTGAGATCATAAGCAGACCAGCATCTTGAGATCTTAATGTACGTTCTGTTTGTAAGTCATGATAAGTTCAGACAAGTAAGCAGGGCTTTGGCCATTTAATTGTTAAAAGGATGATTTTGAAATCTGCCCTAAACTTAACCAGGACCCAGTGTAAGGATTTAAGAACTGGAGTTTTGTGTTTATATTTCGCATTACAGTTCACTATACTGTAGAGGCCCCCATTGTGCCCTGGAATCTCCCCCCTCTCTTCCTCATTCTTTTTTACCTGATGTACAAGGCTGCCTTTGGTTACAAATTCAGTTTCCTACTTGCAGCACATGACCTTTTAAATTCTGCTATAGGGGAACATGCTGGGATCACTTACAGGGTCTGGAGTGGTTTACAATGGAGCAGCTCCACTCCAAACTTGCATTCATTTAAAGGTGCTGGCACCAATAATGACTTATAGGTTTAACACCCTGGACCATAGATGTTAGGACTTATGTGTGATCATTTAGTGCCCTGGTATAATAAGGCAGGTTTTCCTTTTCTTCCCTTTTGTCGTATCTCTTTCTGCTTTGATTCTAGGGAATTCAGTTTAGAGATGTGATCTAAATGTACACTGAATGTCACTCCCGGGGAGCTTCTGTCCACCTGGTTATCAGGAGACCCTTAAACTCCATCTAATGGTATCCTTCATGTTGGGTGCTGTGAAGAAACACATGCAGACACAGGCCAGTTATTCTCTTAACCAGCCAGGAGGCCAATAAGATGGAACAATGAAGGGTTCCAGAAATATATGCCACCCCAAAGCACTAGATGGCAGCATCTCTGGAGGCAGGTACACTGATGGACAACTGTAGGGCATACAGGGACTTGTAGTGCTGTGAGACTACCTTGTTGGGGTCTGTGGGTGCCACCAGAGGGCACTAATGGGAGTTATGCTCCCTGCTTTAATGCACATACGATTACCCCGGAAGTACTTTCTTCTGGTTATGTCCTGGCAGCGGAAGTACTCCTGGGACCAAGATAGAAGAAGCTGCTTCACCTCATATGATCAAGTCAAAGTCGGGAGGAAGAGGAGTCTGGAGAGGAACAGTGATTGTCTTTGGAAAGGAAGGTATTGTGGATAATAAATATTCTGTATTTGAACCTGGGATTGTGTGTTTGTCACTTGTGTCTGGGGTTTGAGACTCTGTGGTGGCCCCTACCCTTCACAGTGTACATCATAGGTGAACTAATAACATATTAAAACAGCCACACAAGTGATAAAATACTGCTTAACAGTAGGTAGAAACAGTGTCCACTCAGACTGACCACAGCACTCACCAGAGTCCACCCCAGTTACACAGAAAGGAATCAGTACATTATGGATGTAACCGTCATATTACTCTGGGGGGCTGTAAGGCTTTCTCTTTCTCTTTGCACGTTCACACGTTTCATGTTTTCAAATTTAAATCTTCCAGACATTTTAGATTTCCTTTCTGCCATTGGCATACTTTATAACCATCTAAACAGCTAATTTTATATTCTGAAGCCCTCTGTGTGTTCCCTGCTAAGCTGTCATGGTCAAATGACATGGTGGACTGAGTATGGTTTAAAGTGATCAGGTGTCTGTGGGCTGACAAAGGAGGCCAGCCTGACTCTGGGCTCTAATCATTCCATTCATTTTTTTTTTACCCATCCAATCATTTTTTCTGATTATCTGAGTGTCAGAGTGCTGGCTCCTATGAAAGTAGAAGGCTTCTCCTGTATGGGATGCCAGTATAATGCAGGATATTTATTTTCAAGCACTCAAGCTATACTCCATCTTGACCCCAGTGGTTATATTTATATACAGTGGATTCAGAAAGCATTCAGAGCCAGTCAGTTTCCATACTTTTTGTATTGATGAGTTAATTCTAAATTGATACATCTGCCATTTTCACCCATTAATCTACACTCAATAACCCATTAATGACAAAGCAAAAACATGTTTTTAGAAAGGCCTGAAAATCAAAACCTGAAATCTTTGACTCATGTAAGTATTCAGATCCTTAATTCAGCACTTTGTAGAAGCCCCTTTGATGGCAATTCCACCTTGAGGTCTGCTTGGGAAAGTCTCTACAAGCGCTGCACATCTGGATTTGGGCAGTTTATCCCATTCTTCCTTTGAGATCCTCTTAAACTCCTTTAGATTGGATGAGAAATGTCTGTAAACCGCCATCTTCACATCGCTCCATAGATGCTCTATGGAGTTTAAATCTGGGCTTTGGTTTGGCTACTCTAGAACAATCAGAGACGTATTCTGTAGCCACTCCAGAGTTGTTTTGGCTGTGTGCTTAGGGTCATTGCTGTTCTGAAAGGTGACCTGCTGCTCCATTCTGAGGTTGTGTGCACTCTGGAGCAGATTGTCTTCAAGAACCTCCTGTATTTGTCCACAGTCACACTTCCCTAAATTCTAACTAGTCTCCCTGGCCCTGTTGCTGAGAAACACCCCAACTGCATGAAGATGACATCACCATGCTTCATCATAGACCTGATTGTAGGCAGATGATGAGCAGTATCTGGTTTTCTCCAAATATGGTACTTGGAGTTCTGCCCAAAGAGTTCAATTCTTGTCTCATAACACAATGGAATCGTATTCTTCATGCACTCCAATTCCTTTAAATCCATTTGAGAAGAGTGACTTCTGTCTAGCCACTCTACCATAAATGCTTGATTGATGGAGCACCTCTGAGATGGCCATCCTTCCAACAGGTTCTCCCATCTCAGCAGAGGACTTTTGAAGCTCTGTTAGCCATTGCCGTCTTAATGTATGGGCACAATGGCCACTGGCTGGGGGCCCCAGAAGCATAGGAGCCCATGATGTTTCTTTGATGCCTATGTATCTATTTTGCTATCAAAACAGGGGCCCCAGCAGACTACTTTGCCCAGGGGCCTATAATGCTCTTAAGACAGCCCTGTGTTAGCATGATCATTGGTCACCTCTCTGACTAAGGCTCTTCTTTCTCATTTTGGCCAGATGACCACCTCTGGGAGGAGTCTTGATGGTTCAAGGTTCCTTCTATTTCACAATTATTAAGGCCAATGTGCTCTTGGGAACACTCCGAGTTTTAGAAATGGTTTCATAGCCTTTTTTTGTGATCTAAGCCCCACCACAGGTTTATCGCAGAGGTCTACAGAGAGTTCCTTGGACTGCATGGCTGAGCAAACACCGTGAATTTTTGGGACCTCCTATACACAGGTGTGTGAATTCCAAATGATGTCCAATCACTTTGCTTTACCACAGGTGAACCCCCGATGAAGTTCTTGACACATCTAAAGGAAAATTAAAGCATACAGGACACCCCTGTCTATAATCTGAAGTGCCACAGAAAAGGGCCAGAATACTTAAAGAAATGAGAGATTTCAGTTTTTAATTTTTAATACATTTTACAAACCTTTCTGAAAACATGTTTTCACTTTGTCATTATTGGTAGTTGAGTATAAATTGATGGGCAAAAATGGCAAATGCATCCATTTAAAATTACATCTACAACACAAAGAAGTGTACAGCAAGCAAAGGGCTCTGAATATTTTCTGAATATTCTGTATCTAAGTGACCCATTTTATGTGCAGAGTTCCTATTTATGAAGTAGGAACAGGGGCAAGAGAAGTATTCTGGTTAAAGTCAGATTGTGAGTGACTGGTGGCATTGAACCAAGAGCCTTGTCTTTCACAGTCCACCACCAACACAGGGTCCATACTTCACCGTGGACAAACTGAAGGGGTGCCGCCCAGCCCTAAGGACCGAGACACTGCATCTTTAAAGGCCTGAGGGGAGTATTAAGGGCTGAGTTCTTCACGTTGCAGATTGAAGGGTAACATCTCATGGAAAGCGTCATGCAGAGAAAGAAAGAAAGAAAGAAAGAAAGAAAGAAAGAAAGAAGAGGAAAACATTTTATTTGCGTTATTTGTTTATTTCAAATTCTGTGTCAGGAAAGGATGTTTATACAGAGGAGCAGTTCAGCCCGTTTGGGACGGTCATGCACCCATGTGAGAATGTGGTCACGACAAAGAGGGTAGGACACCACTGTGCTTGGTCTTACTTGGTCATTTTGAGATCCCTGAAATAAAAATCCTCCCCGCTTTTCCTCCGTTCATTCCACAGCGTAGCATTTCACGGAGCGACCACCAGAGGGCGCCGCACCACCGCGCCTCCGCCGCTCACTCTCACCGCCCGTCTGAGCAGGGCTGCAGCATCATCTTTAATCACAGGTGCCAAAAATAACTAAATAAATGAACAGCCCTTCATTTAAAACAAAAGCCCTTAAAAGGTAAATTAGTCTTGGTCTACTGGAGGAAGCGAGTGGGTGAATTGAGAGATCGGCATCTCGTCACCCACACTACTGCTGCGTGATATGTCCAAGTGCGAGGGAGAGTTTCAGACCACGGTTATCTCACAGTATTTAGTGACCAGGGGCGGGACTGGACACGGTTCCCTGCAATTTACCTTAAATTCAGTCTTATTATTTTGTGCTGCTTTCAGTTGTATAATCGTGTGCTTTGCAAAACACCTTGTGATGGTGCTCGGTGTGAAAGACGCCGTATAACATGGAGATTGACTGAGACACAGAGTCACTCACAGTGGCGCGCGGAATTGTCATGACACAGAGTCAATACGATTCTCAGACTCTAAAACACCAACAAACACTAAGACCCCAAAATATGGAGACAATAAGAAGCCGAGATGACAAGAAAGAAGGGAGCGACCATGAAATCACAGTGTTAATGATACATGAAAACTGTGAAATTCGCAGACGCCGAGACAAGCGATGCTGAAAATCAGGGACATTGTGACACGGAGGTGTGGAAACCGATGCGAAGGTCCAGGGACGTGGTGACACATGGAGACTGGCAAGACGTGCAGACGTTTAAAGCACGGCGAAACCGGGATGTCGCGAGGATGGCATTAAAGGTGCTTCTTAAAATAAACATTGATTGGTCGATTGATGGACTAGAATGCTAATCTGATTTCTCAGAAGTGCTGCTCTGTCATTTGAGCCATACGAGAATTATCGGGCAGCGATGAAGTCCTTGTGCTACACCTCATCAGAATTCCAGTATAAACAGGATTAAAATGTCCGCAGTCTCGCCTTGATGCGTCCACATAACTTCAGGGATCTTCCCAAACCAGAACACTACGTACACTGAAGTGAAGGTGACTTTGAGGTTTGTGAGAAGGGATATGTAAACCCTGACCTCTGGAGGGCTTTGAGCACAGAGCCAAGGAAGAGCGGGGGAGTGAAAATGAACAGGATAAAGAAGGAAGCACCAAGGGCTTAGCAGCTGGGCCACCAGGGGGAGCTGTGCCTTCTCACACCGGGGTGGTCCTCCTATTTGCAGGCTCTTTCAGTTCTTTGGCGAGTGAGTTCACCTGCAGCAATTCCCTGTCAGAATTTCGTAGGGTTCCCATAGTAGATTTGGAGGGGTCCCGCGACAAAGTATACATGGATATGTCTGTAGACGTAGCTCCGGGGAAGCCTTTGCCAGCTTGTAGTGTATCCTGGGATTGTGGCTCGGTGGAACGTGAACTTGACCTCCGGCGAAATCTGTAGCGGTACGTTGGGATACGGCTGAAGATAGGCTTCTTAAAGAAGTCGGAGTGGGTCTTGGCACGGAGCTGCCGGTGCTTCTCAATGTACATGTGCACTGCTGTGACTCCCACCATCTCCGCGATGATAAAGGACAGAGCGCCAAAGTAGAAGGACCAGCCATAGGAGTAGCTCTTTTTGGAGTCGCTCTGCCCTAGAACTCCTGCGTTGGCCGAGATGTACACAATAATGCCAATGATGTTACTGAGCCCTGGAAAGATGAGAGGAAACAAGAGGTAGTAGAAGAGAACATCACTACACCCGTTAAGTCCCATCCGGAGCTCTGTCAAGTGGTCTAAACAGTGAGGGTAACTTCCGGAACAATGTCATATTCCGGACATACTGCACCACAATGGAGCACTCCAAAAGAAAACAAGTCTAGTACATCCGTCACCGTCAATAGTGTGGTGGCCTGCCTAAAGAATGATGCTCGATTCTAGTGCTGAGTGGGTACACCGCTGGAGGGCTAACTAAAACCTTGAAGATCGCGATTACACTCTTGGACATGGTGATTGTAGTCCTGAAAATGCGATTATATTTATAATCAGTGAGGTGTGTTCCCGAAGAATGACGTTAAAATCCAGAACACAGTGAGCTATGAGCAGCGTGTGAAATAAACCTTAGTAATCAGGGGGTCCTGTTAGCTCTCCAATGTTGAAAGCACACTGAACTCTTACTCTGGTACTTTAGAATAGACAATAAATTAGCTGTAGAGAACTCTATCATTTAGGACAGGGAAACCTTATACAGTAGATAGATAGATAGATAGATAGATAGATAGATAGATAGATAGATAGATAGATAGATAGATAGATAGATAGATAGATAGATAGATAGATA
>JANRMT010062861.1:42383284-42495759 GCA_026402145.1 Polypterus bichir lapradei | reverse complement strand
GATAGATAGATAGATAGATAGATAGATAGATAGATAGATAGATAGATAGATAGATAGATAGACATGAAAGGCACTATAGATAGATAGATAGATAGATAGATAGACATGAAAGGTACTATAGATAGATAGATAGATAGATAGATAGATAGATAGATAGATATGAAAGGCACTCTTTTTAATGCTAATTTTCATTTCTTCACGGGAGTATCTGTGAATGAATTCCCCACCCTGCCCCAGACCACCACTGCTGCACTATTCAGTTAAGAGCATGGAATGGAGAAGAAGGTCATTCTGAGGGCAAAGCAGTGCTCTGCTCCTTTGCAACATGAACAATCTCGATATGACAGCATCAGCAGTCACCATCACATTCTGTTACCAACACTTCAGTGTCTGTGAGACCCAGGCAGGCACTAATTTCTGTGTGAGGCTGGTCAAAAGATAAGCTTTAATGTACTGCTGGACAGGCTTTTGCCACTCAAACATCTAACGTGGCCCACCACATGCCAGTCAATCATCTAGATCCACCCATTCCAAAGTGATCACAGACTGTTGCCTTCTTGCCCTTCTTGTCTGCCTGCTGCTGCACTATTTTTTCAGAAACTCAGTAAGGGGGCACTGAGCGATTCACACCAACTTAATTTATTTTCAAGGACCTCCCACAATTTTGATTTTCAGACTTTCAGGAGGTCCAAGCAGTTAACTAGAGGGTCCACACCCATCCAGATCTACGTGTATTTTGCCTGTTGACTATGAGGTATCATTCTTGAAGAATGTGACAACATTGCAGGTCAGAGATTCTCTCCTGGTAAGTCAGATGTTATTCCAAAACTGTGACATGGCATTCCTACCGAATGTTGCATTCCAGAAACGAATTCTTGAACTGTGCAGTGTTATTTCTTAAGAGCTAGTTGGCTTTCCTAAAGATGATGTTGCATGCTGGCTGGACATACAAGTAAGAATGTCACCGTACTGTGCTCATGGGACAATTCTACTACTACAATGGCAAGGACTACAATGTAGCGTCCATCAATCTCTTTAATTAGCTTAATCCAGTTCTCGAGTCACGGGGAGAGCCAGAGACCACCCAGAAAGAGTGAAATGGCGTGTATTAAGAATATGGTTATACTGCAGAACAGTCTGATTAAATTCAAAAATAGTGTGGTGCCATTCTTTAAGGATAAGGTGGCATTGCAGAAGCTATTCATTATATTCCTGAAGCTTCATTTACAAAGCGATCTTGATAACTTCCATAAATGTTTCTGCTTTTGTGAAGTCTGATTGTTATAAAAGGGTAGAAATACGTTCCATATTATTCTTAAACAGTGAATTAGCATTCCTACCTCAAGGTGTAATTCCTAAAGCTATAACTTAGTTATGTTCCAGAACAGTGCCTATTTTCCTAACTATTGTGGTGGCATACGTAAAGAATAATTTCCACTCTAGATCAGAGAGGCTCTGCTCCTAATGAGTGAGATGTTTCTTCAGCGTGCTGTTACATCCCAACAAAGAGAGCGTATATATTGTCAGGGAGACTGAGGTAAACAATACCACTTTAGGACAAAAGGGGGGCGCTGTCACTAATGGTATCTTCTGTTTCACCTGCAGCCCTGAGAAGACTCGGACTGAGGGCGCCCAAACCCGGCCCTGTCACCCAGAGCTGGCCCTGTCAGGGCCCCAGAAAATGGCTTCTCATTCATGGCCAGGAGTCGAGACTGAACGAGCTCCCATTCGAGATCCAAGGAAGAAAGAGCTGATTTTTATGTCAGCTGTCTTTCTGTTGTGCCACATTGCACTATTTTGCGTATTTTCCGCTTTGCCAGTTAAGCAGGGCTACCAGATTGGTAGCCCAACAATTTCTGTTGCCTTGCTCTGCTGCATCAGCTGGTCACACCACATATATATATATATATACACACGCATACATATAACGGATTCAGAAATTATAAAGATCTTTTCACTTCCTGCATACTTTATTGTGTCGTAGGATTGATTTTAAATGGACAAATTTGTCATTTTTGCCCAGCAGTCTGCACTCAATAGCCCATAATGATGAAGTGAAAATACATTTTCATAAAAGTTTGCAGATTTATAAAAAAGTTTGATTTATTTAATAAAAAAACAACACCTGAAATGTCTTATTCATGTGAGTAATCAGACCCTTAATTCAGTACTTTGTAGAAGCCTTTTGGCAGCAATGACAGCGTCAAGTCTCCTTGAACAGGTCTCAGTGGACTTTGCACACCTGGATTTGGGTAGTTTAGCCCATTGTTTCTAGCAGATAGTCTCATCCTCTGTTAGACTGGACAGAAAGCATCTGTAAGCTGCCATCTTCTGGTCTCTCCATAAATGTTCCATGGGGTTTAAGTGGGAACTTTGGCTGGACTGCTCAAGAACAGTCTTAGACTTGTCCTGAATCCACTTGGCAGTATACTTTAGATCACCGACATGTTGAAAAGTGGACCGTCACCCCAGTTTGAGGCTGCGTGCACTACTGAACAGATTATCTTCAAGGACTTCTTTGTATTTGGTGGCATTAATCCTTCCCTCTATTCTGACCAGTCTCCTTGTCCCTGCCAGTGCCAAGCACCTCCATAGCATGATGATGTCACCAGCACTCTTCGCAGTATGGCATTAGGCAGGAGATGAGCTCTACCTGCTATTCACCAGACCTAGAGCTTGAAGTTTTGCCCAAAGAGTTGAATGTTTGTTTCATCAGTCCTTTGAATGCCATTTGGCCACCTCCAAGCATATCTTTCACTGAAGACTGGCTATCATCAAGCCACTCTACCCTAAACACTTGACTGATGGCTGTCCTCCTAACAGATTCTGTCATCTTGGTACAGGACTTCTGGAGTCCAGTTAGATTGACCATTGGCTTCTTATTTACCTCCATGACCAAGACCTGTCTTGCCTGGTTACTCAATTTGGCCAGACAGCCAACTCTAGACAGAGTCCTAGCGGTTCCAAACCTCTCCCATGTCACAATTATTGAGGCCACTGTGATCCTGGGGACACTCAAAGCTTCAGAAATGATTTTATACCCATACCATGATCTATGCCTTTAATGCGGAGCTCTACAGAGAGTTCCTTGGACTTCATGTTCTGGTTTTTGTCCTAACTTGCAGTGTGATTTGTGGGATCTTCTACACACAGACGTGTCCCTTTCTAAATGATGATCAAATATATTCAGTTTGCCCCAGGTGGACTCCAGTCAAGTTCTAGAGACACCTCAGTTAGCATTAAAGCAAACTGGATGCCCCTGACCTCACTTTGAAGTGTCACAGCAAAGGGTCTGAGTACTTCTATGAAGGAGAGATTCCAGTTTGTGAGTTTCATTACATTTATCAACCTTTCTTAAAACACATTTTCCCTTTGTTATTATAGGTTACTGAGTGTGGATTGATGGGCAAAAATGGCAAATGCATCCATTTAAAATTAAATCTGCAATTCAAAGTGTGCAGAAAGTGATGGGGTCTGAATACATCCTGAATCCATTGCACATATATGTGTGTTGGGGGCTCAGAGCAAGACCACAAAACAAGGGTGGGTTATGTAAAGCCGTATGTCCTAACAGCTCGAGAGTGGAGGAGGAGCACTATGAGGACCCATGATGTCACCTCTGGAGGCCCTTCCCCTTCTGGAGTCATCCACAATCGTTGGAAGTTGGGGACCATTTTGGGATAACATGTGCTTCACTGGAAGCCTGACTGGGATTGACTCACAGCCAACTAAACAATTTACTTTTGTTCCTTGCCTCTTTCATTTGATTATCGTTATTAGCATTGTCTCGGGGAGACCCCAACATTTAACAGCGTATTGTCCCATTTATCCTTAATATACTTGTACACTGCAGTGCCTTTCCTAGATATTAAGTTGCCATTTGAGAAGAACATACGGTAATCCCAAAACATGTTCACTAAATTCCTGAGCTGCCATTGTTGATAAATACCCGAACAGAATGGCCATATTCCTAAACACTGTAATCTGTCCTTCCATCTTTTTCCTTAACCTGAGTTATCAAATTCTAGGGAAGCCAGAAGCATCTTCAAACCAAATGATAACATCCCAGAAGAATGTGGTTACTTTCCACAACTGTGTGGTCGTTTCCCTGAATAGTGTGGTCAGGGCCATCTTAACAGCATCAGAGGCCTCTGGACAAAGTAGTGTACTGGGACCCCCATTTTTATAGCAAAACAGAAACATACATAGGCATCAGAAACACCATGGGCCCCTGGGCAGTGCCCATTGTGCCCATATGTTAAGATGGTCCTGAGTGGTGGCATTTCTAAAGGATGTGGTTACATTCTGGTAACTAGAGACAATATTCCTGAAGTTAAGTAATTCCCAAATAATAAGATGTCATTCCTGAAAGGTGTATGCATTCCAGACAGAACTTACTAATTTACACTGCCTGGCACATTCCTGATATTCCTTAAATATGCGATGTCGTTCCTGAACAGTGAGGTGCACTTCTCAAGTGTGTGACTGTATATATGAACTCTGGAGTTCCTCCTTCATCTCATTGCCACAGCTTGCTTAATCAATTTCTAAGGTCAATGGGAGCTGAAGAAGAAGAAGACATTGTATGTATATAGCACTTTTCAAGAGCACTTTACATAGAGAGGGGAGAGCCACTTCAACTACCACCAATGTGCAGCATCCACCTGGATGATGTGACATCAGCCATACTTGTGCCAGTATGCTCGTAGCTAGTAGGCGGTAAAGGGGAGATGGACATAGTTAGTTAGAGACAGGGGATCATTGGGGGCCTGAATGGATGAGGTAGTGGACACTGGGGTACACCCTACTCTTTTGAAAAATAGCCCAGGGATCTTTAATGACCACAGAGAGTCAGCACTTTGGTTTTACATCTCATCCAAAGGACAGCGCCATTTTTGCAACACAGATTCACCATCACTGCACCGAGACATTAGGATTCACACACGGACCACATGGTAAGCGCCCCCTGCTGGCCTCACCTGCACCTCTTCCAGCAGCAACCCAAGCTTTTCCTAGATGGTCTCCCATCCAAGCACCGGCTGGGTGTGAACATACTTAGCTTCTGGTTGATTACCTGTTCTGAAGTGCAGGTGCTATGGCCATTCCTAACCACTGTGGAGGCTTTGGTGAAGAACGTGGTGACATTCCAGAAAAGTGGGGTCAGTAGGGTGGCAGTGTGGCACAGTGGTTAAGGCTTTAGACTTCAGACCCTGAGGTTTTTGGGGTTCAAATCCTGATACAGACACTATGACCATGAGCCAACCACTTTACCTGCCAGTGCTGCAATTGGAAAAACAAAAGAAACGTAATCAATCGTGTCTCCAATGTTGTAAGTCATCTTGGATAAAGGTATCAGCCAAATAGCGGTGTGTATATCTTGAAAGCAATAGCTCAAGAGATTAAAGGCAGCATTTTGACTTTCCTAGACAGTGGGGTGGCATTCAGTTTATTTTTTGCATAGCGTTCTTCACTGAGTGCAGGCGCAGAACGCTGTGACAAGTTCTCAAGTAAAATGCAAGTTTTAGGAATGACTAAATACAGACTCGATACACATAAAGACATAAATACATTTTAAAAGAGTGTGGTGGTGCTTCTTAATGGTGACTTGGTGTTATTCGGCAGAGCGGTGACCCTCCTATAGACGGAGATTATATTAAAAAACATATGGTGGCTTTTTAAACCTTGTGTTAACCTTTCTGAAGAATATGAAAAGGTGAAATGTGATATGAGATCGTATTCTTAAATAATGTGAATAAATTACAGAACAGCAGTGTGGTGACTCCTGAACACTCTGGTGGAATTCCTAAGCAGCCCGGTGGAAATTCTGAACAATGTAGGAGGTAATGAAATTTCTGGAGAGTAGACGTACATAATAATTGCAATTACATTTCGCCTCTGATCCATACCTGCAGATACAAAGAATATGCCAGCACTGAGAATGATGTTATTACGGCTTTTGTAGAATTCACTGGCAGCGACGCAGAGTCCTCCACAAAACAGCAGCCCCACACTAAGAATCGGAAAAATGCTGGATGCACGCACGGCACCTGCAAAACAACAGCAAGATTAGCCTCTTCTTTCTGTTTTAAGAGGAAAAAAAGGTCAGAAAGTTCAGATTAGCCCCAGGAGAGGAACTTTAACGGAAAAGCCAGTGGGAGAGGAGCAAGGTCACATTGGAACTGCCACCTCGCTTCATGTTCCTATTAAGGTCACCTAAGTAATATTAGCCCAAGAACATTTACCAAATTGTGCTACAGTGACACATGCCATGAGCACAATAGATCGATGACAGCTCATCATGAGAGGAAAAAGGTCGACAAGGTCACACGGGCTCATAGGGAGGTAGAGCTGCTATGTCAGTGCCAGAGGATCAAGGTTAGAGCAGAACATCCAAGGTCAGTGAGGTCATCCCAGTCCTAACTAGCCACACTGGAAATGAAAGGACTGCCAAGAGGACTCGTTTAGCATTAAAAATCCTCCCTGCCTTTGCCCCACCCAGAGATGCACAAGTTTAACCAACCCCAATGCCATCAAGCCACTCAGACTGGAACTGAATCCATAAAGACCACCTGAATCTCTCTCTCAGGAGAGAAGCAAGGTCATCTCAGTTAACCGTTGAATACCTGGTGGCCTTTTTGCCCATAGCCGTCCCCTCCATGCCGAGCACGGTGCCCACTACTCGGTTTCTATGGAGACGCTCCTTCAGAAAGCACAAAACTGGAATTGAGGAGAGGAGACTTACGGAGGAGGTACTCGGCGGCGTCCTGCTCGTGCTCGGCATCCTCGGGGAAGTGGCTGATTTTTCTGCAGATGCCTTTGAAAGAGCCTAAGGGGGTAAACAATTGAATTTAAAATAAAAATGGCACGTTTTGAAGTGAGGGGCCAGCAGACGGAGGATTAAAGAGTCTCCATAAGAAAAGGGTTAAAAGAGACGGGGGTGGAGTTAGGAAAGAAGGAAAGGGGGCTGACGGGATGGAGTGGGCTGGTGTAGGAGGACGCCAAACACACACACACACACACACACACAACTCCCGAGTCTCACTCACCTTCCAGGCAGCACGTTCTCCACAATCCCGAGTGGGTCATCACCTCCTCGTTTTTGCGGCTCGTGTCGTTGTCGCCGATGGATTTACTCCGGCAGACACCCCGAGAATACAACCAGTAGTCTGTGCCGACAGCGATGGTCATCAGGCTGAAAGCGGCGAACGCGCCCACGGTGGTGAGGAGCATCTGGACTCCGCGGTTACACGCCCCCATTTCTCCTCATAGTGCGGGTGCCACACACGGGGGCCCGCGGCAGGGGGCGGTGCACCTCAAGGCTGACATCACTTCGGGGCTGTGGGGGATCTAGATGGGGGGTGTCCAAAATGTCGCTCCCACTCGAAGAAGAACGAAGTCCACTCGCTGATAGAATATTCTGCCTGCTGGAATCAGTTCGCCCCTTCCTCATGAAAGAAATTGCCGCCGTGGTGCTGAAGTGGACAGCTCCCTCCGTGCTCTCGCGGATCCGCGCTCTGATTATTCGTGCAACTTTACATATTCTCTGCTCTACTGCCTGTCATTTTCAGGGTGTCCACTACCGGAAAGACGCGCATCCACAATGTGCCAATTGTTGATAAAGTAGACATTCTTGGTAGATCCGCGGCTGGTCAATTGGGCATTCTCAGAGTGAGGCGGCACTGGAAATCAAGCGCCCAGATGCTCGTCAAGCTCGCTCGCCTGGGTTGGTGACACCACACAGATTAGTTGTATTCAGCAGTGACCAGTCAGCCCTCTGCCTTCTTCTTCCTCTTCTTCTTCTGTCTTTTCCGTTGCTCTCTCACACTTACGATGTCTCCGCTGCCCCGCCCTCTCACGGTGCCCTGCTCTCTTCAGCGCTCCGTCCTGCGCTGATCTGTCGGGCTCCTCCGCTTCTCCCGACCGCCGCTCAGTTCTCGTGCTCTCTCAGCTCCGCTCTCTCCTGCGCCCTCAGCGCTGCCGCGGCGCTGAATGGATGAGTCGCTCCGTCATCCCGCCGCCTTCTGAGCGCCTCCGGCCCCTCCTTCATTATGCAAAGATATTGACGAGTGATGCATAAAGAATGGGACCCTGGAGGATGGTAGTCTCCTTAGAGGAACGTGAACTCGCGCCATTTAATGTCTTTTTTAAATGTCTCCTTAGTATCGCTCTAAGCTTGTTAAAAACGGCTACGCCTTCTCTTGATGTGGCATCTCTTTCTCTTGACATTTGGGGGAGATCACAAAGCCTTAGGACAGTTCACCTGAAGTCTTTTTCAGGGCTCGCAAAGGGACTCGGCCGCCCGTGTGAAGCGTCAGATTGACAGGAAGGACTCATGTTAGCAGAACGCTTCATGGTGTTTGTTACTGTAATAAAGAGACCATGCAGCAGGTGAGACACACGAGGGCTCGACTTGCTAATAATGTGAAAATAGCAACTCTGAACTGTTACCCACCTCCGGTGGCAAAGGTCTCTGAACAAGAACATCATCTTGGCATGGGCACCAAAAGTAGCCTATGTGTAGAAGTTGCTTCAATACAGAACGTTTTCATTGGAATCAAACATTGTGATGTCTCCACGTGCATCTGTGAATCCTCTGAAACTTTAATGCCACTCCTAGAAAACATCTCTCTACACTTTTAAAAATGAAGGTGCCAGAGTGGTTCCTCAGATTGATACCATAAGAACCAGAAAGAGCCTTTTGTTTAGATCTGTAACAAGTTCCATAAATAACCAGGGGTAGATGACAGATTTGTGAAGTACCAGTGGGTTCCTGATTTTTGACGTACTCTTGCTGCTTACAATAAAACAGGATATGTTCAGTTTTTTTTTTTTGGTCTGTTGGCATCCTGCTGGGTAGTCTACTATACATTAAAGGTTTCTGTTTGATTCATATATGAACCTTTACAAAGCCAAAAGAACCAAAGTCTCATTCAAAGAACCCCTCCCAGAATTAAATATTTCTTTGTCAAGCAAGAGGTTCACAAGGAACCAGACCACCCAGTAACGTGCCATTTAAAAACTGTTATTTTTAAGAGTGTATACAAAAGCATCTCTGTGAACCTGAGTAGCATTGAAACACAACATTTATGATGAGACAATGTCCTCTGAAAATTGTCCAAATATATAGATGCTAGATCTCTGGCTCTTTTATATGTGCCCATGTGAGAATTCAGGACCTTGAGATATGTGGAGTATTCCCAGACCCGTCAGTGCTCCTACTGTCCACTTGACAGGGTCCAGAGCTAAGTCCACATGAAGATGTTTAAGTTATTCTTTTTTCCAGAAAATGGAGAAGCTCTCGAATACCTTGTGAGGTGTCCATTTGAGGATGCACACTGTGTTTAGTGTTCTGATGTCCAAAGACATGCTCATATCTGAAAGTGCAAATGTGCTTAGTGCTTCAGTAGGCTTCCATTGGTGGAGATACGCAATATTTGCAGTGCCCTGAAATATCTGTGTGTATGTTCCCTGAGATATGTTCAAAAGACAAGCTAAAACCCCCTTCTCCACCTCCCACCCCCATTCCTGGAGATGAACCCATGAAGGAATATTGGAAAATATGTCTATATAATGATATGCAAACTCTGTAATATCCTGAGGTGCATCTGTCTGAGGAAGTGCAGTTTGTCTAGTGCTCTACAACAACTCATTGGGAGACACACAGTTTATTTACTGCTGTGAAAAGTCCTAGTGATCCAAAGTAGGACCACTTCAGGATGTGGAAATTCTAGTGACCCAAAGTGTGACCATGTGAGAGTGCAGAAATTCTGGTGATCAAAAGTTATAATCTGTGTGAATGTGAATTTCCCCTTGGGATTAATAAAGTATCTATCTATCTATCTATCTATCTATCTATCTATCTATCTATCTATCATCATTTGAAGATGTGAAATCTCTAGTGACCCAAAGTCTGGACATGGAGGGTCTAGTGGTCCAAAGCCTAACCTTGTGAGAATGTGGAATTTTAATGACCCAAAATGCGACTATTTGAGGATGAGGAGGATCTAGTCACAAAAAGTGTGATGATGTGAGAATGTGGAAGCTATAGTAGTGTGAAAATACACAGATGTGGAAGTTCTAGTGGCCTAAAGTGTGAAAATGTGAGAATATGGAATCCCTAGTGACCCAAAGTGTGACTATTTGAGGATATAGAAGTTCTAGTGACCAAAAGTGTGACACTGTGAGAATATGTACGCTCTGGTGACCCAAAATGTGAACATGTTAGAATGTGGAAGTACCAGTGACTCAAAGCATGACCATGTGAGGATGTGAAAGCTCTTTATGAGAATGCCCAAGGATGTAAAAGTGCACATGTGATGATTCCTATCACTCAGGATATTTTATTTTTTAAATGCCCTCACTTCAAGGACAGTCTTTGTGTGAGGCCATGCAAGTCCATTATTGTCCTTAGAACAGAAGTGTTTTCCAGCATGCTGTTGCTTACTTAGGTGTCTTAAGACTTTGTAATGTGAGGACAGAGATTCGCTGATGGCTTCTCCAGGAGTTCTATTACTGACCTTTCTGGTTTTACATTGATTATGAAGGGACCACTGGATTGATCCGAACAGCCACAGTTTAATCTGTTGTATCTTCCATAGGCTGATTATTGTGGAAATCAATTTGCCCTGCGTGGGCTGCATGCTAACACCATTATGTTACTGTCACTGAGAGAAGCTTGCCTGCCAGAAATGTTAACATGTCACTGTCATACTGAGTATTTCTTGTGGATCTGAGATGGTACAAAGGTGGGGTCACACATGCAAACAAAGGGCTAGAAATGAAGGCACTGTTGAGTAGAAACGTGGCAGGTTTGACTGACCACTTGAAGGTGCTTCATCAGAGCACAAGTCATGTTTACAGTGGGGCATCCAAGCTGTTCTGTGGCTCCAAGGCTGCATGAAAACCCAAATGAATCACCTTCACAGTTGTGTCATTTGGGGCTTTTCAGGGATGCATACAATTTGCTGGATGTTTATAAGGGAGCAAGTGAAATGTGTTGTGTGGTGATAGAAAATGATCATGGATGGGGAGATGACTTCATGACACACATAAAGAATCTTCTCTAGGAAGCACTGTCTTCTGGAGGCCCATTGCATGAAATTCAGTGCCCGGTAAGCATACTGTATGAAACAGGGCACTTATTAGTGTGTAGAATGAAATTTTGTCGGAAATGTTCTAGAGATTCAAATGGGAGTGGATCATTGTGAGAAATTCAGACTGGACTGCAAGACAATGGAATTTATGACTGAAAATTATAAGAAATGAAGGTCACGTACCCAGATCTCACAAGTTCATGTCCACTCAGGTTCAACAGGACTGCTTCACACACAAAGCCATCAGGAAATTGAATAGTTGCAGTACTGTTGTTATTACATCTCCTTTCTTTATGATGCCCCCTGCTGTTCAGACAGAAGGTTGACATGCGGTTCCAACCCCACACCCTCACCCTCTCGGCACCCTTTGAGCCACATGCACAATAAAGACAAGTTAGACAGAGTGGCAGAGCATGGCCGGTTGTAATAGAGGACACTAAACAGAACATGCTACATCATCCCACTATGGGGGCCTCTGACAGTTAACTAACGTGTAGTATTCACTTATGGAAGCTCGAATCTTCAGGTAGATGTCATCTTCAGTTGTGCAGAGTGTCCATATTGGAGGGCCAGACCTGCAGATGAAGACCTTGTCAAAGTCCCACAAGGTTAGATGAGGGAATTCAGGACAGCGGAGCTCCATCCACAAGCACAGCAGGAACAGGGGTGGACAGGGAGGTGGTTTGGGATCAGGTGTCCTCAGGATTTTCCCAGGCTAGGAGTTTGCCTGGGACTGAGATTTTCTGCACACAGTTTCATTTTTTTTTTCCAAGGTATACTTCAGGAAAAGTTCATGTCACATCAGATGGGCAATAAAAATGTAAAAAGACACCTGAGGTACCGATGTGAGGGAGTAGCCACTCCCATGGTGCCCAGTGCAGCTAACTTCAGTGCAGATCCGGGCTGGAAGACTGCCAGGTGCGACCCAATTCCACATCTGTGGGAACTGCAGACTGCCCCTTGAGACGGTGGCTTTGCTCACCTAGGGCAGATGCCACGTAAACAATAAAGGCATGCATAGAATGGACACTGAAGGCAACACAGTGGTGCTGGGGTCACCTGCAACAGCTGGTTAGACCCTCCCACTGGCTTTGTGCAATGGTAAAGGTGATCACTGAGTGAACTGAGACTGGCTGGACGCACCAGGTCATCCCTCTGAGCCTGTACACTGCTAAAGGAGGTTAGTACCATGACAGACACCTTGGCCTTTATGAATGACGGAAATTACCAACTTGAAAGTGATGGAAGGGCATGCAGAATGAATGGAAATGGAAATACATGCATTCCATCGTGCCATCTATCTTCTGCTTTGGACCAGTCAGTGTGAGAACTGCAAATGAACATGCAACCCAATAGACTGTTTGAACAACACGCAAACTGGAAAGAGGCATGCATGAGCATGGACTGTATTGTCAGGGTAAAAAATAGAAATGGGCATGTATGCCAGCCACACATTTTGGTTCCATGGGTAAGTACAGGGAATGATTGTGTATGCCTGGGTATTCCATTGTTTTTGCACACTAGTGAGGGTGGTCAGTGTCCAAACAGGGAACAGGCATGCAGGCCAAGTCAACCTCCAGAGTTGGTGCACTGGCTCAAGCAGGATGTTTGCCCCCAGTCTCTCTTGAGGGACCCCAATGTTCTTGGCGTTCAGGATAATCAACTAACTACATGCACCCCAATTAACAGGGGACAGCTCTCTGTTACACCTGAATGACAAACTCTGGGTTGGTGTAAGAGAAGCCAGCAAACTCATTCTGGTCCAGGTTCATGATGAACAGCTTGTCAGTGGGCGTCAGCTCCGTCGGTTGCTTTGTGAACTCTCTGTCGAAGTTGGCTGTGTCTTTCCGGTTTTTCTGTGAAAGGAAGAGAGCCGACAGGGATTGAAGATGGGGTTAGTACTGTCCCCGGTGATGCAGTAGGTGAGTTTTTTTTTTTTGGGGGTGGGGGGTCTTTCTGAGGCACTGTCAAGAACAAGATGGATAATTGAACAAACCGCATGTGATCACTAAGGAGGAGGAATAATGGTATACTTGTGGATAAACCAAACACTGCATTTGAGAATCTGGAGAGGCAAGGCCCAATCGGGGCCCTCCACATACAGTGGCCGTGATATAAAGTAATCCCATGTAAAGGCATGCTAGAAAGGCTGGACAAACCTTACAGACTGCATATACATACCTCTGGGAAAGCTGAACATTGAATGGGAATGCTGGATGTGCAGGACCTTGGAGAGCTCCCATCGACATTAAGGACCTCGTTAGGTTCAAGTGAAGCTCCGCACCATGGAAAGCTTTCTTTCCCGTTTCAGGACCCTGGAGAGCTCTCGTCAAGCTAGTGCGCTTTTGACTTTCAGCACCATGGATAGCTCATTCTGGAAGCGGCTACATCTGCCTAGCACCCAAGAAACTGTGCCACTACCCTTCTGTGCCCCTGTCCGATTTGCATCATATATGCACTCCATTTAACAGTGCTTCCCAATCTTCACTGTGCATGCTCAAACGTTTTATAGTATAATATTACTTGAGCATTTTTATAGGATTGCATAATGAAGAGTTTATTACATGTGCAAATATAGTTCTGCTAATGTCTTCCATTAGAAAGCTGCAGGCCGCACAGACAAAAATATTAACATAGATATCAATTTCAAACACATGGTGAGGTTTACATCACCCCTTGTTAGATAAAACATTTTCTTTCAGGGCATTTTAAAAGCCAAAAGTTTTTATCTTTCAAACTAAAACTCAAAATAATTACTTATTAATAAAGACAAACACAATCTCACGACCAAACAACCATGTAATGTTGTAAAATAACAAATCGGACATTGTTGTAAAAAAATGGTGTACACGCATGGTGCAAATCGGGTAGGTGGGGCAGACAGGCTTTGTGACAAGCTTAACTCAAATACAGGATTGCTGCTTTTGTGCCCACAATGTCCCAATTTGACCTCTAAGGTTGGCAACCTCATCTGCTGCGGCTACACCTGATAAAAATTCTAGAAAACAGTTCTGCCCTAAAGCTAAAGCACTTGCGGATGGTGTTCACGATGAAAGGCACTATACAAATATAGATATAAATCCATCCAATCCTGGTGAGCACTTGAATCATATAAGTAAATTAATTCAAGTGGAGTGCCACACATGGCGGCATAAGCAGATTTTCTGCCTAACGCCGAAATCCTTCTTCACCCCTCTCCTCCACCACACCTTGAAAGGAACTGACAGCAGCGCAGGCCAAACTTCATTGGATGATCTTTGAATGACTTTAAGGTTTAAACAATGGCACCAGTGATTACTGGTGTTTCAGTAGATGGAGGTGGGGGTGTTGGGGGTTCGAGTTGCTGTCATCCAAGCAGAGAGCCCGGAGGTTTGGCTTATGTTCAGCCGTGACCGACGCTAAACCTCCTGCGTCAGCGGTACAGTGCATTATCTGCTGCTCTTGAATTTGGCTTTTCTATCTTCATTTCTAAGCGCTCCGTTGAATGGAGAGCGGATGTCTGTAATTCAGCTCAGCACCACTTAGTACTTTTACAGTTGCCATGGCAACAAAAATGCTCCAGGGCTTTCTGCTTAATGTGACGAGGAAATCGGATGCATTTGTGAAGCTGCATTGTTTTGCAGAGCTGAAATATGCAGCTGGATGTCCCAGTCATAGACCACACAGCCCTGAGTGAGGCCTTAATAGAGTTACACGGACCAGTATGGACTAGAAAGCTCTGAGATGTGGATGTAAAGGAATCACCACAGCCCAGGATATCAAGAGCTGAATTAGAGACTACTTGATGTTCAGAGGCAATGCACACCAAGTGCAGCTGTCAAGGCCGCTCTTATTTTAACCTTGGCAGGGCTGCATGCAGTGGTTGGGTGAAACTGAACATCTGTGAGTTGGGTTTTCCTGCCACCTGCCAATGATGTCCATTTTATGTTAACTGACAATTTTAAATTTGCTCTGTGATGGTCTGGCTCACCACTTAAATATGCATGATGGTTCCAGGAAGGGCTCAGGCCCCTGTGACCCTGAACTGAAGTAAACAGGTTTGAGAAAGTCATCATATGTACACTCAATGGCCACTTTATTAGGTACAACTGTTCAACTGTTTGTTTACGCAAATATTTAATCAGCCAATCACATGGCAGAAGCTCAATGCATTTAGACATGTGGACATTGTCAGGTCAAACTGAGCATCAGAATGGGGAAGAAATGTGACTTAAGTGACTTTGGACATGGCATGGTTGTTGAAGTGTCATTGGCTGGTCTGAGTATTTCAGAAACTGCTGCTCTACTGGAATTTTCACACACAACTATCTGTAGAGTTTACAGAGAATGGGTCAGAAAAAGACAAAATATCTACTAAGTGGCAGTTCTCGGGGCGAAAATGCCTTGTTGATGCCAGAAGTCACAGAACAGTCAGATTGTTTAGGCTGATAGAAAGGCAACAGTAACTGAAATAACCACTTGTTACAACCGAGGCATGCAGAAGAGGAGGTCTGAATGCACAACATGTTGAACCATGAAGTTGTGCCACTCCAGTTAGCTAAGAACTGAGGCTACAATTCACACTGGCTCACCAAAAATTGGACAACAGAAGATTGGAGAAACCTTGCCTGGCCTGATGAGTCTCGATTTCTGCTGCGACATTCAGATAGTTGGGTCAGAATTTGGCATCAACAACATGAAAGCATGGATCGATCCTGCTGCTGCTGGTGGTGTAATGTGGTGGATACTTTCTTGGCACACTTTGGTCCCCTTAGTGCCAATTGAGCATTGTTTAAATGTCACAGCCTACCCGAGTATTGTTGCTGACCAAGACCATCCCTTTATAACCGCAGTGTACCCATCTTTTGATGGCTACTTCCAGCAGGATAATATGCCATGTCACAAAGCTCAGATCATCTCAAACTGGTTTCTTGAACAAGACAATAAGTTCGGAGGCCATTTGACTATAGTGGAGTCATGAGATCCCAATCCAATAGAGCAACTTTGCCATGTGGTGGAACAGCAGATTCACATCATGGATGTGCAGCTAACTGTGTTAGGATATCATGTCAATATGGACCAAAATCTCTGAGGAATGTTTCCAGCATCTTGTTAAAACTATGCCATGAAGAATTACGGCAGTTCTGAAAGCAAAAGGGGGTTCAAACTGGAACTAGCAAGGTGTACCTAATAAAGTGGCCACTGAGTGTATGCTCTCTACTTCTATTTTAAGCATATTATCTAGAATACTTGATGAATAAATGAGCAACTTTCACTCCTGCCTATTCAGATACTTTGTCTTGTTGTCTGAAGTCATGAATATAAGGTGTATTACAACATATGAGGGCTATAGCAGGGATTGGGGGGGCATTTTTGGTTAGGACAGGTAAGGAGTATAAAGGAGACAATAAGGACATTACTGTATAGGACCTTACTATAACAAAATGGAGCACAAAACGCTGAAACAGGGAAAGGAACAGCTTGCTAAATTTGGCCAGGAGTCCAATTAGAAACAGTAGTTTGAGACAAAACTTGGCAGCCACTGAGAGAATGGGTCACCTCTTAGGAGTGGTCTCGTTTCAGCTTTGTGATCTAAATGGTGGGGTAGTGGACTCACAGAATTTGTCCCAGGTTACTAGTATGGTAGGTTCCTAACATGGCAAATCAGACCTCCAATGCCAGGCTGGTGGAATCACAAGTTCCAGTAATGCTGCTCTCTCAGTATTTCATTAGAACACTCTAGACGAGAACAGGCCATTTAACCCAACAAAGCTCACCAGTCCTATCCACTTATTTCTTCTAAGAAAACATCAAGTTGAGTTTTGAAAGTCCCTAACGTCTTACTGTTTACCACACTACTTGGTAGCTTATTCCAAGTGTCTATCGTTCTTTGTGTTAAGAAAAACGTCCTAATGTTTGTGTGAAATTTACCCTTGAGTTTCCAACTGTGTCCCCGTGTTCTTGATGAACTCATTTCAAAATAATAGTCTCGATCCACTGTACTAATTCCTTTTATTATTTTAAACACTTCAATCATGTCCTCTTAATCTTCTTTTGCTTAAACTGTATAGGCTCAGCTCTTTTAATCTTTCATCATAATTCAACCCCTGTAGCCCTGTAATCAGCCTAGTCGCTCTTCTCTGGACCTTTACTAGTGCTGCTATGTCCTTTTTGTAGCCTGGAGACCAAAACTGCACAAAGTACTCAAGATGAGGCCTCACCAGTGCAGTGTAAAGGTTGAGCATAACCTCCTTGGACTTGCACTCCACAGATCGTGCTGTATAACCTAACATTCTGTTAGCCTTCTTAATGGCTTCTGAACTCTGTCGGGAAGTTGATAGCTTAGAGTCCACTATGACTCCTAAATCCTTTTCATAAGGTATACTCTCGATTTTCCGACCACCCATTGTGTATTCAAACCTAACATTTTTACTTCCTATGTGCAATACTTTACATTTACTAACATTAAATTTCATCTGCCCAAGCCTGTATGCTATCCAAGTCCTTCTGTAATGATATAACAGATTCCAAATTATCTGCTAATTCACCTATCTTGGTATCATCTGCAAACTTAACCAGCTTGTTACTTATATTCCTATCTAATTCATTTATATATATTAAAAATAGCAGCGGCCCTAGCACTGACCCCTGCGGAACACCACTCTTAACATCGGCCAGTTCTGATGAGGTTCCTCGCACCAGCACCCCCTGCTTCCCGTGTCTGAGCCAATTCTGCACCCATCTAAAAACATCACCCTGAACTCCCACTTCTTTTAATTTGATGCCCAACCTCTTATGTGGCACCTTATCAAATGTTTTCTGAAAGTCCAGATAAATAATATCATAAGCTCCACTTTGATTGTATCCTTTTGTTGCCTCCTCATAAAATTCCAGCATGTTAGTAAAACACGACCTCCCTCTTCTGAGCCCATGCTGACTGTTCAGAATAACTCCTGTCCTTGCCATGTGTTGCTCAATCTTATCCTTAATAATTCCTTCCATTAATTTTCCTGTGATGCATGTTAAGCTTACTGGCCTATAGTTGCTTGGATCTGCCCTGTCACCCATGTTATATAATGGGATGATATTTGCCATTTTCCAGTCCTTCAGAATCTCTCCAGTGTGCAGTGACTTCCTAAAAATATGTGTCAAGGGTTTATATCTGTACTCACTAGCCTCCTTAAGAACTCGAGGGTAAATATTATCTGGTCCTGATGATTTGTTTGATTTCAGCTTATTTAATCTGAGCAGCACTTCTCCCTCCACAATTTCCAAATCCCTCAGTACCTCCTTAGTAGTCGCGTTTACCTCTGGGAGGTTATCCACTTGCTCACTTGTAAACACCTCAGAAAAATGTAAGTTTAGGGCATCTGCTATATCACTGTCTGTATCTTTTAATTCCCCTTAACTATTCCTGATGCACTTGACCTCCTTCTTGACTGTTCTTTTACTACTAAAATACTGAAAGAATCGCTTAGGGTCTTTTTTCGCCTTATCTGCTATATTCCTCTCTGTTATACAACTGTCTTTTAGCCTCCCTGATATCCTTCTTAATGGTTGCCCTCATGTTCTCATACGCTCTACGATATATGCCTTATAAAGCAGTTTTTTCCTTTACAACTTCTTTTTTAAAGCTTTATTAATCCACTGTGTTTTTTTTTATTTCCTGGAGTGAGTTAGTGGCATAATCTGAGATTCCAATATGGTTTGTGGGGTGAGGTGGGCTAATGTCCCTACTGAAGCCTGGTCTGGTCACCAGTGTAAGGCCACACATTCCACTCAACACCGCTCTGCATTATCAAAGACACCCCACAGTCTGGACTGGTTTGGACTCAGGTGTTGGGCGAGAGGAGTCGCACCCAAGTAAGGACGGCTTTGGCTTTAGAAAAAGTAGTAGTGGTGTTAGGTTTGGTCTGACCCTTGGCAAAGCTTTGGTGATTGGATATTTGGCACAAGATACAGTACTTCAAAGTAAAAAGTGAGGTTTGGATATTTGACAGGAAATTTACATGAGTAAACTGACAACAGTGATGTCCAATGCACCGAGAAGACACCTCCTACATTGTCCTGTTGCATCCTCTTCCTTCATCCAGAATCCAAGGTGAGTAGTGAAAGGAAAAAGTTTTGTTTTGCTGACAAATGCACGGCAGTCCTCCACCCTCAGGATATCTCAAGGAAATCACCTGTGGATGGGACCAAACAGTGGGCACACGATGTCAGAGCCATGCCAGGCACCTGGATGGCACAAAAGATTTGCAGTTGGAGTCCTCTGATTAACAACGTTCCGGCCATGGCAGACCTCACCGCGTAAATGAGTCGCCATGAGCTGTTTTCAGCATCAGTCTTTATTTTATGGAAAATACTTTGGCACAGAAACAGCAGTTTACAAACACAAGAGCCAATCAGAAGTGCGGAACAACGGCGTCTACACACAGCCACTCTCATGCACGACAGGGTGAGGAGGGATAGGGTAGGGGGGCTGTTCCTCCAGATCTAGAGGTGCGAAGAAGCTAAGTGAAGAATACCCCCAAAATCTCTGTTCTGCTTGCACAACATGCATGCACTGGACACTTCCACTGTGCGGTCTGCACTGCGTTAGAGAACCTTACAAAAATAATCAAGCTCTTGGAGGTTTGGCAGAAATGAGAAATGATGATAAGTTGAGCAACGCGGGCTACTGGCTACCAACTGGTGAAAATGACGTGTCAGTGGTTTCCAGGGCGACCACTTACCCTGGCGTCCTACTGGCAACAATTATTCCCAGCAGGGCTCCAGATTTAGGAAGGTGCTATATGAACCTCTTCGGGACTCCCCATGGGTGGGCGAGGTTTGCACAGCTCACTGGGCCTCTCCCCAGGGCCCACAGGCATCTCACTGCTCAGTGTGAGATGCTACAGACATCAGTGGAAGCGCCTGAGGGTGTACTGGTATCTCACTGCTCCCTGGGTGCCTCGCTGGGATGTTGAGGATATCACCACTCCGTGTGAGCTCCACAGAAGGCAGGCTGTTGTCTCATTGCTCATTGGGAGCCTAACCATCCCACCTCCCTGCCCCAGGGTGCACTGTTTCTTCGCTGCTCACTGGGTGCCCCGTCAGTCTTACTCTCAGCACCGGTTCGCCCCTGAGAGCTTCTGCAGGGCATTTAGGTGCCTCTCTTCTACAAGGGCACATGAATATGCTGCCTCTTTGCCCACATGATGTTGCAGTAGTGTCACTGCTTAGCTGGAGATCTCAGTTATTATGGTGAATAGGCAGCTCCTTACAGACCATAAGCAACTGAATTTGAGATTTGGTGCCGTATAGACCCTCCACCCACCCCATGCCCCCAATCATATGCAAGTATACACACACTATTTCCCTAATTGTAAAAAAAAAAAAAAAAAAAAAATTAAAAAATATGGACCCCTTAGCCCAACAGGCATACTCACTGCCATGTTCATGAACGATTACCAGCGGCCATTAGGTCGAATCAGTGGGGTAGACCGAGGGTAAAGCAACAAATAACGGAAGGTGCTTAAGCGTTCTCCCCCTCTTTATGCTACACGGACAGCATGGTGCACTAAATACAGACAAGGCTGCACCCAGGCACACCACGGTCTCTGTACAGAGGAAATCTGAAACCAATTGGGGAGAGACATGGACACACCAAAAGGAGCACGACTGGTGGCAAAAGGGCACAAAGTGCAGAGTTAGCTGGTGAACACTGAGGAGCAGGAACAGAGACACCACGACAGGTCATCAGTGGGGAGGAACAGAGACACAGCAGCTGGATTCCAGAGGGGCAGGAATGAGTGGAGACTTGGCAGCTGGACACCAAGTGGTTTGCCAGTTGCTCAAATACAGTAATAGCATTGCTTCTTCCCAGCCATGTGGTCACCCTGAGAGCGGTTATTTTTGTTCTTTGATATGACAAGAGGAAAATGGCAAGAACCCCCGAGGGCAGTGCCACTCCAGGCACCCAGGAGACAAGGCCTCGGCTTCTAACTCTTCACCTCGACATTCTTAAAGTGAGGGTTAATAAAGGAGAAGCCCTCAAACTCGGCCTGGTCAAGGTTTACGATGAACTCCTGGTCAGGTGGTGTTAACAGTGGCGGATGGCGGGTGAAAAAGCGGTCGAAGTTCCCGGCGTCTCTGCCACACTGTGGAAGGGAAAAGAAAAGATGAGATGGGACAAGTGGCAAAAAAAGGCATACATGCAGATATGACAAATTAATAAGGTAAATAATAAATAGGCAAATAAATAAATGGCACATAAACACAAACTCAAAGATCAGCAGAAAAAAGTGAGTGAGTGGAGACGTAAAAAAAACAAACACACACACACACAGGCACAAGCAAAGAGATCAAACAGACAAAAATAAAGCAAAGCAGCATAAATTGCCTCCCATACACACAGGCGGGTGTGTTAAGAGAAACAAGAAACACACAGATGGGGAAGAAGCAAGAAACAAGAGAATCAAACAAAGACAAAGAGGTGTGAGAAATGGAAATAAAAAAAGAAGAGCAGGACAAAAATACACACGTAGGTAAGGGGGCGGAGAAAGAGAGAGAGGCAGAAAAAACACAAAATATAAAAATTGATGCACAAACACACACACACACATTATATATATATATATATATATATATATATATATATAAAGCATTAGGGTAGAGAAACGCAAACACACACCACCACACATAAAGCAAGCTGAGAAAGAACACAAACGACACATATAGGATAGGAGAAACACGCACAGAGTCAACACACAAAAACAGCAGAGACTAAAGGAGAAAAGCATCAGGGAAATGCAGGCCAACACACAAATCCACCACAAGCACACATGTAGAAAGATAAGAAAAGAGGATTGGTGGACGCAATCAGTCACACATGCCCACACAAACAGAGCAGAGGAGGCAAACACGCACGCCCCCTACCCAAACTGCAGTTAAAAAAAAAAAAAAAAAATGTAATGGCAGCAGAATAAAGACAGACAGTATATACAAACACCCACATGCATGCTGGTGTGCGAACAACAAAATAATGAAAAACTTAAAAACTGTACTGAAAGCACGGATGGCCTTTGAAATGAAATCCAACATAGCGGCTTCATTAAATGTGTCATGAAATGAAAAATGTCGGCCTTCTCCAGCGTGAAAGGGCTGTGTGGTGTAACTTGCCACAATGACCACTGGAAGAGAACTCAATACGATATACAATCACAGCACAGTAACCAGACCTTTCTTCACAATGTGATAAAAAGCGGTGAACCTTCACTGTGTGATACGGTCTGACAGTAGCGTACAGAGACACACATAGCCTATCTTTTAATGAAACATTTAAAAGGCACCATTACTGTAGAGCAGGGGTCCCCCCCAACTCCAGTCCTGGAGGGCCGCAGTGGCTGCAGGTTTTCATTCTAACCCTTTTCTTAATTAGTGGCCTGTGTTTGCTGCTAATTAACTTCTTTTTAATTAATTTTAATTGACTTGCCCTTGGAGACTCATAATCATTAATTGTTTCTTTTTCCTTAATTAGCAGCCAAACAATAATTAGATACAAAATGAGCCAAAACACAACCAGTAAACTGTGTCCATCATGCAATATCTGTAAATAAAGAAAGATGAAGGTCTCAGAAATGCTGATCTGCTCAGGTCCACAAAACATTTTAATACTCTTCTTAGAAAAGAGAAAATCAACAATTTTGGAAAGGCATACTGTTGCACAATGAGAGCAGCAACAAGCCAAGGAATTAAAGAACGGTTTTAATTAACAACAAGGCTTGGCACCTAATTACGGAATTGGTTGGAGTTTGAAGCCCTGACTTAGTTGGTCTTCTCACTTCACATTTCATTTCTGTTTGGGGGCCATTTAAGGAAAGAAATGGAGCAATTCTGAGGAACAATGAAGAAATTCAGGGGAACAAATCTTAAAAAACAAGACAATTAAAATTAATTCAAAAGAAGTTAATTAGCAGCAAAAACAGGTCACTAATTAAGAAAATCTGGTTAGAATGAAAACCTGCAGCCACTGTGGCCCTGAAGGACCAGAGTTGGGGAGCCCTGCCGTACAGTATAAGCACACAGCAAAAACATGTACCATCGTATACAAATCAACATACAGTCTGTCCTATACATACACATCCTCCTCCTATATATACTGTACTGCACAGAAACAAATGCCCATACACAGCACAGGTGATGTAGTGGACTACGAACTAAACTTGGGATAGTGTCTATTACTGGAAAGCACTAAATAATATAAAGACATAAACACACTGATGGAAAAAAGAAACACAGCCTTTTCTGGAATGAGTATGGCTCTAGCTTGTATACTGTACCTTCTGATTAGCAATTTAGGCTGATTGCAGTTTGTGAGATTTAAGGAACGTGCATGTGAGCAACACTGGAGCACCACAAGGAACAGTCCCATCTCCTTTTCTCTTCACTCTATACACTTCACACTATAAATATAACACCAGGTCATGTCACCTCCAGAAAGTCTCCTGACAATTGTGCACTTTTTGGGGGTATTTACACCGGGGGGGGGGGAGCAAGAGAGCATAGAAGTCAGGTGGAAAACTTTGTTCTTGGTGCACCAAACTGCTTCAACATCTAGTCACTATTTAGAGAGCAGATGCAGAGGTAGTGCAATGCTACAAGTACTTGGGGGTCCACATCAATGACCATGTTTTAGCAAAAGAAATCTTCAGATTTTTGCAGTTGTGTGGCGTTTCTGCATGAGTTTGGGTATATTATTGGTTGAACTGGTCTCATAGCATACACATAAGAAAGGGTGGAGCAGACCCTTTTTTTATCACACGTGGATAGTGAAATCCATTGCATCCTCTATACTGTAACTCTGTGATGGGTAGTGCAATATTCTATACTGCAGTGTGCTGGGCCAGTAACATCACTTCAAAAGAGGCCCACAGAATAAACAAGGTGATTAAAAAGGTGGGCTCGGTTATGGGACACAATCTCCAGGCAGTGGTGGAGGAGAGAATGAAGACAAAACTGAGCGCCATTATGAACAGTGCTACACATCCTCTCTCTGTCATGCTAACACTGAGGACTTTCAGTCACAGAATCATTCAGGAGAAGTGTATTAGGAAATGCTATGGGGGCTCCTTTATATCAAAGGCAATACACCTGAAGAATGCCTTACTGTGACTGTGATGGCCAAGTCAGACGTCTTTTCTTTTTTGGTAATGTTCTTACTTTGTAGTTGTTCAGCAGTATATTTGAGAGGGGGTTGTTTTTATTTATTGAGCTTCTGTAAAAAGACAAATACCCTCACTGGGAAAGATTCAACTTACTTCTTTCTTTTTCTGTCTGTCTGTCTGTCTGTGCCTTATCTAGATATCTATCTACCTACCTGTCTGCATATCCAATGAGGAACAAATGCTTACCAAACACAAAAAAAAAAAAAAACTCATTAGGTGTATTTTTATCCAAAAAGGTCCAGATTGAACAAGGGCCATTTTAAATCAGTCAACTTTCACAGCAAGACAAAGGCTGTGCATTTCATAATGCCTCAGATGTCACCCAAAGCAAGGGAGGAGGTCATTGGCATACTGTAGACACGTATGTCATGCACAAGCATTCCCGGACATCAGGGGTTAAGGTACACAATAAAGTCTCATTAACAGACAAGGTTTCAGCAGATTGGCAGACTAGATAGATGATCAATCCAAAATCTATTTGTCTTCAAGTGACCACATCAGAGCAGGACCAAGTCATCAGAAGATTTCATACTGCTAAAGAAGCTTCCAGCAGACACTATGCCCTTGTCATTGGAAAATTAAGGTACCAGACCCAGCGCCATGCTGGTGGCTTTAAAGTAAGACAGCCCTGATACCTCTGACCCTACCACAAGACAATGGCAGGCCACAAGCATCCAGAGGAATGAATACAAGTGCTGCACCTTGGTGTCTCTTCTCTCCTGGCCAGACACATGTTCCTCTGCTTGTAAAGGAGCAACTTTGTCAGGGCCTTCTGCACTAATGGGATAGCATCCCACTGCAGATTCAAGCATTGGTGGCTCCAAGAGGCATGTGATATTGATGGACAACAAGACGACTCTTGTTAATGTTCAGTTGAGATTGTTTTCCTGCTGCTTTTTTTGCGGTATTGTGCTGCTTTCCTAGGATTATCATTTGTTTACAGCTATTTCAGGAATGAAGGTGGAAATTTCAGCCCAGCAAACAGTGTTGCGTTTCATTTTTTCCATCAGTGGAAACACACATTGCCCTATATATGCACACACAACCTCCCACATCCAAAGACATACAGCTGGCAATACTGCTAACATCAGTAACTAACTTTGCATCCAATGCAAGACACCCAGATGGTGATAAACAGCAAAACTGACACAAACCCATCACAGTAGAAAACATGGCCTTTAGTACAACCAGACAAGGCCTTATATGGAAACAAAAAGCTTCCAATAAAATGGAAGACACAGAGGGTTAGAGAAAACAAACCCCAAACACAATGCAACGCAAGGCCTCTTGAAACAGAACACAGCCCTGCATGTGCCATCATAATGGTACTGAACTGTAATATAAAGTGCAAAAACTTGTACATTCTCCATCACAAGTCACACAGCCTACAAAAGAAGGAATTACCACTTTAACCGAGTGGTAAAGGCAGCCTCCAATACAGCAGTGACTCACAGCTAAACATATAATTTATAATACACCACAAAATACAGTCTCTAGGAGAGCGAGAGCCTAAAATATAGCTACACACACGTCGTCTAAAGCAGCCTGACACACAAGGCGTTCTCTAGTGTACTGAAAACACACAGAAAACACTCACAAACAGTAAAGGTGCAAAGGAAAAGCAAATTTTCTATGCGGAAAAGTCTTCTATCAATGTAACACCAAGAATAGAAACACGAAGGGCTCCCTATATGCGAGAGTACTGAACCTCAAATACAAGTCATGCAGCCGCAATATAAAACACAGCGTTCAGCTGAGCTGATTGCACTCAAAGGAACACAACCTAGAAAGAAGCGAGACACAGAGCAACTAGATACGCAAAAACACTGCCGTGCACATTGCAGCACCACCTTAGATGTGACCCCAGGATGATAAAACACACACATGGCCACATGCACAAGAAACAGTAAAACAATCTGCAATTTACAAGCAATGCCCATTAATACAGTTACAACATACAACCTCCAGCACACCAACGCATATACCCTTACATACAAACATCTAGTAGAGCACAACTTATATCCTGAAATACATGGGGATGCACAAACACAGTCTAAGACAGTGGCGACACAGAACCTGCGGCATGAGTCACCACACAAGGTTACGTATACTGTGAAGCACAAAGCCTCGAGTACAGAGACTCACAGAGCCGTTAATGCACAAAGACACATGGATGACACGGGGAACCGACTCAAATACAGTCAAGCAGAATTCACACGAATAAAGAAAGGACATACAACAAAGCAAATTCAACCTGCAGCACATCAAAGACTAAATCTACATTTGAAGGAAATATTTAGAGTTTAATTTCTGATACAATTACAACACTTATTATCTACATTTAAAAAAACACTCAGCCCTCAGTAACAAACAAAACAGCCTCCAATGCAGCACAGCACAGCACCATGTTTAGTGTACGACTGTGATGACACACAACCACTGACATATTAGGACACACAGCCTCCAGCATGGCATGAAGCCACCAGTAAGTAAGAGTCACAGCACACGTTTAAATACAGCAGTACTCACAGCCTCAGATACAAACACACATTCAGCCTGTACTACAGGAAGACAGACAGACAGACGGACAGAAGGCATCATTGTATTACAGCGAGGACACCAAAACACGCTGCCTCTAATACAGCAACACAATACATCCTGCAATACTGTGAGACGTTTAGTTCAAAAATTTCACACTGTAAGACAAACAATATACACTCCAATACAGAAATGATACAGTAAGACACAAATTGCACATCATGGAAAGATGCGCTGGCTTCAATACAAGGCAGCACAGAAACACAAATCATTAGTGAGACATGCAGAGCACATTCTAACAAAAAGATACATAGAGCCTCCACTACAGAGAGACATTAAGCCTGGCAGACAACAACACACAGAGCCCAGCCCAACCTCTAACACATGTGCAGGGTAAGGTCCCACCAGTCCCAAAATACATCTGTGCTCCCAGACCACTTCCTATACCTCTCCTCACTCTAGCAGCGCTTTTGAGTTTTCGATGGCTGAGTGGCTGTAGCTCACAGGAAAAACACTTTGTATGGTTTCTCTGTGGGATCCATAGAGGAAAGATCTTACTGCCAAACAGTCTGCCGTCTGTCACAAGCAGATCCTGATGAGCTGCTAAGTCTACAAGCATTTTAAAGAAATTCCACACCAGGCAGCCAAGCTGTCAGCCTGAGGCACTTACTAGGGCAAAAGACATTTGCTTCCTCTAAAACCACCATTTTCCTCTACTTCCAACATCACTTTCACCTGCATTTCATTTCAGCAAACATTACAGTGAATAGCCAAATCTAGCTCCCTAAAGTCTGATCATGTCTGCTCCTACTATCCCACAACAGCTCCTTGCTGGATTTGGATCCTGTGACATCCTGTATTTTTGCTTAACAGGCATCTCGGCCTATCCACATTTACGTTAGGTGCCAATGAGGCTTCTGAATAAACAAAAGGAAGGCCTCTTAAATCAACCAATGGTCTGGTACGTTGGTTGGCAGGGGGTGGGAGGGGTAATTGTTCATGTTGGAATAGTGAACTGCTGATGCGGTTTGTGATGGCTTCCTTCTGGATGAATTCACCCATACCGAGGAATTCTTCATCTGTGGAAATGGCAAAGACAATGCAGTGTTTGGTTTAGTATTGAAAGCTGCCCATCTATTAGAAGTTGTGTGCCATTGTGCTTAATGCTGTGCTCCTCCCTCCTGATGATCTAAATGGGTGGAGAGACATTAAAAGCCTAAGTGGAGTCGAGACAGATCTCCACTGTCCTTGACAATGCCCGTCAGGAATGATCAGCGTCATGGAGCCCTGCTGCAGGGGGTTTGAGCAGGCTATTAATGATGTTCGCAGAAGCAAGGTGCTGAGGAAGAAACCTATTCTCTAGACCAAGTAAATAGATTTGTTGCTTTTTCTTTAATTTTCAAGCACTAAAATGACTCCTAGAGGTTGAAGGCAGGATTGCACACCATCACTTTCTTAAACCAGAAATCTCCTTTGATTTATTCAAAAACTAAGCATCATCATGATCACAGGTTCAGCTTCTCATTCCTAATGCATTTTCACAGCTTCCAAGAAGACACGGCTCAAAGTGCCAAAGGATGCTGCACAATGAGCCACAACAGAGACAGTGCACAAAAGGCACAGAGAGACACTAGACAGCAAGGACATGTGAAAGAATAGCAACAGGAACTCTCCTGCAGGAGAGTACAGGGTGATAGACACAAGAACAACTCATTCAGGGACGAAAGGCAGAGGACGGTGCACAGAGCTTGAAGCACAGTGTGTTACTTACAGCTTTTGGCTTGAAGGGTGGCTGCACTTCTTTGTTTTCCAATTTCTCCCAGTCCATGTAGCGGAAGAAGGAATGCTCCTTTATGTCTCGCTCTCCCTCTGGTCCACAGCCTAGCCGCTTTGCAGGGTGCTTAGTCATTAGCTGGAACAAAAGAAGGACAGAAACAAGCAAAAGACCAGTGTTGACCTCCTCAGTTTGGAGTTTTCCTTATTCGGAAAGTTCACTCTTCAGCAAGGAATGTTTTGGTAATTTTCTATCTTCTGCTTTATAATTAAGTGTTTGCTCAGTACAACCTTGAGAAGCAAAACATTAAAAAAAGCTGACACAGAATGTGATACCAGAGGTACTCTCAGTGCACAACATCCTTTCATATTTCTGACACCCAAGGAAAGCAATCTGAATGTGGGCTTTTGGAAATCATCTTACTGGATTTTCCTCTAAATCACTGAACACAATCAAATTTTGAAGAGAAAGGGAAGTAGATGTGCCGCCTTAATTAACAGTGGAAGAGCAAAAGCAGAACTCAAACCCTGTATTTCCTTCAAGTAATTTCTAAGAAACAGCAGGTCATTCTCTAAAACATTAGAACCTAAGGAACCAAGTGGTAACTGTTGGCAACAAGAATGGAAAGAGAAGGCACCTTGATGTGTCAAACCTGTGGTCACTTGTGTCAACCAGACAAGGATTATAAACGTTGAATCCTACAGTCACATACCCCTTTGCAGATCCCTACTGCCTCCTTGGACATAATTTTGGGATACGTGACATTGTGCTCCATGATGGACTGGAAAAGCTCATCCTCATCCTCACCATCAAATGGAGGCTGAAAAGAGAGAAATCTATTTATTCAGTGACAGGAATTAAACAATTATTTAGACAGAGTGCCTTTTCTTGGGGAAGACCATCTCAGGTTGACTACTATAACACAACTCATCATAGTGTTTATTCAGCTTTCGTACATACTCTTTCTGCACCCATATTTCACCCTCTTGAAATCCACTTCCCTGCTCAGTGACTGCTGCAACTGCATTTCCTACTTCATTTCCTGCATGTGGTAAATGTATCACCACTAGCACCACAGATTTCTCTAATGCTCCTCTTGCTCCCCTTTCACTCTCTCATGTATCTTCAATGCCCATAAGTTTACATCCTTACATCTCTCATACCTCCAGTTTCAATCTTTTGTCTGGTCTCCATTTTTTTATTGCTTGGTTTCTGGTTTTCTACTACACATTCTTTCCCATCTCTAACTTCCTCTTTTTTTCCCTTTCTAATTCTAAATTACAACTTCTCACCTCACTTGTCCCCATTCATTCCAATTTCTGAAAGCCTATGAAGACAACACAGTGAGCCTTGCCAAGTGCACTGGAATGACTGACCGGCAGCTCACCTGACCTGCTAGCATCTCGTACAGCAGGACACCAAAGGCCCACCAATCCACAGACTTTCCATAAGGCTGATATGCAATAATCTGAAAAAGAAACAAACAGTTGTTTATGGTGAAGTGGAATTAATGTACAACAGTAAAGGGACTCTACACTCCCACTAACACTAATTGTAAAGGAAAACACAATTTTTGTGGATTTCAAATGAAAGCTTACCTCAGGTGCAATATAGTCTGGAGTGCCACAGAATGTCTTGGTGGTTAGTCCATCCCACATATGTTCTTTGCACATGCCAAAATCAGCTATTTTAATATGGCCTTCTGAGTCTAGCATCACATTGTCCAGTTTGAGATCCCTGAGACAAAAAAAAAAAACCTGCCCTCAGCATGAAATGTGGCCTACAAGACAGAACAACCTTTTGGAAAAGCATGGGAACACAATCAAGATGGCTACATGAAAGCATCTCAGAATCTAAAAGAAGAGTTGTACAGATCAAACTGAACCATTTTCTGCTCAAGCCTTTCACACCTTGATGAACTTGGCAAATGCTGTCAGTTTACCGTTCCTCCTTACTAGTTCTTTTTTATACTAGGACCCTCAATTTAGTGGTCCTCAGCCACGAGTCAAGAAAACAATGACTTTGAAACAGACAACTTCTTCAGGGACAACCCAAGACCCAACATTTCAGTTATTATCATTATTTTTTTTTTATCTTTTACTGAATGTATTAAAAGCATAACATTCCATGCAATCAAGTCAAACTTAACAAAACTAAATTCAAATCCAGAAAGGAGTCTTTTACCCCAGTATAAATGCTTATTCTAATATGGTATTGATTAGTTCCTGCCAGGTTTTAAAAAAGTTTTGAACAAATCCTCTAAGTGAAAATTAGATTTTTCCCAATTTCAAATAGTATATAATATCAGTTACCCACTGACTTGAAAGAGGTGAGTTAGGATTCTTCCAGTTGAGCAAGATAAGTCTACATGCTAGTAGTGAAGGAAAGGCAATTGCAGTTTGTTTGTCCTTTTCCACTTTAAGCCCATCTGGGACTACAACAAACACAGCTGTTAATGGGTTAGGAGGGATTGGGACACTGAGGCTGTCTGAAAGGCATTTAACGGTTTTGGTCCAGAATTATGTTAATTCGGTACATGCCCAAAACATGTGGCCCATTGAGGTTGGAACTTGTTTGAAACGTTCACAGGTTGGTCTTGCCCTGGAAACATTTTGGACAATTTTAAACAAAATAAATGCGCTCAATAAAAGATTTTAAGTTGAATAATTGAATGTTTTGCACATATGGAGGTCGAGTGAATTCTGTGCGTGGCTGCCTTCCACTCTGTTTCTGTAATGTTGAGTATGAGATCCTTTTCCCACTGTACTTTGGGATCTTCAAAAGAAAGGGACTTTAAAATGTTTTTATGTATTATAGAAATGCTGTCTGAGTCCCTAAGACTGATCAATATATCTTCTGGAATAGAAAGAGGTGGGAAGTGAGGAAAATTGGGAAGATTTCATTAAGCAAAGTTTCTAATTTGGAGATAGTGGAAAAATTGTGTTGATGGGAGATTAAATTTGGAGTGTAACTGTGCATAGGATGCAAAGAGATTATTTATATACAAATCTCTAAATGAGTTAATCCCTTGCATTTTCCAAACATTAAAAACTGTGTAAATTCAAGAGGGTGGAAAGAGGTGGTTATCATGTAGAGGTGTCACAGATAAAATATTCTCTAACTTGAAGTGTTTCTTACATTGGGTCCATATTCTGAGTGAATGAAGGACAACTGGGTTGTTAGTACACTGACAATAACTTGTATTTACTGGGGTATAAAGCAAGGAATATAAAGAAATACAGCAGGATTATGTTTCTATTGCAGACCAAGCCTGTGTGTGTTCATCTATTTGTGTCAGTGTCCAGGTTTTCATAGCTTGTATGTTTGCCACCCAGTATTAGCATTGAAAATTAGGCAGAACCATGCAGCCTTCTGATTTAGGTCATTGAAGTGTCGCTTTTTGAATGTGTGGATTTTTTTGAATTCCAAATAAATGAGGTTAAGATTTAATCTAATTTCTTAAAAAGAGATTTGTTAATGTATATGGGGATGTTTTGAAATTGGAACAGAAACTTAGGAAGGATATACACCTTGACAATGTTAATTCTCCCTGCTAAAATAAGATAGAAGGTACACACACACTGTGCATGTCTTGTTTAATTTTGTCCATGCAAACAGTAAGATTTTGTTGAAAAAGAGCTTTATATTTACTGGTTATGTTAACCCATAGGTATTTAAACTGATCTTCAATGATGAAAGGGAATGTGTCCAATCTAATGTTGCTTGGTAGAGAATTCACTGGAAAAAGCACATTTATGTTCAAGTTAATTTTGAGTCCAGATATCTTTTGAAATTCTGCTAGGGCTGTAGGCACAGAATTTTGTGGGTCTGATAAATAGAGTACCATATTATTTGCATATAGTGATATTTTCTGTTCAAGTCTTTCTCTAAAAATCCCCTTTATCGCTGATGTATTTCGAAAGTAAACAGCCAATGGCTCAATGGTGGATTGCAAATAGCAGTGGTGACAAGGGACATCCTTGTGTAGTACCGCATTCTACTTTGAAGTAGTCTGAGATGATGTTGTTACTATAAACTGAAGCTTCTGGACTGGTATACAGTAGTTTGATCCATGCACATATGTTTGGGCCAAACCCAAATTTATGCAAAGTGGTGAACAGGTAATCCCATTCAACCATTTTAAGTGCTTTTTCTGCATCTAAAGATAACATGATCTCTGGAGTGTTAGACTTTATGGGTGAATATATTACATTAAATAGGCATTGAAAGATTGGAAGCCAAATATCTACCTTTAATAAATCCGATTTGGTTTTGTGATATTACTGAAGGGAGCACTTTTTCACTCCTTCTAGCTAGGGCTTTGGAGTGTATCTTAACATCATTATTCAGAAGTGAGACTGGTCTGTTGGATGCACATTGCAATAAGTCTTTATTTTTCTTAGGAAAAACGGTAATTAATTCCTTAAATTACCCTTCTTCCCGATTTTGATGCTTGGTTTGAATTTTAGCAGGTCATCTTGACAATATCTACATGCCTAAATGCACTGAGTTGCTGCCATGTGATTGGCTGATTAGATATTTGCATTAACAAGCAAAGAGGGGAGCTAACTTAACTGAAATTTGTTTATAAAATTCAGCAGGACCTGTTGCTTTCCCACTCTGAGTTGAGTTTATAGCATCTATAAATTCTGATAATGTCAGAGGTTTATCCAATTCCTCTGCATTTAAGAATATCCAGCTGTGGTATCTGTAATATATCAAAAAATGCTTTCAATTGTGTCTTGTGTTCTTTAAATTGAGTAGAATATAAGGACTTACAGTAGTCTCTAAATGTGTGCATTATATTTTCATGGCCAATGATTCTATCTCCGTCTGTGTTGGTGATTACTGATATTGCATTGTGAACATCCTGCTTATGGATCTGTTGCGCTAAGATCTTGTTAGCCTTTTCTCCATGTTCAAAATATTGATGTTGTGATTTAAAAATGAGTTGTTCTGTTGGTTTTGTTGTCAAGAGGTTGAGTTCTGATTGCAAAGCCTCTCTTTTCCTAAAAAGTGGCGCATTCTTGATCTATTCTGGTAATTTCACTGATTAACTCTGATGCTTTCTTAGTTTGCAATTTATTTTTGTGGGAAAGATATGAGATAATCTGTCCTCTTAAAAATGCTGTCAGAGTTTCCCAGAGTATTCCTGCAGAAACCTCAGAGGATGTAATTGTCTCTAAAAAGAAATAATTTTGCTTGGATATAAATTCTGTACAGTTCTCGTCAAGGTAATGACAGGGGGTTAAGATGCCAGATGTGAGAGGAGTATGTGGGGCATAGTGATGTGAGCTCCATGATCGGAGGGGCATGGTCAGAGATAACAATAGCGTCGTATTTGCAAGATTGGATTATGGGCAAGACATCTATAAAGAAATAATCCATTCTTGAGTAACAATGATGTACTGTACTTGTGAGAAGAAGGAATATGCTCTTAAGTATGGATTTAGAAATCTATGGGTCTGACAAGTTATGATCAATTAAAAACTGTGGTTATTTTTGCAGTGTTAGAGGTTGTCACCACTGTAGCTGAAGACTGATCCAGGTCTGGGTTTAAAACACAATTAAAGTCTCCGGCCATTATAATTTTGTGAGTGTTCAAGTTAGGAATGGATGCATCCACATTGGGTACATAAATATTTATCAAAATCACTTTACAATTAAATAATTACCCATAACTATCACATATCTCCTTTCAGGATCTGATGCTACAAATTAAATTGTGCTGTGAATTCCCACACCTCTAGTTTTCTTTGTATAGCTGGAGTAGAATAATTGGCCAGTCCAGTCTCTTTGCAACCAAAATTGATTCTTGTTGATTAAGTCAGTCTCCTGTAAAAATACTATCTTGGCATTTAGACCTGTTCGGTGAGAGAATACCTTCTTCCTCTTTAGTTCGTGATTGAAACCTTTTACATTCCAGCTCACAAAGTTTGCTGTTTGGTCATAGAGACATTGCTTCTAAACTTTTGATGTCATTTCATCCATCCATCATCCAACCCGCTATATCCTAACTACAGGGTCACGGGGGTCTGCTGGAGCCAATCCCAGCCAACACAGGGCACAAGGCAGGAAACAAACCCTGGGCAGGGGTTGCCACCGCAGGGCACGCACACACACACATCCATACACCAAGCACACACTAGGGACAATTTAGAATCACCAATGCACCTAACCTGCATGTCTTTGGACTGTGGGAAGAAACCGGAGTACCCAGAGGAAACCCACGCAGACACGGGGAGAACATGCAAACTCCATGCAGGGAGGACCCAGAAAGCGAACCCAGGTCTCCTAACTGTGAGGCGGCAGCGCTATCCACTGCGTCACCATGCCGCCCTTTGATGTCATTTTATAATCTTAAATTAAAGTTGTACATATTACATATGATAGCTTTAACCTTAATTTCCAGTACTGCAGGGAGATATGGTTATGAAGCCTATTGTTGTGTTGGCAGTTACAATTGTGGGGATGAAAAGGATAGATCAGAAAATTATATATATATATTTTTTTTTTCTTCCCAAACAGGACTGTTTAACATCACATCCTTGGTTTATTTTATTAAGAGTGTACTATCATACATTATCTACATTGGTTCTGTTTAACATTATACCCTGGGTGTATTCTTTCAAGACTGTTTAAGATCATATTCTAGGTTTATTGTATTTGGACTGTACTGGCAATAGATATCTCTACTTTATTTCTTTTGCACCGCTGCATGGGGGTTTGTTTTGTTCTGGAAGTGTTCTGTCTCTAGGCATGTCAGAGGACTGGGACTCGTGAAGTGTGGTGGGGAGTTTCGGGAAGGATATAACAGTTACTTCAAGGGTGCCCAAAGACCCATGCAGAAGAGTCTCATTGAATACATTAGGTGAGTTGTAAGCCACTGCCCTAGGAACTCACAATTGATTTGATGAGATGATCCTATTAACTGCATATGCAACACACATGACATGTCTAGACCCAGCTTTGTTCTACTGTGTGGATGGATGACTTGGACAAAAATTATGCTAGTGCTTTAACTCTCCAGTCTGAAAGTGCATTTTACACATTTAACGTACTGTATGTATGCAGTTCTCAGAAGGCACTCAATGATCTTACCAAAGATTCATGTGTGTCTCTTTAGTCATAGAGGCAAGTTTAATTAAAAAAGTAATATCACATATTAGTATTTTATTCCCCTAAAACAAGTTTGACCAAATTAGGCCCATGTAATAAAGTTGTGAAGACAGATTCATCCAAGCTCTAAACCTATCTTTTTGTAATCAGCCCCAAATCTTAATGCTTAGCAGCTAGTTCTTGAGCAGGCTAGAACTGCCTGACAGTTCTTACATTGAAGACCCAGCACTCCCTCCATCTAACCCACTCCAGTCATTATGGATTATGGCAGTAACAATCAACCATTTCATTACTCCAGGAATTCTAGAAAGAAACACCACTTAATTTTACATCTACTTGTTGTGGTGAGGGTCCTCCCTGCATAGAGTTTGTATGTTCTCCCTGTGTCTGTGTGTGTTTCCTCCGGGTACTCCGGTTTCCTCCCACAGGAGCTTTGTTTTGGCTGTTCGTATCCATCATGTTATTTACGTTATGACTCTAAGGTCACGATCATAGGGCAGGATGGAGACGTAGACAGAATTAAAACCTTGTTCCAAGGATTTACCTGCCGAATTTACAATCACAGTCCAATACCCTTGTCACTGCTGTAAAGATTCTTAGGTCAATCCAAGGATCACCTCTACCTTACCTCTTAAATAAAATCCCAAGATACTTGAACCTCTCCTCCTGGGTGAACTGCTCACCTCTTACCTGCATGGAACAAGACTCTTTTCTGGAAGAGGCCAATGAGCTCAACCTTAAAGGCAATACTTCTCAAGCTGACTACAACACACTCTACTGTGAACCACCCCAGCACGTACTGCAGCAAAGATAAAACACTCATGTTTCCAAAGTTGATAATCAAGGATCAGCTTGAACATAAAAATATTAATATAACAGGAGACATGCTGCTGTAATAATGTCCTTCAAGTTGTGGGCAGATTATCTGCACCTACTTACAATGAAGACAGGATACTACTACTTGTACTACTGCAACTGCTGCCACTACTTCTGTGTTTTCAGTACATTAAAAAATTCTTGAATATGCAACTAGTTTAGAGTACATATATTATCAACTGTGAACTTATAGTAAATTGCTCAAGCAATCTGCACACTGAGAGCAGAATGACATGCCAAGGTAAGTATGATTTGAAAAATGTCATGCATTACTCAAGTAAGTGTCACTTACCGGTAGATGATTCCCTTGCTGTGAAGAAAGAAAAGGCCAATGGCAATTTCTGCTGCATAGAACCTGTAATTAAAAAAACAGTATATTAGCATTCCATAGCTGAGTCTACTGCATCTGTAACATAGATTCTAATGTCCAAGAAGACAAACGACTTAAGATCATAGTTCAATGTGAAGGATAAATTCTGATCACAGTTGTTAATGTAATTCTGAAAATTAAGAAGTGAATCAACTCCTCCACTGACGATCAAACAAACATCACAAATGAAATGAAGCCACACAATGATCTGATCAGAATACAGATTGTTAGAGGAATATACATATTGCTCTTCAAAATGTGCAACAAACAAATAGGGATGTGACAATCTATACATTGAGTGACTGGTAACAGAATCAATTGTTGAAACAACTGGATGACCAGGTGGGTTAGAAAGATCCTTATGAATTTTGGGTTAAAAATACAAAATAGTTAAGCAGGGATATATTTTACAAAAAATGTTGCTAATTTAGTCTCTATTAATTTGGAAGAGCAATCTTTATTAACAGATGAAATCAAAGAGACAATGTGGGTAGGTGGGACCTGTTTAAGGCATTTATAACAGAGTGTATAGTTAAGTGTTCTTAGACCTGCTTCAACATATAAGAGGTTAGGAGGTCTCAGGCACTAAGAGAATCACAAATACCCCTCACTGTAAATGGAAGGGAAAAGTCTCCCCAATCCATCTGAGAGATGCAAATACATAACTATTTTTAACTACAATACAAATGAATCCACAAACTAAACATTCATTACCCACAATTCTATTCCATTGAGGGCATAATGAGGGATTGTAGCTTTATGAAACCATCATTTGACAACTAAAGCACATTCAGCTTTACAGTGAAGCTTAGACAAATCAAGCATCTATCTAAATGTTATATAAAACGAGAAAGTGTGGAGAATTGCACACTAGGTTGTTATGCGTTTCCACAATTTTGATACCTCACTAAAGTATATGGACAAGGATGTACTTACACTGCATGGGGCTCCTTAAATTTGCCAACTTGCTGAATTTGATACATGAGGTCACCACCATTAATGTACTCCATGACAAAGAAGAGGCGGTCCTGTAGAAACAAGAGGGTAATATGAATGGGGTACTAGTCTACTTAAGTCACCAACTGTAAAGGGTCTAGCTGCAGACATTTGGAGCATTGTGATTTAGGAGCTTCGCTGAACAGCCAATCAGATCACATGTTTATGTCACATGATTTACACACCAAACAAATCAAAGAAGTGTCTGGCTGCAGCCCCCTGCACTACATCACACTACACAACATCTTCTACAAGATCTGTCTCCTTGACATTTATTACCTCTGAGTAAGAGAACTCTCACACAAACCCAGCCTTAACCATAGTGTACAGTAGTGTAAAGATGTGTAAGGAGAACAACATGCAAGGTATGCCTTGAAATGGGCATGTTGAGAAAGACGCAAACGATTACCTATGTTGTGTTACATGATTGATATATAATGCAAAGGTTATCGGATGTGTGCAAACTGAAAGGCTCGTGTGCAGCACAGCTATGGAAAAAATGCCGCTCAATTCAACTGTACCCATTAGGAACATTCAAGCACAATATTACCATTGTCTGGAAACATGAATGGAGATGTGTAAGAAAGGGGGGTTTTCCAGAAAGAGCTAGCACACGCTTTTCAACCATGGTACATTCTACATCATCATCTTGAATCACTACATCTTTCTTCAGGATCTTGATGGCATAGAGCTCATCTGTGCCCTTCCTCTCTGCCAACATTACCTAAAGAAAACAGAATAAAACAATCTTGGAAACAACAGGTCAAGATGCAGGATTCAGATACCTTCAGACAGTTAGGAGGTTGAAGGTGCGGATATCACACTTCCATAGCATGGCAATAGGCACAGAACACAAAATGCTAGCTTCTGGCCATGACAGCGTACAATCTGTTTTCAAGCCTAGTTAATTGTGTGAAATCTGATCACAGTTTTATGTCTAGGTGGATGATACCAAGAACCACAAGACTCACTTTTCCAAAGCTGCCCTTTCCCAAGACCATAAGGAAGTTAAAGTCTGTTAGCTTCACACGGTCACGGTTCCCATTGTTGTCAAATTTAGAAGTTGCATTGGAGGAGGAACCATCTGCATGCTCCATACCTGGACCAATCTTTGCTCTCTGAAATACAGAGAAAGAGAAAATTAAATAAAGCTACATGGGTGTCCATGTTTAGCACAGCCTTGAATTCACACATTAGCAAATACCTCAATATCCCAGAAACCTCAAAAACAATGGCTGTCAGCTTTCATTTCAAATATGTTAACAATGCAAGCTGGCTTCTTTAATTAAATTAATGTTTAACTGTAATGCTTCTTACTTTATTTACTCTTTCTGAACTTGAATACTAACATCTCATGGTAAGAACAGTAAACATGTTCACTTTCCCATGCCCTACTGTAAACTTTTTGTAACCTGGTTTCTACTTTAGAATTTTTTGTTAATGTTAACCCACAAAAACATGGAATGCCAACAAATGTAATCTGTATGTTTTAAAACAGATTAGTAATTGAAAGTATGTCTGAACTCATTTCACTTCCAATTTACAGCTCAGAACAACATAAAAGAAGGCTCCACTAGAACAAAATGTCCAATAAATTTTGTTAACTAAAATATCAAAGGATTAAAGGAATCTGCTTTCATTCTGGTTATCTTTTAAACATGCTTCCAAGAACTTATAATGTAATTTCAATTTCAATTCTTTATTGTCATGTGTACAAGTACCATGTACAATGAAATGCTTGCTTGCATGTGCCCCTGCAAACAGTGAACATAGACAAAAAAAAAACAAAAAAACACAAATAAATAAATAAATAAATAGAGACAGTGGCAGAAGTATATGTGCAAATTTAAACATCAGATGTAAAATTCTGCATATAGTATTGCAACATTTCCCTGCTTGAGCATTATTTAACAATGTATATCCTCAAGACGTCTTATAGGTAAACAGGTTAACAGGTTAACAATACACTGGCATAGCTGGAATTAGAAAGCACATGTTGTAATGGATCTGTACTTGTGTACCATTACAGCGTTTAATGAGTGCAGAGGACAATGTGTGTTTAGTTACAGGTGTGGTTTTAGACAGTGTACAGTAGCACATCCAGAGATGCTCAAGTACAAGTTTAATAAAAAAACTGCTATGTTCTGCTGGCACTAATGTCTGAATCTGAGATCTGACTGAAAAATGAATAATTTCAGAAACAAAGATCGCAAGTTCCTACTTCCATAGCATTACTGGCAGAGTAGGAAGTAATTTTCTTAAAGGGGCATTTTTTTATGCCAGCACTGACTGAAATCCAGAGGCACTTTGCAAAATATACAAAATAACATTTCATCTTATTCGTATAATGAAAATTACTTATCAACAGCAAACAAGGAAAGAATTAAGCTGTGCATATCTTCAAAAATGTCAAAACATAAGCAGTACATTGTTTCAAGCAAAAGTAAACAAGTTTCATATACAGCAAGTCAGTGGTGCTTAGTGTTTCAGATTAAAGATGAATTTACTAAAGTTGATAATACCATACATCGGACCATCCATGGCCATTGGTGACTTGTAAGTTTATTTCTGCTTTATATAGTTATCACATTCATTTTACTGAAAGTATTATCTGAAAAATAAATCCAGTGTTGCTGGCTTTCCGTTTTAAAGCTGCAGATTTTGACCAATCAGCCATAACAATCCATAGGCCATGAAGATAGTAGAAAAGCAGGCAGCAATTGTAACAAGCAGACAGGACCAAAGCCACTAACTAAGATCTTGGAGAGCTCCAGTGGCTTAAGGTTTCAGTTCCAGCCATGTTCTTGCATACTTTATACTTTACCTTAGCTTTACTTGTTTGCTTTTTAAAATTCAGAATCCTAAGTGGTTTCTTTTTCCTTAACCGGCAATCAGACAATATAAGATGCAACCCTGCCAACAGACAACCAGTGACTTGATTCCATTTGCATCTCTGCATTCATCAAACAATATCTGTTTCAATGAAATACTTGAAAGAAACAAAACTGTAGCTCAGTCAGTTGTTTTCTAAACCGCTTTGTCTTGAATAGGATCACGGGGAGTGCTGGAGCCTATTCCAGCTAGCACAGGGCGCAAGGCAGGAACAAACCATGAGTACGGTGCCAGTCCATCACAAGGCGAACACACAAACCCAACCACACACTAGGGCCAATTTAGTAACACCAATCCACCAAACCTGCATGTCTTTGGACTGTGGGAAGAAACCCACGCAGTCACAGGGAAAACATGCAAACTCCACACAGGGAGGACCCCAGACATGAACCCAGGTCTCCATAGTGTAAGGCAGCAGCGCTACTACTGCGCCGCACCCAAAGTGAAGGCCTGAGAGATATTCATCTAATCTGCTCCACAAAACATTTGATGTGGCTCTCAGAAATAAGAAAATCAACATGTTTGGAAATGTCTAATGTGGCAGAAAGAAAGCACTAACAAGTTACAGAATTAAATAAAGCATTTCACTATCAGCAAGAGTTAGCTCTAATAAGAAACTGGTTGAAGTGAAAATGGTGGATCTACAGCTATGCCTAGTGTTTGAAACATCCGTTGGCTTGCTTTGCTTCCTTGTTTTTGCTTGGCTGCTAGTTAAGGTAAAATAATTATGGGTTATGAATACTAAAAAAGCAAATTAATAAAAATTTAGGCAAAACAAAAAAATAGGCTCCAACAGCAGAAAGAATTAGTTACTAATTAAGAAAGTGACCGAAATGAAAAATGTGTATCTACTGCAGCGCTCCAACATCTCCTTCTGACCCACCTGCTGTACTACAGTGTTCAGCGTGTGCATATACTACCAGTAACATCACAGTGTACCGATTACCAAAATACATTTGGTAAAGCAGAATGGTTCCAGTACTGAGCACTGGTTCCCATGCATAAAAAGCAGTGAAGGAGACATGAATACTATTTTCCTATTTCCATGAATAAAGTTCTCAATTGTTCTTGTTTGTTATGATTCTTCCCCATGTGCCCATGGATAGCAAAGCTAACAAAACTGCCTAAACCATCTGCAAGAATTTTGGATGGCGTGCTTCATGGTGGTAGTGTTAGATGCTTTGCCACAATCATTTTGTAGCACAGATGTTAGGAAGCAGCCTTATTGTTTTAAGTAAATACACAAGTGTGTATATAATTGACTAACATGTCTGAAAGATTTTAAACTCTGTATGCCAAAACATCTCAAACAACATAACACAGAATAACCAGCAGTCAGTTGTTATCATGGCAAAAAGATTTGAAACAAAATGGGTATACATTAAGAAGCTTTTTAATTCAACATATTTATAAAGAATTTAGTATGAGTTAGACTGTCATTTATTAAATAAATGACAATATTATGTTTAATTACGAGGGAAATTCGTGCCACTGCTCTTGCATTTAAAGTGGCGAGATTTTTTACTTTTGCCCTCAGTTATTTTATTTGTTCAGACTCCAGTTCAATCTCTAGTTGGCATGTCTTTTCTACAAAGTCCATTGAGTTTAGCTTGGCATCCTGTCCATCATTACTACTTCTTTTATAAAAACAATGCTGCTGGGATAGGCTCTGGCGTCCCATAATCCTGTACTAGAGGAAGTGTCTTTGAAATGAATGCATAGACTAAAATATATTTAAAATGTTGAATTTTTTTGGTCTTAAAATTGAAAAACCCAAATAAATTTTTACTCTCTATTTGGCATGCCTTCCAATACACATTGAAGAGCTTACTAGTACTTTACCTTATCCAAAAATTGTAATATACAAGTCTTCCACATACTGCGGCACAATGACTGGATATATAAACTTAGAACTGGAGTGTAATTGCAGGTGCTTTAAACTGAGGGAATAAAAATAAAAAACGGTAGATCCATGCATCTTTTATAAGAAACTAAGAAAACTTTGTGACAAATCAGCTCAGGGACTCTCAAAGTGTTTATTATAATAATTTGGAGCACACTTACACTATAAAGATACTGTATTTCAAGGTTTTGCTTTAATATCTTTGGCAGATTCAAGAACAGCACATTGCATCTTCTCTTTTGCTGACAGAAACAACTATGACTGAGAAAATTTGAGAACTTGGAGCGGAGCACTGTGTTTTCAATTCACCGTGTTCCTTTTGCCAGTTATTTCAAATGATATTATTTTACACAGACAGAGTCGTATGGGGTAACTTGTTTTTTTCCATTCTTTTGTGCTCCAATGTTTGTTTTACCGAAGCACATTATCTTATCTCAGTATTCTGGCTTCAAGGATGTGGATATTGAGATTACATTTGTTTGAATCCAGGTAACATGTTTATAATTAGTATATTATTTCATATATTAATTTTTTTAACCAACGCATTCCAGTTAGCTGGGGCTTACTTTTCTAGAATTCTATACAGGGCTGTAAATCAGCCATGGGCAGGAAAACAGTTATTTGAATAAAACACTCATATTCATACAGACCAGGCACATTTACAGTCAATGGCCAAACCAACCTGTACATCTTTAGTGGGAGAAATTCAGATTACCTAGAGAAAATCCTGCAAACACTGGCCAGGCATGTTGTCTATCTTATTAACATATCCTAACATAAAACTACATACACTTGGCAAAAATTACACTTTCCCGGTTGAAGTTGAATTAATTTTACAATATGGATCACAGGTTTGTGGGGTCAATATTGTCTCATGTATGTCAAACCACACTTGCACATGTTAACCACTATTCTTGCAACATGATCTACAGGAGTATTATTGCCTTTCTCAAAACTTGTCTCTCTTACTTTAAACTTTTGTCTCCCTTACCCAAAAATTCACAGCACAAAATGTACATGTGTACACGTGCCAGAATCTCTGCCTACAAAAAAACAATTCTGACTTAAGTGTATAACTTAAATATATACAGTGCATCCGGAAAGTATTCACAGCGCATAACTTTTTCCGCATTTTGTTATGTTACAGCCTTATTCCAAAATGGATTAAATTCATTTTTTCCTCAGAATTCTACACACAACACGCCATAATGACAACGTGAAAAATGTTTACTTGAGATTTTTGCAAATTTATTAAAAATAAAAAAATTGAGAAAACACATGTACACAAGTATTCACAGCCTTTGCCATGAAGCTCAAAATTGACCTCAGGTGCATCCTGTTTCCCCTGATCATCCTTGAGATGTTTCTGCAGCTTAAATTCTTGATTGGACATGATTTGGAAAGGCACACACCTGTCTATATAAGGTCCCACAGTTGACAGTTCATGTCAGAGCACAAACCAAGGATGAAGTCAAAGGAATTGTCTGTAGACCTCCGAGACAGGATTGTCTCGAGGCACAAATCTGGGGAAGGTTACAGAAAAATTTCTGCTGCTTTGAAGGTCCCAATGAGCACAGTGGCCTCCATCATCCGTAAGTGGAAGATGTTCAAAACCACCAGGACTCTTCCTAGAGCTGGCCGACCGTCTAAACTGAGCGATCAGGTGAGAAGGGCCTTAGTCAGGGAGTTAAGAAATCGATGGTCACTCTATCAGAGCTCCAGAGGTCCTCTGTGGAGAGAGGAGAACCTTCCAGAAGGACAACCATCTCTGCAGCAATCTACCAATCAGGCCTGTATGGTAGAGTGGCCAGACGGAAGCCACTCCTTAGTAAAAGAAGACACATGGCAGCCCGCCTGGAGTTTGCCAAAAGGCACCTGAAGGACTCTCAGACCACGAGAAACAAAATTCTCTGGTCTGATGAGACAAAGATTGAACTCTTTGGTGTGAATGCCAGATGTCACGTTTGGAGGAAACCAGGCACTGCTCATCACCAGGCCAATATCATCCCTACAGTGAATCATGGTGGTGGCAGCATCATGCTGTGGGGATGTTTTTCAGCGGCAGGAACTGGGAGACTAGTCAGGATAAAGGGAAAGATGACTGCAGCAATGTACAGGCATATCCCGGATGAAAACCTGCTCCAGAGCGCTCTTGACCTCAGACTGGGGCGACGGTTCATCTTTCAGCAGAACAACGACCCTAAGCACACAGCCAAGATATCAAAGGAGTGGCTTCAGGACAACTCTGTGAATGTCCTTGAGTGGCCGAGCCAGAGCCCAGACATGAATCCGATTGAACATCTCTGGAGAGATCTTAAAATGGCTGTGCACCGACGCTTCCCATCCAACCTGATAGAGCTTGAGAGGTGCTGCAAAGAGGAATGGGCGAAACTGGCCAAGGATAGGTGTGCCAAGCTTGTGGCATCATATTCAAAAACACTCGAGACTGTAATTGCTGCCAAAGGTGCATCGACAAAGTATTGAGCAAAGGCTGTGAATACTTATGTACATGTGATTTCTCAGTTTTTTTATTTTTAATAAATTTGCAAAAACCTCAAATAAACTTATTCACATTGTCATTATGGGGTGTTGTGTGTAGAATTCTGAGGAAAAAAATGAATGTAATCCATTTTGGAATAAGGCTGTAACACAACAAAATGTGGAAAAAGTGATGCGCTGTGAATACTTTCCGGATGCACTGTACATATGACAGCAAGGTGTACATTTCTTTCTGTTACCGTCCCATTCGCTTTATTACATGGTGTCACCCGTAATCTGTTCTGAAGTATAAAGGTGAAAAGTTTATCAAAGGAATAACAATAAAAGAAAACCTCAAAGATGCGTTTATTTCTTTCACACGTTGTGTGACGTTTCTCTTCATGAAATGCTTATTTTACGTAACTCTTGTGGTGGATGGCCAGGACATTCCCATAGTGGAAGGACCAGGGGAGAGGACATGCACAGGGCACTACCTCCCCCATAGCACTAGATGGTAGCCCCCCAGGTTTGCAGCGGTACCTCGGATATCCAGAGGGCTTAATGGGAGTTGGATTTTGACACAGCCCGGTTGGGTTCCGTTGGGTGTCGCAGGAACAGCGGAGCCCTACTATATTGGGCTATCACCACAGTACTTCCAGATCATGCTGATGGACCACCTGGAGTGTTTCTGGGTGCAGAATAAAAGGGACCGCTTCACTTCATTCAAGGAGCCAAAGTTGGGAGGGAGAGGATGACGCTTGCTGGGAGGAGTAGATGTGGAAGATAAAGAGAGACACAGAGACAAAAAGAGAGAGAAGACAAAGGATTGCAGAGTGTGCTGCTTCCTGCTTCTATTACTGTGTTTATTGTGCTGTACTGTGCTGTGCAGGTGGGGAACAAAGGAAAGAATCTCCTAGAGAGGAATAAAAAGCCTGTATACATGAAAGAACCTGTGTCTGTATCTGTCTGTGTCAGGTTTGGGGAGCTGGAGTGCCCCTTGCACTCCACACTCTATAATCTTGCTAAGTGCTAGTGTTGTTTTCCAAAATTGTACAGCATGTTACTTCAAAGTAAAAATATTGAAACCAAACAGGGTTTTGATTACATATTGGGTATAATCATTGGCATTATATTAACTGAAGTAGGTGGCATAAGCTGGCCTGTGCTGATATGCTCTGTCTTTTCTTTTATTGTTTCTTTTTTTTTTTGTTAATATTCAATTTTAATAAGCTTGTGATTAAGCAAAATAGAGAAGGTTTTTGTTCAGTGCCAAAACACATAACTTTATGTTCTATTTTTAGTTAATCAAGAAACTGAGGCAAACAAATAAATAATTAAATAAAATGTAAAGAACATTAACAGCCCCGTAAATATTTCACTTCTCAACAGAGAGAATCTGGTCATGTAACCCAGTGCTTTATCAATGCCTCGGATTTTGGAATTCTCTGGCACTTAGCATGACAATCCCAAAAAATCTGCGAGGCACAAAAGAAAGAAAGAAACATAAGTACATTAACAAGGATGTTGGACTTAACATAGTGTATGGTATGTTTAGAGCTTGTTTCACATAATGGAGTGTAAAACACAATCAACAAAGCTACAGAAAATGTCTGTTGCATAAATACTAATAAATGCAAAGAGAGACAAAAAGATTTGCTATAAAACTGAAGTCTTATAAAACCAGACAAATGAAGTAGGGTTTTAACAGATGGGGACTTCTAGTCCATTAAAGCTTTGCAAGCAATAAACATTTTTCACAAATAAATAAAAATAATAAAAATAAAATAAAGTAATAAATAAAATGCATGACTGTAAATCCTGGATTTGCAAATTATTTTACACATAAAAACATTGAATTAAGCCTGAATTTTCATAAAAGCACAAAATCATTTGGTGTAGTACTTGGTAGGATTGGGATTCAACAGCCACATTTTTGCCAAGATCAGAGCTGGGAAACACAATAAATTAAGTTAATATCTAAAAAATAAAAACAAACTTGAACCCCACTCCAGTATTAAAAGTACAGCTAACATACCCCCCCCCCCCCCGGTATGGAGTACACCAATACAAAGGCACCTTAGGAGGAGGCAATTGGTGTAGCCATTTCATAGAGACTATAGACTGAAGACATCCATACATCCCATGTTGACTAAATCCATAGACAGTTTTGTAAAGTCACAATAAACAAAAAGACCAACTTAACACTGAAAGCACAGAACGCACTCAAGGTACAGGGAAAATTTTTCAACACCCATTCAAGTGCATCTAATCTAGGGTTAAATTAGGATACGAGTTGTGCAACATGACCTTGTTCACCAAAGATTACTCAAGTCGCTCCCTTAACTCGGGAACAGCTCTACAAAATATAATTGTGTTGTACCATACGCTTCTTCTGAATGGATCGCCAGACCAATGTACTTTAACATCATTTCACGTAAATCCAGTCCCTAGATCTAATGCAACACACAAAGCTTAATTAACACTCTGATAATAAACATACATAAATGAGGACTCTGTTGTAAAAGAATAACATACCTTCCATATTAATCACCCATCTTCCTTCCACATTTACAGTGGAGGACCTTAACATTATACATTTGATAAGACACACGTGTCAGATGACGGAGAATTCCCTTAAACCAGACTTAGCTAAACAGGATGAAACAAAACTCCTCATCCACACACAGTCATAAAGATACCCCCCTTAACCATGGGTTCATTATAAAAACAATATCAATTAAGACACACACTTACGTCAAATTTCTGCCTGAGCTCTTCTCGGCCTTCCTCACTTTCAGGGGGAACTGGGACATTAAAATATTCACCCTCCTCCTGCCCCAACAGCTTGAACCTACAATTACATTGTCTTGTTATTGATAAGTAAAGGTATGACTGCATGCCAGTCCAGTTACAGCAGTTTCCTAAAAGGTCCAAAAATCTTGAACTTCTTACCAGCCACTAACACCTAATTTTTGTAGCTCTGAGATTCCGAAAGACAGTGCTCCCATGAAGTCATTTCGACTGGTGAGGTCCCAGTCCCAAATCTCAACTGAAAGCCTGCGATCTTTGTCGGAGTCTTTGAGGTGGCTGCAGGAAATTGAGCAAGAGAATCAACAACCAGCCAAGTACCAACTAGGTTTCCTCAATGACTGTATACAGTACTACAGCACATTCTAAAGTGCCTACTGTATCAGTCCGACTAACTCTGACTCAAAACAAGCATAAATAGGAGTTACTTACAAGGTAAAACTTTCGTTCCATTTTGGGTTCAGAGAGCATTTGATGGTTTTAGTTTTTTGTTTGCTTTCACTTTTGGGGTCAGGAATGAGCTTCAGTTTAACATAGGGATCAGATAGTCCATTAGGGTCCATTGGCACCAGATTCTTGGCTTCTTTGACTGAAACAAAAAAAAAAAACTTTCTAAGCATGGGTCTTCATACCCAACTAGTTATGGCAATAATCTAAGGATGCACTGATATTGCTACTCATGTCAGGCCAATAACATGTTGTAAGTTATGTTACTTGGTGTCAACTCCATGATATAACTTTTTTTCTCAGTACCAAACCCCAAGTTCAAGCAACAGAAAATTACAAAAGGGACTCGGACAAAAATAGAACGAGTTGCTACACTTTGAGGTACCTGCCAAAAAATCAGTGATAATGAAAATTATAGGTACAAAAAAAAAAAAAGAAATGAAAAAAGAACACTGGTTAGACTTGTCAGTTCCTGTGAATTAGTTTGTCAGGCGTAATGAGATGTTTAATGCAGAAGTGGCATATTATATAATAAACAAGATAAGAGTCTGTGTGTTGAAATGATGTTAGCAGATAAAACAGCATCAAACAAAGCTGAAAATTCAAAAGACAAATGGGACATTATAGTTTATTTACTGTACATAGATATACGCAGTGCACAAGTGGGAGTGACAAAGTCAATGGCTATGCAAAACAATCTCTTGTTAGGTACAAAGTGCTTGTGTACTAGTTTTATTTCATTAACTTGTGATTCTTCTTTCACTGGCAAGTTTATTCCAGGGATAGCAGTTTAATTCTACAGCGGTCTAAACCAGATTCCTGTTTAATATACCTGAATTTCTTTTAGTTTAAACATTCAAAGTTGAGTTGAAAAAAAGCTTCACTCAGCTTCATGTTCCTTCAGATGCCCTTATCTGACATGTTTTATGTTTGTTCAGATGTCCAAGGAAGCTGCGGTCCTACTACATGCAGAGACAACGCAAAAAATGTTCACAGTTTGTGAGCGGTCACTTGGAAAAGTTGTGTGAACATTCTAGTAACAACAATCAATGCATCACCTGTTGTCACAAACTACCCACTAATTCAGTAATTATAATGCAATGATTTTGTGCATTTAGTCTTTTTACACAAGAAATATAATGTGTAAATGAAAGCAAGCCCATATACTGTAAGTATGTCACTTGCTGTACGCATGTGTTGTGGGAATTTTCAGAGTTGCCACTTGCAACTTTTCACCTCCCCAACTCACTGTATTCATGTGAATTTCTGGTTGGAAAATCAAGGTCACTGATGAATATTTGCATATAAATCCACAAAAAGAGAAAGTGCAGATCAGCTCAAATGTATTTAATCAAAATAAAAAGCCAACTAATATTAAGTGTGCACTGCATAGCTCCAAATACAACACAACCACAACATGTCACATCTGTTGAAGCTGAATTTAATTTTATATAAAGAAATAAAATGCAAGGTCAGAGTAATACTGCCCCCCTAGATATTCTAAGTAACAAACTTATCTATAGATTGTCCCATTGGGGGCTACCCCTCAGGGAGTTATTTACATAAAAGTACCCACTATGGAAGTTACGATTTTTACACAGCACCTGAATTAAGTATTGGGGCTTGCAGAGCTGCCAAACTCTGTGTGAAGTATAAACTGGCCTTGAGCCACAAAAGACTGAAAAAGCTAAATTGAAAAAAAAACACCACAAAAAGTCAGTCCTGGTCATATTTAGCCAATCTGTTTTGACTGCATGCTATGATAAAATTACAAGTGATTCGATTCAGAAAGCATTTATTATTAAAATTGGTATAGCATGTTTTCCTAAGTTCCACTGGGGACCAGTTCACTACTCTTTTCATCAGTCAGGATTGTCCTTTCATAATGTACATAAATACCAGAAGCAAAACTGCCAAATGTTATGCACATCATCTCTTAATGCTCCCAGAGCACCTAAAATTCTGCTTACTCCACCTTTGATTTATTGCCAGTTGTACTTTATGTATGCCACACATTTTTGTTACTCTAAGTAGAAGAAGCCTGAGATGCAAACAAATTATGTCTGCTGTGTGAATGTCTCTCTAAATGAGAAATGAAACAGACTAATAGCAACGGAGCTAATATACTGCTGTGTTATATTTAACAATTAAAAAGCATAGACACATACAGCAGGTATATATTTATTTCAGTAGTTTGCAATTATTAGCAGGGTACAGTTTTTTGTTGCAATACATATTTGTAAAGAGAATTTCTCTAGTGTTAGCTAAATGTTTATAATATTCTCATATTTTATTGTTAATTTTGACAACAGTAATTCTTTAATAATTGATCAAAAAATAAGTTGCATTGACTGCACCTTATTAAATATGCTTCTACTGTCTCCTTCTTCTGCATTTCTACAGTTGAAAATCTAGCATCATTCTTTTTCTTTTTAAGTACTTGGATTGGTACTCGTTATTGGCCTACACTGCTAATGAATGACATTGGCATCAGCTGTCAAAAAATGATATCACTGCATCCTTACTCTTGATGACTCCCTTCAGCAAATTAGTGTTTCAACCTGCCCCATTTAAAGTCCATCCTAGAATCATCCACAAGACATTCACATACATTTACAAACTGTAAATTATAATCCACCTAAATCATTATTTTCATTGGGTAACCTGAAAAATAGCACAGGACCTGACAATGCTGACTGTCTAGCGATCCCAAAGACCTCCTCTACAACTATCAACACTTGCTCAGTTACCACCACACCTCTAACTCACTGGAACACTTTCTAGCTCTGTGTGTGAGGCTCCCTCAAATGCAAAGAAGCAAATTACACCTGCAAGTCCACCTTTTGCCAAAAGCACTGTACATCTGACATTTCCAAGAGTCTATATACAGTGTGTTTTTAAGTTGATTCTTGCATTTGCTGTCAGATTTCTGATATGCTGATGCCATCAGTTCTAACTGTCAATCAACCTTAGTGTTCATTCAGGGTTCTGCAACCTAAAATTTTATTTTTTAAATCATTGGCTTATTTTACTTGCCATCTTAGTTTATGGGTTTACAGATATATAATTCAAGCTAATCACATGAATTTAAACTGACTATACGTGAAAAATAGTAATACTACAAACTAATTAAGCTATTCTACTCGGTACCTACTTAGACAGCACAGAATAGTACATACATGTGTGATTTCCCATTGAAAATGTACAAACTTAACTCTCCTTCTGAACACTGGGTTTAAATTTTATTTGGTTCGTGGTATGCTGGGTGCAGAAACACACTGTAATCACTGCATGCTCCCAACCTCTTCCTCCTCCTCCTATCTAATGACATTTACAGCACTATTTGATCTGCATCTTGATTTGGCCCAATATCTTTTATCTCTGTAGCCATTGAAGACGTAATATTTTTTCAATGTTTATTTTTGTAGATATTAAGCTCTATAGAGCATCTTTCTGTGCATTTCACATAAACATATTAGTAAAAATAATAAAAAAAAAAAACCTACTTGTGGCGTTTGTGCCGTTGTGTGTCCTCATAGCACTGAATGCAAGAATGGAGGCTTATTAGCATTTCATTGTCTCGTTCATTTATTTGGCAAGAAATTACATTACATTTCCTTATTTGGCTGATGCCTTTATCCAAGGCAACCTACAACATTTATGATATAATTGGTTCCATTTCTTTCGCTTTTTCAGTCGGAGCCCAGGCAGGTCAAGTGGCTTGCTTGTGGGCACACGATGACATCAGTGGCAGGATTTGAACCCACAATCTCAAGGTTTGAAGTCTAAAGCCTTAACTACTATGCTACATTGTGTTATGTTAAAGTTATATAAGTTACATTAAAAAGAGAAACAGTTCAGGAAAAATATTTGCCTATAGTTTAAAAAAAAAATCAATATGTTCGTTGATTATTTTAGGCACATGGAGATGATGATGAAATGCATGGTCCACGAATTTTTAAAAGAGCACTTGGCAAGAATATTAGAGGATGATACAACAGGAGAAAGCTCCACATAATACTTGTAAACTAGCAGCTCCCATGCCATAAAGACTTCTCAGGTATAAATTAATGTAAAATACAGTAATTTATAAAGTTATTATATTTTAATGTGTATATGACATTCCATGTGTGTAAGATGCATTGTGTTCAGATCAAAAGTAAAACAACTCTGTTACTATTTGTAAGGAGATGGAAAGAACTGTTAGAAACTATATTAGTAATACATGTGCACAGATTTTACCAGTCATTCATCTTTTTTACTTCACTCGTTGGCGAAAGTTCATTCACCGAGTTGTATACATTTAAAAATACGCTTGTGGCTGCAAGCAGAACCCAGCACTTTGCACTAATAATTATACTTTGCATATTCTTTAATGTTGCCAGTACACAGTGAATTGCTGATTGACAAAATCACTAAGGCTGTAAGCCTAATGTCTCATATTGTGACAATGGCCTTCAGAACAAAGGAGATCTACTGTTGTATATGGGGGTCACAGTTCATGCCATTGGGTCATCCTGTATGACAAGGGCCAGATGTTTTTCAGAAAACGGGTACATGCAAAAGTAAAATGTTTGCACATTTCCTTTGAAAGGGATAGTAATAAACTCTCAATACTTAGCATAGACACTGTTAAAGGAAGCAGCATATCTCACAAGACAAGAAGTTGTAAAGTTCTCCACTTATGCACTCTCTGTTGCAGCACTGGTGCATTTTTAATAGTATTTGGAATTTTTACATTTATTAAGTCTTTTTAATATTATCTGACATTTTAAGTTCTTTGTTCAGTTTTACAAGAGAAGTAATTTGTATTAGTACACCTTTAAACAGAAATATAACATAATTGGAAAGAAATGCAGTTCTTATTCATGAAAGTTAAACATTACATATATTTTCCAACAGAGTGTTAGTAAACCTACTTACTTACTATTTATTTTTTTTAAATTATAATTTTAGAGCTTTTTAAAATGAAACTCTTCACTAGGTGCACTTTTAAAGCTCTCATCTAATACCTGAACAAAACTTTGGCTTAATTCAAAATTCCTGTTAATGCTTTCTAGAAAGGGGACAACCTCATCTGACGACATTTCTAATTGTTCCCTTTCTCCAGTATTGTTGAAATGTTGGATTATGCATTAGAGTCAGAATTTTGAAGATTCAACAGGTTTAGTAATGCAAAGATACAGTTTTAAGATTGCAATGACTGCAGTGTTTAATTAACGAGAATGTGAAAAGGTTGTGTGTTAATTACAAAGATTAAATTTAGATGGCTGTGCATTCAATTAAGGCAAAGTGTTTACTAAATGGCCATATAAAGCATTCAAAATAAATCATTGCATTGTAATGATAATCAATTATTCATGTTCTCTTGGGCTTCATGGCTCCAGTCAAGGATGCTTACAGTTTAGCACTGACACATTTTTGTGTATGTCCAGAGCCTCTGTATATTTTGATCTAACAAGTTAAATAAAATATCTTATGGTCACTGGCACCAGTTACTTCATAGCATAAGAATTTTGCTTTAACCAATTGCACTCATTATACGTAAGTGCTGATAAACACTTATTTAAAAAGATTTTCACATTATGTCAGTGTTACTACACATAGGGACTTTACTAGGGGTTTTATCTCATATGATATATTAAGTGTGTGTGTGTGTATACATGTATGTTGGATTTACAGTAGTCCAAAATAACAAACAAAACCAAAGATTCAAGGAAATGTATTTGGATTAAATAGCTTACCACTGTAATATTGGATCTGATTTACTAAGCATTTGTGAAGGCTGTAAACTCGCCCATCTTGATTGCAATAGCTTTTAATATGGAGTGTGTGTGATGGTGGGTAAACAGAGCCAGTACAAAGCCAACCTAAGCAGTTGATCCTTAAAAGATTAACTGAATCACCCATATACAGTAATTTATTTGAGACTGTCATAATCATTTCCAGAATCCACTCTTCATAATGATCTCTTGTCACTCGTCAATCCACTACGGCATTCCAGATCACCTCACCATACAGCATCGCTTCAAGGCTGCCTTTTCTAATTCTATTCCTTCAAGGCTGTTCTTTTTCTGTCTGATCAATGGCAGTCATTAGCAGATATGTGCTCTGTAACTCTCCCCAAAGCTGCCTTATCATATATATATATATATATATATATATATATCCCCAATACACTTTTGTACAGCTCTATTTCAAGTACATTGCACCATGAAAGTAGCTGTTCAATATATTCAAAGGTTTCCACCAAAAAAAAAAAAAAAGAAAAGAAATTAACATAGCAGTAGAGGAGCTTTCTTCCCTTCATAGTCAACCAAGGCCATCTGGTGGGCAGAGTACATCACTGCCTCTATTTTGATATACGGAGCTAGAATCAGAATTAAGACTATTGCTATTTGCAAGTTACACTTCGTAACTGGCACACACAAAAGTGTTCTACATTTCCTCCATAGTCCCATTTTAAAAACTTACAAAAAGGACACTCGTAGTGCCACAAAGTGCAACTAGTAAGAGTTTCAGCAGATGCTGAAAAAGATGCACAGTGTACCCCTCTCAACAGCAGCCTTTAGACACACAGCAATAAAATTTGTAAGCTCACTATGGGTGCCTGCAAATGAAAAGTCTGAAACAAATTTACATCTTAAATGGAAAAAAAAGCAGACAAGGGGGTGTATTATGTCTGCTGTGTAAAATACCACAAGTCAGTTGAATTACACTCTTGTAAATACACAAAGCAGCCTATAAATATATACACTGAGTAAAACTGGTCGTTATGGATGTCATTTTCTGTCAATGTATTTTGTCTGCTGTTATACACAGGTAATTTAACAAAGAATTGTCAGGTTTGTGACCTTGAAGAAAGGACCAGATTGTCCCAGAAATACTTAGTTCTGTACCCAACCTTCTCATTGCTCATCACTTACTTGCTATCTGTTATGTATGGAGGAGCAAGAGTGACTATGAGCACAGAGGATAGGTTATCTTGGTTAACAGGCAAAGCAGATGGACAGAGGGCAGAAGCAACTCTCTATCCTGTAGCCAATATAGACAATGGGTATGAATACAATACAATGGTGCCTTGCTAAAAGAAGGTTTCATTAGATCATACCTAAGATTATGGCAAGCATGCTGTTACCCATTGTATTGAATGGTCAATACAATATATATCAGTACAAACAGTAAAAAATACATGCACATTCTTACCGGTCTATTGTAGTTAAATAGACATTATAATAGAGCTAGAACAATTTTGATAAATATTAACTGAATGACAGAAGTAATGATTACTCACTATCCACCGTAAGAACATCTTTCTTGATTTCAGCATCAATGCAAATTCGTCCTCGACGCTCAGTATGGTCAGTACCACATAGACTAGGGACATTTGCCACACATCGCTTGTGAATATTCATCGTGCATTCTAAATAGAGAAAAAAAAAAGTAAACGTCTCACCAAAGACTCCAAACTGATCCCACAGACAATGAAAGATGATGAGACTTGTTCAGTATGTCTGAATTAAGCTTTCTAATAACACTAGAAGCCTTGAAAGTACACATTATGTTCTTTGCAATAATTGAATTTCACTTGTCTAGCTGCCGATTTTAATGTTGAGTTTACAAAATGACACACAGAGTCTTATCACAGTAAGAATCCATCATTACACCTGTATGAAGGAACATTTAAGAGATAAACTAGATGTTAACAATGAAGTGCAGGGAGTTTCCTGACATGGAAGGCAGTAGACAACGTGGATACTCACGATCACATTTCATCCCCTGGTGAAGAAGTCCATACAGCAAGGATCCGCAATGGTCACAGAAGGTTGGGCTAGAGTAGGTGTGCACTTTGAACTTGTGCTTACTCCTTGGGTCCTGAAACAAAGTAAAGACAACAAACATTTCTGTTCTGGGATCAATGTCTCTGGCACTGTCCTGCCAAAGCATGCTGTGCCACTTGACAGAACTGCCAATATCAAACTGAGTTGCCCTGTTGTAGTGCCAACAGCATACTGTGCTTCTCTGTAGCAGCGCCATCACTACTGTGTGTCAATCTGTAGCACTGCCAGTAGCACGCTGTGACTTAATTAACACTCAAAATATCAAAATCTGTATCTCAGTAGCAGTACCCTGACCACACTATGCCACATGGTAGCGTTAATATTATAGAGTGGTACTCCACAGCAATGGTAACTGCACACAGTGCGGCCTGCAATAACTGCACGACTGCGCCATGTCTCAGTAGCACTAGTATCAATAACTCACGCTGCTGACTCAGAGTAGTTGCCAGTACTTTACGCTAGCACTGTGATTAGAATGACATGACCACACTGTGCCTGAGTAGAACATCAAGAACACACTGCACTACCCTATAGCACTGCCAAAACTCCACACTTGGCAATGCTTATACTACACTTGGTCCAAGCACTTTTGTCAGTGTCATGCTGAAGAAAATATACTAATGAATCGGTGCTTCATTTACTGTGTGGCAATGGCAGTGTATCTGAAATGTACCCACATGTTGGGCTGTCAGCTTACTAAATACAAACAAGTAGAACACGCAGCATATTGAACAAAAAGGAGTACTCACTTCAGAGGCTGGTCCTTTGTCAGCGCCAGGGCAGGAAAAAGTGACAAACTCATGACAGCGTTTGTGAACCACAAAGCAGCAGACTGAAACCAGAACAGAAGAAAAGAAATGTTACATACAGTACATATTGGTTAGGTGGGCAAGGGGAAAGAAGATGGGTTCACAAGAGCAGAGAGACACCTGAATGGTGTAACAGTACAGCCCAGGGGGTCAACAGGCTGCATAATGACAGGGTGTCTTGTTGACAGGTTGAGGAAACAGAGTGTTGGACTCTCTTGACCTGTGGAGAAGAGGGGTGGAGACAGGGGGCAGCAGCCGCAGTTACGTGCAGGCCGGGGATTCTTCTGATTGGTTCTGATGTGCAGGAAGACACAAGATTTCCTCACTCAGTGCTGAAGGAGATTGGGTGAGAGCGATGTACAAGGTCAGCTAATGGTGGGAGAACAGTCTCATGAATTGCAGCAGGACAGACAGAAACTATTGTATTTGTGAGTGGTTAGGTCTGGGGCTGCTGAAGTGAATACAGAGTGGTGTGCCACGTGTGAACTTGCTATGAATGACAGGACTAAACTCCAAGTGTGCAATCTACTATAGAGGGAGGAGAAGGAGGAGTTGCTGGGCAGCTGAAACACATCTGTGATACTATTAATCGAGGCTAAGGGGCAATCTATGGAATGCATGAGGAAAACTAACTCATTTAATAAAGTTTAATTGTAAACAGAAGTCTATAATAAATCTGTCAATATTGACAAAAACTCTTCCATAAAAAAACAAGGCTAATGTTGTACTAACCCTATTGCCACAGGTTGCTTAGAACGTACAGAATAGCTTTTTAAGTTAGCAGTTGCTACCAAGGGACCTATTATTGCTAGGAAGTCATTACAGCCCTTCAATCAATCACAGTATACACCAAAAAAGGAAAGATTTGGAGCACAAAAGTACACTTATCTAGGCCTACTCCACTGGAAATGACATCACTCACACCTTGTTAGATGAGTTTACATCAATCATGAATCAGTAAGTAAAGTGTGCACTATCAACCATTTAGGTCTTGTGTAACACTAAAGATTCTGCACATTGTAGGGCGAGATCCTATGAATGCAATTCTTACTTTAGGATAAAAGGGAATTCAAACCACATGAAAAAAATGTAAATAATTTTTATTCATACATTTATTAAGTATGCAACTTACAGTAACATTTATGCCACAAAGGACACCAGCACAAATTACTTGCCCTATACATGCTTCAGATTCTATACCTGTAATTAATGACTGAAATACAGTAAATATCCAATGATAGTGAGAAGACCTAACAGGGTTTCTCCATGGCTTCTTTGGTGAAGTGGACAGCAAATTCCCACTGTTCCCAGTAATTGTGTAGTGGAGCTCTTTGGAAATTCTATGGCGAACTGACAGAGGCTATACAAAGTCACAGTCCCAAACATATCTGCAGCTATTGGCTCTACTGGGCCACATGCTCCAAAACAGTTGGACTCATCCTGCAACATTACAGCGATGTAATGGTGTACACATTCTTCAAGTTGCTGGGGGTCTCTACTTGGATACACTTTCCTTGTTTTGTCAGTGCTGGGAGCTTCTATTGACACACATCTTCCTCACATCGAAAGGCAGTACAGGAACATTAGGGTAACTATGTTATGGAGTAGCTCTTCTTCAACATTGGAGAGCTCCGGATCTCATGAAATGCCTTGGTACTGTCTTGTAGAGACTACAACAGCGCACACCAACACATCAGACAGGTGTGGAAAACAAGCTGGACAAAACAAGCAGGTAAATGAATCATACAGATAGGATTACAAGGTGAGTCTAAAAATAAACTAACTGTCACCCTCAAACAGCTGCTTCAGTAACATACAGACAACCTCTCCAGTTACTGTCAGCCTATGACCAAGTCATCACAGCCAGGTCAGTATTAGGCCAAAGCATCACTACTTAGCTTAAGGGAGACCACCATCACTCCTAGTCCAAAGATGACTTAATGATGGACTATGCTGTCTTATACCAAGTTTTCTCAAAAACGGAAGAAACCGTCTTGGGAACAACTAGAGGATATTTGTCCACACTGTGGCTGACCACACAGTGATACAACCTTCAAGAACTATTTAAGAGCTCCAACCAGATTTTGGCTAAGTAAAGACTTGTGTGGTGAAATAGAAAGACATTGTAGTCTTAAATAATGCTAAACATTGATTTTAGTAAAACTGCCCCATCCAGCATGCTGTTCCTCTATTGGCACCAGTCCATTCCCAGCAGTCGTGTAAAACGTCAAGTTCTCCACAACACGGCAGACTGCAATGAAATACTTCTAAATGAGTCTTCAATTCAGTTTAAGTCAAAGGTGAAACATCTGTGTGTGTTTGGAGTTTTCTACAGTAAGTATATTTTGGGTTTTTTATCATCTAGTAGTAACCTATTTTTTTGGATTTCAGAATTGATTTTGTCAGTCTTTGGGCTTGGTCCTTTCAGGGAGCCCATTTGCCATATTTTGTTCTTTTTGACTTTTCTTTTTCCCTTCTGATTATACCCTTTAAATATATTAAAATTATTATTTTGTTATTTGGGGCCACAGGTTTAATCATTCACATCTCATTTATGTTAAGAATTTTTTTAGTCTAGGCCATTTTGGCCTGTGCAGGTTGTGAAGCCTGCTTCTTGATTTCGGGGCAAGGTTTATTTTCATTTCTCGGCTTCACGGTGCTGCTTACAGCTAGATTTATGTTTAAAGCCATTTCCCTGGGAGGAGGCAAATCATGACACAAAAACTATAAGAAAATGCAAACAGTCACAATTCAAATATGTGCTGGCATATACAGTGAAGCAGCTACTAAGGTCAGGGAGAACACCTCATGGCTGCATGGCAATGCTGTACCCTTAATCAACCTGCTTTTAAGGACAGTATAAAAGCCCCGGGTTGCTGTTGGTGAAGAAGATATACAAGGAAGACTATAGGAGCAAAAAGAGAGGTAAGCTAAGAGGTATTTCCAAAAGGAAGGGGTTCAGGAAGGAAGACACAAAACAGAAGAGTGGCCCGGACTGGAGGAATGAATACACACAGAAAGGATAGTGTGAGGTTGAAAAGACAGAAGAAATTTTAGACCACGGCTCCTTGAATACAGGATGGACACTCAATAAGTGGGATACAGCCCCAGTGGAAGGGTAGCAGTTTAACACTGCCAAGAAACGACACTTGAACAGCAGGGATACTGGGCCAGATAATTGACAGAGTAAAGATGGAATACCAATTGGCTGGAATGGCACTAGAGATGCAAGCAAGCAGAAAAGGGTAATGAAGGCAGAGAGGTCCAATACTGGGACATGAGGAAGGGCTGAAGCAAGGTAAAATTCCAGATCAACCAACAGGCCCAACAAAGGCAAATTACCACACTGGAAAAAGACTAAGATGATATGGGAAACTGAACTAGGAGCACAGAACCAAAGAGGTAGGACTCCAGACGAGGAGAATTGTAGAGAAGAGGTGTATACCAGGCTACAATAAATGTGAAATACTGAACCAGGGGAAGGATGTGGCACAGTTGGAATGTTTGACCATCAGAATGATAGAAGAGATATGGGATACTAAACAGCTGGAAAAACACACAAGAAATAAGGGATACTGGACCAGATAAGAGTTAGGAAACTGACCCGGGGAAGGACATGAGACACTGGACCATGGATTATTGGAAAGTTTAAATACCAGATTAGGAGGAGGAGAAAGAGGATGAGGAAGAGAATGATCATAGTAATAAGAATGGAAACCAGTTAGTATCAGATGAGTGTTAACTTTGAGGAAAGATAACCGAGTGGAGGAACTAGCATAGAGAGATAACAAATGGATGGTCTGAGAAACAGCAGAAAAGAAACAGGAAATGCTGAGGAAGAACTCAGCAGCACACAAGTTAAATATTATATATATAAATAAAAAAGCAGGCCAGTGCTGTTAGTAGAAATCATTAAGGACCTCATAAAATATTCAGTATATGCAACAGTGGCCAGTACTGGGCAGTGGATGTATAACACAAAACCAGAGCCCCTCTTGTCTGTAGGGTACTGAGAAGAACCCCTAAATGGAGTACTGCAAAGTGTGGGACAGGAATGAAGAGGCTTGAAGAGGCAGCTGTGGGCAGTAATCCTCTTCAGCCAGCATGTAGACTGAAACATCATAATGATAAGAGGCGCTTGCTTCTAAGCTGCTACTTCAGGAATGCAGAGTGAAGCTTGAGGGCTGCAATGGTACACATAGTGACACAGATTTACCACTCACAACCTACAAAGCCACTGAGTATTTTATTAACTTTATATGAAGAGAACATGCATTTTCTAAATAATCCACAGAAACAAAAGGCAATACATATACAGACAAACGTTTAGCTTGTCACATCTGCAGAGTAAGACCCTAGCAGACACCACCCATTAACACAAGTTCCTTCCTGTACATACAAGCTTCGATCCTGGAGGAGGACACAACAACCTTCTTATTCAATATAATTGTAACAGAAACAGTATACATCAATAAAACTAGATATCTAAAGATGAAAGACACTGCAAAAAACTGCACTCATACACACAGAGGACAAAGCTGTAGGATGCAGAGTTCTTACAGCCTCCAACGCCAGGAGGTAAAGTTAGCGTTCAGATCAGATAACAAGGAAGCAAAACTACAGGGCACCCAGACCTAATGGTATCAGATCTCCATGATGTAAAGTTGCAGGAGACTGAGATGATACGGGATCAGACTAGAGGAGGAAAAGCTGCAAAGTAGTTGGGTAAATAAAAATAACGTGGAACATAAATACTGACCCAACTAAATGTAAATTCTCAAACACAAATTAATGGGGTCTACTCTGAGTAATACAAGACTACAGAAAATGCCTAACTCATTAAATACAGGATTTATAAAACTTCCCAATACCAGGAAGTTCAGAGAGAGAGAGAGATTATTATTAACCAGTCAAAATCCAGGTACTTTATACTTCTTAATACTGCCCCTCTCCCCATCTCTATATTATATAGTATAAACATATCTATTTATATAAACATCATAAAATTATAAACATATCTATATTTCTGTCTATATATATCCATCCATTGATCCGATTTCTTAACCTGCTTATCCAGGGTGGAGCCGTGGGGAAGCTCCAGCATATCCCAGCAATCATCAGGCACAAACCAGGAGCAACACCTAGATAGGGCACCAGTCCATCCCACAGTGAACACACACACACGCACACACAATTATCTCACTATTATAAAAAAAGAATCTTGGAAGGGAGTCTAGGGAGACGAGACGTGATCTTCTCAGAAGACAATATGACGTCCCGCGAGAAACACTAACATCACGCAAGACAGGGCAGTGAGACAAAATTTAAAACAAGTGCACGGACATCTAACCTAACAGTTGTTGGAATGCTTTTGGCAGACACGCTTCATGTGCTCCCAGCTCTTAAAACAACGACAAGCAACAAGCAGAAGACACAGTTTTCCAGCAGCAGCAAGTCAGCAGATGATCCGATTGCTACTCCTTCGCGTGCGAAAAGCCAAACCCCCCCGCCCCTTCACAACGCGAGCGGCAGAGGTGCGAAGTGGCAAAAGGACAGCTGCTGTACAGGCTTTTAAATAATCGACACGCAGCGCAACAAGCTGAATACACAGCTCGCCAGCAGCAGCAACAAGCCAGCAGATGATCCAACCACTTCTCCTTAGCATGCGTTCCGCTCAGATAAGAACAGTAGTAGTTCAGTTGTGTGTTAGCAGTCAAGAAATAAAGCCTATGTAACAAACTGTAAAACTGCATAAACATTCAATTGCCGACATAATCCTGACTGGATCATGCAAGAAAGTCGTATTCCTTCTGCGTATTAAATTAGATACTGGTGATACTTCAGTAAGTAGATTACCATTCAACGATTTCCCATAGTTGTAGTATTTGCTATAACTATAAATAAATCTCAGGGCTAGAGTTTTGACCATGTTGTAATATACCTGTGTTTGGTGTGGGGTGGGGGGTTGTTTGGGGGAGCTGGGGGTATGGGTTGGTATTGGGCTGCCATAGGTGGCCATGGGGGGCACATCCCTCTAGTATACATATACACAAAGAATATTCTTGAAAAAGAATTCAGTCCTCAAAATTATTCCTCTTTAATATATACAGATTCTAAACTTCAACAAAATATTGAAGTAATACCTTTGCAGCTAATCTACAGAACACTGTATATCATTTCAAGTCAAAACAAACAAATTTAAAAACCTTTCAACAATTTACTAAAAGGGAAAATATTCATACCATTTCTAAATATTAGGAGAACTTTGCTCAGGGGCAGTGCAGTACCCTACCAACTCACCCAGGTTGTTACAGCTGGATCACCTGATCAATTGATTAACTAGGATAAATACCGCCTGTTTCAAAGAGATCTAACAGTAGGGCAGAGATTTTCCACACAGGAAATCAAAATGAACATAAAAGAACATTAAGAGATATTAAGTATAGAGATAGGGAAGGGTACAAGACCATCTTAAAGGAAATTAACATATCTCAGAGCTCAGTGCAGTTCATAATATGGAAGGGAAAAAAATAAGAAACTACAGCCATACTGCCTAGGTCATGTCACCCTTCTAGACTTCGTCAATGAACAAGAATAGCACTGGTCAGAGAGGCTAAAGCAAGGCCTGGGGTAGATTAACTAAATTGGGCATCCCTAGGCCGAGACTAGCTTAGTCCCCCAAATCATGACCTTCCTGTTAAAACAAATGCTCCACCTCTCTGTGCCTTACCTTCACATAGCAAGAATGAAATGCAAATCACGGTGTGACACTTGATGCAAACATTTATTCCTTATTATTTTTTATATTTTTACTGATTTTATTTAGAAACAGGTAACATTCCATACAGTCAAGAGAAATTTACCAAATCAACATTTACTCTAAAATAATGGTGTAATGATATATTATGGGCCATGGAAACGCCAATCGGGCATTTAGACCAAGCATACAATATCAACAACAGTGACCAAAGGAATAAGCAGTGAGAATCAGCTACAAACAACATGATATGAGCAACAAGGTCACTCCTGCTAGTGGCCTACTGCTGTCTAGCCAGTCCACCCACAGCATCCCCAAAGCTCAGATGAATGCATAACACAATAGTAAAATGCATGTTCCTGTCTTCAAAAGCTTTTATTCTGGTGCCCCTTGTAGCAAAATCCTTTAGGATTTTTGTGAAACACAATTGTTGAGGTGTCTCACAGTTTAATGGGGCAATAGTGTTGGATTGTTGAGTCTTTCCTGTTGCACTGTAGAACTCAGTCTCTTTTATGCCATAGCCTGCTTTGATAAAGAGCACTATTCATTGATATTAGTGGCAAGTAATCAGGCATGGACTAGCATCAAAAAAATGGCTCTGGACTTTTGTCCAGACTGGTATGTCACAATTGGCCAGGCACCAGGTATTCTAGCACTCTTCAATGCACATACAGATGTTAATCTCTATTGATTTATAGTTAAAATTGTGCAGGGTACTCCTTTTCAGTCCTGTGAACCCATCCTTAATACCACAGGTTTTTGTTTCATGCAGATTCACAAACAATGAATTATTTTTACCTTTTATTGATCTCATTTTTTTAATTATCTGGTCTTTATTCCTTCTCACGCTTTTTATTAATAAAAGTGCAGTATTATAATAGTTACATGTTTCCTAAATGCTCATACATCTGTATTTTTGCCATGTCTTTAAATGTTTAACTTTCTTCGGTCATTTTCTTCTCAACCTTGTGGGTTTGCTCTCTTAATTGTACACCAATACTGAGAACTGATAATAAGCACAGCAGACCTCAGGGCCAACAACAACGAATAGTAATGAAAAGGCAGCTATTTCAGTGTTACCCACTTGTGTCCTTTAAACACTGGCTTATATAATAATATTATAAGGAAATAAAAAAGAATTTGTATGCATCCACCACACAAATTCTTCATTCAGTAAAAACGTAGCACAGCCAATCTGTAATTTCTGGATTGACACAAGATACTCCTGCAACTGCAAAATTCCTCCTTCCTCTTCTCAGCGGTGCACGGCTCCATTGTAGGTGCTGCAACTGGCCTTACAAAAATTACTTTGTGAGGGTCTACCATAGACAAAGCGGGGATTTAGTCCTAATTAAATGTCTATTCATGGCTTGCTAGCTAATGTTAACGATACTCCATGTGTTTTAAAGTTGACATCCTTGTAAAATAAAGCATAGTTTAGAAAATAAAATCAAAGAGAGATCTTCTGACTATGATGTTGTCTTGTAAACACTCCTAAATCTTCCATTTATCTTTCAACAATGTATTCATTGATAAATGAGTTATTTGCTGTACATGATGATGATGAAAATTTGATAATATGATGGAAATGATACACATTTTTTGTATTGTATTTTTGTCAGTCATTCAGAGAAGATGTGCAGAAATGAACGTTACTGTACTGACCACTTGTACACACTGACCCTGCTGCAGTCCCTTGTGCATAAATTGGCAATTTATGCGTTAATTTTTATTTTGCATTGTTTTCTTGTTTGCAGCGGGGTGGGGTGTTAGTATGTGATTGGACAGACATGTGCATGAAGGATGCAGCGTGGGCCACTCACATCCCATGTGTCTCTCCCTCCTATTCTTACTCTTTACAGCTTGTGGGTCAACAGCGCTGTTCAGAGGGAGGGCAAGATGTGGTTTGTGCTTTGAGTCCATCCCAGAAGGTAATGCAAGATACACCTGTTAAGTAACGATAGCAGCAAATTGATCTAATTTCTCCCCCACCCCACCCCAAAAACTGGGACCTCACAGACAGTCAGGCTCCCAACACTGCAGCACAGGTTGGCCTATTTGTTAATTCACCTCTGTCTGCACCAATTGTCATTTCGACCAAGTTACATAAGTCAGTGACTGACTGGAGTGGATCTTAACAGCTAAATTACCTTCAAGGTGCTGAACAATAGGGGACTTAATATAAGAGTGGCAAAGCAGCAAAAAAAAATTCTTGCTTGTAAAGACTTTGCAAAATGTCACTAGGAAGATACTGCAAATATGTGGCAGAAAGTCTTGTGGTCTGACTAAAGTGGAACTTTTTAGCTTGAACACTTGGTGCTATGTGTGGTATAATTCTAACACTGCTTATCGGGTAGGTAACACCATTTCTGCTGTTAAATACGGTGGTGGCAGCATCATGTTGAGGGCATGCTTTACAGCAGTGGGGACAGGCAAGCTGGTTAGAAATGACAGGGAATGGAATATTGCACGACACAGAGAGATCCTGGTAGGAAACCTGCTACAGGCCCCTGCAAGACAGCTTAAACCAGTGATGGCGAACCTTTTAGAAACCGAGTGCCCAAATTGCAACCTAAAACTCACTTATTTATCACAAAGTGCCAACACGGCAATTTAACCTGAATACTGACAGGTTTAACCTGAAAACAACTCATACATTAACATCTTTTGTCTTAAAAGAAAAACATAATAACAGAGCTTTCAATGATACAAACAACTTTTTATTGAAAGGTAAAAGTCTGCATTCGGTATGGTTTTGAACAATTAATGTGATTTTTGCTGTTGTATGCATGCTGATAATTTGTCTAACCTTGGCTCACACTTTGTAAGTTTGAGAGCAACACATGCAGCACTCAGGTCATCTGTTAGTCTGTTTCTGGTGTCAGATTTGATAGAATTCAGCGGTTCTCAAACTGTGGGCCGCGCAAAGTAACAAAAAAGGGGGCACGAATGTTGCCATATGTGGCGTAAGTTCGGTATTCGTAGGGAAATTTTAAACTTGTAGCGGTGTATTGGCAGCAAAAAATATAGGAATACATTTTATTAGGGTTTCAAAAAAACGTTTGGGGGGTCGCATTTAAAACTGTTATGAAAACTTGGGTCGCAAGTACTTAAAGGTTGAGAAACGCTGATATAATTCAAAGCATGAAAACAGCTGCTCACAACCATAAGATGTTCCAAACAAAGTAAGGAAAGCAATCCCAAGTGCCCTCATTGACTTAAAATTATTTGAAAGAGAATTCCACACTTTAAGGATTCCATTTTCAGAAGTAACTGTGCTGTCCTTTGTCATCCCTTCTATCTTCTCAAGCGTTTCACGCAGGTCTTTCCCATTAACCCCCGTTTCCATTTCCATTCCCTTTCCCGTGTGCGCTCTCTCTCTCTCTCTCTCTCTTTCTTTATCCCCTTTCCATCCACCTCACGTTTCTCTTCTATATTACGGGATCGTGGATCAGGTGTGGCGATTAGCATCTCCCGGCAACAATTACAGATTGGGACGACTCCTCACCTGTGCGCTTAAGCGAGGACCGCCCGCATCACAAAGCTCCCGGAAACCGCTTCGACCACTCTACCATAATCCCCTTTAAGCCGCGAGTGCGGCGATTATCTATTAAAACTGGCCTTTTCAATTTTGAGCTGTGGACCCGCTATACCACATCCCCTCCAACCCCACCACTGGAACCACAGACTCAACAGGCTGCAGTCCGTGCCGCACCCTCACGCCGCATGTGAGCCGCCCGCCTTACCCCAGACAGGAGAGGGTGGAAGCACTCCCATTGGGCTGCTGGGCTGAGGGGAGGGTGATGTGATAAAAGTCCTCCGGCGCAGGGGGAGCTGGGAGGGGAGCAGCCCGGTCCCGCATCCCTCTGGCTTTATAGTAACGAACTCTGTGCTGGGTTGAAGGCGCGCGTGCCCATAAAGAGGGCTCTGAGTGCCCCCTTTGGCACGCGTGCCATAGGTTCGCCACCACTGGCTTAAACTATGCAGGTAGTTTGTCTTTCAACAGGACAAGGACCTAAAGCAAACTTGGCAGAGCCACAAATTAAAAAAAAAACAAAAAAAAACTAATGGCTTTGAGTGGCACTGTCAGGGTTGCAGGCCTCCTCCCACAAGTCCGAGGTAAATACTTGTGCACAAGATACATTTTTAAATTTATTTATTGGCTAAATTATTTGTCCTGCGAGACTATATATTTGTTTTTATGTTTCTGCTAATGTGTGCATAATACATTTCCCCTTGGGATTAATAAACTTTAATCTAATCTAAAGCATATTGCTTAACAAGTACTTGTTAAGTACTTGTGTAATGTGAATACACTAAAATGTGGTCAAATCAAATCAAGCGGGTAGTGTGCATTGCTATTTTGAAGTCAATTTTAAGCAGCCTACTCAATTGATCCAGAGACATTGTTCTTAGCACAAGCTGCTGCAGCTCTGTCACCCAGGACTGCACTCCATTTTAGGAGGGATTCCGATACTTGACTGCCAATTCCGATTGTTACGTTTTCTAAAATTGCTATAATATTGCCAAAAAATGTACTGTCACTACTTGTTATTCCTTTTCCTCCCTTAAACTCCCACTTAATTAAAATAAAATTCAGTTGAACTCAGTAGTTTAAATTTCCAGGCAATGACAGCTTGAACGACTACAGTGTGATTTATTGTTAGTATTCTTTTTTCATTCTTGTTAACAGTTATAGTAGGTTATTTAACCTGGGGGGTAAAGTTGTGCAGCTTCAAAAAATTTTACTAACAAAACCCCTAGGAATTTTACTAAATGTCAGCTGAGAATAAGTAACAGAATTCCAGGTAAAACACTCTTAAGGCATGAAAGTAAAAAAGTGCGCAAAGCAATTTTCTTCTGTATGTTGAAAACGCTAATTAGCCCCTAGATTTCTTTTTGAATTCTTTTTCTTTTATATTATTCACTGTACTTTAATCTTTTTAAGCCTTTGACAGTTGCAAATGCCACTGTAAAAAATGTCCCCCAGGGTAAATTTGGTTTTTCAAGTCAATAAATATACCTCAAGTGTTTTCTAGTTTTAGGCACTTTTTTGTTGCTGTATCTTTTTAGTTTTTTATTATATTTGACTTACTTTTAGTTTATCACTACTTTCTAATTATAGTTTTTATTGTATTTTTCATTCTTTTTTTTTAGTTTTTATTTAGTTGAATCAAATAATTCTAGTGCTTTGAAATCGATGAGCCGTATGTTATGTTATATGGAAGTGTTATTTGAAGAACGTTTTGTTGCACACAGATCCACTGTCAGAGTTTATTTCAATGTAGGGCAGATCCATCCATCCATTATCCAACCCGCTATATCCTACCTACAGGCTCACAGGGGTCTGCTGGAGTCAATCCCAGCCAACACAGGGCACAAGGCAGGAAACAAACCCCAGGCAGGGCACCAGTCCATCACAGGGCGCGCACACACACACACACACACCCACACCCCAAGCACACACTAGGGACAATTTAGGATCACCAATGCACCTAACCTGCATGTCTTTGGACTGAGGGAGGAAACCGGAGCACCCGGAGGAAACCCACGCAGACACAGGCAGAACATGCAAACTCCACGCAGGGAGGACCCGGGAAGCGAACCCAGGTCTCCTAACTGCGAGGCAGCAGCGCTACACACTGCGGTGTTGGGCAGATTTGGTACACAATTCTTGTTAAAATAAATCCTGAGTGGGATTGATAGGATAGGTATGTTAGAATTAAGAGTTCAGCCTGGTGAGGTCATGCAGTCATCGGCAGTGGACCATGTGTGACGGACAGCCGGGTCCCATGCCCGGCCGGGACGCCTCTGCTGCATACGTCCCGGGGGAGCCACCATGGACAGTGCAATGCCTCCCCGGGGCGCCTGGGGGCAGCCTCCCTGGCTGTGGGTCCTTCCTCAGTCTTCCCCGTGGCTCCATGGGACATGGAGTCCACCACAGCCCGGTTGGGAGATGGGGTGGCCGCTAGGGGGTGCTGCGGAGAGCCAGCCGCCACATTGGACGACTTACCAGCCCCACCCGGAGGTGCAATTAAGACCAGCTGGTCAGGCACCTGGAGCACTTCCGGGTGGGCTATAAAACGGGCCAACCTCCCTTCATTCTTGGCCAGAATCAGGAGGAAGAGGACGAGGTTGCCTGGGAGGAGTGGTGGTGCCAGAAAGGGTTGGTTATAGTTTTGTGCTTTGTGCTTTGGAAATGTGTATTGCCTGTGGGTCACGGGGAAGACGTGCACCCACGAGTGAAGAAAGGAATAAAGCCTGTGTGTTTTATACACGTGCCTCTGCGTGGTCTGTGCCGGGTCGGGCGATATATAGCGCCTTTTACACATGGTAAAACATTAAATCCATATTGTGCTGAAAGCCTTCATAGAAGACAAACTTTATTGTGTTGTAGATTTAATCTTAAATGGATGAGAAAGAATGGCAAATACATCCATTTAAAATGTATCAAATATGTTTTAAATTGGAACAGAGGCAGATTATGAGATGGAAACTGGGAATGACATGGCACCCTTATTGTTTTGTTTTAGTGTCCTTGTCACTACACCAATAAGTTCCACCTGATTTAAAGTAACCAAGAAACTGGATTGAATACTTAAAACAATGCCAAATCATAAGAATGTGGTCTGTTGGCAAATACTGCAAGATATGAGAGACACAATGTTTCCAGTTCAGTCCCCAAACATGCAGTGAATAGCCAGTGCTACAACTCCAAAAATAAGTAACCAATTGTGCTACACGTATTAAGCACTTTTAGTTGGTGATCACTCTGAAAAGGTGCTATATGAAATAAAGTTTGATTCAGCAATGAGTGGTTAAGAACATGCACAAAAAACATTTATTGTTTACTTAAAAAAACAACATTTTCCTTATTATATATTTCATAAGTCATGCAAAATGACACCTTTTATTGGCTAACTAAAAAGATTACAATATGCAAGCTTTCGAGGCAACGCAGGCCCCTTCTTCAGGCAAGATGTAAGTTTCTGCATTACATTTTGCCTGAAGAAGGGGCCTGAGTTGCCTCGAAAGCTTGCATATTGTAATCTTTTTAGTTAGCCAATAAAAGGTGTCATTTTGCTTGACTTTCCACTACATTCATAATGGCTAACACGGTACAACACCCTAGTATATTTCATAAGAAATGTAATTACAACAAATTCAGAGTGTGCTTAGAATTAAAAAGTAATAATTGCCAAAAGTTAAGGGTAACAAAGAGGCAGTAATAGTTTGGGCCTATAAGAGCTATCAGTCATTACACCCATAGAGGACTTGGTGAATTTTTAACCAGAAGTTTAGGTTTGAATGCACCGTATCAAAAATTAACATCCATCATTTTAAAATTTAGGCTTTAGTTGAATTAATAATGCTTTTATTTATTACTGAATATCGTTGAGCACTTTAGAGCAGCCTTATGTGCAGCATATCAACCAGCATGTTTGCGAAAAATAATGAGAAAAAACACAGAACCTTCCATTCAGTGACCTTCAAGAGCCAAATCATTCAGCAACATAAACTAAATCATATTTGTGTAAGCTGATACTGTTAATGTGTCTATTTGATTTTTCTTTTTGTTTTTGCTTGTCAAAATAGCACACAGAGGACTGCACATTCTTGTTTTACAATCCTGAGAGCGATTACTCATGACGCAAAAAAGATGAACATGCAAATGAAAACCTCTATTATCAAAGTCCCTACAAAGAACAAGCACAGGCAAGTAAATAAAAACAGTTCCACCATCATCTCATTTTGTCTCTGTCATTAGAGTAACTTGTCACTTTTGGTTAGAAAGATGCCGCCAAATGAAAAGTTAACCTTTGCACTGCACCATGCAATGCATGTCTCTGCTATATGCTGTTTGGTATGGGATTTGTAAAAGCAGTGTTAAAGTTAGGAATGATAAATGCAATGCATTTTATTACTAAAAATGTTTGTGATGCGGCATCTTTTGCAATGACGGAGACACTATGTTAACTTAGGTGGACAAGACCTGAGAAAACAATTACAGTAGATGTTTAAGCTGTGTTTCACATACAAATACTAATGAGCATTTGCTTCTTTTCTAAGCAAAGGACAGCCTGTTTTACTTGACCTATTAGTATTTTTGCTAAAACCAGTTATTCCAGATTCAGTGTCATTAGGGAGCTAGAGTCTATCATAGCAAAACAGAAGGGCAAGGCAGGAAACAGCTGTTGGGGGTTCTCTCCTCCACACTTTGAACCTACAAATTAAGAACCAACAATCACCCAAACATTCACATTAAAAGGAGGATGGAAGCCAAAGAATCTGCAGTAAACCTTTGTGGATACAGACCAAACATCCAGGTCTAAAACTTCACACCAACAGCACTATGAAGTTTTGTGTTTTAACTCTATGAGGGCTGAATATTTCTTTCCAAAAAAACTCTGAAAAGCACACAATGCACTGGTTTCAGACATAAATCAACATAAAACGTCTGTCGCTACATGCTGTGGTTGCTGTTGGCGTCTGTTTGGCATCATCTTGCAGCAGTGGCGGCTCGATGGCCAGCAGGAATGCATGGCGGGTCGGCTACCTCTCTGCCTTTGTACAGCAGGTGGGCGACAGCAACGGTGGCAGTCGCTGTGTGACGTAATATGGTTTGTAACTCTTGTCATCATAAGTGGTGGTCCTCCTAGGCGAACGCTGCTGTAGGCGTATCTGGTACACAAATGCATTCAGCAGCACAATCAACTGGGGACCAACAGGCTGATGCTGGTACCTCAGTTTCATTTTTGATCTCCATCTCCAGATCACTTGCATCAAACTCAGAGTCTGAAAAGTTAGAGTCTGAAACAGCGATAATACAGAGAATGTCCATGGAGTATTTTGCTTTGCACATTTGCTTTAGTCTCACCAGATGCTGATGCCATTTTTGCTCTTCGCTACTCCTGAATGTGCAGGGAATCGAGGTCAAATCAACAAAGCTATATAACTTTCCTTCAAGCAAAAAGAGTTGAAATAAAAAGTAAGGGCGAGTTTTGTCTCAGTTTACAGCCAATTACCGTCCTCTTCCCCTGAATTTTGACAAAAGTCAACATCAGCCCTGAAAGCGTTAAAGAAGTAAAAAAGATATCTTAAGTACAATCCAACCTAAAATACTACTTTGTAACACAGTCTCAAACAAATAGTTTCTGCATAGCAAAAAGAAAAAAACATCAATAGTGTTAAGTAGTTTTGTAAGGAGGAGTAAAGCAGCAGATTACCAAGTCGATATGTGGGACTGATCCATATTCATAGGACACATTCAGCTCAAGTCACTGCTGCTAATGGAGATGCCACCAGTTATTACACCTGTGAGGTCACAGAGTTTTTCCAGCAATGACACAGGTACGGAATGCTTGAAGAAACATAAAACTACAATTTTTGTATGTTTCCTTTTTAAACTATTAGCAGTATTTAAAAAAAATGGATCAGATCATATTTTAGCTTAAATGATTGCAGAAAACATTACATGAATTTCACTTGGCTAATAAAAAAATACATCTGAACTTTCATAGAGTAAGAATAGTGCAACAAGCAAAAGTTGTTAAAAACTAGAAAAACTTTTAGATCAGCATGCCACTCCTGTTTTAAATTCAGGTTTTACTCTTAATATGAACTCAGCACATTATAATCTGTAATTATACTTCTTCATTCAGTAGCAATACGAAATAAATAAAAATGTGAATGTATGCAGAATGGGAAAACAAAGCAAACTGGACTAGTGCACAAAAATATGCAATATGTAGTGTACTAGAACTATAAAATGATGGTGGGAAAATTATCAGAGTGCCTCTGCTATATTCAAAGGCCACCTACTGGGGATAAATACTACTTTGAAACCTGCAGCTCTGAGCTTTAATGGGGAAGCAGTTCAGATAGTAATATAAAATTAAACATGCTCCTACAAGTCATCGATCTGATCTCTTACCCACATTAAACACAATCCTCAACAAGTACTTTAAAGATCCCATGTGTAATGTGAACGCACTAAAATGTGTACAAAGCTGATGCGGTCAAATCAAATCAAGCAGGTAATGTACAATGCTACATTGCAGTCAGCTTTAGGCCGCCTATTCCACTGATTCAGAGAGAATTTGTCACTGGCACAGGCTCCAGTGTCTCTGTCACACAGTACTATGCTCCATTATTTTAAGGGGGACTCTGATACTTGCCTGCCAGTTCATATTTTTCTTTATCTGAACCTGCAAAGACAGTTGCAAAAATGCAGTGTCACTGCTTGTTCTTCCTCTCTCTTCCTTAAACGTTCCACTGAACTGACAAAACTCAGAGTTTGCGATTCCATGTAATGACAACAACCAATAGACATTGCAAAGGGACCAAGAGTCTCTTCTCTTCTTTTTTTTTTTTTTAAGGAATTAATTTCCTTAACAACACATAACAAAAATGAAGCATGAACAGATGGCCCACAACAGTTATATAATCAACGGTTAACAAAACGTCTTGGAAAATGAAGCATGAAAAAGTGAAAGTGTAGTTCAATTTCAGAGTTTAGGTACATGTGTACAGCTAAAAATTCCAAAACTCTTACGAATACACTATATATATATCTAAATATATATCTATCTATCTATCTATATATCTATATATATCTATATCTATATCTATATATATCTATCTATCTCTATCTCTATATCTCTAAGTGGCGAGCAGCTGGGGGCAGTACCCAGCCGGGATGCCTGGAAGGACCGGGAGAGGGACTACGCCTCCTCCGGCCCATGAGAGGGCAGCCGCCCTGGTATGGGGACCACAGGAACAGAGCATGGAAGCTCAACCCTGTAGGGGCCCGTGGTCACCGCCAGGGGGGCGCCCAGATGCCTGAAAACCCCTGGACGTCAGTACTCCTGCCACACCCGGAGGTGCCGGCGGAAGGATTACCAGGGACACCTGGAGTGCTTCTGGGTGCTCATGTGGCACTTCTGCCACACCAGGAAGTGTCACAGGAAGCTCATCTGGGCACCTGGGGCACGTCTGGGTGGACATAAAGGGGCTGCCTCTCTCCATTTGTCAGCTGGAGTCGGGTGGAAGAGGACAGAACTTGGAGGAGAGGAGTGGAGGCTATCAGAGAGAGAGGTATTGTTGAAATAGGACTGGACTGAGGGCGTTTGGTGCAGGGGCACTGGGTTGTGTGTGTAAATAGTGTAAATATGTATAATAAACGTGTGTGGATTTGAACCATCAGTGTCTGCCTGTCTGTGTCCGGGCTGCCCGCCACATATATATATATATATATATACTGTGAACGCTGGCCCCGGCACAGACAGACGGACAACATTGTTTCACCCAACACACGTTTATTACAGTCTATGTACAGTGCACGAACCCCAGTGCCTCTTGCACCGATTCCCCCAATGTCCAGGGCTCACAGTCCTTTATGCCTTCCTGGCCGCCTCCCGTCCTCTCTCTCCAGCTCAGTCCGCTACCTCCCGACTTCCACCTGACTTCCACTTGACTTCCACTGATGACTGGAGAGAGGCGGCCCCTTTTATGGGAACCCGGATGGGCTCCAGCTGCTTCCCGGCACTTAGCATTGGCCACACCCCTGTGTGGCGGAAGTGCCGGCTGCGCACCCGGAAGCCGTCCGTATGTCCCTTGTCGTCTTCCCCCCGGCACTTCCTGGTGTGGCGGAAGTGCCGGGCTCCCGGGATAATTAGGCACTGGGGCGCCGCCTGGCGGTGGCCACGGGTCCCTACAGGGCTGGGCTTCCAAGCCCTGTACCTGAGGCCCCCTGCATAACCAGGACGGACACCCCCACTCGGTCTGGAGGAGGCACACGCCCTCCTCCAGTCCTCCAAGGCGTCCCGACCGGGCTCCAGCCCCGGCCGAGGACCAGATGGAATAAACCGGCATCGGGGCGCCGCCTGGCGGTGACCACGGGCCCCTACAGGGTAGGGCTTCCATGCCCTCGACCCGCGGTCCCCAACAGAACCAGGATGGATGCCCCCTCACGGTCTGGAGGAGGCACAAGCCCTCCTCACGTCCTCCTGGGCGTCCCGGCCGGGCTCCAGCCCCGGCCGGGGACAACACTATATATATATATAAATAGATAAGTAGTAAACAAAAGAAGTATGTTATTACAAAACGTGTACAAATTTAACATAAAGGAGGAAGCTGTCCATAGACATATTCACAGAATGCTGGCAGCAAATGAATAGGGTGGCTGACATTTAGGGATTTGAGAGGGAGGAGGCCAGGCTATTTTTATCTCTCAGTGTTTAGTTCTGCATGCCCTTGCTCATTACACTAGGTGGCAAGTATTTACTTTCAGAAAAGGAATAAATGCTGGCACCTATAAAATAAAGTGGCAAGAATGGAAGAATCAGAGACATTATTACTAATTTTTGTTGGATATGAACCACTTCTATCTGATGAATCCAGTCAAAAATCAGAAATGATAACCCTGAATGATAATATTTGCCTGGGACTGTTAGCAAGGAGCACGTGGACTAGCAGCCAGCCCACCACTGCTGCAGTTGACCAATGGCACAGGTTTGCCAGGACAGGCTTTAATTGGTCAAGCTTTATGACAGGTCTGAAGTATTGCATAGAGGCTATAAAGCTGATTGTGCGGTTTTTAATTTCCTGGTGACTAAAGCATTTTTATTGTGTTTAAAAATGTAAACCTACCCAACTACACCAAAGGTACAAAGGAATGAGACAAATTAGTTCAGTAGTTCCAGGCATATTACATACCCAATTAGAGAGATGGAGGTAAAACATCAGCAGGTATGTCAAGAAAATGTTTTACGAAAAATACAAATGTACAACTCAGGTAGGCAAGTGATTAAACAACTGATAACAGATGCCTGTTACACAGTTCCACTCTGTATATTTAACACTTCAGTTTTTAGGCAGACATTTCATTACTAAATTAAAAACAAACTAGCAAACCCGCGGCGTAGCATACACCGCATAATTATGTATTGATGGGTGAACACTTCCTAAAAGACACAGTTGTCCAAATGGGGTTGGTTTTGAGGATACGACTGTAGGTGAATGAAAAGAAGTAACTCTGGAGAGGGCAACATACAATACAGCGTTTTACACACTGCATACAGCGATTCACATTCGCAACAAACTGTTTTACACGCCACATACAGCGATTCACATACGCGACAAATATGATTCTTCTTAGATGGTGCTGTCGCGTCCACCCACGCTCTCGAAGCATACACACTGCCTGGTCATGTGCCCGCTCGCAATAGCAACCAACAGAGACCCGCCCACCAACTGTAAGACCATGGGACACCCCTCGCAAACTGTTCTACACGCCGCATACAGCGATTCACTTCCGCGAGAAACATGTCTCTATGAACAGTCAACGTGGCTCAGAGGTGCATGTGGACTCTACGACAGACAAGCATAAATGACGGCGTTTTTCCTGTGTCATCGCGTCCGAGTTGGTGGGCGTGGTTCTGCGAGTTGTCGTTGTATCCAATGGTCTTAGAGTTGGTGGGTGTGGCTCCTTCCTGCATGCGCCATGGGCGTATTACTTGTCGGTGGCTTAGTGAATCCATGCCCCTTCCGGCGTGCTTTCCATGGGTGTCTTGCCTTTCCATGGGTGTCTTGCCTTAGTGAATTATATATATATAGATACTTGAATTCATCTGTTCATGAAAATGTATATATAAGATAAATGACATAAACCCTTCGGGATCTACTAATGCATATTGTTTCAGGGTTATTCAGGGGCACAGTGAGAGAACACTCATATTAGTAAATATCAAAATTTGGGTTCCTGGTACTGCCTGAAATTTATTGCTGACTGAAACAACAAGGTATAAGTGGTCTGTAAGGGGAGACTTGTCCAGACTAGCACTTTGCTATAAGGAAATACTCTTGCTTCCAATGAAAACACTAGTAAGTGGCACTCCTTGATTTTTTGTTTTTGCTTTTGAAATCTTTCACTTTCAGATGATTCGGAAAAACGCGTGAGATTTTCCATACTGCATTAAGCAATCTCTGCTTGTAAAGAAAAGAGAAGGCCAAAACATATTGGTACTCTTTACAAAAAACAACCTCACAATTTTCACAAAAGTTGAAACCAACAACATATTTGATATCATTTACTCTTTACATTCAATAAATTTTGATTTATAACCTATTACTTTAATTAAGAAAACAAATAAAAACGGCAAGGACAAAATATTAGCACCCTTAACCTAATATTTTGTGGCACAACCTTTGGAGACAATAACAGTAACCATTCTTGGGGGTTTTTTTTTTTCAGGTTGTTATCCTGCACGATGACCCAGAACCTGAGACTGAAACAGAGCTTTCTGACACCCGGTTGTATGCTTCACTTCAAAATAACCCGTGTCACGCACGATGTGCAACGAGGACAGCTGAGGGGTTCTAGTGACTAATTTTTCCATAGCTCCAGGGGTTGGCGCTGTGTCCCAATGCCTTTTTTCTTCCTCTCTCCCTCTGCAGACTGCATGATTGATGGCTATAACACACCTGACGTCATGTCAGGTGGCTGTCCACTTGGACCTCCCTTTTCCTGCCAGAAGGACAGAAAACCGGAAGCTCTGCCATCTTTGTTAGTTCTACCCTGAACTTGTGTATGAAAAGACGTTGGCACAATTATTTCATGCCTTTTTTCCCCCTTTACTTTGCAATTCAGTTACACGGGGTGACCAGGCTGGTACCCCAACTCGTTATCTTTGTGGTCTCCTTTCTTTTAACATCTGATAGTCATCTGATTTCACTGTGCCCTGCACAGGCTCAAGGCACTCTGTGTCAAAAGGCAGCAAAGCAACCTCAAAACAACATTAGGCCTCTTCTGTGTTTCACAGTATGACTAGTGTGCTTTTCTTTAAAAGATTTGTTTTCTGTGAGCATAGAGTTTATGTGAGTTAACATAAAGTTCTAAAGTTGTTTTTTTAGGTCCAAAGGACATTCCTCCAGAAGGACTGCAGCTTTTTGACATACATTTGGGTAAACCCCAGTACAGAGACCATTTTCATTCAGACGGAGATGGACAGAACAGGTTAAAACTGTTTCAACTTAAAACTTGAAGGTCAGCTTGGATTTGTTTTGAAGTATTTCTTGGTTATTTCTCCACCATCCAGACAAACTTTCCCTTCAATCTTGGGTTAATTTACCTCTTCCAACACCATCAAAGGACGTTGGCTACAGTTCCATGGCCCTTAAAGTTTTCAATATTGGTAACAGTGGTCACTAGAACATCACATTCTTTAGAGATCGTCTAACTCCCTTTATATTGACACTGCTTGGCTAATACCATAGCATCATACAACACACAGCGACACAAAACAGCAAATGCGTACTTTACTCTGATAAAACGAGCTGAATGAATGATTACTGAAGATAACTGTGATACAAATTAAATAACACTAGTCTGCCTGAAGCATCACTACAATAAAATTACACCTTATAACTTTTAAAGGGTTCCTATAATTTCGCTCAGGCAATTTTGAAATAGCTTGGTTGAAAAAGCAAGAATTTAGTTAATTCATAGCTTTCCATATGTTCCAATGCAAATCAAATCTGTTAAATTCTGCACAAATAACAAAAGTTCTTTTAAATTTCAAAATGTTTCAGGAAGAATGGCGCATTGTTTGAATAAAATGCAAAGGCCGTATCTGTATTATTTAAAGCCTTTTAAATTAGAAAACTGAAGTTCCACACCCAAGACTAACAGCTTGGACAAAGTTGCTTAAATACATGCTGGGGAGCTCTAATGACCCTTTAAGTGGTAGTCATGGTAAGCAGCCATATGCAGGTGTGTCTGTGAAATGTAAAATAAAAAAAGCTTTAATGTGTGCTTTAATACATGTAGCCCATACACACTTTGAGCTGTACATAAATATATATATATATATATATATATATATATATGTACATCCCTTACAAATCTGTAAGAACAAGTGATGTTATTAGCATGAGAGGGTACACTGTAAGCTACCAAGCAGTTCTGGTTGTTGCATTTTAAGCAGCAGTGAGAAACCACAGTTGAAATACGTAACTTTGACTAAAAAAACTCCACTCTGTTGATCAACTACTAGTGAATGCTCTCTTAACATTATTTATGAACCATGCAGGAACACCCCTGCATATATCGTTATAGCCATATGGTGACAGCCCCAAATTAGTTATTGTAACAAAACTGATAATGGCAGGGTGGAAAAGAGTGAAAGGCATTCTCAACTGGCTTTCAAAATAACTTTTATTCCCATTCACAAAGGTTGGACTAAACTGGCTTTTCAGTTACAATGGCCTTAAAGAGACATAATCTGCACATATGAGAATATAAACACTGAAATCATACACAGGTCACAGGTAGTTCTCTTTTTGCAACACCATTCCTGACAGGATTTTCTGATTAGCCCTGTAGTGCTTGCTGGACAGCGAATTCACAAGGTGAAATATGAAAAGCACTGCACTGGATACACACCCACATAACTTTTTTTTTTTTTTTTTTTTTTGAGGAGCAAAACCAACTAAAAGATTCATAGAAATGCAGCTCTAAAACGAGTGGGCAGGATTGTGCAGCTGTAAGAGAGCAGGTTTCAACTGTATTGATATATAATTATGTTTCATGAAAAGAAAAAAGGCAGTGGAAAGTCGAGCCATTTTAGAGTAACACATAAAATTATAAGACACAATCTTAAACTGTAGCTTGCTCGTACACAATACAGTGTTTTTCTCGTTGCAGCTATATTGGCAAGTGCTGTCCACTCATTATCTAATTTGAAAAAGAAACTGAGTAAAATAATATTTTGAAGATTCTTGACTATAGATGCCATGCTACTCCATCTGCAGGATTGAGACCATGTACTTATTTGCTCTCACTGCAGAGGTACATCCGATTAAGCAACGTTAAAGTGTGAGACCTAATGCATTACATCAAAAAAGATAAAAAGAAAAAACTGTAAGCTGATTTAAAATATCCTCCCACAATTCAAACACATGTATGCAGCTATATGTATGTGTGTGTGTGTGTTCACCCTGATGGCCTGGAGCCCTGTACAGGGATTGTTCCTGCCTTGAGTCCTATACTTGCTGGAATAGGCCCCAGCTTCCCTGTGACCATGCCCGGCATAAACAGGATGAGAAAAAAGGATGGATGGAATTTCAGAGGCATTTAATGGAGTCAGTCTTAATTGTCAGCACAGGCCTAACGAAATATTACAGTTTAAACTCAACATTTAACTTTAAAGTGTACACAATTTCATCCATGCATCCAATCTACTTAATTCAAATAAGTGTCACAGGGAGGCAGAGTCTAGAAGAAGACGATGACATTGAATTTACATTGCGCTTTTCAAGATGCTCAAAATGCTTTAGATAGAGATGGGGAGCTATTTCAACCACCACCAATGTGCAGCATCCACCTGGGTAATGTAACGGTACCCATTTTGTGCCAGAACGCTCACCACATAGTAGTAGGTAAAGAGGTTAGACAGCGAGATAGCTAGCCAGTTAGGGATTTGGGGGGGGGTATGGGTAATGGTTAGGAGGCCTGAATGACCAGGACATGATGAGCACTTTAGCCAAGTTTCCTTATGAAAGATGCCCAGGGACCTTTTATGAGCACAGAGAGATAGGACCTCAGTTTTACATCTCATCTGAAGGATGGCATCATGTTTGCAGCACAGTGTTCCTGTCACAGCACTGGGGCACTGGGATCCACACTCAGACCCTGCCCCCTGCTGGCCCACCCAGTATCTCTTCCAGCAGCAAACCAAGCTTTTCCTAGATGGTCTCCCATACAAATACTGGCCGGATCCAAAATGCTTAGTTTTAGTTGGATTACCTGCTTTAAAGTGCAGGTGATATGGCTGTGCCATGCAGGATTGAAACCTAAAAGAAGGTTTGCATTGCATTAAAATTTAAAGCAAATAAAAGACACTTGTGTCAGACATTATGCATGATGTCCTCTCTTAGCAGGAAATGTGTTAGAAATATAGCCAACAAATTCAAAACTAACTGATAAAAATACATATTATTTATAAAATGTGGTAGAAGGAACAAAAGGGAACAAATGAACTATGTTTGCAATATCAGGAACTGCTTATTTGGTAAGTGCATGTTAAAAGCAAGTTTATGCAGTGCATAACAACAAATACCCATGCTTTTCTTACGATTATAGCCTTCTCTAAGTGTGCCTGAGCATGTAATGTCTGTGAGTGCGAAGTGAAAACAACCATATTTAAGTTCTGTAACACCAGTTTTCCATAGAAAAACCAGCTTCCTTATCATTACATCAAAGTGCATTGGAATTTGTAACCTACCTAGAAGCAACATTCCAGATCAGATAAGGGTAATGTTTCACTGGGGAGAAACTCTGGCATGTCTGTAAAATCTAAAGGGATCAGACGCAACATGCTTGCTATATAATACAAGATGTCCCAGTTACTAAGACCCTTCTAAGTATGTTTTCCATTAATTTATTTAAACTCAAGATTACAAATTCAGAGAGAGACTTGCAAGGCCTACAGCAGAGGACTCACAATCACATAACGTTCCTTTGGAGGGGTGAATGTGATTGAAGATAAGAAAAAAAAAAAAAAAAAGATGTATGGAAATGCTATAGAATTATTTTTTAATTTAGCCTTAAGTATAAGGAAATAACGCTAGTACAACTCGTCCAGAGGATATGTAACACTGTTTCTATTGATTTCTTGTATGAGTCACAGCTTTAGCATAATACAAATAATGCATAAGAGAACCAAAAAGCTTTCATATTACAATCTATTTCCTTTTTGGAAAATATTTAATAGTTTATGCTGATAATTAAAGGTTAAACACCCATGAGGGTAACACACAACCATGGCAGATCTATGCACCAAGAAATGTGTCTATTGATATCTACCGAAACTAAAGATTTTAACGAAATATATAAAAATTATACATAAATCATGTTGTATTGTTTTTAACTGTTTGCATCACATTTGGTATACTTTAGCTCAAAAATGATCTTGAAAAGAAAGTGTATTAAAAACACACACACACATACATAGCTACAGAATAGATAAGTTGTTAAATAACATACTGAAAGGGCCGAGACAGGAAGAAAGAAAATAAATTTGCTAACAAAAGCAATCGAACATCTGGTGGCAGAGGTAAAAGAATGAATAAGTATATAAATATTGATGAGTCAAAGCCTGGTATGTTTGATGACAACTGCAGGGCTCAAAAGAAACAATCTTTCTAATATTCTACCTGGACTTTACTAGCTTCAACAATCTAAATAATATTGCTTGTCTTTCTTCCATGAACAGGCTACAGCAGATCATATGCTGTTTTTTCTTAAGCCTGCAATCGTCTGCTTTTCAATGATTACGGCTGTACATTTTCACAAGTTCCCCAATTAGTCATTAAGTGGCTTGACTTGCCACGGCTTTCCCTTTCAACACAGGTAAAAGCCATCATTAAAACTTGGTTTTGGTAACCAACCTTGGTAAAAAGGTTGCCTAGATGAGCTTTGCAAACCTGCGCCCCTGACTGCTACAGGAATCTAATTGTCAGCCGGCTCTTCACGTTTGTCAGCACTTCCAATTCAAGTTTGCGGTATGAAAGCCACAAATGGGACTTGTCCTAAAATTTCATGCATATCATGTGCTATTATGATCTTCGTTTTATTTAAATAGGAAAGTAATTTATTTTATGTACACTATTTGTATGGATCATTAAGGATCAAATAGAAGATGAATTTTATACATCTTACACCACTACTATATGGTGGTCCAGACCCAATTATGCAATTTTCATTACGCTGTAACTTATTAAGTTTATTACATAGAAAATCACCTGAAAAATTCCGGACCATCGAGAAGTGTGCGAACTGACGACATGAAGAATCGTCTTCGTGCCGAACTGCAATCGTCCCTGCATAAATCAAAGTCATCCAGACGATCTGGATCTGCATAATTAGATCTGGACCACCCTGTAAGAGCTGGCATTAACCTGTAAAAATGTAACTTGTCTATTTTTATATGGAGACATTGTGATGTTTGTGAAATCTTAATCCTGTTTCTCTATTTCTAACTTGACATAGAAAGCTACTCAATATCTCCAGGATGAAACTGCAGGACACAGAGATCATATTTCAGATGCACAGCTACATAATAATGAGACCTTACAGGATCAAGGCTTTCGGACATAACACTTTACTGGATGCCACATAGAAATAATTCACAAAGCTGTTGAAAGTGACTTGGTGCTGGGAATTCTGACCTTAACTGTGACACAAGTTTTTAGTATGTAATGATACTTCACTTAGAGCACTCTTAAGAAAAAGGAAACATCAAACACTTGCCACCATTCAAAAAGGCATTTTATGAGAAGCGTTTATTTCCTTTTTTTTTAATAAACAGCACACTACAATAATTTACAAGAAATGATTCTGCTTTTAAACATTTAGTGTGTGTGCATATTGTTTTAGGTCAATAAAGTTGTGCACCAATAAAGACAGGGCGGCATGGTGGCACAGTGGTAGCGCTGCTGCCTCTCAGTAAGGAGCCCTGGGTTCGCTTTCCGGGTCCTCCCTGCGTGGAATTTGCATGTTCTCTCCGTGTCTGCGTGGGTTTCATCCCAAAGACATGCAGGTTAGGTGCATTGGCGATCCTAAATTGTTCCTAGTGTGAGCTTGGGGTGTGTGTGTGTGTGTGTGTCCTGCGGTGGGCTAGCACCCTGCCCGGGATGTGTTCCTGCCTTGCGCCCCGTGTAGGGTGGGATTGGCTCCAGCTGACCCCGTGACCCTGTGTTAGGATATAGCGGGTTGAACAATGACTGACTGACTGACCAATAAAGACACCTCAAGATTACTCCGCACATTCCCAACTCAAAATGTATTGCAAAGAGGGCAGTTGATTGCCTGACATCAGTCATGCTACTTTTTTTATTTTTAAATTGTCTGTTAAAAATGGTGGAGTTTCCATCACTCTCACAGGTGCTTTAAAAATTTTGGAGAGCTAGAAACAGGACTTTACGGCTACTGGAACTCAATACTTCACAAATAAACAACAGTACACTGAGGAGCAGTGGAATTTCATGTAAAAACACGAACACTAAGGGTCTAAGATTGGATTTCCAGCCCTGTCTACATATTTGTCAGTGTCTGCTTGCTGTCCCCACCATTTGTTTTTCCCACATCCCAATTAACTGTTGACACTCGGCTGGCCTGGTATGTGGAGTTGTGTATTTGTACACCATGGGATATTACTGTTTTATACTGTATTTGCTAGACATCTGTGCCCCGGGTGACTTACAAACACAGGACACTTTACAGTTGTTTACATACTGCATATACTGTATTTACAGGTGTAGCACTGGAAGGGTAAGAGTCTTGCTCACAATTCAGAAATTCAATACCCCAGACAATATGCAACACTTTCTGCATGACCCAATTCCCTTTATTTGCCTGATGCTATTGGAATAGACTAAAGTACACCATAGCCTTGCAACAGATGATGAAACACATGGTAAGCAAATGGAAACAGAAATCATGATGCTCTTCTTTACAGAAGATTGTGGTTGTGCAACAGAAGACAAACCCTCTGATGCCTTAAAAAAGAAAACATATCAGGAACACGTAGTGGGCTTGGCAGTCTGAATTGTCTCTCATTTGTAAAATATCTTTTGTTTGGAGGTACAAAAGTGCATTTACACCTGAAATCGAGTCATATTAAATGTTAGCAGACACTATCAAGTTCTTTTCTGTAAACCATATTATTTTTTTTTTGACAATCAACAATAACCATTGTTTTTGTATGTTCTTGCCAGATGATTATTGTTAATCTTCTTTTTACTTGGCCTGAAAAGGTCAGGTAAAACACTGCCACGGACTTGCCCCAGCTGTCTGGTAGCGACATTCTAGTTCATACAATATTACTACCACTGCTCAGCACTAAAGAATTTCAACAAAGCTTGTATACACAGTCATTAGCCTCTCTGAATTTCCAGAAAGGCAGGACCAAACTTGTATTCTGTGAGACATTATGTACACTGACTGAGACCTCTGGCCAGTTAAAGTTCAACAATAACAATAGCTGACAACGACAGCTGCATAGAAACTGCTGTTTTCTAGACAAGTTTAGTGCAATATCATGTAATGGTTACCAAAACTAAAAACCTTTCTGTGCTTGGACAACTTTTGTTGCAGCCCACTTATCAAGAAAATGCATATATCCGGAGCACTACAAGACCACAGAGAGAAAAGTAAACATTTTTAGCAAGGTTTCCAAAACCACAGGAAACACTGCCAATGAAGACAGAAGGTGAATGCTGCTGTAGATTATGCCACCCATAGCTTTTATGAAAGAAATGCTTAACAGGTGTATATATAGGTAAGACTCTTTCAGTCTTTTATTTTTAAAGTGAAAAAAAGCATTTATTTCCATCAAGACTCTTAACAAATCTGAAGAATGAGCATGTTTACTCTCCCTAGCAAGGCCGGGCTAAGTTGTCAGAGCTGAGCATGTATTACTGATTCAGAGATAATGGCTGTAGAACCCTCAGTTTCAGACCTGTCATGGTATGGAGGTTGGCCTTGCATACATCATGATTCACTAAAGTAGAACCAGTCTCCTTTGGGACTCACACTATCTGTCCCACAGGGGTTTGCCTTTCATTTGGCCCTTCTAACTAGTACATCTTCTCTTGAAGTGCAAGCACTGCTAATTTTACTTCAATAAATAATAAATTAGCAAGTGACACCCAACTTATCTCACCCATTTTCAGTGGGAGGAGATCACGCTGGCACATACAAGTGCAATTGTTTCTAGTCCTACTGTACCAACAAGTTTCATATTCAGGAAAGATTGTGCTTAATAAATAAACAAATAAATGCTTTATCAAGGTCCTGCCTATTGGCTCCCAAACTTTTGAGTTTATTCATTCACATATACTTCTGCACTTAGAACCAGGAATCACATGACAAGTGCTGTTAATAGCTGCTTAACTCTGCTTCTGCTTTTCTCTTAATACTAACTGCTCTTCTCGCCCAAATTCTGGGGTTGCAACAAACATTTTTGTAATCAATTAGTTGTTCATAACTTTTATGGACAGAATTTCCAGGCACAGCCAGGGCATTGAGGGGGTCCGGTTCAGTGAGCTCAGAATTGGGTCACTGCTTTTTGCAGATGATGTAGTCCTGTTTGCTTCATCAGGCAGTGATCTTCAGCTCTCTCTGAATCAGTTCGCAGCCGAGTGTGAAGCGGCTGGGATGGGAATCAACACCTCCAAATCCAAGACCATGGTCCTCAGTTGGAATAGGGTGGAGTGCCCTCTCAGGGTTGGGAGCGAGATCCTGCTCCAAGTGGAGGAGTTCAAGTATCTCGTGGTCTTGTTCACGAGTGAGGGAAGAGTGGAGTGGGAGATTGACAGGCGGATCTGCGTGGTGCCCGCAGTGATGCGGGCTCTGCATCGGTCCGTGGTGGTGAAAAAGGACCTGAGCCGTAAGGCAAAGCTCTCAATTTATCATTTGATCTACGTTCCTACCCTCACCTATGGTCATGAGCTATGGGCAGTGACCAAAAGAACAAGATCGTGAATACAAGCGGCTGAAATGAGTTTCCTCCGCAGGGTGTCTGGGCTTTCCCTTAAAGATAGGGTGAGAAGCTCGGTCATCCGGGAGGGGCTCAGAGTAGAGCCACTGCTCCTCCGCATCGAGAGGAGTCAGATGAAGTGACTTGGGCATTTCATCAGGATGCCTCCTGGACGCCTCCCTGGTGAGGTGTTCTGGGCATGTCTAACCGGGAGGAGGCCCTGGGGAAGACCCAGGACATGCTGGAGGGACTATGTCTCTTGGCTGGCCTGGGAACACCCACGGGATTTCCCCGGAAGAGCTAGAAGAAGTAGCCGGGGAGAGGGAAGTCTGGGCATCTCTGCTCAAACTGCTGCCCCAACGACCAGATCTCGGATAAGCGGAAGAGGATGGATGGATAGATGGATGGATGAATAGTTGGTTGATTATTATTTCAATTAATCAAGGTTTTTAAAAAATAAATAAATAAACGCAACATCTGTGCAAAAGTACAAGCAGATTATTCCTTGCACAATACTCTAAGTTCATAACAAAAGTACAAGTATGCTCTTAATTTACATTTTATGAAAAGTGCATGACAAATCTTTCCATTAACCGTATGGTCTAAGCTTACCTAAAGGGACAGAAGGCTGAAACCACTGCCAAGTGTTGACAAAAGTTTCCTGCAGTGTATTGTTTAATTCTTATCTGCTAGATGGCAGCAAAGACCATGAGGTGAACCAAGTCTCGCATATTTCACTCCCTTTCTCTTTATACTTCAGCATCAAATATCACCCACTGTTATCATTAAAAGAAAATAGTGTGTAAAAGCGGTATTGTTAACAACTCAGATTCTGCACTGTCAGATAAGGAAGAAAGTGATATTGTGAGTGCTGCTGCATTATCCCCCATTTTGAGTGATGATGTGTTTTCTTTTCAGGTGCACCTGTTTATCGATCCTTAACCCTCCTCTCTATTTAAATCCCCCCGGCTCTTCCATATCTCAAAATGTGATTAATTTTATTACTGGATGCAATTAATGGATAACAAAATTCACTGGTAAAAATTTTTATTTTAATCAATTACATCAATTAGCTGTTTCAGGCCTAGTTAAGCAAAACATATGAGCTGCAACTTACCCTGACCCTCTACCACATATTATGACTGCTTCACCCAGTACTTCTCCTTTCAGTCCAGTAGACTGAAGATGGTATAGATGAGGATGACATTTTTCTCTTGTGATTTTTTTTTTTTTTGTTGAGAAAACTAAAATTTTCATGAACAGGTGAAAGCTTTATAGATAATCATCCAGCATAACCTTATCAAGCTCCAGGTTGATATGAATATGCAGAGGGCCAACTGTAAAATGACATCAGCTCAGGCAATTCTAGAACTGATCACCACACTAAGAATATGACCAGCAAAGTGGAAGTTCCATTTTCACTTCTAGTTTTAGATGATCATAATTGCCAGAACTATTTGAGATTAGTTAGTATTGGGACTGGTTTGGAAGGAAACGATATCTTGGACAATTTCATTCATCTCTGGCCAGTTATCTTTACAGGTCGGGTCTCTTTTCACTCTTCTGTAGAAAGCAAATACAGACTGTTTAGAATAACTCTTCACATCCTTTTGCAATTGCAAAGTGATTTTTTGATTATCAAGATCATCAAAAAGTTCTTCATTTTGAATGATTTAAAGTTAGTAAAATGCACGTTTGTCAGAAATGTATCGCTAAAACAGCCACTGCCTGAAAAGCAATGAACATTCCCATTATGAAGGCAAAAGAAACAGGTTGGTCTTTTCTGCATAACAATTCAGCTTTCTGTTGTTGATCAACATGTTTTTGATAACGTTTCAGTGGACAGGAACAAAGTTCTGGACCATTTTGAAACCCTCAAGACCATTCTGGTGTAATGATCTCCACCTGCAGGCTTCAGGTGAGAAACTTCTGCTGGCTGCTGCCGAGGTTAGCTGTCCTGCTGTAGATGTTTTTGGCTTTTCTCTGGACATTTCATAGTTCTACTCCTGAATCAATGCTGTTTTTTACTTGTGGTTTCAATTTTTTTTCCCTAAGAATTACTTTTATCTTATGTTCTGGTGACTGTTTAGTTCTTTAATTCTTGCTATTAGTCACTTTTCTTCCTAGGCTTGCGATGTTTGCATTGCTTTTTTATTTAGGTTCCAATCTGTATCACCATTGCTGCATGGTAGCATGGGTTTTTTCTTTCTCATTCCTTCCCTGAAGCGTGGTGACCAGATGTGTCATTGCAGCTGCTTGCAATATAGCCATGTGTGAGTTTCTTTGGACTACAACTCACTGGTTCCCTAGCACAGTTGATTTGTTTCGTTCAGGTATGCCTGGATGGTTGGGGCAGGGCAGAGTGATATGGCAAAAAAATTAAACTTCAATTTTTAAAAACATTCATGACTTATTTAAATATTTTAAGTTCCACTTGTCCTTGTAATAAAAAATATATACAAAATTAGAAGGTTATCCACATTTCTGAAAACTGAAAATACAACTGCATCCTTCCTAGAAATACAAAAATATATACATAAACTACTGTTTAAAAGCCACGGGCCACCCATAAATTTTCAGGTTTGTGATAGAAATTGACACCTTTTATTATTAAGATAACATTAAAATGATTTAAAAATATAGCCAAGGCATTACTAGTGTTTATAATGGCTATTACTACTTGAAATTACTGATTTTTAATTTATTATTCACAAATCGCTGCAAAGGCCTATTTCAAGCTTTGATTCCTTCAGTGTTCTAATGGTAAACTCCCTTAAATAGTCATGTTTACATGTTAATTGGTTATCAGAGGGGCGGCACAGAGGGTAGCGCTGCTGCCTCGCAGTTAGGACACTCCCTGCATGGAGTTTGCATGTTCTCCCCGTGACTGTGTGGGTTTCATCCGGGTGCTCCGGTTTCCTCCCACAGTCCAAGGACATGCAGGTTAGGTGCATTGGTTATTCTAAATTGTCTCTAGTGTGTGCTTGGTGAGTGTGTGTGTGTGTGCCCTGCCCGGGATTTGTTTCCTGCCTTGCGCCCTGTGTTGGCTGGGATTGGCTCCAGCAGACCCCCGTGACCCTGTAGTTAGAATATAGTGGGTTGGATAATGGATGGATGGATGGGTTGGATAATGGATGGATGGTTATCAGAGAAACCTTTGTACTTGCATTAATTCTGCTGAAACCTGTTATTCTGTTCACTTGGGTTATAGGGTACTGGCATGCCTAAAGTTCAGTTTTGGGTTCAGAAATGGCCAAAATAAAAGAGCTTTCTCAAGAAACATGTCACTCTATTGTTTGATAATTAAAGAATTCAATTTCTATCAAAAACATGAAAAATTCTTGGTGATCCCAAAACTTTTCAACAGTAGTGTATATATAATACATTTACAACCCTTGTTCCACCTCCCTGTAGCCTCCACACTCTTTTCAAAAAACTTACAGGCAACTTTCTTTAAACTCTGCAGTTTTCTTTACAACTTTTTACAACCCATTAGTGCTTTTCTCTGTATTTTAGACTTGCCGTCCACTACTACCGTAGCCAGTTGTCCTTTTTTTGTTTTTCTTCTTGCTCAACAACCAATTTAGCTTGCAGAGCACACCATCCATGTTCTACCCTCTAGTACTACTATAAGCGCTCAGAGAGAACCGCCTGTCACTTGCTCCAAGGGCGTTCCGATAGCCCTCCAACTGCCCACTACAAGCAGCTTGCTCATTCTGCTCCCCATGGCAGCCTAGTCACCACTTCAGGCCAAGAAGGCACAATGGACAGTTCCTGTGTATTCTTCCGCCGGCCACTGGACAGACATGGTGTGTTGTCTTTCTAACATAATCATGTTGTTTAATGAGATATATAATAAGGGGCTTGCCTTGTGTGGGACATGCTGAAGCAGAGAGAAGAACATGCTGAAGCTGTTGTGGACAGGCTTTATCTTTCATCCTGTGCTTTCTCACATTCATTCCATTCCACTGATTATGTCTGCTGAAATAAACTGGATGTGCTGCCACACTGAATTACTATCGTCATTTTGCAAACTTGGCATTTTACATTAGTTTGTTCGTCATCTGATTTTCATATCCAAACCAATTGCAGACAACTGAATTAAAAAGTTATGTCCTTTCTTTGCAACAAGCTCATTCATTAGAATAATATGTTTCAGTTGCACAAACACGAGAAACTGATCAAACTAGAGTGATTGGTAGCCTGATGTTCTTTCCTCTCTGTTGGCATATCCATTGTTTGTTCAGCTATTTAAACGTACCAATTGACACTTAAAAAACCCACATGGTTTTCACTTTTGAATTTTGCTTTAAACATTAATTTGGATTAAATGATCTAATAGAAGACAAATACAAAAAAAATCACCCAGTCTTAGGTTGGGAGTAAGTGACCTGGAGCCTGCCATGTTTATTTATTGATTTACGGCTATAGTTTTGAAAGGTTGTGGTGGTGGATATCCAGAGTATGGAGTTTGGGGTTTTATGGCATTTCCTTTGGGAGGGTGGGTGCCTCTGAGTTACATGGACATGATATGATTTACAGGATCCTGTTTTACTTTTCTTTTCCTACCTTACAGCCTTGACATCCCCAGAAAAAAAGATCTAGTGTTGCAGATTTTTTATAGTGACAATACATTGCTTTTTCAGTGGAGATACATTTATTGAAGCATGATGCTATACAGGCAGTCCACCCCTAAGTACTACAAATTTGTTTCAACGCCATCTGCTCCCTTGGAAAAAGTATGAAGTTGCTACACTTATCTGGAACTCTCCACAGTTTAGGGTTCTGGATGTCATTCTGATGATAGGTTCTGTTATCTTGTCTGAGCTCAGAGGAGAGAAATTAGTGTTTATTGCTTTTGCACCCTCATCCCTTCCCCAACTCCTTCTTTCAGGATTTGATTAACCAAATTCTTATATTTAATGTTTTTAAACATGTTACTGACACACATCTCAAATGAAGTTCATGACCCAAGCCTTCTCTCGTTTAGAAACCTGGTTCTCCCTTCTCCTCATTCCTGGAATATATTACTTTCTGATCTTAATCTGGCTAATTGTTTTATTATGAACCCCTTTTTCATCACTTTAATTCCCTTTCATAAAAAGATTGCATTTTTATTTCTCATTCCATAACTCCTCCTGTTAGACTTCAGTCTCCTTTTCTCCACCCTCTTTGACCACAACTATTCTGAACCAAAGATTTTCCATCCTGCCTTGTCCCTCAGCTGTCACAATGGAGGTTCAGTACAACTTTCATCCAGAATCCAAAAATGTATAATTTATTTGGCTCCTAAGCTTAAAGAATTTACAATGTATTTCTACTAATGTAGGGTCTACTCAAAACTCTGCCATATACTGTACTGGACAGATGGTAAAAGATTCCTTTGAGATGGTTTTATGCATTTGCCCATTGGCTTTGCTCATGAATCTTGTGTGAAGATTTTGGATCTTCAATATGTGGAGAACATGCACCCACATGTAGTTGAGCAGAGCAACAAAATTCTCACCACAAACAACTCCACTGAATTAAGTGCTCTGTTATGTCATGCTGAGTCCATGGTACATTGCCCAAGGATACGTTCCTGTATTTCCAGATCCAGACACTGTAATTAATGGATCTTGTCATTTGCAAATGACTCATTTGATATTATATCAGCCTTTAAATCTAAAGAGGAGCTCCTTACCTGTAATCAAAATAAAATTAATAACCTCATTCATCGGCCTAATTTGACCTATTCTCTCAGTCCCACACCTCTACAGCTGACAGGTTTCCCAAAGTTTTACCGCTTCTAGAACTCTCAGAGACAGAGACATTGGCTATAGAATGATGCTCTTTCTCTTGTTGTACTCAAAGTCTAAGGTCTGATGTGCTCCCAGGCTCATATATGCCTGGAACTCTCTCTCTCTCTCTCTATTGCTGCCCTACTGTCATGTATGCTTACTTCCATTGTTTCTTCCTCCTATAGTTGACTCTACATGTATTTTGGCTTTAATTACTCTATTGCACAAACAGGGTAAAGACCACACTAACTGCTCTCATTACCACTGATGAATTCTGATGTCAAGTTGCTTGCAAAGGTGGTCAGCTTTTTTTATTGGTTCATTCAGACCATATTAGAAGCCAGCCGCCATTTTGGAACCAGTCCTAGGCCAGATAAATGGGGAGGGCTGGTGTCATGAAAGGCATCCCCGCCTGTACAAATCATGCTGAAACCTCTACTGGAGAAGTCTACTCAAAAAACATAGTGACTCCTTTATAAAAATGGGAATAGGTACAGAAGAAGTAGTTCAGCCCATATTAGATTGCTCATTCAGATTACAATGTATATAGCATTTGTTGCATATTCTTCATATTGCACGTACCCTTCTACTCACCACAGCTTTATATTACATTCTTGTAATTAACAACAGCACTCCACCCACCTCCCTGGGTATTTCAAGGAGCCTGACAGAGCTGCTCTCTCTCACTTCTCTTTAGCGCCCCCTGTGATTACACTTCACAACTAAGACTAGACACCTCCCATATTGGTTGCAGATATCCCTCAAAAATCTACATTAGAACAATCTAGATAAGAACAAGCCATTCAGCTCAACAAAGCTTGCCAGTCCCATCCACCTAATCTCTCTATTATAAAAGAAAATCTTGAGACAAGACTATTGCCAAGAGATATTTTTCAAGTTCTGCCCTCCTCTCAACCATTTCTAGTTAACGACCCACGCCCACGGTCCTCTCACCTCTCATTTGTGTGAATACTTTTGTCAGACACAGTTCCTGCGCTCTCAGCTATTATACATTTTTACATTTTCCTCACTTTAAGTTTCCAATAAATGAAGACTTATTATGTTCAAATCTTATTGAAGAATTTCATCCTGAAGGGTTATCAACAGAAGAAATGAGTACAATCCTAACACCGAGAAATGAAGTCAAACAAACTAATGCATAAATTGTCAATCGGTTACACAGCAAATTGGTTAAATGCATATCTATAGACTATGCTGAAACAATTGGTGGTGATGGTGCGGAAGATGAAAACATCAACTTGCAATATCCCGTAGAATATATACAACCGTTAACACTGTCCAGTCTTCCACCGGCCAAATTACTGTTGAATGAAGGATATATCATAATGTTATTGCATAATTTATGTATGAGTGATTTGCTATGCAATAGGACAAGATTAGTTGTATTCAAAATTGGTCAAACAATTCTGACATGTAAAATTTAGCAGGCGACAAGAAAAGTAATGTCTAATGTTTTCCGTGGAAGATGTACTACATCAAAGGAGATCATGATATGCCATTTGTATTAAAACATTTACAGTTTCCGTTAGAATAGCTTTTGCTACGACAATTAACAAATCACAGGGACAAACATTCAAAAAAGTCGGTTTATTTAGTAGAGAGAAACAAATGATATTCACTCACGAGCGGTTATACATTGCATTGTCAAGATGCAACTCCAAACACAGAATCAAAATTCAGTGCGATATTGACGAAAAGTTAATTCCAAATATTGTTTTTACTGAGGTTTTATAGTAAAAATGTAAGTTTAAAAAGTATTTGCATGTTAAGTTTAAAGCCAAACAGAAAGAAAACATATAATGCAACGAATACCTCTAATGCAACATGAAACAATTTTCTTTCAATGTATTACATTTTACTGTTTTTTACTATGGTTAATTACTCGCTGTAATGTAAAGTTGTTAGGTCTATTACGCCTATGTAACAATTCCCATGAAAATAATTTGTTTAAAATTGTACATCCGCTTCCCTATACACGAGCGGCAGAGCCTGGGGGTTGGCGAGCGAAGTGAGCAGGGGGCAAAGCCCCCTGGTCTCTCTATTATAAAAAAAAAATCCTAGGAGAGAAAGACTAGGGGCGGCGCAGTGGTAGCCCTGCTGCCTCCCTGCGTGGAGTTTGCATGTTCTCCCAGTGTCTGCGTGGGTTTCCTCCGGGCGCTCCGGTTTCCTCCCACAGTCCAAAGACATGCAGGTTAGGTGGATTGGCAATTCTAAATTGGCCCTAGTGTGTTTGTGTGTGTCCTGTGGTGGGTTGGCACCCTGCCTGGGATTGGTTCCTGCCTTGTGCCCTGTGTTGGCTGGAATTGGCTCCAGCAGACCCCCGTGACCCTGTGTTTGGATTCAGCGGGTTGGATAATGGATGGATGGATGGAAAGACTGGGTAGATGAGATGTGATCTTCACATGAAGATCACGGAAGACACTTAAAAGACCTGTGAGACGAAAGAAGATTGGCAACGGAGCGTCTCGCGGGGACCTTAAACATAAGACTTTGTGCCAAGAGATTGAGCCAGGACCGTCTCGTGATGACGTAGAACATGAGATTCTTGCAAGACATGCCCTATTTACAACCAAATAAGACCACGTGCAGTAAAACACTCAGTCGTGTAAAGGCTTTGAGCACACACAGATCCAGGGCTCTCAGCGCATACCGTATAAAGCATATAAGGACAATACAAGAATATGAAAGCAGTAAAATTCGAAAGTATTGTAGCATCCCAGCCAGGCTGAAGCCTTTTTTTTGAGTGACTGTTCGGTTCAATTGAGGGAGGGTGGAGCAGAGCACAGAAGACTGACAGCGGGGTATTCATTGATGCTGAAGGGGGGGGAGGGGGGGTCCTGGGACAGGAGGAGGGGCTGTGTTTGGGGTTACGAAGTTGGTGTTCTTTTTCTTTATTGTTCATAAAGAGGTTAAAAAACAAGTGGGCCAAACACATGCAGAGCAGGTTATAGATAATGAAAACAGTGGAATTCAAATAACTCAAAAAAATAACAAAACTCTGGCGCGAGACACATGCAGAGCAAGATACAGAATGTGAAAGCAGAAAAAAAACAAAAAAGTGTCAAAACAAAGAAAGTAAAGATCGCATTAGCGCAAACAAAGAGAAGTTATTACTCGGAGAAATAATGAAAAGGCGAATAGAGATCGAATATATGGACATAGGTGATATGTCTAAAGTATGTAAATATTGTAAGGCTTTGAAGTTTAAGTCAGAGAATTTCAAAAACAGGGTTTACCTCACATGCATTTATTGGTTACTTTGCAAAAAAAAATTATTAACTGCTGATGATGCTGATCGTTTTGTCTGTGCTGAAATTCCAAACAGAGAAACCTATCCTGAATTATGTTACAAAGTCATTAAACACATGTCTCACGGACCTGACCTCATTTAAAAGATTCAGCATATTGGGACTCGAAAGATTCCAAATATTGTTTTTACAGAAGTTCTGAAATAAAAGTGAAATGAATGAAATAGCAACAATTCAAAGAAAAAAAAATCTTAAAAGTGTGTATCTAGAAAACCAAACCCGGAGGTTGGCGAGCGAAGTGAGCAGGGGGTGAAGCCCCCTAGTTCTTCTAAAAAAACATCTAGTCTAGTTTTGAAGGTCTCTAAAGTCCTACTGTCTACCACACTATTTGGTATCTTATTCCAAGTGTCTAGGGTTCTCTGTGTAAAGAAAAACTTCCTAATGTTTGTGTTGCAATTAGCCTTAGCAAGTTCCAAACTGTGTCCCCATATTCTTGAACTCATTTTAAAATAACTGTCATGAGCCACTCTATGAATTCCCTCCCTAAGTTTAAATACTTCAGTCATGTCACCTCTTAATTCTAATTCTTTTGCCTAAACTTAAAAATCTCAGCTCTTTTAATCTTTCCTCACAATTCATCCCCTGTAATCCTGGAGTCAGCCTAGTCGCTCTTTTCTGGTCTTTTTCCAGAGCTGTTACAGTATGTCATGTTTGTAGCTTGGAGACCAAAAGTGCACATCCAGGCGAGGTCTAACCAGTGTATTACAAAACTTCAGCATAACTTATCTGAACTTGTACTCTATACACAATGCTATATAACCTGACATTCTGTTGGTCTTCTTAATGGCTTCTGAACACTGTCAGGCAGTTGATAGTGTCGAGTCCACTATGACTCCTAAATCCTCCTTACAAGGTGTACTTTCTGCCACACATCTGCCCAAGCCTGTATGCTGTCTAAGTCCCTCTTTCAACAGATTCCAGATAATCTGCCAATCCAACTAGCTGGTATCATCTGCAAACTTAACCAGCTTGCTACTTATATTCCTATCCAAATTATTTATATATAAATGTGGAACACCACTCTTGACATCAACCTTTCTGATAAGGTTCCTCGTACCATCACCGTTTGTATCCTGTGTCTGAGCCAATTCACCCATCTAAAAACTTCACCCTGAACTCCCACTTTTTTTACTTTGATGCCCAACCTGTGATGTGTCACCTTACCAAATGTTTTGTGAAAGTCCAGATAAATATCATACGCTTCACTTTGATCATATCCTTTTGTTGCTTCCTCACTGAATTCCAGCATGTTGATAAAACATGACCTCCCTCTTCTGAACCCATGCTGATTGTTCAGTAAAACTCCTGTTCTTGACATGTGTTACTCAACATTATCCTTAATTCCTTCCATTAATTTTCCTATGATGCACGTTAAGATTACTGGCCTGTAGTTGCTTGGATCGACCCGGTCACTCTTTTTATAATGGGATAATATTTGCTATTTTCAGTGACTTCCTAAAAATATATGTCAAGGGTTTATAGATGTACTCTCTAACCTACTTAGGAACTTGAGGGTGAATATGATCTGGTCCTGGAGATTTGTTTGATTTCAGCCTATTTAATCTGAGCATTACTTCTCCCTCTACAGTTTGTAAATCACTCACAACCTCCTTATAGGTCCTTTGTACCACTGGGAGGTTATCCACTTCCTCACGTGTGAAGACCACAGAATAGTTTTGAGCATCCGTTATTTCACTGTCCACATTTTTTTTTTTAATTCCCTTTAACTATTCCTGATGTACTTCACCTCCTCCTTGACCGTTCTTTTACTACTAAAACACTGAAAAAATCTCTCTAGGTCATCTTTTGCCTTATCTGCTATACAGTATTCCTCTCTAACTGTCTTCTAGCTTCCCTAATATATTTGCCCTCATGTTCTCATACCCTATAACTCACTTTGGAGTTATTAATCTTACGCAGGTTTTTCCTTTGCAGCTTCTTTTTTAACTCTTTATTAACCCACTGCAGAGTTTTTTTTTGTTTTTTTTTTTTTAATTACCTACTACTGTAATTCCAAATTTAGGTATGTACCTGTAACCTGCATTACATGAAAAAAAACATTTTCAACCCTGTTCTACTGCTCCTCAACTGTCTCCAAACTTAAAAGCTTCTCTAAGTCGATCCTTCTTAGACTTTGCTGAATCTGCTCCAAATTTGCCCTACCAAAGTTAAACTTAACAGTTTTAGTCTTAGCATCTGCACTCTTCCAAAACACTGACAACTGTATTATATTATGGTCACTTGACCCCAGTGGTTCAATCACCTATACAGGCTTTACCGTGTGTTGGTGCTTTAACATACTGTGTTAATAAATAGTCACTGATTACTTCTAAAACTTCCTGCTCTTGTGCTCCGCTATTTGCGAGGTTATCCCAGTTAATATTCAGGTAGTTAAAGCCCCTCATGACTATAATATCCCCTGTAAACTTGTCTTTTTAATACTACTGAAAGGATGTTCCAGTAAAATTACTGTCTGCGTTGAGCAGCCTATAACACATTCCTAAAATAAGGCCTCTTACCTTAATGCTTTTCAGACAAAGCCACTTGCCCTCACTAAGATGGGGATCATCGTCCAAGTGAAGAGGACTTGCATTTAAATTCTGCTGGACATAAACAGCAACCACACCTTCTTTATTGTTCTGCCTACCCTTCCTAAAAATGTGTATCCTTCTATGTTATAATCATCCCAATCTTTGTTATTTAGCCAGCTTTCCATTATTGCTATAATATCATAATTATGCTCCTCTACATACAACTCCAACTCACTAGTTTTATTTTTGATACTTCTAGCATTAAGGCAAACTATTTTTTACTCATTTTACATTTGCATTTAGACTGACAATTATTAAAACAAATTTGCTCACAAAACTGAATTTAGTTACCTCTATGTTAACTCTTCCTTCTCTTCATCCACCTCCTAAGTACTGGTCTACTTTTAAGTGTCTTCATTCCTCTAGAATTATACGAGACAAACAGCATGCATTCTCATCTGGTTCACTAAATGTCCGGAGATTGGGGGTCTCCCTCCTTGAATCTGAACAATCCCATCATACCTTCATCCTCAGGTCCACCTAGCTCTGCATCAGCCCGCCCAACATGCCCCAGTGTCCCTCCAGCATTACCTTCCTGGTTTCTTGTATAAACAACATACATCTCTCCCTACTGTCCAGCCTCTTTCCCTTTTCTTTGTAATAAATTAAAATCCTTCTCTTTTATTGTTGACCCTGTTATCTACTCAGACAGAGATGAGTTGAAAATTGTTGCAGAGACACCCATACTGATATTTTTCTTATCTCTGCCCTAAATATTAGGAGCCATTTTACCTCCACTTCCCCATAGCACCAGTCAGGCATCACCATACTTGGGGGCATGAGTTAGGGCTTGAAATGTTTATCTCTGTCTCCAGTCCAGGCACACTATCCCTTCCACCTCCTATTTTTTTCTCTCTGGAGCTGAGGTCTGTACTCAGAGTACATGGAGTCCCCCTATCTTACACTTCATCCCTTGTATTTTTTTTTTTTTTTTTTTTTTTAACTTCAGTGCTCTCTTACCAAACTTATGTTTGGCTTCTGCTTCCTCCTTCACAAAACATCCCTTACACTACGTCATATCTAACTGGCTCACACATCTACAGTCATGTGAAAAAGTAAGTATACCCCAAGAAATGCCTTTTTTTCTTCTTTAACACATATGTGAGCATACAAAGATTTGATTTTCATTTAAACAGCATATATAGGTAAAGATAAAACATCATCATGCTGAATTTAAATCATGCAGTCCTTTGTATAGTTAAAATAAACAGAAGTGCAAATTACACACATGGAAAAAGTTTTATTTTACATTAAATTTGAATGTTTAACAAAGGACAAGTAAGTTGTCTTTCTTAGGGGAAAGAACAAAGTGTGTGCAACTATTAGGGCGCAGAATTATTAAAAAATTAAAAATCATTTTCCCCCTCACTTGTTTATTCTCAAATTTTACAGTGTGTAACAAACAATTATATAACAATTAATAAATAACATTTTAGCCTTTCCAAAACATTCAGTGACCAATACAGCCACCCTTCTTTTTAATAATCACCATGACACTTCTATCCATTAAGTCAGGCAGTTTCTTGTTCTGTTCACAATGGCCTTTCACTGAAGCAGCAATCACAGCCTCCCAAATGCTGTTCAAAGAGGTATAATGTCTTCCCTCAATTTAAATCTCACATGTGAGAAAGGCTCACAAATTCTAAATACTTTATATTGCCAAAATTATTGGCGCACCCCTCCAAATCATTGAATTCAGGTGTTCCATTCACTTCCATGGCCACAGGTGTATAAAGTGAAGCACCTAGGCATACAGACTGCTTCTACAAATATTTGTGAAAGAATGGGTCGCTCTCAGGAGCTCTGTGAATACAACCGTGGTACTGTGATAGGATGCCATTTGTGAAATTTCCTCGCTACTAAATATTCCATGGTCAACTGAAGTGGAAGCAACTGGGAACAAGAGCAACTCAGCCACAAAGTGGTAGGCGACATAAAATCACAGAGCAGGGACAGCGGATGCTGAGGCACATAGTGTGCAGAAGTAGCCAACTTTCTGCAAAGTCAATAACTACAGACCTCCAAATGTTCAAAAACAGTGCGTAGGGAGAATCATGGAACGGGTTTCCATGGCTGAGCAGCTTCATCCAAGCCCAATGCAAAGCACTGGATGCATTGGTGTAAAGCACACTGCCACTGGACTCTGCCAGGAGAACGGTACTTGCCTGATTGCATTGTGCCAAGTGTAAAGTTTGGTGAAGGGGGGGATTATGGTGTGGGGTTGTTTTTCAAGGGATTGGACTTGGCCCCTTAGTTCAAGTGAAAGGAACTCTTAATGCTTCAGCATACAAAGCCATTTTGGACAATTTCATGCTCCCAACTTTGTGGGAACAGTTTGAGGAATGGCCCCTTCCTGTTCCAACATGACTGTGCACCAGTGCACAAAGCAAGGTCAATAAAGAAATGGATGAGCGAGTTTTGTGTGGAGGAACTTGACTGGCCTGCACAGGGCCCTGACCTCAACCCGACAGAACACCTTTGGAATGAATCAGAGCGGAGACTGCGAGCCAGGCCTTCTTGTCTAACATCAGTGCCTGAACTCACAAATGCTCTCCTGGTCAAAAATTCCCATAAACACATTCCTGAACCTTGTGGAAAGCCTTCCCAGAAGAGTTTATGCTGTTATAGCTGCAAAGGGTGGACGAACTCCATATTAAAGCCTATGTATTACAAATGTAATGTCATTAAAGTTCATGTGTGTGTAAAGGCAGGCATCCCAATACTTTTGGCAATATAGTGTAGGTTTTAAGTTAGGTGAAGAAGAGGGGCCAGGTCATTATTCTGTTATTTTTGAGGCCTTTGCTGGCTAGCTAAGAAGAGGAGTACCTGAACGCAGGTGATGGACCATTGTGAATAAATATCATGACCTTCCTGAGTGCTACAGATTTCTACGTGTGCCACTGCTTAATGAAAGCCTCTTCCAGAAACTGGCAGTAGCTTTGAGACTTGATTTTGATTTTCAGCCCGTCATCAACCCGAAACAGTCCAACTAGCGCATTCTTAATGACAGAAGCCCATGCCCGTACCACTCCCTGACTTTGCTGGTGCCTGACTTGAACTGATACCCTTTGTCCATTAGTGGATCCAGCCCACCCATCTGGTTCATCAAGAGTATTTTTTTTTTTTGACAGAAGGACATCTTCAGGTATTTCTTGGCCCAATCTTGACAATTCAACTTGTGAATCTTATTCATTGGAGGTCGCGTTTCAACCTTCTTTGTCTCTCAGCACTTCACACTCTGTACTTCTGGACACTCCAGGTAAGTTCAGTGTTGGAATGTGGTGACACTGGAAGCTGATGGGCTCCTGGCAGCTTCACGTTTAGTTTTTCTGCAGGGTTTTGCAGTTGATTTGTGCCTTTTCTTCTCCACACCCTTTTTGCAACCCCACTGACTATTTGCAACAAAACGTTTACTTGGCCGGTGATCACGCTTCAATAGTTTAGCAATTTCCAGAATGCTGTATCTGCCTTAAAGGCATTTTACAATTTTTGCTTTTTAAGTGTCAGCTAAATCTTTTTTTTTGGTCATTTTACCTGAGGTAATGAAGCTGCCTTAGAATTATGCACACCTTAATATAAGGTGTTTATCATTTTAAGCCACACATTCCCGCAATAAACAATGACATTTATCACCTGAAAATGAGTACATCCCATAAGCATTTGGGTTTATACGGGTTTAGCATTAAAAATGTGCATAGAAATAATGAGAAGGTCAAAATACTGACTTGCCTGATGATTTTACACACAGTGAAGAGTCACTGTTACAGCTTGTCTGTCTCTTCTGATTTGCATAAAACAGCAGCGGTTTTATCACAAACCGGTAAACTTTCTTAAATCCTGCCCAAACATAGCATGCCAGAGGGGATCAAAAAAAATACTGTATGCACATTGTGGGCTGCATCAACAAGGAGACATGAAAAAACAAAATGTAATAGCATGCAAATCAAAAATGACAAATGACCTGCTTATGTAAGTAATGCCAAAAACGTCCTGGAGCTGAGGAATGTCTCCATGCTGCAGGCGCACATAGCCGCAAGAGCAAATGAGGGGATCCGCATTCAGGAGCTTTGCTGCACCGTAGGCTTTAAATGATCCAGTGTTGCCTAGCAACAGGAGCTGAACACAACCACCACCATACACCCCCCTGCACCCCCCCCCCCCCCCAGGTGAGAGAACACTGAATCAAACACGGTAAGCCAGAGCAGGACCCTGGGTCACACCGCACATTTTTAATGGTTACTTCTCTGCAACGTGAGGGTTTCCCCATAGAGTGTCTGGGTACACCTAAAATACACCAGGCATGTTTACATGCTGGGCATCCCCCAGAATATCCTTGGAGGCCTCCCTGGGTCCTGCAGTCTCTACAACCCACATCTCCAACAAGCCATCATGAGTCACAGGGTGTCTAAATAACCAAATGCTTTTGCACTCTTCATCACTGAATGAAGTCCAAGGATTTTCCACAGAGAACCCTCCTACGAAAAACTGTCTGAATGACTCTCTAGTTAACTATTTGCTACAAACAGCTGCCGCTATCCAGGCACCCAGGGGTTATGTTAATGAGCAAGCCAAGACATAATCTTACATGCAAAATAACAGCAGGGACAAGCAGACTTATTATTTCAAGATAATCTTGACAAAAATCAAGAACACACTGGGTTTCAAGAAATCATAGTGCTCTTCATGGTTTGCCACTCATGATGGGACAACTCTGGCTACAGGAAGTTGGGAACAGCTTGCATTCAGCAGGGTTACCTTCTCTCACTGTCAGTATCTGTCATGAGGAGTTACTCCCAAGTATTCAATGACTAGTCTCCTTATCTTGTGTTGTATTACAGTGTTTGCACATGCTTTAGTACCTGGGGGTCTCTCTCTGAGAGGTGTTATATAAAATTAAAATCATTTGTTGATTCACTCCTTCTCTTACCCTTCCTGCAGGCCAAACAGAAAGTCCTGTTTTTCACTCTGCACATTTCAGGAGGAGACACAACATCTGTAATTCTAGTTTATGTAATGCTGTGTTTAGTGTTATTCACTGTGAATACTTAATAATATTAGGTGTAAGTCTGAGCTTTTATTTTGAGGCTGTTTTATGTTCATTAATGTGTCAGCAAGGAACATTACACAAGTAAGAACTTTGCTTTAAATTACACACGTAACAATAACAAGACCCTGGCATCTTCATTTCTTGCTTTCTAAACCAACCAAAATGTCATCCTCTCCTAAGAATCCTTTACCAGTGTGTTAAAGAAACCAGAACAAACTGTGCAAACAATTTAGGATACACAGGAAGAACACATGTCCTGCTAAATCTTGCTGTCATCATATTATCCCTAGTGCTTATCAACCCAACGTTGCCATGTGTTAACTCTATAGTATTTGGTAAACGGTGAACTGAACCTGTAATTGATTTTGCTTAGAAAAACAGTGAAATATCTTTTACGTTTTATGAGTTTTTCAAACACTAATAGGCTGTTATTAGCAGAATGTCACCTGTTTAAGCAAGACACAGGAGCACTACACTGCATCCTCACTCACAAAGTATGCATCTGTCTCCCAATGAAGGCACAACATGTCCTCAAATGATCCAAGCAGTGATGTCTCCTGGAAATGTGGGCCCTACCTTTACCATTTTTTAAAAGAATATGTACCACTGTCTCTCTAAAGACCTAAAATCTCTCCTACAATAACACTGTATATACCAGTTGCCTGCACGTTTTAGACTTACATGCTAGGTTCTCGCTTGCAAAGCTTTAAAATAACACTTCTAACAGCAGCTAATGGCTGTTGATTCCACATTTTGTTGTATAACAACTGATATTTTCCAAAGTGTTCTTACACCATCCCCACTTTCATGACTTCTATGGGAATCTTCTTCAGTCTCAAAGTCCAGCTGCAACTCCTCCACTACCCTTCGAGTGTCCCAGTCCCCCACACAATTTATTTGTTTAATATAGTACTCTTTGTGAAAGTCATTCTGCAAAGACTAACTTTTAAGACAGACAAGCCAGGACCACTAAGCTGTAAACTTTTATTATAAAAAAAATCCTGACATCAAATTTATTTTAATACTGCAGGTAGAATAACCTCAGAAAACACACAAGAATCCTTGTCGTCTTAAACAATGACAATGATGCTTGGTCACTTTCAGGGGGCGAAGTTAAATAGTATAAAGAGGCGGTGGGCTACGTCAGAGACAGAACCAAATTGCTGAATATACATGGAAAGATGTGGGTAGGGAACGGTGAGCTCAAACCAGGCTGCTGGGTCCTCGTTACCTCAACCGTGTGCTTAGACACGCACGTTGAGCGAATGCAGCCCCCACAAACGCTGCCATCTTCACTTGAGTGGGTGGCGCTGATTTGACATTTCTTGGTTTGTGAAGCAATTTGCAATAATACATTCATGAAATGCAAATTCAAGTTCCGCTTAGAAAAACATCAGGACACTTTGCACTTTTTATAAATGAAAGGAACTGAGAAAAGCAAAGGGCTCAGAGTCTGCTGCTCTGTGAGGGACATCTGCTATTCTGGCACCCAAACTACCTCCTAGATTATAAGGAAGGTATCTACTTCTGTGGCATATCAAAATGTATAACATGAACCTCAGAGAAGGTAGGCGTGGTAGATGGAGAGGTCTCATGCACAGAGACACAATTGATGCCAGTGATATACAATTTAGTCAGTCTAAATTAAATACAAAGTTAGAGTAGTTAGTACTACTACTACTTCACAGGCCAGAGACTTGTGCAACTCTACGTGATGAAGCACCAAGCCGGGAATGGAGCCCATGAGCTTTGTGATGAAAAATTTCCCACACCCTAAAGACAACAATGTTATGATTAACTGGCGACTCTAATCCAGCTTAGTATGAGTGTGTTAATGTATCCTGCAATGGACTGGCATGCTCTTTTATGGTTGGCCCTGAATGCTATCAGGATATAGAAGTCAAGCTTTTGACATGTGTGCAAAGGTACAATGCAATTCAGACTTGAATGTCTCCTCAGATAACTGACAAAAACACAATACAAATAAGTAAAAAGTACTCTTTGAATTAATAATCATTACAAATGACTGAACAGTAGCTGCTCCTTGGAAAGGGCAGGTTGGACAATGGGTGGATGGTTATAACCTCTAGTTTCCTTAGACGTTAAGAGTAAGAAGTCTGAGGAGTAGGAATTCAGTTGTCTACTTTTCCCAAGGGACAACATTCTCATACATGGGGATTAAACGATTGATTTCTTTTATTTTTTTTTTTTTAAAGCATACAGTATAGGACTGAAGGTTTCAGATCTATAGCCATACCAATTTCAGGTTGGTTTTGTGACTTTTATGCAATGCTAGTTGACAGGTGTCACGGTAGGTTCCTGATTAGGAATTGGGAAGGCAAAACTGTTCCATTTACTAAAAATCATACGTGCAAATTGAGGCAGGACAATTCCTCTGCCAGAGGCTACTGAACTATTTCATATGTGTGCAGTTTGAAAAATTCCACACTCACATTTTCAGTTCCTAGACCCCACACATATACAGATAAACATGATTATCTAATGTCCCTCTTACATCTTCACATCAGTTTACTTTGACACTTCTACTTTATTGTTTTATACATTAACCCAAAATTGCTGCTCAGTAAGATGGACTGCACAAAAGTGTGTAACAACCATGCTGACTGAGCACTTAAACGAAGCGAGGAGCAGCAGAGCAGCTTCCTCTTCCCCTTTTCTATTTTGGGTACAGTCCAGCCTGTCACTGCAGCCCCTTAATAACACAGGCCCAGCTTTGTCGCTGTTCCTGTTTTACTTTACCAGTCTAGGAGCTTCAAGACTGAACAGGATGGCCTACAGATAAAACTTTTGTAGATTGATGCTGAAAAACATGGGCTGATAATCAATGGTTATTCCAGTAGATATACCCCATATATATATACAAAAAGATCATTTCAAGTGAAACAAGAGAAATGAATTTACAAGAGACTAAAGAAGCCGCATGTGCAAGGTGCTCACAACCAGGACACATTCTGCAGCAAGGTGCACTGAAAAACAAGAACTTCCATATATACTACATTTGCATTTTTCTTTTATACGAGCAATCACCCTGTGAAGGTTTGTATCCTACGTTTAGTTGTTTTTGGCAAACATCGGTAGATCATAGATTGCAGGACAGAGCACCTACTGGCAACAGACATTTCTTAGGAAGCAATGCCTCGCTACTCCCTTCCCATCTGAGAGGAGCTCCCCATCTCACTCCTCCAGAGGATCACCCAAATGGCCAAGGTCCACCAGGTTCATGTATAAAAATTTTGGAGTTTCTGTCTGGGTTATCCAGTGTCTTCTGTCTGATGTGTGTAGCTCAATGACCCACCTTACTGAAAAGGGAGCATGAACAAATAGAGGAAATCAAGCTCAGAAATATAAAAGAGGCAAAGCAATGATAGGGAGGGGTCTGCCATTTTTCCGGCCTCTAACAAAAACCATAAAAGCTCAATTTTTAAGTATCTGCGGTGCCACCCCAAAATGCACTAATATGTCTCATGGGGGAACACTTGAGTTAAAAAAAAAATGGAAATCAGTAAGCATGTCTTATCAACAAGTACCTTGTAGCCAAAGCTTCCTCTTCAAAGAAAGCCAAAAGAAGCCAATAGTGGGGCTGGAGGTGGGGCATAACGATGAGGCAGTAAGAAAATGAGAGGCTCAGTGCACTGAAAATCACTCTTCAGTTTGCATGCCTAAATTTCACTTCTTCTTATAAAACAGGAAGTGGGCTGGGTCAAGATGCTTACTACTGTCAGCATCAATCAAGCTCAAAAAAGATACAGCCTTTCATTGTGTGTAGGTGAAGGACGACAAATAAGCACCCAACCAAAACACACTGGTGCTGGTACCATAAGGTTATCTTCTAGCCACTGTCAAGTTTCAGATGAAGTACAGAGTAGTATCTACTCTGTTCTGCAGCTGTAACAATGTCGCACAGTTAGAAGTCGCGTTCTTTGAAGCAAAAAAAAAAAAAAAAAAAAAAGATAAGATTCAGAGGGTGAAATAAGCTACAACAGAAACTTCCCCAAATGTGTGTGCGTCTCTGCTTGCTCACTGCACTTCCGGACTGCAACAGCCTAAAAAGGGCCTTAGCATCAAACTGCTCTTGCTGAATATCTCTGTTACACATTAATAATGCTCCTCTCATACATTATTTTCTTATTGTACAATCTCAAAGAGTATACACAATTAAAAAACAAATAAACAGAAGCTTGTGCTTTCAGCATCTATATATAATCCCACGGTTGAACATCCATATATAATCCCACAGTTCAAGCAAATGTGAGAGGAAAGTGAGCAAAGTCAACAAAGTCTGTCATTTTATTAATCATAATCCTTACCCCCTCAAGACTCTGCATCACAATAAATAATCCAACAACAAAGGCCCAAGCCACATTTTCTTGGCTGCAATTCAAACCAGCATGTGCACAAATTAAAAATATACCAATTAGCATCAAACTATCCTGAATTGAGAAATAAAAATATCTATCTTTCAACTCTTAAAGAGAAAGAAAGGTGGAGTTAAGCACTAGGGTGTCCATGTAATGCACATATAGCTTACATTCATTGGACACCATAACATTCAATTCATTCAGGACTTACCTTGACATTGAAATCCCTGCTTCCCAAAGCCCCTGTGGAGAGGAAAGAGCGAGAGACAGGCTCAGTTGTCTCAAAACAGTATAGACAAACATGACAGAGCAGCTAAGACAGAAGGTGCAGGTGTCTTGGTCAAAGAAGACACCCGATAGTCCCTGTCTTACACACAACTGTGTGTTTGCTTTGGTTTATCACAGAAGACTTTACATGGATGGTCTACTTTCCCTTCGTTAAGCATTTGGTTTATGTTTTTATGCAAGTTGATGACAAAATTGATACATTCATTGTGGGTTAATTTTTTTTTTTTACTGTGTATTCCTAACATGTCTACATACCCCATCTAATATTTACACATAAAGACACCCCATTACCGCCATTCATACAATGCTTTGTGTGTTTCAAGCACAACCTTAACTTCCCTTTACAAATAAACACTTTGCATCTTGTTATTCTCTAAGCACATCATGAAGATGCATGCTTTTAATGGTGCTTTATCAAATAAAGACAGACTGATTGATTGATAGACGCAGAAGCCCCATCCTCACAGTATGCACCAAAACTGCGCGCGCGCACACACACACACACTCACACTCTCGCGCATACACACACACACACACTTGTAGCCTCACCTTGCACACACAAACACAAACCTTCTTTCTGCTACCACCTCTTACAAAATAAGAAGCACACTATATTGCAGTGGTGTGCTGCTGTACCAATGGAATATCGACATTTGTATTTAAATTTTCAAACTTAACTCGGCCAATACTTCAAAGCTTATAAGGTCTGACAAACGGTCCGCTTGTTAAAAAACGCACGCGAGTTGATACCCTTGTGGGGACATTTGCTCTGAGACTCTTTGCAGGTTGATGACAATGGATGTTTACTCTGCCCCATCCCTCTCTGACACGTACAGCCTCCATTTCACACAACGTGCTGGAGTCACAGTGCCCCCATCTATCAAACACACTGTCTTCCATCATTTGCAAAGCAGCCAGCCCCCCAAGCTCCCCCGCGACCAGCTCACCAAATGAAGTCGGTGCAGTGGCTGCAGAAGGTGGGCTGTTTGAAGAAGCGCGCGATGAACTTGTGATTTTTCACTTCATGGACGTTTTTCTGCCTCAGCGCTCCTTTCCTAGCGAAGCGGACATTATTGTCTTGGTCGTCGCTGCTTGCCTGCATCGTATCAGCCATGTTTAACACGGAAGTGTCAATAAACAACTTGTTGTAGCGCAGATGAGAAGGCTCTGCGCCACTCTCCTCGCGCTGCGCTGCTCTGAGCCACTTGCATCCCGGTCTGACGTGTGATGCTGGAAGCCCCGCCCACCAGCGTTAGTTCCACCTTGTTCACGCCTCTTCGCGCGACTTTCCCCGCCCCTTGAGCTGTACATTCTGTCTTTCCTTCTGCCTTACGGACCCGATGCGGCCCCCTTTTTGTCCACCTTCTCGCACTCAGTCTAACCCCTGCTTCTGCTAGGCAGGATTTTTTTCCTCCCCTAAAATTAGAGAGCCTGCCCTAACAAGCAGATCCCTCCTTTCGCCCCCCTCACCACGACACACGAGCGCGCTCTCACACACATCTACACTCACACCCGACTGCGCTGCTATTTCTGTCCCATTCATTCCCATTATGTAACACATTTTACTCCGCAGATGTGATTTTGATTTTATGAATAAGCTATGATTTTCTGGAATTTCATTTCTTGTGATCGCTGTTCAGATGCGCCCTCCGCCCCCATGCTTAATGAAAGTGCGGCAGCAGGATTATTGTATTGTCACTACACAACTAACACATCACTGCCTGTATGCTTGTTGCATTACTGACATGTCATTCGCTTCATTCTACGTGCATCACTGATACCCCGTTGTCTGTACCATCACTGAAGCACTGACATAGCGCTGTCTACACCTTTACTGTATCGCTATGGTCTGCAACCCCACTATATAACCGGCCACCGTGTTCCCCCTATCACCCTGCAATACATACACCTCACTGTTTATATCTCTCTATGTCATTTAGGTACCTAAGCTCTATCACTTACATCCGTCTGTGCATATCCCACTGTTTCATTCACACCAGGGGACACTTACTTAATCACTGCAGATCAAGAGTCTGTATCTTACTGTATCACTAAGATGTCTCTCAAACGTCATTGTCTGTATCCCTTCTATATCACTGACATATTAACCTTTGTATCCTTCTGTATCACCAACAGGCCATTGTGTCTCTGGAACCCCACGCTCTGTATCCCCAATGTATTATTAAACTCTCCACCACTTAAATCTGTCATTCCAGTGATAGCTCACTATTCGTATCTCCGTGTACCTCTGAAACCCCCCTTCCTGTGCCCCCAATTATTACCAACTTAGCAAGACCCACTATCTCCTTTTCCTGCAGTACTGGTTTACAGGTTTACAGTATAGTGGGTCACATACGTAGAGCAGAGTGAAATTCTTACTTGCATGTGCTAATTAACATACATCACTAGTCTCTGATGCCATGATTAAGTCACACATTACTGTCTGTATCTTCATTAGATGATTGACAGGCCAGACTATGAATCTTCACTACTATGTTCCAATGTGCTTTTGCTACTCCACCACTCTCTGTCCTCACTGTCTCACAAATTCAGGATTCTCTTTATCTTCATGGCATCATTGGCAAATCAACGTCCATATCTTGAACGCATTTTCACAATCTATTCTTTGCACTTTGACTGCATCCCTGTTACATTACTTTCTACACCCTCACTCTGTTATTGAGACCTCACTGTGTCTTTCCTGTCTCTGCAGCTCATTGATGTCACCTACACTGCCCTCCCCATAATTTACCTACCCCCCCCCATAAACACACACCACCTCTGCCCTCCTCACTGTGTCGATAATGCAAAACTGCATCCTCAGGATATCATTGACATGGCACTACGTTCACTGCATCTTTCACCCACCAATGTCCTTGTGATCTGTGTCACAGTAACATCTCCTCAGTGTGTCCTCACATCATCCCATACCCACCATTCCCTCCATGTTCACGGCATCATCTCACACTCCAGTGGTTTTATCCTCCTAGCATCCATGAATAAAAAATACAAAATAGAAAGCAGCCCCTAGTGGCCAAGGCCCATAGTGCAGTCTTCTGGGGAGCCTAATTCACCGCTCTGTCTGTTAGAATTAATGATGCGCATTTGGCTCGCAGCCAGCTCAGCAGAGAAAGAAAATTCTTTCTTTACTGGGAGTCATTAAAACCTTCTGAAATGCAATATGTTACATAAGAAAACTGCATGGAGGTGCCAGTGCTGAGATTTAACTTCTTCTCTCAATCCAAGAGGGGATCCACAAGATTCAGGAGTAGGTGGTTCCCATTTTTATTCAGAGTGCTGCTGCGTCTTCCTCAGCTCTAACAGACACAAGTAGGCGTAAGTGAGAATCTGTTCCTTTAATCTTGTGCCTGTGTTGAAGAGCCCCTTCCTCTTCACCACATGCATGTAACTGTGCTCCAGAGCCCAGGCCAAATCTTAAGAACTTCAATTTGCTCGTTAGGTACAAATCCCAACTAAAAACAATGGTCGGTTTAAATGTTGCAACTCTACAATCAAACCTACATATAAGCTGCCTATTCCTACTCAAAACCTTCCTCCCCTCAGTTGTCCCCTAATTCAGAATAGATAGATAGATAGATAGATAGATAGATAGATAGATAGATAGATAGATAGATA
>JANRMT010062861.1:42334493-42377383 GCA_026402145.1 Polypterus bichir lapradei | reverse complement strand
ATAATATAATATAATATAATATAATATAATATAATATAATATAATATCCATTTTCAGAGTCACTTATCCTGAAGAGGGTTGCAGAGAAGCTGGAGCCTATCCCAGCAAGCATTGGCCGAAAGGCAGAAACAACTTCTGGATGGGGTACCATATACAGTAAAATTATATAATATCTACTATATAGTGCCACACTAAAGTCTGTGTGTGTGTGTGTGTGTTCAGTCCCTCAGAGCAATCTGATTGGTCAGTTTGGCTTTGGTAATGTAATCGAATGAGGAAGTGCAAGTGTGAGACACAAAAGCAGGAGTAAAGGCATAGGAGGCACACAGGAAAGTATAAAAGTGGACAGGAGGTGAAAAAGGCTCCTCAAAATGACAAAGTCTGAGAAGCAGGCTTTAGAGAAAATGTGTTCAAGAGAAGAAGCTCCAGCCAAGAGAGATTCAGACACGCAAGGATACTGAGGACTAAAGGTACATGCAGGGCAAAAGATATCAAATTTTAAAATTAATGAAATTTAAGCTTTAAAAAGGCATCAGAAAATGACTCTGCCATGACTAGCATTGTTTTCTGTACTGTTCCCTATATTGCTGGAACAGGCTCTGGTATCCTGCAACATTGTAGTGAAAAGTCCCCACCAGCCCACCCCCCCCCCCCGCCCCCCACCCCAAAAGCAACCCTTGCCTCACCCTGCTAAGATGTTCACAATGACGGTGCAGCCAACCAAAAAGGAAATCAGTGGACTCCGGCTCTTCTCATTGACTGCTCCCAGGCACACCACTATCACCAGAAAGCAGGTCATGAGGATCTCACACAGCAGGGCCCCAGCGACCTGCTCATTCACCTGGACCACCGAGAAGGCAGCACCTGAAGCTTTCATGAAGTGCTTCTTTGAGGTTAAGGCCTGTGGAAGCATGATATTTATAGAAGGATCTCAAAACATGTGCAGCAACCATACCAGAGTCATCCTACAGGTCCCCTGGTCTACCTTAGACAATGCAGCACCCATCAGCCCTCCCAGCATCTGGAACAGGACATATGGAAACACCATGACAACATCCAGGCCACCAACCAAGTAGACAGCTAGGGTTACCACGGGGTTAAAGTGTGCACCACTGTGGAGATAAGGGGTAGAGATGCGTTCAGTGTTTTGCTTTATTCCTTTAGGCCTATGCTACAACACAGCGAGCCCCTATCCTTTCTTGTTGGAGACCTGAAGGCAGAGAAGAAAAGTAAAAGAGTAGCCTACCTGATTTCCGCAAACACTCCCACCAAGACTGCAACAGCCAATCCATGGACCAGAGCCGGTTGCAGCCGTCCACCAGCTTCCACATTTTCAATGACAGACACACAGCCAACAAAAACAAAGAACAGAGTGCCAACAAACTCTGCCACACAAGGCTGCACGGACTTCTCATACAGGTTCCGCTTCTTTGGGGGGCATCCTGTCTGAGACACTGACAGGCCAGGTGCGGGGATAAGTTCTACAACCATGTCAGCCATGCTGGCAGCAGCAGGTTCGGAGGAGAGGGGTGCATGTCTGGCAGAAGCCTGGCTTATATATGTGCAGAGACAGGCCAGCAGCACTGGACTTCACCCTCAGATATGAAGGGAGATTGCAGTAAGTTAATAAAGAGAGAGGGGAGTCCAAGGTGCTTCTGTGCATGGCCTTGTACTGGCATGCAGTAATTGCGGCACATGTGCCATTAGGTGGCCAGCCAACATATGGGTTTGTGTATTCAGATATGTGTCTTTGCTTGCACGAGTTAGGGGTGTGTGTGTGTGTGTGTGTGTGTGTGCGTGCGTGTGTGTGCGTGCGTGCGTGTGTGCACGCGTGCTTGTGGGTGTACATTCATTTTTGTGATCTGCGTGTGTGAACTAGTGGATGCAAGTGTGCATGCGTTTGTCAGCTCAGAAGTGATATCATGCTTTTTATCAAGAAGAAACAAGGTCTGAGTCAGCAAGCAGGATTGGCACAACAACCTGCTGACTCAGGATTTGTGAAAAATACAAGTGGGCCACTTAAGATAATCAAGCAGACATATGGCCGATGAAGGATAGAAAACAGGTGCAGTGCATTGAACTCTGGCTTGTTCCCTTTTAAATGGCTTTGAGAATGCCAGGCAGCAGGAGGCCTACTACAAGAAGCTCCTCTTTATGGGATGTACACTACTTAGAGCTGTAAAAACATGCTTGAAGGTTTGCAAACTATTGGGATGATGGGATGAAGGAGCAGGTAACCATTCATGTAGCTTGTACCCCAGTTGTGGGGTTTAGCATACCTTATTAAGACATGATGCAGTACAGGGTCACCTCCACCACCACCATCATCATCATCATCATCATCATCTGCTGTATTATAGGACTCTAAGATTATTGCAATCAGGATAAAGACACTACCAGTTAAACCTAACCCACTTTTGGGGCCCCATGTAAAAGACCACTCAAACATCCCACCTTCCTTACACAATGCAGATTCTCCAATCCAAATGCCTGTAGGTCCCATCAACCAGCTCTCCCAATAATCCTAAAGTGATTCTCAAGAGGCTCCTTTACCACAAACCTCTTGAATATTTTATTGACCTAACAAATTGGTACTACCTTACCTTATCTTCAAGAGATGGCTGACTCTTCCATTCCACCCTCCTGTTAAGTCAACTACGTTATCAACAGACTAAAGACTTCTTTACCCCAACCTCCCAGTTACCTTAATTTCCCCCTACCCCATGCATTCTGATCAAGGCAAGCTTGACCTCAAGGACCTAAAACCATCTTAGTCATGTGAATACTCACCGGCACTCCACCTAGTCCAAACCGTAACACTGAAACAATTTTCACCTCCTCCTTGAGAGACTGCAGTCACCTTCACTGTGATCTTCTTGCTCATTTGCAGAATGATTAGCACTCCACCTTAACTTCAAAAGACTACAGCAACATCCTCATCACCCCAAATGATTAACACTAGTCACTTGAACACCCTTCACAAATGACTAGCATCCTCAAAAGACTGCAGATGGCTTCACAATAAATCTTTTCATCGTTTTATGAATCTAAACATTTATTAGAACTCAGTCTCTTCCTCAAGAAACTGGATTTTCCATCAGCCCAAATCTTGTGGAATCCATCCTTCTTCTCATCACACAGAAAAATTCTTTACCACAACCCTCCTTGATCACCTAAACCACTTAAAGAATTATCTATACCTCACATCATCGGAGTACAGGATGCCCTGCTGATCACAGCAAAAAGTTTAAAATATTCTTCAAAGTTGAAAAACACTCTTAAGAGTGCAGTTTTTCACCACAAGCCTTTCTATCACCTTTCCAAATCTAAAGATTCGTCATATTTGTGCTCCACCCTCAAGAAGCTGTTGGTTCAACCAGCAAAAGTCTGATTTTCCATAGCCTACACTCTACTCTAACTGATCACCCCGGCCATCTTCAGATTCATGAGAGCTCAACGCCATCCCCAGGACACTGCTAGTCCTTCAATCTTACATTTCCAGTTCATCTTAAACATCTAAACAGTCACAAGAGTCCAGTAGATTATAGTCTCCTCTAAATGTAAATCCACCAAAATCTTAGCTATATCTTGAAGACTACAGACTCCTCTCTTCTAATCTTTCTGATCAGTTCAAACACTAAAAGCCACCACTCAACCAGGCCCTACCCAGAAGAGGCTGCTGACACCTCTAATTCAATTTTCTTTATCTCACCAATTCCATTAGTAAAATGATGCAGAGTCCATCACCACCTCCCTGAAAGATATGGCAGGCATCTCTACTCCATCCTGCCTCACCAAAGCATTCATGTTGCTTTATAATACCACCTAATCTTCATGAAACTGAAGTCTTCACCATGCTAAAACCTCTCTAATCAATTCTGCCTTATTCTCAGAAATGATAGATGTTTAAAACCCTACACTTCTGATCACTCCAACTATTTAAAGATTTATGAGAGCCCAAATCCATCAAGAGAAGGCAAGGCAGCCCCTACTTCAACACAGAAGCCTGCTTTATCAAGGCTTTAATGGTCAACCCAAGCCCTTCCACTCTTTCATTCCACCCTCCTGACAATTCCACCCAACAAAAGACTCTACAGCACCCAGTATAAGGGGACTGTGGGACATCATTCCACGTCTTGTGGTTTCTGAATGATCAACAGCACCATCCTTCACTGCAAGATCAATGCAGCTCATGTTGAGATACTGGAGGCTTCAATCCAAGTGGAAGGACCGTAAGAACCACATGCTTTAGTGCTTTCTCATTTCCATTTTGCCTGATCGCAAGAAACAGGAAGCTAGGAAGTAAAAAGCACAAGGCAGTGGCAAGCTCTGGATGAGATGATGGTGCATCACAAAGCACTGTAAAAAGCTTTGAATAAAGGGTTTGCATTTGTACAATGAACAGGAGTGAATCAGGTGAGCAGATTTCTGTTTTCTATGATTTAAAAATGAACTTCAGTATTTTACCGGGTGCTCCGGTTTTCTCCCATAGTCCAAAGACATGCAGCTCAGGTGCATTGGCAATCCTAAATTGTCCCTAGTCTGTGGGTGTGTGTGTGTGTCCTGTGGTAGGCTGACGCCCTGCCTGGGACTTGTTCCTGCCTTGCACCCTGTGCTGGCTGGGATTTGTTCCAGCAGACCCCCCCGCAACCCTGTGTTAGGATATAGCGGGCTGGACGATGACTAATTGACTGACTCACTTCAGTATTTTAACACTTTCTTGTTTATCATGACACTGGAGAGGGGCAACATGCTGCATGTTGGTCGGATATGTATAGGAATTTCTTTGTACTCGGTATAAATGACAATACAAATATAACAATTACTACTGCTACTACAATAGCATACACAGCGCCACACAGGGCAGTTTAGACTGAGCAGCCAGGGAGAAGGAAAGGCCTGATTAATATGCCATCCCCACAAAGATGGCACCCTGAACGAGTACTGATCTGGTCTGAAGGATCACCGGAGTATTAGAACTGTTTCAAACCCGCAGGATAATTGCAAGCCAATCATTCCTCTACTGTGGGAGCCTGAAAGGTTGCAAAGCACATACTGTTAAGGCTACAAGGTAACAAAACACCTCAATATAATCCCTAAACCTGCCCCTCACAACCACACAGATCATGAGAGGTAGGACTAGGACTGCAGAAGTAACTGCACCATGAGACTGGAAAAGAAGAAAAAAAAAGTCACCTCCAGATTATCTTGGACAGGTTAATCAGCTCAAAGTTTTATTGACAAACCCAACATTCTGGTATCAGCTTTGGCTGGCCAGTGAGCGGCGATTTCAGGATCAGACAAGTTAAAGATGAGACCAGTGCTTCGACCAGCAGCTGTCACAAGTGCATTTAGTCAGTCAGCTCCCACACTAACCATGAGAACTTCAAAGGCACAGGCAAGACAGTATTCAGTCGCCATTGGCTAGAGGGGCTGAAGTGGGCGGAGCTGTGCTGAGCTGGTACAGTCAGGGTGCTGATTTATCAGTGCCCTGTTTTGCCTGTTAGTTCCTGGTATGAAGCCGTCCACCAGTGTTTGAGCACAGGGAGCGTGAAACAGAAAGAAGGCACCACAGAGCAGAAGAGTGGCGACACCAAGAAGTCCATCAGAACTCAGTGCTTCTGAGGTCAGGAGTTATTTCAGAAACAATCTTATTTTCCTGTCACCCAATATAAACCTGAAAAGCAAAGACAGTAGTGTTGGAAGATACTGGGCAGCTGAGTTTCTGTAAAGAAGAGTGAGGTACGGACAAGTGGACAGGCATGTATCTGCTTTGACAACCCATTAACATTCAAAGAAAGGGTAAAAAGGACTTACCTGAGGAATAAAGCACAGATTAAGGCCCCTGTTATGGGTCCCAGCCAGTAGATCCAGTGATAAGACCAGTAACCTGCAATCACAGCTGGTCCTAGTGCCCGTGCGGGGTTCATGCAGGCTCCAGACACAGCTCCTCTGCCAGGATAAGCATGAAACAGGGTTGAATGAAAGGTGTGAGCACACCAATCTGACTATGACAAGAGACCTGACAATACGTCAGCCCTTACCCTGCCAGGATGTCCGCTGCCACCGTGAGGCCAATGCAGAGTGGGACGAGATGGGTTCGACTCCTCTCATTCACTGCCCCCATGCACACCACTAGGGTCAAGAAGAGGGTCATCAACATTTCAGCTACAACAGCTTTCCAGGCCTGTGCATCAGTCTGCACAGTGTTGAAAGCGGCCCCTGCACTGCTTGCATAAGCTTCCTCTGAACAGATCGCCTATCACAAGAAAAAGACAGGCAGAAATAAATGTTTGTGGGGATCTAACGCTCTGTCCCTGGTCAATTACTGCTTTAAACACTGCAGTGGTCACAGGTCACATGGCCAAAATGGTGGTGGGGTGGAATTATATTTAGATGAACTTTAACAGTTGCCAGATGTCTCCTGGAGACAGCACAGAAGGCATACACAAGGGTGCAGGGCTCCATATTCTTGTGTTTCACCTCAAAGTCAAAGAGAAGCCTTCTTTGCCACTGCACCTAAGGAATTCTCCTTTAGAAGAGCTGGCGAGGGCCGCTGCTCTGAAATCCCACAGCTTTGAGGCTGACTATCTCGAGGTGAGAATGAGCAGCTGAAATGGGGAGCCTCACCCCGAGTGAATTCCTGAGCAGTAAGTAAAGTCAAAAAGGTAAAGCTTATCGACTGCTTTGTTGGACTAAAGCGGTAGGCATCACCACAGCATTACCTACCTTAGCTAGAGCTGCTCCAATTAGCCCCCCGCAAAGCTGAGCTGCCACATATGGGAAGAGCAGACGCAGCCTCAGCCCCGCATTCAGGTAGACAGAAATGGTCACGGCTGGGTTGAAGTGTCCACCACTAAACAAAGAGAAGATATCACATGAGCCAGACACACAAATTCCATCATAGAAATGTGAGAGTCGCACCATAACCCCAATGTCCCCACTTCTTTGTGCATATAAACCTTTCACACATAACCCCTGAGATACTTGAACTCACATTGGCACACACATGGGCAAACCACCCCCATAGGTACGCATGTACCTCCCTATACAGGCTCACAAGTTCAACAACAACAACAACAACAACAACATTTATTTATATAGCACATTTTCATACAAAAAAATGTAGCTCAAAGTGCTTTACATAATGAAGAATAGAAAAATAAGAGACACAGTAAGAAAATAAAATAAGTCAACATTAATTAACATAGAATAAGTGTAAGGTCCAATGGCCAGGGGGGACAGAAAAAACAAAAAAAACTCCAGACGGCCGGAGAAATGTTCAGGCATAACTCCACATACCCTACAGTTACAAAAGTCCCCAAACTTCACTCCTTTGTACCAACCCACCACCCACATATAAAAAAGGAAAACAGCAGGCCCCCTCAGTCCACACACCCCTGCATATTCTACTTTGACACAGAGGGAGCATGCCCCTAAACTCCCACTCACCCTTGCACATTCACATGCCCCCAAAACTCAACACAAACATCTCTAATGCACATTCATCCTTCTCAGACTTTTTCACATTGAGCCTGTTCCCCTCCCCACCCCCTCTTGTGAGTTCATTGACCTTAGCTGGTTGTTGCCCAAAGTCAGATGGGATGGCACTGACCTGGTAGACATGGAGCTGATCAGCTGGTCATGTGCCCTTGTATCATACATACACTCAAATAGTCAACATCGTGTACGATAGCCCCACTTACTGCTATCCAGTCCTTCCTCAGAATGGACACTTCAGGTCATCTGTGCAGCACTTCATTCTCCGTCTTTTCAAACGGTTACTTTATGCAAGCCTATTCATACCAGCTGACACCAAGCATTCACCATTTACTATTTGCTGCCCACCTACCTGATTTCCCCAAGCACTGCTATCACGATGGCCAATGCCAGCCCATGTGCCAGGGCAGGCTGCAGCCTCCCCGTGCTCTCTACATTTTCTATCACCGACACACAGCCAATAAAAATGAAGAGGGCAGAACCCAGCAGCTCGGCCGCACAGGGCTGTACGTAGCGCTCAAAGACCAGAGGTCCAGCTGACACATCTGTTTTCTCCGGCTCACTGGTGCCCACCGGCGTTATTTCATAAAGCTCTATCTTTGATTCACTCTCAGACATGCTAGCAGAGAGGTGATCGGCGTTTCTCATGCACTCTCTCCCGCTACTGCTGATAAAGTCACCACTGCAAACTTTGGACCGTCCCCCAGGTGGGCAACACAAGTAGGCGGCCGATGAAAGAGACTGATAAGGTTAGTGCACATATGCAGAGCTCCTGCCGTTCACACCATCTGTCAGCAATATGTTAGAGCTGAAGTGACTGTGGTGAGATCCGAGTGCTCTGGGAGCTTCTTCATTCTTGGACACCTAGTCAGTCTTGTGTGACTCTTGGTCAAGGGTCCAAGAGAATGGGGTAGGAACCAATCTCATAGATTCTATGCCAGTTGTCTGTTTAGCAATGAGGGTGATGAAATATACTGGCTCCATGCCAAGTGTCAGTGGTGGAAAATCAGAGCCATTTGAAACTAAGATTTTTGATAAACACAAAGTCCAAAGTGTTCAAATTTTGAAGCTTAAAATGTCCCGTCACATTGGCACAATTACCACACATCTCCATTTATCTGCCCAGCTCCGAATCAGTAAGTGTTCAGCAATCTGGGTCATTAACAACAGGATAGAGAAAGAGTAGCAAAGGGGAGAACCCTCACTTCCTCCATTAATCCAAAATCAGAATCATGTCCAATTCAAAAGGGGGAGAGCATGATACCCCAATCCAGCCCAGTGACAAGACAATGAAGAGCATTATGACTGGAGTGACTGATAGATGAAATGAAGGAGGGGTGGGGGTGCTAGAAGAATGCCTAAACACTGATGAAACAAGTCGGTACACCAACACAATTCCTCTCAAGAAGGTAGGACACACAATGACCATGTAAAAAGAAAGATGGGGGTAGTAATCCCACTTGACCCACTGCAGAGGCGGCGAGGAAACACAAAGAGCCTTTCAGATTGGAGCAGTCACTTTGTTTATAGTAGTTTTTGCTCTGGGTTCAAATTCCAGTCAAGTACACATAATTAAGTAGTAAAGTCACTTGCACAGACAAGGCTGCCACATGTTTGGCTAAAGCTCTTCATCAGCTTCTGTTTGACAACCCTCCCTACCACCCCTTAGTTTGCAGGAAGATGTCATCCTTGTGAAGTCGCCTCTGTCCATTCCTTAGTATGATAGTTTAGACAGACCTGGAAAATAAAAAACGGGCATCAATTTGGTAAAACTAGTTGTGGCCAAGAGCTCATCTGGGAAACTGTGACACTTGAATGTCCTATGGCAACACCCAGAACCCCCCTTACACTACTTCTCACCTAAGGCCATCTGATCTTTAGATGCCCAGCAGATGCAGTAATGCTGTAGAAGCTGCTGCAAGAGTTCTTTCTCATCCAGAAATTCAAGGTGCTCCATCCTAAATGATGAGAAATAGATACCACTGGTGAATAAAAGTCCTACAGACTTGCCTGGCTGTCCTGCAGAGTATCATGCAAGAGTGAAAAAAAGAGGCAACATGCCTCTCAACATCCTCTGCTGGCAGCTTGCTATACACAGACATCATGTCTAGGGCTTCCACCTTGTTCCAGCCACATGACAGGAACCGGTCTTTCTGCAAAACACAATTAGATTTTCAAAAAGACTTGGATACAACTGCCACATACCTCAGGTATAATGCACGTCTGTTTGAAACCCACCTGCGACTCCAGGGACCTGCAGAATTCCACACCAGCCAGGATGCAATGCCGTCTCTGAAGGTTCTCAATCATGATTTGACCAAAGCGATCCGCCATATTTACCTGAATACAAGGCAGAGCAAAGACTACATTGGATAATGTACAGAAAAAGCTAAGAGTATCGGCACCCTTCCACTATTTAAAAAAGAATTTGTTTTCTGTGAAATAAGCTGAAATTGACAAAAGTTATTGGCATCGACTATTCTTTATTCCATATTCTATAGAAAAGACACTTCGCTTTTCACTTTGTTTTTGATCTAGGACAATAGCATATCTCTCACTTGCAATAAAAAAAAAAAATTCTAGGATGAGACAAGACTTTTTAGCCTGGGACATCCTGCAAGACGAGACTTTGTGCCAAGAGATTTAACCACGCCTGGGGCCAGAAATAAAAGACAATGAGTAAATGACAAATTAGAACGTTGTAAAGAATTAAAAAACATTGGCACGGTACACATGCAGAGCAAGTTAGTGATTATGAAAGTACTAAAATTCAAAAGTCTCAAAAAATTATGGTAAAGATCGCATTAGCATAAACAAACAGAAATTTTTACTCAGTGAAATAACGGAGCAGCGAAAAGAGATTGAATATACTGTTTGGATTTAAACTTAAAGTCGGAGACTTGTAGATCATCTAATTCGTGTTGCCATCAGGGAAAAGCAGTGTTTCTTCCCAATGAAGAGGCGTATCCACGAGAATTAAAAGATTTGTTGTTTGGTGAAAGTGAAATCCATGAGACGCGAAGTGGCTGGCACATAGCGCAGGCCGGGGGGGTTGGCAAGCGAAACCTCTTAGTTATAAAAAAAACAAAAAAAAAAAAAAAACAAAATGCAAATGGCACAGCTAAATTTATTGGAACACCTCACACGTAAAAGACATACTGTAACTGGATTGTAGTGATATCTCATATACAGTCATGGACAAAAGTTTTGAGAATTGCACAAATATTCATTTTTACAAAGTTTGCTGCTTCAGTTTTTATGATGGCAGTTTGCATATACAGTAGAGTCTTACTTATCTATACTAATAAAAGGCAAAGCCCTCACTGACTGACTGACTGACTCACTAATTCTCCAACTTCCCGTGTAGTTAGAAGGCTGAAATTTGGCAGGCTTATTCCTTATAGCTCACTTACAAAAGTTAAGCAGGTTTCATTTCGAAATTCTACACGTAACGGTCATAACGGTCGACAACGTCCGCCACGTTGAACTTTCTTATTTATGGCACCATCTTCACGAAATTTGGTAGGCGGCTTCCCTGCGCTAACCGAAACCGATGTATGTACTTATTTCGATGGTATGACGCCACTGTCGGCCGCCATATTGAACTTTCCAACGTCACTAATTTTCCAACTTCCCGTGTAGGTAGAAGGCTGACCCCATCTTCACGAAATTTGGTAGGTGGCTTCCCTGCGCTAACCAAAACCGATGTACGTACTTATTTCGGTGGTATGACGCCACTGTTGGCCGCCATATTGAATTTTCCAAACATCACTAATTCTCCAACTTCCCGTGTAGGTAGAAGGCTGAAATTTGGCAGGGTCATTCCTTACAGCTTACTTACAAAAGTTAATCAGGTTTCATTTCGAAATTCTACGTGTAACGGTCATAACGGTCAACAATGTCCGCCATGTTGAACTTTCTTATTCATGGCCCCATCTTCACGAAATTTGGTAGGCGGCTTCCCTGCGCTAACCGAAACCAATGTACATACTTATTTCGGTGGTATGACGCCACTGTCAGCCACCATATTGAACTTTCCAACGTCACTAATTCTCCAACTTCCCGTGTAGGTAGAAGGCTGAAATTTGGCAGGCTCATTCCTTACAGCTTACTTACAAAAGTTAAGCAGGTTTATTTCAAAATTCTACACGTAACGGTCATAACGGTCGACAACGTCCGCCATGTTGAACTTTCATATTTATGGCCCCATCTTCACGAAATTTGGTAGGCGGATTCCCTGCGCTAACCGAAACCGATGTATGTACTTATTTCGATGGTATGACGCCACTGTCGGCCGCCATATTGAACTTTCCAACGTCACTAATTTTCACAATGTCCGCCATGTTGAACTTTCTTATTCATGGCCCCATCTTCACGAAATTTGGTAGGTGGCTTCCCTGCGCTAACCGAAACCAATGTACATACTTATTTCGGTGGTATGACGCCACTGTCAGCCGCCATATTGAACTTTACAATGTCACTAATTCTCCAACTTCCCGTGTAGACAGAAGGCTGAAATTTGGCAGGCTCATTCCTTACAGTTTACTTACAAAAGTTAAGCAGGTTTCATTTCGAAATTCTACACGTAACGGTCATAACGATCGATAACGGTCGACAACGTCCGCCATGTTGAACTTTCTTATTTATGGCCCCATCTTCACGAAATTTGGTAGGCGGCTTCCCTGCGCTAATCGAAACCAATGTACGTACTTATTTCGGTGGTGTGATGCCACTGTCAGCCGCCATATTGAACTTTCCAACGTCACTAATTCTCCAACTTCCCGTGTAGGTAGAAGGCTGAAATTTGGTACTTATTTCGGTGATATGATGCCACTGTCGGCCGTCATATTGAACTTTTCAACGGTCTTTGTTACTTATGGGCCCATCTTCAAGAAATTTGGTACGCGGGTTCCCAACGCTAACTGAATCCTACTTACGTACATATATACGTCCATAGCCTGCAGCTCGGTCACCGTGTGAGGCGGCGTTGTGTCCCCCATTCCAACGCCTCCCACGTTGTTGGCTGCCTGCCTATATAGGCCCTCTGTCGCTCCAGTCTCTACATTCCCTTCCTTGCTTCACCACGGTATTCACGTCTCCCTGCTGATAACTACAGCCTTTTTATTTAATCCACTGCTTCTCCGCTGTTTTATTGTTCATTTATTACGATTATAGTTATTGTGTAGGTATTTTAGACTTACTTTACATTGTTCAGGTAACCATTTCCTTTATCATTCCAACCGTACCCCCATTAACATGTCTATCGAGGTGATCACCATCGATCAAAGAACTGTCACTTACCAAGTGGTTTCCATGCCCGGAGATGGCACCTGCCTTTTCCATTCTCTTTGTTACATATTGCACGGCCATATCAGGCTCCCTCTTGATATCCGGAGGAACATTGTGTCTTATGTATTGAATGACTGGGACAGGTTCAAGGTGTGGACTGATGACGGTACAGGAGATAATTATACTACACAGGAGCACTAGAAGAGTGAAATGCTTAAGTGTACCGAAATGGCCAAATATTTTACACCTTTGGACAACCGCCAATGCCTCTTAAACATCTTAGATTCACAGGTGACGATTTCAGTAGTGGACACTTTGATGTTTAGAAATGTTTAAACTCTCAAAAGCTGGATGTGAAGTTATCAATGAAACTGGTTGTATACTTACAACGCTTGACAGATGCCGAATGTCTCTTCAACACAAGTCCTACAAATACTGTCGTAATTGAAGCAAACCATGAAACTCAAACCGATTATGACAGCAGCAATCCAAGCTGTGAGATTTGAAACAAGATTACTGTTCACATGGCCAACTGTACGTTGCATGCTCAAGAGTAAGCTCAGCGCACAGCTACAGCTTGGTCATATTACAACTGGAGGGCCGAACTGACAACGTGGCATACAAAGAGATCCTTAACAAATAATTATTGGTATATTTTCCCTCAGTTTAAAAAGGTTTAATTTTCTTCTTAATAAAAATTTTAAGGCAGTACTTCGCCGCTGCGAAGCGCGGGTATTTTGCTAGTCCAACAGAACGTCAGATAAGCGAAAATGTTGGATAATGGGAGGTGTTAAGAAAAACCCTATTAAATGTCAAACTATGTTATAATTTTACACATTACGAACCTAATAATCATGTTTTACAACAAAACAACAGAATAAATTAACTGAAAAAAATGAACTTACAGTTACAGAATTGTCTGAAGTTAAATACAGTATGTACTGTACTTAAAAAGTTCAGTCCTGTGATGATTTAAAGACATTTTTGATCGCAGTCTGTTTTCCTGACGAGTGCTGTTTCTTCGCTGCCAAGTCTCGCCATCTTTGCAGCATCATTATGTCGATACCTGTAGCTTCTTCTTGTTGCTCAATGTAATTAATTGCAGTTTCTAGAGCCTTAACTCCGTCACTCATATAGTCAACATCCGTACGAGCATATACTGTTTACTACAGCATTGTGACTGAGTGCGTGTGTGTGTGTTTGTGCTGTGACGTGCGAGTCCCCATCTTGCACCCGAAAACACGAAGCTGAGTCTCAGTACTTTAACAACATCAGCTTTATTCAGCTTGAAACAGCAACAGCGCAGTTATTTATTGTAGAGGGATCTGCCATTCTCCTATACACAGACACATCAGTCAGGCAGGGTCGGGGGAAAGTAATACTGTGCCCTGCACATTTATAATGTTCCTCGTATCACCCATTGACAGCAGGCGCTTATAGCATGAACGTGATCTTTTTGGATTCACTTTTACGGCAAACTGCTACAGCGCTGGGAGACTGCGATTGCTTCCGCGTGTCGTCCCGTTGGGTGGAATCCCACAAGAGTTTAGAAACTCACTCACACCATCCATGATTCTTTTCAAAGGTAAAGTGCAGGTTAATTTGCTTTATGTATTTTTACTTTATATTTTGTATTAATCATTTTTATATGAATAGTTTTGGGCTGTGAAACGAATCATATGAGTTTCCATTATTTCTTATGGGAAAATTTATATTGATATACTGTACGAGTGCTTTGGACTGCGAGCTCGTTTCTGGAATGAATCATGCACGCAAACCGAGGTTCCACTGTAATTAGCTGCGGTAGAGTCGGGAGCAACAAAAAATAAGACTACGCTCACGCTTGCAACTTGCAGTTCTTGTTGCCGATTGATGCGTTTTTTGGGGTTTTTTTTTGCGGTGGGACGTCACATAATACGGAATGTCGGATATGCGAAGGTAGGATAAGCGAGACTCTACTGCACTCCATGTTATGAAGAGTGATCAAATGAATTACAATTAATTGCAAAGTCCCTCTTTGCCATGAAAATGAACTTAATCCCAAAAACCCATTTCCTCTGCTGCTGTGGAGAAGGCTTCAGGGCGCCCAAGAAAGTCTAGAAAGTGCCAGGACCATCTTCTAAAGTTGATTCAGCTGAGGGATCGGGGCACCACCAGTGCAGAGCTTGCTCAGGAATAGCAGCAGGGAGGTGTGAGTGCATCTGCACACACAGTAAGGCGAAGACTTTTGGAGGATGGCCTGGTGTCAAGAAGGGCAGCAAAGAAGCCACTTCTCTCCAAGAAAACCATCAGGGACAGACTGATATTCTGCAAAAGGTACAGGGATTGGACTGCTGAGGATTGTTGGGGTAAAGTCATTTTCTCTGATGAATCCCCTTTCCGATTGTTTGGGGCATCTGGAAAAAAAGATTGTCCAGAGAAGAAAAGGTGAGTGCTACCATCTGTCCTTTGTCATTGTGTCATGCCAAAAGTAAAGCATCCTGAGACCATTCATGTGTGGAGTTGCTTCTCAGCCAAAGGAGTGGGCTCACTCACAATTTTGCCTAAGAATACAGCCATGAATAAAGAATGGTATCAAAACATCCTCCAAGAGCAACTTATCCCAACCATCCAAGAACAGTTTGGTGATTAACAATGCCTTTTCCAGCATGATAGAGCACTGTGCCATAAGGCAAAAGTGGTAACTAAGTGGCTCGGGGAACAAAACATCAAAATTTTGGGTCCATGGCCAGGAAACCCCCCAGACCTTCCTCCCATTGAGAACTTGTGGTCAATCCTCAAGAGGCGAGTGGAGAAACAAAAACCCACTAATTCTGACAAACTCCAAGCATTAATTATGCAAGAATGGGCTGCCATCAATAAGGATTTGGCCCTGAAGTTGATTGACAGCATGCCAAGGCAAATTGTAGAGGTCTTGAAAAAGAACGACCAACACTGCAAACATTGACTGTTTGAATAAACATAATGTAATTGTCAATAAAAGCCTTTGAAACTTATGAAATGCTTGTAATTATACTTCAGTATACCATAGAAACATCTGACAAAAAGATCTAAAAACACTGAAGCAGCAGACTTTGTGAAAACCAATACTTGTGTCATTCTCAATACATTTGGCCACAACTATAGACTAAATACTCAAAGTAGTGTCACAGGTGTCTTTAATCTGATAATCAGCCAACCTATCTGAATAGAGCAAGGTACTCACTTTGCTGACTGTGTCATTAAGTGCATCACACTGAACATGGACAAGAGAAGGATAAGCAGGCACTTGTCAGAGAAGGAAAGAAAGACGGTATAACCAAGCATGGTCACAGTAAAGGCTACAAGACCATCTACAAAAGGCTTAATGGTACTGTGACCATGGTAGCTATAATTATCAAGAAGTTTAAGGCACATGAGACAGTAGTCATCCTTCCTGGATATGGCCCCAAGGAGGAAAATTGACCCCCAGATTGAACATAAGGATAGTTGAAACAGTGGAGCAAGAACTATGGAAAAAATCAAGACAGATTCAGGCTGACCTCCAAGATCAAAATACAACAGACTCAAATGGTACAATCCATTGTCTGAATGAAAACAGGCTCCACTGCAGAAGAGGCAAAAAGATCACACTACAAAAATCCAGCCTAGAGTGGGCTAAAATGCATGTTGACTAGTTGCAGTCTTTCTGGGAGAATGTTCTTCTGATGGATGAAACTAAATCAGAGATTTATAGTAAATCACAGCATATCTGTAGTCAAAGATGCCAAAAGTGCTTGCAAAGAAAACAAAACACCATCTCTACAGTGAAACACGGAGGAGGCTCAATAATGTTAATTGGATGCTATGCTGTCTCTGGTACTGGGTGCTTTGAATGTGTGCAGGACGCAATGAAATCAGATCATCAAGGCATTCTGCAGCGAAACATACTGTGCAGTGTCATAAAGCTCTGTCTCAGTACTCGGTTGAGTAGAAAACATTGGAATTTTCTAAAGTGGGTAGCTATGAGTATTGATCTAGATCCCATTGAACATTCTGTAGAAATAACTGAACCTTGACATTGGGAGAAGGATCCATCAAACTTAAGAGAACTGGAGCAGTTTTTTTTTTTTTTTTTTTTTAAAGAAGAGTGGGCCAAATTGCCAGGTGATTAGAAGTCTCACTCAGAGCTACAGATGGGCTTAATTGCAGTCAATGCTTGAAAGAGTGTGCTACAGAATAATAGGCTAGGGGTCCCATTCATTTTCATTTGTTTAATTTTTTTACAATAACATGTGAATACGTAAATCAACACTACAATGTCTTGAAAATGGAATAAAGAACGGTGGATGCTAATTACTTTTGTCAGTTTCAACATATTTCATAAATAATTGTTAATGCATTTTTAAATAGCGGAAAGGTATAAACTCTTTTGGCCACACCTCCCAGAATAAATCAGGTGAAAATTTAAATCCCAAAAAGAATGTATGCCACAGCAGAGAGAGGAGAAGGAGGAATCTAGACCAAGTCCAGACTCCATAAACACAGCAAGCAGGCAAAAACAAATTTTTACTACAGTAAATGAGAAAGGAATTCCTTCATTTAACAGCAGGCCACAAAAGAATGCCTACCAAGAGTTACTGCCTAGTGGAAGGAAGACATGTTAAAAAACACATTAACAAATGGGGAGAAAAACAGCAAGGCGGCAAACAGGGCAAGACAGAGAAGAAAGCAGGGAAGCATGATGGTGGTGAAAAATGAAAGAAAACAACAGGCAAGCAGAGAGAAAAGGACAGAAGGAGAAGAGAAAACTGAAAGTGGGAAGGATGGAAAAGGTGTGAGGCACACAGGAAGAGGGAAAAGGACTGAATGAGAGAGACAAGGAAAAAGGAAGAGCAAACATGAGGTGCATAAGACACCAATGGGTAAGTGAGGAGCAGGACAGGGAAAATGGAGAAGGGAAAGGAAAAAAAACAGGTAGTAAAATGTGAGACAGAGGGGAAGGGAATGGGGGCAAAGAGCTAGGAGGGACAGGACAGTGAGATGGGAAAGGGGGAGTAAGGAGACATACAAATTAGACCAATTAGGAAGGTGGGGAGTAAAAAAAAATATGAAAGAGGAGAGCATGGGAAGGAAAGAGGGAAAGCAGGTGAAAGGCAAGAAGCAGAGAAGTGGCGAAAGTGAGATAAATGGGAAAGGGGAGGAGGAGAGAGGCAGTGCAAGAAGAAAGTGGAGGAACGAGGAAGGGTGATGTAGATAGAAGAATCAACAAGGCTGAAACGAAAAAAAAAAAAAAACAGTCTGGAATGCTGAGGAGAAAAGAAGCAAGGAGAGGCTGAGATAAAAGAAGCAAACAGAAAGATAATGGAAAGCAGAAAAGAGAAAAGGAAGAGTAATGCTGCAGAATAACAGAAGTGAAAGGGTAAAAATATGGAGTTAGACAAGAGAATGAGAAAGAAGTTGGGGTGCAAAGCAGAACCCTACCTGCTCATAGCTGATAAACATGGCAGTGTGAAAGGTGCTTGCTGCCCATTTTATCAAATGAGAGGACTGCTCTGGAGACATGTAGACAAGAACACACTCTGCCACCAGCAGCGTGGGTAACCTGAAAGGCCAAAGCAAGAGTGAAGACAGGAGCGGTGCGTGCAAACCTCTCCGTCAGCTTACTTCTCACAAATCTCAATCAGTAAACAAGCAACACCTCTCTGTTGAAACATCTGTGCAAGAAAAGGTCACCTGTGTGGTGACCCAAGATAGTATTGCCTCCTGAAATATTTGCTTTTTCCATTATTACTAGCGTGCCACATGTGTTTTGTCCCACAGTTTCACCACGTGAAGCAAAACTCAAGAAGGTGGTTCAGACTTAAACCCTCACCCACATCACGAAAGCAAAAGTGCCCATAACAATGGTCTGTCTTTCTGATCTCTGTATCTGCTAATTTTCATAAGGACAGCATCCCCTTCTCCAATCAACTCTATAGTGAGCGAGGGTTAAAAACAAGAACAATTAAAATTTATTTAGATACGATGCCATATATTATGCCCATCGTATCCAAACTTTGAATAAGCATCTGAAATTATTAAAATCATCAAAAAGTAAATCAAAATGACAAAAAAGAAACAACTGCCTAAGTTACCTTTTGGCTATACAAATCTTACTAGAAAGCCACTGAAGCTGATTATAGCCATGAATCACTTTGGACAAAAGCCTGCCACCTTTGCATGGCCAGTGTTTTATTTTTATATCAAATCTTTCAAGTTATCAAGAAGTACACTGAGGAGTGCTTTCTTCATGTTTCAATGTGGGTTTTCTGTTCATGTCTGAGGACTGATTGGGGAACTCAAGGACGTTAACTTTCCTTTGGCCTAACATCTTTTTTTTTGTTCTTCATTTCACCTTAAACAATTTCTCGTATTAGGAATTTGTTAGTTTTCGCATACCCCTTGGGGTCAGAGCGCAGGGTCAGCCATTGTACAGCGCCCCATGAGCAATTGCAGGTTAAGGGCCTTGCTCTCATGCCTCACTTGGGGTTTGGGCAAGAGCACATCAAAGAATAGGCCAAGGGCATCAAACTGAGACCCCAGTCATCTATTCACCTCTTTGGCTTGAGACACAAAGAATTATTAGGCAGCTTCTTATTAAGAATGTGCAGATCTTCACAAATCACTTCCAAAAAATTATAATCTGAATCTTCAAGTAAAACAGTGGAATCAAAGAAACAACTGTGAATGGACACAGTTGAAATCTGTTTATTTTATTATGTTCCACATTAATGGAGTTTGAGGCAACTGGCTTTGTGATTATAAGAATTATTAACAACCGACTCTGAACTGAGGCAGCATGGCAGTGCAGTTGTTAGCGCAGCTTCTTCCCGTCTGCTGGAGACCATCTTACTGTGTGTGAAATTTTCACATTCTTACTTTGTCTATACAGGTTTATCTCCGGGTACTTTAATTTTCCTCTCACCTCCTAAATATGCCCCCGCTGTTTCCTACCTTATGGCAAGTATTGCCAGAATAGGCTCTGGCCTCTGTGATCCTTAAATGGATTTGCCAGGCCTGACAATGGATGGATGGCTATCATAAAAATAATAAAATGTATGTTTTATTTCTAACAGTTATTCATCCTGTCATCCATCCATCCATTATCCAACCCACTATATCCTAACACAGGGTCACAGGGGTCTGCTGGAGCCAATCCCAGCTAACACAGGGTGCAAGGCAGGAACAAACCTCGGGCAGGGCGTCAGCCCACCAAAGGGACAACACACACACACACACACCAAGCACACACTAAGGACAATTTAGGATCGCCAATGCACCTAACCTGCATGTCTTTGGACTGTGGGAACCCCAGTTATTCATGTTAAATATTTTTTCTATCATGATCAAAGTGCAGAACATGTGATAATAAAAAAACAAACAATGTATTCTGCTTTGTTATCTGTTGATATTAAGATGAGAATAATATACAAAGGTGGCAAGACTTTTAAAGGGCACTGTATACAGGTTTTAACATACATAACCCAACTTATGGTCTCCTTTCATGAACTCACTGTGTGTCCAGTTGAAACTTCCGTAGTTTCTCTTCTAGCATGGAGGGATCCCGCAAGTCAGCTCCCACAATACAGTACCGGTCTGAATCTAAGCTCTGGCTATCTGGAGAAGAGTAGGGAACATGGACTGTGATATTGTATTTTACACACGTGCATTCCAGAGTGTCTCTTAGACAAATTCATACTACACGCTTACTGCCATGCAAGTATGAAATGAAGAGATGCAAACATCTAACTTTTCATATTTACCTGTCTTGTAACATTGCACTCTGGATATCTTGATCACCAGAAATCCACAGTTCCATTTTATGCTATTGTAGAGTAATAGAGTGCTGGTGCTCATGCAAATAGTATTAGACACAAGATGATATAAGATTACATCCTAAACGGGAGGCCAGTCCATTACAAGGCACTCTTAAGCACACACTCACATTTCCTCAACTGAAGGAATTTAATTATGTCAACCAGTTTGACATGAACATGTAAGAAAAATGGAATACCCAGAGGAAATTAGGGATAAAGGATAAGGTCAATGCAGACAATTAAAACACTGGGATTGATTCCAGGTCCATGGGGCTATTAGGCAGGGATATAAATTGCTGCACCAAAGTGCTGTGTTTAGCTGGAAATGTTTTTTTAAACTCCAAGATGGGAACTCCAAGTTGGCAGCTTGTGAATTAAAGGGCAAAACTTCCAAATGCTAAAGAGCTTTCTGTCATATGATACTTGGGTCAGTGTGAATGTGCAGAGTAAGGGGTGGTGAATGTGAGGAAGGCTAATGGAAATTTAGGAGGAGATTCATTGTGCTACTCATGCTGCATGAAGTATTATAGCTAACAAAGAAGTGCAAGAACTTTACGGTTCAAAATTCTCTTGCCCGGAGCACATCCTGGTCAATTGACAAGTCTTAAGTAACACTTACCAATTAGAAGCATGTCTGTTGAGTGTGTCTCTATGATGGGTTTAGAGAGGGGTGGCTTTGACCTGTGAACACAGAAATCCGAGTATTACAAAATTAACAAGAAAGCCTCCATCTTCAACACAAGGATGCCATCTTATTTCCTTAATGTCAAAAGCCACACCTGTATTCTGTATATATTCATTACCCACTGTCCACCTGCACCATTCTCACATCTACATCTGCTGTCACATGTGACAAATCACTCAGTACCCCACCTCCACACTGGTCTCTCTCACTATAGTCTTGCTACACCGTACACCCCCAATAAAACATGGCCTTCCCCAAGCAATCCCAAAAGAGCCCCCATATTCCCCAGCAAGATATCACTCAGGGCCCTGCCCTTCTCTATTTCATGTCCTCATTTGTATCCACTAGATGAGAAGTAATGGGCCTGGAGTCATAAAACACCATTTTACTCACATCACCTATAAAGAAAATCCTGTTTAACTGAGTAAGCAGGCTTCAGAATTTTAATCTGCCACTACAAGGCTGTCACATAACATAGTAAGCTCTCTCTCTTTATTCAGCCTCGTTGCCCCCTCACTGCACCTGCACCCTAAACACAGAATACAGGAGTTTCTTAAATATTTGGATAAAACCTACCAAACATTCTCAAACTCACTTAATTCAGCAGAGAGTCATGGGAGACTTGGGTCTATCATGGCTGAGTTGGGTAAAGGGCCAGAACCAACCTTTGATGATACGGTAATCCATCATAGGGATCACAGATAAAGTGTATTTGGTCTTATGTAGTACTGTGCAAAAGTCTTCGGTACTTGTGGAAAGACTGCTGCAAAGTGGGAATTTTTCCAAAAATAATGCCACGATTAGTTTCTATTTATAAATAAAATTATAATAAAGAATAAAGCAAACAGAAAAGCATAAATGAAATTAATATTTGGTGTCACCACCCTTTGCCTTAAAAACAGCAGCAATTCTCTTAAGCCCAGTTGCATATAGTTTCTTAAGTTACTTGCATGGTTAGTTGTTTTGAGGCTCTTGGAGAACTTGCCACAGTTCCACAGCAGACTTTTGCCATCTTACTTGCTTCTTTCTGTCTCTCCAGGCAATCCCAGTCTGGCTAATGATACTGAGATCAGGGCTCTGAGGGGGACATACCATCTGTTGCAGGATTCCCTGCTGCTAGTTTTGCTGCAGATCTTTTTTTATGATTTTGGCCTTGTGTTTGGGGTTACACGTTGCAGAATGAAGTTGGGACTGATCAGATGCCTCCCTAATGATACTACATGATGGATAAGAATCTGCTTGTATTTCTTAACAGTGAGCTGGGTCATCGATTTGGATCAACTCACCAACTCCATTTGCAGAAATACAGCCCCAGTTGCAGGGAACCTCCAATGTGCCTCACTGTTGCCTGCAGAGATTTATTCATGTATCATTCCCCAGCCCTTCGGTGGACAAACTGCCGTCTGTCAGCACCAAGAATTTCAAGTTTTGACTCATCAGTTCAGAACACCTGCCATTTATGTGCACTCAAAACCCCAGTGTTTTAGTGTGTATGTGACTCATTTGGGTTTATTTCCACCTCACAGGAATGGGTTTTTGGTCAGACCTAGATGGGTGTAACCAGGGTCTCAGTAGTTTCTGCTAGTTCTGAGCTAATAGCAGTAATGGCCATCTTTCAATTTCCAAGAGAAGTAAGTGATGTATTTCTTGTTTGCTGCACTCAGTTTCTGCGGCCAACTACTGCGTTTCAGGTCCTCAGTCTTGCTCATTTGTTTGAGCTTCTGTAGAAGAGCTTGGAGGGCACATCTGGAAACACCTGCCTGCTTGGGAGAGACCTTGATGTTGCAGGATGACTACTTTGTGTCTTGCTGCTATGTTCAATTTTACCATAATGTATGATTTGCAGGTTAAATTACCATGTCTGCAGCCTTCCTCACCATTTCAAAATGGCGGTCCCTTGCTGTGATAAATGGTCCGTGGTGATGGGAGAGTTTTAAATAAACAACCAGAAGTGGGGCTCCAATTCGGTGTGGGTGTGTGCAAGCACTGAGGGGCTAGCGGTGGGGGACATGAGAGGCTCAGATTGGGAGCCCTGATGGAAGCCATGGACAGCAGGGGCCGCTGGCCTGTAAATGATGGTTAATTGCACCTGTCAGAGGGCATCTCTTCTTACTGCGAAGTCCAGCGGGCATCTCTTCTTTCTGCGAAGTCCGAACAGGACAAGGGAAGGAGATGGTGAGTTTAAGAGGAAGCTCATAATTTTTATGGACTGAACTTTCTCTAGCCATTTTTTTAACCTTGTTAGTTTTAAATAGAGCATTTATATGGACTGTTTTTACCTTTATGTTCACTACTGACTGTGTCACACACGTGCAATCAGGAGACAACTAAAGGACCTGAATAATAGTAATTCTATACTTGACCAGGGGGCAGCAGGGTGCACTAATTGTTTCTCTCAATCCCTTACAGACCATTCTCAGGAAATCCCGCCCGGTTCTGTGCCACCGATGATGTAACTTCCAGTTCTGGTGCTGCCAATGACATCACTTCCTCCTACACAGCTATTTCTTTTTCAAGTAATCGCTTTGATTCCAACTACGGATTCTGACAGTGATCTTAATCAAGCACCGGGATATATGCTTATAAAGATATCACATTTTTAACTGAAACTGGGGCTTCCTTTTTACAAAAAGAATGTTTGGAACTCAGAAAATACTTTATTCTATTATGCTAATTTAGAGGAAATTAAATAACCATCTAAAACAAATATTTTGTTTATGATCTGAAGTGCATAAGACTTCTGCACAATACAATTTTTGATTATTCAAACACAAATAATGGCCAGTTTGATAACATACAACTAAAATAAAACAAAGTATATAGAATAATTAAAGCTGCAACAGCAAAATTTATGTAAACTGTTAAAAGCCCAGACATTTATTTATATATAATGGTGGTCAAAATGTTTCCTTATGTATGTATGTATATATTTTTTCCCATAAACAGTCATGGATTCTCAACTGGCCTGCCACCTTTTAAAAAGGTCTGTGAGTGATTAAATGAATGACTCTGGGTGTAGGAGTCTGCGCAATGTATTAGTACTTCATCAAGAAACGATTACAGTATAGTGCCTGGTGCTGTTGGGATATGTTTGCTTTTCATGATCCTGAACAGGACCAAGTAAGTCTGGTAATGAAAATGGATGGACATTAATTACCTGCTGGCTGAGGAAAAAAAACAGTTGTAAACAAGGAGGTATTAACCTGGTATCCTTTTCCACCTTAGTATGTTCCTCATTAGCAGCTCTTTAAAAAGTTTAAGAAAAAGACATTAAGCACTTTTTTTTCCTCTTTTGCGGGTCATGGTTTAATGAATTAGTACATTCTATTCAGTCCTGTGGCCTTAGACAACCAGGACTGGCCAATCCTGCCTAATGGTTTCTTCATGTCTACAGTCCTGAGAAGCACAAAGGCCATATGATGCCACCTTCGGAATATATTGTGGACTTAATAAAAAAGGACCATACTTTACCACACTTTAAGGCAAACAGAAGCAACACTGGTCTTACTTGATGTTGTGTAACTTTCTTGCAACAGTCATTGGAAAGTCAACTTCAAAGTATTTTCTTGGAAGAAGATTTTCATCCTGAAAGTCAAAATAAATTGGCAAAATTTATCAATATGGAAATGTAGGAAATGGGAGTGTGTGGCCTAAGGGAATTATATCTGCATCAGCAAAGAACTACTATTTATCCACAGGAGAAGTATTCATTTTATTTTGTGAGAACTGTTTTACTTCAGGATAAGATGGACCTTTTTTGCCAAGACTAAAACTGTCTTCCAGCAGTCAATCAAATTGACATTCAACCAGTGTTATGTCTTAGCAATTCAATGGAATTAATTAAAGAATGTCTATAACATGCAATATTTTCATGGGCATGTTTGGTCTTAAATTAAAGCTAATGTTATGGTGCATATTTTTGGGATATTTCCAGAAAGGTATGTTTCTGTTATTATATCACTGCCAACTCTTTCTATAATTATGCATACTAATGAAGCTGATCCCAGGCATACTTTCTCATGGTAAAACTTTATGACATTTGAAGTGTCAGCCTCTCTCTGTCTGTATTTCTTGGCTGCAAATGGAACTGGTGTCAACTCTTTTTAAGTCCATGTGTTGTCTCAGTGGATGTGTTTATATCTTTGACTAACTTTAGCTTTTCAGGGTATATAAGGATAGGTTTTCAAATGCCAAAGGGAAGATTAGCATTTCTGTCTTCCAGGAGGCATATTGTGCATTTCTGGTATTACTTATTTAGTCTTTTTTCATTTATTCAGCTTGTATATAATTTAGAATTTACTGTATTAATAAACTCTCAATTATTGCACTGGCTAATTGCCTGCTATCATTTTAATTAATCTTGAAATGGAGTAGCCCTTTTTACTCTGCACACATGCTAGAACTCGGCCTCTGAGGTTGGCAGATGAAATAGAGCTCATTTATACTTCACGCTCAGAACTCATGGCTGCCACGAGTTCCCAGCGTTCATTTTATGCGTCCTCTGAGCATGTCCTCAGAAATTAACACAACGCGTGCGCGAGTTCCAGTACCAGCAAAAAGTCAGGGGACGCAGTGTGATAAAAGTTGAGATGCGACGTCAGAGTCTGTGTTTACTGTCTACATGTGACAGAAAGCTGGTTTGAGGATCCTATGGGATTGATGTGTGCGCTTCGATGTTTGATGAATGGTTCAATGTGGTGAAGCAAAATGGCGACATACAAATTAAAAAAGAGGTGCTTTTATATTCAAGTGTCACATATTCCTGATCATAATGACACGATACATTTTAAAAGTCTCACATACCATTTTTTGTGCTGTCTTTTTTTTTTTGCTACTTCACAACAGCAATATAATGTACAGGGCTGTATTTGAGCCACAGAGGAAAAAAAGTTAAGGACATGGTAAAAAGTTGTATTTTGTTATTCAAGTGGAAATTTCAGCTTTAATTTCGAAATGTCCACTTTAACCTCATAATTTACTTTATCATTAAAGCAGACCGTCGTAAACGTCATCCAAGTTGTTAATTGCTTACGAGCTTCTGGGGCTTCCTCCTGACCTGACAGCAGCAGCAAACAGCAATAGATCACCTCACAGAACACATTAAATTGTGAGCAGGGGGGCTGAATGTTCCTGCCTCTACAATCTCCTGTGTTTTTGTGCAATTCTGCGACCCAAGTGTGACAAAATTTATGATATTCCAACTCTCTGCACATTTAGAATCCTTAGATTTATACTTGATATCACTTTCATAATGAAATGCATTAAAGTATGTATGTTACACTTTACAGATAAATCATTAATTTCGTTTAAATAATGAATACTGTTAATAATTACACACATGGGGGTGACACGGTGACAGAGCGATAACGCTGCTGTCTTGCAGGGAGTCACGTCGCTGGTATTCCCTGCCTGGAGTTTACATGTTTTTCTGCTGGGTTTCCTCAGTGTGCTCCAGTTTCCTTCCAAAGATATGCAGATTTGAAAACACTAAAATGACTCCAGTGTATGTGAGTGCTTGTATTAACCTTGCGATGAGCTGATGCCCCATCTAGGGATTGTTTCTGCCTCATGCCCAATGCTTGCTGGAATGGGCACATCCCTGGATTGATGGATTTCATCATTAAACATCCTTTTCTGAGATATTGTGGCAAGGTGTCATGATTTTAATGGGTGTTCCAGGCAACTCATAACACAGCAAAGCTGAACCTGTTCTCACCATGATAATATCTTGCACTGCCACCTAGTGGATTCTTCCAGATTTCTGTAAACTACGCGTTCAAGTATAAATAGTACAACGCTTGTGTACCTTGAGTGTCCGCTGAAGCATGCGTTGCATGAAATATAAACCTGGCCATATTCTTATTTGGCAAGTATTTTTAATAGCTAGGCTTTGAATTAAATGTAACACACATTAAGTTAAGCTGCCTAGCATATGAGGCTTTATTCTGAAACACAAGCTTTGGAATGGGGTTTAGCCTCCGAATTTGCATATGAAATGTTCTGTATGTAAGACACGCTAAGATAGCTACTTAGCCCCTGAGGTTTCATCATAGAGCAAAAGCTTTTACAATGAAAGCAATACACTGGAGTTGGATTAATGGTCCACGTTCCTATTCCCATCATTGGTTAGGAGAAGTGACACTGTAGTTAAAACATCTGTCTAAACTTACAGCCAGGTAAAAGCACCTACAGAAGGATAAGTAAATAAACATATTACTTCTTTGTACCTTCAGCCTCCAGAAAGTTGTGTCCAGGCCAGCTCCCAGGTTGATTATTTGACAATTCTGTTCACACCTGCGCACAAATGCATCAAGGAGGTAGTTCACACCTTTGACCCGTGCATAGTAACCTGAAAGAGACAGCCAAGACCAGGGCACGTGTTAACATAATCCACAGCAGGGAATGTCCAGAGTTGGTATGAAGATTAACGAAATACGAAAACAAATAAACAAAACAGTATAACAAATTAAACAAGTAAGAAAACATATGTGTAGCGTAACAGTCAGGTGCTTTCAGTGACTTAGTTAACCTTTTTTTCTGATTTGATATACTTTGTTTGTCTTTTTGCATGACCTTTGGGGGTCAGAGCACAGGGTGAGCGTTGTACAGTACAGCAGCCCTAGGGCAATTTTCAGTTTAAGGGCCTTGTTGTTGCTGTAGGTCCCAACAGCATAGGATCCGTTTTGGGATTTGAACCAGCAACCTTTCAGAAAACAGTATAGATCCTTAGCCACAGAGCCAGCACTCTGCCCATTTTGAAAGTTGAGAGCATTTTTCATTTTTCTAATCTTAGTTAATCAAAGACAGTAGTAGTGCATTGTTGTGAATTAAATATTTTTGCAGCAATAGGTCATATTAAAGAACAAACATGATAACAGAATGCAAGTATATGTATATGAAATGTACATAAATGTATGTATATGTACATAAAATATATGTTTTTAGTATCATCTATACTAATAAAAGGCAAAGCCCTCACTGACTGACTGACTCACACACTCATCACTAATTCTCCAACTTCCCGTGTATTCTACGCGTAACGGTCATAACGGTCGACAACGTCCGCCATGTTAAACTTTCTTATTTATGGCCCCATCTTCACGAAAATTTGGTAGGTGGCTTCCCTGCGGTAACCAAAACCGATGTACGTACTTATTTCGGTGGTATGACGCTACTGTCGGCCACCATATTAAACTTTTCAACGGTCTTTGTTGCCCTCACTAACTCACTCATCACTAATTCTCCAACTTCCCGTGTAGGTAGTAGGCTGAAATTTAGCAGGCTCATTCCTTACAGCTTACTTACAAAAGTTAAGCAGGTTTCATTTTGAAATTCTATGCGTAACGGTCATAACGGTCAACAACGTCCGCCATGTTAAACTTTCTTATTTATGGCCCCATCTTCACGAAATTTGGTAGGCGGCTTCCCTGCACTAACCAAAACCGATGTACGTACTTATTTCGGTCGTATGACGCCAATGTCGGCCGCCATATTGAACTTTCCAATGTCACTAATTCTCCAACTTCCTGTGTAGGTAGAAGGCTGCAATTTGGCAGGCTCATTCCTTACAGCTTACTTACAAAAGTTAAGTAGGTTTCATTTAGAAATTCTATGCATAATGGTCATAACGGTCGACAACGTCCACCATGTTAAACTTTCTTATTTATGTGCTAAATAAGCGCTAACTGAAACCGATGTACGGATTTATTTCGGTGGTATGACACCACTGTCGGCCGCTATATTGAACTTTCCAACGCTCTTTGTTACCTATGGGCCCATCTTCAAGAAATTTGGTATGTGGGTTCCCAACGCTAACTGAATCCTACTTACGTACATATATACGCCCATAGCCTGCAGCTCGGTTGGCGTGTGAGGCGGCGTTGGGTCCCCCATCCCCTCGTCTCCCACGTTGTTGGCTGCCTGCCTATATAAGGCCATCCGTTGCTCCGGTCTCTTCATTCCCTTCCTTGCTTCGCCACGGTATTCACGTCTCCCTGCTGATAACTGCAGCCTTTTTATTTAATCCACGGCTTCTCCGCTTTTTTATTGTTCATTTATTACAATTATAGTTATTGTATAGGTATTTTAGACTTAGTTTACATTGTTCAGGCACCCATTTCCTTTATCGTTCCAACCGTACCCCCATTAACATGTCTATCGAGGTGATCACCATCGATCAAAGAACTGTCACTTACCGAATGGTTTCCATGCCCGGAGATGGCGCCTGCCTTTTCCATTCTCTGTGTTACATATTGCACGGCCATATCAGGCTCACTCTTGATATCCAGAGGAACATTGTGTCTTATGTATTGAATGACTGGGACAGGTTCAAGGTGTGGACTAATGACGGTACAGGAGATAATTACACTACACAGGAGCACTAGAAGAGTGAAATGCTTATGCTTATGGTCCTGCATGCGAGTTGATGGCTGCCACTGAATTGTTCGGTTGTTGCTTTCAAGTTTACCGAAATGGCCAAATATTTTACACCTTTGGACAACCGCCAATGCCTCTTAAACATCTTAGATTCAAAGGTGACGATTTCAGTAGTGGACACTTTGATGTTTATGAATGTTTAAACTCTCAAAAGCTGGATGCAAAGTTATCGATGAAACTGGTTGTATGCTTACAACGCTTGACAGATGCCGAATGTCACTTCAACACAACAAGTCCTGCAAATACTGTCGTAATTGAAACAAACCATGAAACTCAAACCAATTATGACAGAAGCAATCCAAGCTGTGAGATTTGAGGCAAGATTGCTTTTCACATGGCCAACTGTACGTTGCATGCTCAAGACTAAGCTCAGCGCACAGCTTGGTCATATTACAACCGGAGGGCTGAACTGACAATGTGGCATACAAAGAGATCCTTAACAAATAATTATTGGTATATTTTCCCTCAGCTTATAAAGGTTTACTTTTCTTCTTAATAAAAATTTTAAGGCAGTACTTCGCTGCTGTGAAGCGCGGGTATTTTGCTAGTTTAAAATATAATGCATCAATAAGCTTATGGCTCCTGAAGTAGCTTTCACAGACAGCTGATTCCAAATCATGTGATATGAAAGTGTTACATTAATTGATGTACTAATGTAAGTTGTTGGTTAAGCAGGCTCCATAGCTGGCTGTAATTCAGTTGCATGTTGGTTAGCATGAGTAAGTAAGAATCTCACTGTACTCTTTATACATGACAGTAAAGACCCTATATTTCTTAAACATGACATTTTTTAAAAAGCACCTAATCGACAGTTAAAATCTATACTATCATAGCTACCCGCATATATACAAGCAGTGGATGCAGAATTGAGTTCCTGGACACTTGCACAACTCTTCTGGTGTTTCAATAACTTGTATTTGGGATCTGACTTCAGGAGCTGCTACCAAACATGTATAAGAGGAAAAATATACAAACTGAAATATCTTCTCACAAGGTAAAATTCAAAAATAATCAACTTATCTGTAACTGAAATTTCACAGAAAGCTTCCCTGTTTTACAATCGATGGCTCTGAAAGTTTTTAAATACTGTCAAATGGGAGTTTTGGAAATGTCAAAATTTTTTACAGTGGACTCTACAGAAATACCTCAACAAAAGTTCAACTTTCTCCTGACTGATTTCATTGAAGAATTAGTATATCAAATGCCAATTAACCTGGTACACTGAAAGACAAGCGGTTATAAGGTGACAGGCAGACAGTCCTGACAACAGCAGCAAGTATTTTGGCATTTCCACGCTTCCATGGACATCTTAAAGTTTCATGAATTTATATGCTTTTAATGGCTTTTGTTTTTACATTAAACACAAAGAACTAAAAGTTATCTTTTTCAGTTTATTTATATAAATATTACAAACTCTAACTCAGGATCTCAGGAAGCCTGAGCCCCCCCATGATGTACATGAGGTGCAAGTGTGGAACCAACCAATGGTGGGATGCCAGTTTAATTTTAAGAGTAAAACTAGCTATGTCCATTCATTACTAGGCCAACTAACCTAACCGATCATACTTGGACAACTAAAAAAAGCACAAAGACACAAGTGAGGAAACAAACTTGGAACTGCAACCATGGTGCCACCCATAATCTGATAATCTCTTCCATAACATGTAAAACAAAATTTCACAATCTCTTTCTTTTTCATACTTATAAATGTTTATTTCATGGCAGTTTTTTTAGAAAGAAATCATAAGCAAGATTCTCTAGAATTAGGCTTTCTACTTTTAGTTATTAAAAAAGGCCCTTAAAGTAGCAAGTATTTAAAGGTAATGAAGGGAACACATGGTTAACAAGAAATCAATTCTTAAAATGAAAACATAAAGAAATCACCTAAAAGTAGTCTTTGCATTATGCCAGTGTTTCTTGAATATGGAGCTGTGTATATTTGCTTTTCTTTGCACACAGAACAAAGTGTCCAGAAGACGAGTCATCATTTCGCATTTACTCATGCTCGTGTGCTTATCATTTAATGGTTACTTTAATAAAAGACACTGTTAAAGACACACAACAGTAAAATGTCAACAAATAAGCACTGGAAAATTTCAAATTTTAATTTTACCCTTCTGTAATTCTGCACAAATGTTAAAAAAAGAGACATTGAATTTCTACAATAAAATATCAAAATGGAAAGCCAGCATAACTTCATGTTCCCTAAACTGTTTCGAACAAAAAGATACTCCAGCAGGTAAGAATTTGGGCGATTCTTGCACATTCCTTCATGTTTAACACTGACCCACATCCAACCATCCATTTTCTGACCCACTTATGAAGTTTAGGGTCACAGAGAGCTAGCACCTATTCCCAGTACTGCTGGGTACAAGGTAGAACTTAACTCCGGATGGTTTGACTGTTCATTGCAGTGCACACAATCACATTCACGTCATGGGACCTACTTTGAGCTGCCAGTTAAGCTAACCTCCAAGACTTTGGGATGTGAGAAGAAAACCGGAGTAACCACATGGGAAAAATATGCAAACTCCATACAGAGAGTGAGCACGCCAGGACTTAAACCTAATCTCCATAAATCTAAGATGACGCAGCACTAACCACTGCATCTGAGACTCTCCCACTTCGAATATATAAAGCAAAATGTGTGTTTGTCCATTATGCAAATCCACACAGTTGAACCTATTGTGGCATCATTCCAAACTTTTTCCCCTGGGAACTTTATTTAGTGAGCACTGCTGCACTTTATTCCACCCTAAACAGCATTGCTATGTATGTCTTTATAACACATAATTCTTAAGCCTTGTGCATTCATATTGTGGATCACATTCATTAAACATATATTTGGTTATTTAAAGTTACTTATTGCTAATAACTTTACTTTTTTCTCTATAATTATTAACATTAATGTTTACTACCAATTAAGGTTGACTTTAGCAGAAACAGCAGAATACCAGCCATTCTCATGTATTTTACAAATCAGTCGGTGAGAGGATTTGAACACATAATGAAATATTCAGATAATAACAGTCTGTGTTTTTGTGAACATGCAATTCAGAAGCTGAAAGGGCAACACTAGAAATTTATGTGAGTTTCGGCAGAAAAATAATAGTGGATGCCAAGCACAAGACTGAGATAAGAAAGATCAAATGGATGCAAAGGATTCCCCTGGAAATAAGGAGGACAAATCCAGAAGCAAAAAAGTGCAAGCAGTAAGCAGTAATAAGTAGAAGCAGATGGTATTTTGAGCATATGGACCAAATGGTGGAGCATGACATTATGGAGATGAACGCTAGTGATAAAAGTGGAAGACATGGGGCAAAGATGATGGGGATGGCATGAAAAGAATGGGTCTGGTTCTGAAGAAAGTTAAGATATTTAAGTGAAAGCAGCAGCAACCAACCTGCCTAAACCCAGGAAATTTTAAAAGAAAAGGTTTGTTGTAAGTGAAAACAAAAATATATGTCCTTAATAGTCACAAAATAATATAAACACCAGGTTACTACACATTGGTGCAAATAACGATAATCTCCTGGATTAATGTTGGTTGACTAGGAGTCTTAACGCAGAATCTTTCAGTTTAAAAATGATGTCCAAGAAGAGAGATGGAACTTGCCTCGGTTGATTTCTGGAGCTTTCCTTTCACTTGTCTGTCTCACAAAATACTGGATAAAGGCATCTTTCCAGTAACCTTTACTGGTAGCATACCTGAAAAAGAGAATGGGAAAAAATTGTACATTTCTTGCATTTATATAGCACATTTCTAAGCCAGTGTGTCCACAGAGCACTTTCCCAAGTAGGTACAGCATAAAATCTAGGTAAATGTAAAGTAGTTATAAAAAGTATTAAAACCTACATGAAAGCACAATGTATTTAACAGAGATTTGTTATTGTCACTCAAAACAATATACTCTATAATGTCAATGTGAAAAATCTCCACATATTATACACATTAATTAGGAATAAAAACAGAAAATTAACTGCATGCATACATACCTCTTGTTCTGACACTCCTAAATTATCTGTGAAGTAACTACCTCTCCTCTTCATCTCACATACTTAATTGTTTGGAGTCTATTTGTGTGCAGTTGTGGCATTTCACATGCTTCAGAATAAATACTTCTATGTCTAAGAGCTTTCTTAGTTTGTCAGTGCCGTCCAATGGAAACATGACTACACACCATGAAGGTCACCATAAAACTTGTAATGAAACGGACTGGGTCAAGTAACGAAAAAACCCTGTAAGACTTGTAAATGTGGGGCTTGGAAGACAAAGTATCTTCTACACTGGGTAATCTAAACCCAAAAGGCTAGTGTCCTGGAGTGGCCCAGTCAGAGCCCTTGACCTCAGTCTAACTGAGCATCTTTGGGACAAATTGACAATTTCTGTTCACAAGTGTTTCTTCTCCAATGTGATGGAGCTTGAGTAGTCTTCCAAGAAAAATGGACAACAATTCCAATGTCAAGATATGCAATGCTGACAGAGACTTACGCAAAGAGACTCATAACTGTAATTGATGCCAAATGAGCTTCTTCCAAGTATTTATGGGGGTAATTACTTATGCAATAAATTACTTTCTGGTTTTATATTTTTAAATTCATTAAAATGTGTGGAATTCATTTTATTCACTTTGACATTAACTGATAATTGCAAAATATCATAGAAAAATATATTAGGGTTGAATTGTATAACACAATAAAATAAGTCCATCAAACTGGTAAATGTGCCATCACAATTAAACATGCTGCCATTATCTATCCTGATAAGCGTCCACTTCACTTGACCCAGAACCAGCCATCAAAGAAACAAATAGAGTCCTAGCACTGTCTGAATCCTCCAGTATGCTTAGACCAGCAAAGTTCAGAGCAAGGCAAGAGGCCTCCTTGCAGAGCAGAAGCTTTTGTGCTCTGGATGGACGGACGGACGGACAGACAGACAGACACACACACACAGACGAGCTGAGGAGAGGAGCTGAGGGCATCCTGTGGAGATTGACAAGGCTCACTGTATGAGGAATAAACTGCAAGTAGCAGGACAGAACAGTACACTTTACATTGTATGGTAGTTAACTAGTCTATTTGGACATGAAAACCTTTAGAGATATTATAACTGTTAAGTTTATACAATTAAATCAGATTTTCATTTAAATCAATCATGGAGTGTCTGTTTACAGTATCATATTTCCAGAAAGATGATTTGAGCATTTCATTTTATAAATGGATAGATAAATATGTTAGACAGCAAGACATACATTACAGACAGGCACCATGATAGCTAGCTAAACAGGCAGACAGGTATGACAGGCACTGTGACAGCTAGCTACACAAACAAACAGACAGGAAGGACAGGCACTATGATAGATAGCTAGATAGACAGACAGATATGACAGGCACTGTGACAGCTAGCTACACAAACAAACAGACAGACAGACAGCCAGGACGAGCACTATGATACCTAGCAAGATAGACAGACAGATATGACAGGCACTGTGACAGCCATAGCTACACAAACAGACAGACAGCCAGGACAGGGACTATGATAGCTAGCTACACAAACAAACAGGCAGGCAGACAGACAGACAGACAGGACAGGCACTATGATAGCTAGCTAGCTAGATAGACGGACAGACATGACAGGCACTGTGACAGCCATAGCTACACAAACAGACAGACAGCCAGGACAGGGACTATGATAGCTAGCTACACAAACAAACAGGCAGACAGACAGACAGACAGGACAGGCACTATGATAGCTAGCTAGCTAGATAGACGGACAGACATGACAGGCACTGTGACAGCTAGCTACACAAACAGACAGACAGCCAGGACGGGCACTATGATACCTAGCAAGACAGACAGACAGACATACATGACAGGCACTGTGGCAGCCTTGGCCACACAGGCAGCAAGCCAGGCCAGGCACCAAGACAGCTAGCTGGATAGATAGACATACATGACAGGCACTGTGACAGCCATAGCTACACAAACAGACAGATAGCCAGGACAGGCACTATGATAGCTAGCTAGCAAGGTAGATAGACAGACAGACATTGTGACCGCTAGTTACACAAACAAACAGACAGACTGGACAGGCACTATGATAACTAGCTAGCTTGCTAGATAGACAGGCATGACAGGCACTGTGGCAGCTAGCTACACAAACAAACAGACAGACAGACAGAGAGACAGACAGGACAGGCACTATGATAACTAGCTAGCTTGCTAGACAGACAGACATGACAGGCACTGTGGCAGCTAGCTACACAAACAGACAGACAGCTAGGACAGGCACTATGATAGCTAACTAGACAGACAGACATGACAGGCACTGTGACAGCCTTAGCTACACAGACAGAGAGACAGGACAGGCACCATGGCATCTAGCTGCACAGACAGACAGACAGACAGCACAGGTACCCTGATAGCTAGCTAGCTCGACAGACAGACAGGCCAGCCACTATGATAGCTAACTAACTAATCAGTTCTTTCGTTGTTGGTGATTTAACACTATCGTACCTCTTACAGATAGAGGCGTCATCGCAGGTGGCTCTGACTGCATCATCCGAGGTTTCCGAGTCAGTGAAAGACGGTCGAGCCATTCAATTCGGCTAGAAGAACTGTGGACCTCGAGCGGAGACAGGTGACTCCAGGGGGGTGTCAGTCCAAAACTGACACTGGAAAAACAGCACGTGGAACAAATGCACTCTCGTGACAGTGCGTTCACTTTTAGTGGACAGGGGAGTAGTACGGAAGCCAAGATGTAGCCGGAGAGTCCGCTCTATACTAAAACAGAGGGGTCAGCAGTCTTAGTTTGGGGGAAACTCGATAGTCTGAAATTCCGCTGCATTCGTGGTCTAGGCAATCAGCCTCCTGTCTGTACAGTCTGCTTCCTTCCGCGGACAAAAAACACCGCTGACCAGTTTGGCAATGGAAAAAAAATCTTTGTGTCTTTTGCTGTGCTAAAAAAAAAAGTGCGTTTTATGTGTAAAGACGAAGAAATGGACACACTAAATCTTCTCCGGTAAAGTATTTACCAACAAAGAGTGCCATTGGCTCGTAAGAATGTCTCTGTTTTGGCCTTCTAGCCTACTCGGTGATATGCTACTGCCATCTTGCTTACAGGATGTACCATAGCATTGCACTGCTGTTGTAAAATTCCGACTCTTCCATAGTTCAAGGTGGACTGCAAAAATGAACTGGAACTGGACAGAATTCTAACGTAGACTGTTGTAGTGTGCAATCTGTGATCTCGTGTTAGTATATATGTATAAAGTAACAAGACTTCAATTACAATTACAATTGCAATTAATCCCGATTAAATATTCTTGTTAGCTGTGTATTAGCCAGTGGCTGAAGCAAAACAAGGGAACAGGCGGTTTTCTCTGTTGTTTTGGCTTCTTCACCCTCTTCTTACATATACGATAATATTTTAGAGCAGTGGTTCTCAGCCTGTGGTACGTGTGCCCACGTTTTGCCCAGTCAGAATAAGAATAAGTTTTGCTCAACGTAGCAAAATGCTTGATGCTCCTGTCATAAACAGAACTGTGACTGCAGCACCACCTACAGATGCCACAGCACAGCTGAAAATATGGTACTGCCACTGGTGATCATCGCTTTAAATGGAACAAGCACACTGCAAAGAGGAGACACCTTTGCACTCTGAAGACTGCTCAGTCACTTCTTTGGCTCATCTGGCTGAGACGTGGTATCCAGATCTGATTTGGTGTACTATTAGCCCAGTGAGGATGACCTGTAAAGAGAGGGTCTCCCGAGTAAAGTGACAAAACCAGTCACCTTCCAGAAAGAAAAAAAAAACAGAGCCCAAGAACTAAAGTGCCAGTACCTTGGTCAGCAGCACCATCGTGCATACAACCAGCTGCAATCATCTTGGCCTGCTGATTCTCCCCTCCAGGTACTTCAGTCATACAGTGAAAGCCTGGTTGATGAAGCCATCAGGAGCAGATTCTGCACCCTCAGCCTCTCTGCACAGCTGCAGATGCAGATATTCCACTTTCTTATCCATTCTGTACTTTTTTATAGCTGCAAGTTAGGGGCCAGGCTCTGTGAACACACACGTAAAGAGATGGGAGAACAGTCGTGTGGAAGCTATGTATGAAGAATACTGCAGGAACAGCATGAGACTGCACAGAAGGTATCCAAACAATGGCTGCTAGCCTGGTCAGTGGGCTGTGTGGCACAGAATAGACCCTTCAGATTATAGATCCACCTGAACCAAAAGAATCCCTGAAATACAAAGTCCTGAGGCAGCACACATGGCACCCCAGCTCTGATGAACTTACACTTAATGCCATGCCAACAGCCCTGAATCATAGAAGAACTCACTCTGAGGCAATTACTCTACTTAAAATATGTCACGGCTGAACAAATCAAAGCACAGAACAAACTGGAGTGGTACAGATCTCTGGATGGAATCTACAGTCTGTCTCAGAGATGGACATCGAGCAGACACAGAGTTAGTGACAACAGCCTAAAAATGGGGAGAATGGGTTGATAAAGTCTGATCTGGAAGCTTGGACACAGGTGACTGTACCACCAGTGTGATTTTGGGGAGGTGAAAACAGAAGTGCTACAGATACAGGTTAGAGACGCCTTCCTCCCTGGATTCCACAATTTTCCACAATTTAGCCCAGAGGCCTGGCTGAGAGAGGAGAGAAATAGAAACTTGGCAATGCTGGTGGCCCTCTGCTTCATAGCCTGTTAGATTACCAGTGGCACAATGGCCAGGCTTTCTAGAAGCACAACATCAGCTCAAGCAGTGATGCAGTTCTGCAAATCCTGTATTAAAATGGAGGTAACAACCACTCAGTACATAAGTGTATATTTAAAGCTGTCTTTCCTACGCTTTATGGTCTCCTCCAATAAACAGTGATACTTCAACTATACTTCTGTAAAAGCCTGAAGGCTAACACTTGAGCATAGCACATATTGTGCAATGGATGTCAAAAGGTTACCTACAACAACCTGCTATATTTGGTATTTGCATAGATAACATTTTTTATATTTTTCACTGTACATTTTTGAGGTCTTTACATTGATACACTGGGTAACAAGGTGACATTGTAGTTAGCTGTGATGCTTTGCAGCAAATACAGTGCTGCAGGTGTTGAGTTGCATGTCCTTCCAGTGGGTGTGTGTTTGTGTTTTCCTCCCACATCTCAGGGAGTTTGGATTTATTATGTAATTTTTTGTGTGTGCGAGTGTACTTCCATGTTAGGCAGTAGCTCCATGCAACAGGCTAAACCACACTTGGCAAGCCACTCCTTAATTCCACAAAACAGACCACCAGTCCTGCCACAGCACAACTGTTGTGTGACCCTGCTATGTGCCATCTCTTCTGGCCACCTCTTGCAGCCACTTGTCATCTGTAGAATCTGGTAAGATGATGTCACTATGGCCAACAGGTCAGGCTGTCACTTAAGGCAGCTGTCCTGTTAAACTTTTCTACCCACTCTTAATGTGCCCGTCTCAGCACCATCCTTCCATTGTCTCTCATTTTACTCTCCCATTTTTCCTGTAGCTAACTGAAGACACATCCAGTTTTGGTTCCTGTTTCAAGGACTTTTCCTCTTTTATGTGTGCTAATATCTTACAATCAAAACAGCCATTTTTTTAAATGGCAGAACCCTGTTATAGTTCAGTGAACATCTCCTCAGTATGTTTGCAGACACTTTGAAATACATACACATTTATGGCCTTGCTATCTTATTGGTTAACAGCTTGTTCACTCATTCACCCTCAGCCCACTTATTTCTCAATCAGATTTGTTGCTATTGTGGCCTGCAGGGGACGTTCAGCTCCCCAAACCCAACATAGTCAGACGCAGACACAAGTTTCACAAACACAACACAGACCTTATTCAACTGTGGGAAACTCTTCCCAAGAGTTTCCCACATTCACAGCACATTTACAAAGCACAAGGATTAAACAGCACACCCATTAATGCCCTTTCCTTTTTCTTTCTCTTGCTCTTCTTCTCTCCACCTCCACTCCTCCTCCAACAAGCTTCGTCGCCTTCCTCCTGACTCTGGCTCCTGGAGCAGTGGCTTCTTTTATCCTGCATTCAGAAGTATTTCTGTTGGCCCGTTAGCGTTGTACGGAAGCACTTCTGGATGAGGCAGAAGCCAGACAAAGTACCCCACTGGCTGCACCCACAGAACCAACAGGGCTGAGCCCACAAACTTCAAGTTCCAGCATGTCCTGTGGGAATCTGGAGTGCTGTAGCAACCCAAGGGAGCTGCCTTCTAGTGCGTCCCAGCCGGGTAAAGGCCCCGGCCATCCACCACACCATTCAGACCATGACTCAATTCAGATAGCTGTGCTCTGGCTAGTTAGTCTGTGTAAACAGAATGATGTCATCTACACATTCATTTTCTTATTTTACTTAATCAATGTTTGGATTCTTAGGAAGCTGGGGCCTTTCCAGGCACCAAGTGGGTTCAGGGCAGGAGCCAGCTATAAACAGGATGCCAATCCATTGTAGAGCACCGTGACTCATGCTAGGCCAATTTAAAATTGTCAGTTACCAGGAGCAGTGAGGCAATATCGCAAATGTATTACTAACTGCTGAGACACCATACCACCCACAGAAGTAAAAAAGACCCAACCATGTGTTGTAAGAAACATTCAGGCTGTGTGCTGTGAACACATGAACTAAGACAGGCAGCTTTAGGGGACATCATTGGTGACTGGCCAATAGGATGAAAGAGAACTGTGAAGGTGGGGTTGATGGTATTCAGGCAATAACGCAAGGGTGGGTGGAGTTTTCAGAACGGGATAGCTATTTCTGTTGTCTGTCTGGCCACTGTGGTGAATCAAATTACAAAATGACCATCCGCCTTTAACAAAGAAATTAACCTTATTAAACTAATAATATCTTTATTTGTATATTCCTTTTAATACAACAACTAATTCAGCTAGCATGTATTCTCAAAATAAACATTAGTAAAAGCATTTTTTTATAAAAACTCTTGGTAGTTATTGCTTTATTCCAGTACTTGGACTAGAGGGATTAGACTAGAGTCTCGACAACTTGAATTTTTCTAACATGACAATAAAAGCTTAGCATTGAAGACATGAACATTAACATGCGCAAATATGTGTCTCACAGTTCCAAAGTTCTGGGTTAAAATTCTAGCCTGCGTGTTGTTTGTAAGAGGTCTGCATGTTTTCCGAATGCCTTTTTTGAGTTTTCCTTCAGGTACTCTCTTTCAGTCTTCCACACCTCAAAGAAGGACAGGTAAGGTTAATTAGTAACTCTGAATTGTCTCAATATGAGTGAGTGTGTCCTGCGATGGACTGTTGTCCCTTCCAGGATTGATTCTCACTTTGCACCTGGTACTCCATTCAAAATTCAACTCAATAAGTTATCATGAGGTGCCATTTGCACCTGTGCCTTCACTGCTTGTCACTAATTGTCAGTACTTGGATACAATTACATCCTTTATCAGGTGAGGGACTGTATTTGGTAACTTCAATGGACATCCAAAATGGCCTCCCCATGCCTCTCTGTGAGGTCATAGAACCACATAGATTTCTTCCAGCCAATCAGAAAAGATCAGGCTACATCACAGATAGTGACATCATGGCATCTGATCAAACAGCAGTGGCCTGCAGCATTTCAAACTTCAGTGTTTTTCCAGGACTTGTGAAGTATGGTTTTGCACCCCCCCCCCCCACTCCCACATCTATTGTCATAACATTGAAACTAACAATGGTGAGTTGATGAAACTCACACATTTTACAGTTGAGTAGTTGTGCTAAATGTTGAGATAGGAATTGTTTATGTAGGATTTCTAGAAAGTAGTGAAATTTTTGGCATGACAGATGGTGAGACCATATTTGATCATACGCCATGTTCACCAGAACTACCACAAGTGACAGTAAGTCCATTTTCAGACATACGCCCAGTGCGACTAATAAGCCATACTTAGGGTTTTGTTTTTTATATAAATGACACTTTACAATGTAGAACAATAATACTTGTGGTCACTTTTATGACCTTATAACAGTTTTTATTATACTTAAATAGCATAAATTAGTGTTTGTTTTTACTGTGAGCCTTATTACTGCTAAAATTGATTTAGTAATTCAATATTTGTGATTTATTTAGTTTTTCTGATTGAATTATAACACCAACACCTATATTTTTTCATTTCTTTATATATATATATACAATTTATATGTCAATATTATTTTATATTTACAATTTATATGTTAATATTTTTTGTTTTCAGTAGATCTACACTTCACTGTTACTGTTTTCTTTTACAAACTTACTTTCTTTCTTTTTGCAGCTGTCTACTCTGCTCTTTTACAGAAAGAGGGAGACTGTTGTTATGCCAGCCCACCCCACCATCAGTGGAAGTCAATGACATGGCAGACCCTGACTTCATTCCATCCACCCACAATCTGGACACTCCAGGCCTGAGTGACATAGGCCCCTCTGCCAAGAAGAAGTGTGTGTTGCGTGCAGTGGTGGTGCTTGAGGACAAGGACAACAACAATTATGAGGATGAAGACCAGCCAGCACCACAAACCAAGATGCCCACCAAGAAGAGGAAGCCAGCACCTAGGCTAACCACCTGGAATAAGATTGACCTGGACAAACCAGCCCTGCCTGAGTACCAGCACTCAACCCCAACTTCATTGAGACCACATTTCAGCAGGTACTTCAGTCATCAGGCACAGAATGTACCAGACCAGCTTATATGCAGTCCAGTAGGATATCAACACCACCTTCACCACCACTTAAGACAAGAGGTTTGTGGCTATCCTGTTTTACATGGTGAATGCTGAGCTGCCCTCCATTGACAATTACTGCATAGCGGAGTTCAAGGTCTCTCAAGTTACAAACCTTATGTCATCTAAGAGGTTCAGGCTAATGAAGAGGCTTGTCCAAATCAATGACAACACTCAGATCCCTGGCACCATCAACTGGTTCTTCAAGATCCAGCCACGTTCAGCCTTTTGATTACTGCCTTCAGGAGTGAGCCACAGACTCCAAAGCAGTCTGTGGATGAGGTCATAGATAGATAGATAGATAGATAGACAGACAGACAGACAGACAGACAGACAGACATATAGATAGATAGATAGATAGATAGATAGATAGATAGATAGATAGATAGATAGATAGATAGATA